>OX637866.1:23739980-24339980 GCA_951802705.1 Netelia virgata
ACCTCAACAATTTCCATTTCTCCAATTTTGAATGGCTTAATTGGTTTGTTCTTTTTATTAAACCTTTCTTTTACCTTTTCAGCTTCTGCTTCGATATTGTTTGTAATTGTGTTTCACACGTTCAATTTCTATCGCATTTATCTTTATACCAAATAAAACCTCAGCAGGACTTTTACCCAACGTTTTATGAATCGTCGAATTTATTGCAAGTTGTACTCAGCCTATTTCTTTTTGCCATTGTTTTCCCTGAGCTTTACTTATGGATAACATGTTTCTCATTGTCGACATAACCCTTTCGACCTGACCATTAGTTCTCGGCGTTCCTGAAGCTATCAAGTGAAGGACAATATTTTTTTGTTCGCAAAATTTTTTAAATTGTGCATTTGTAAATCCTGAACCTTGATTACAAATTATTCGTTTCGGCACTCCAAAAGTAAACGAGTGTTTCTCAATCTGATTGATGGCTGTTTCCGCGTCCAAACGGTTTATCAAATTTAGGGTTACGAATTTTGTAAATCCATCTATAATTACGAATACGTATTCTTTTTTTCAGAGGGTCCTGATAACTTTCCTGATACGTCTATGTGAATTGTTTGCCACGGAATATCGTTTTTCTCTATCGGATGTAGCTGTACTTGCATCGGTCTTGATACCGATTTGCAAGTTTGACATAAGATACAATTTGCAACAAATTGTTTTACTTGCTTTGACATATACCGAAACCAATACAGTTCGTATAGTTTGTTCAGGGTCTTTTCCCAGCCTAAATGACAGATACTTGTGTGTACGTGATGTATCAGCGATCATATCATTAATCTTGGTACTACGGGTAATGTCATTTCCTTACCCTTTCTTTGTACTGTCCGCATTAAGATTTTATTTTGTATCGTATAAGTTTTCGCGGTTTCTGATCCGTCAAGTACTTCTTGATATAAGACTTTTATTTCTTCGTCTTTCTTTTGAGCTACAATTAACCAATTATCTGATAATTCTATTATTTTATTCACGTTTTCTTTATTTATTTTCATTACTTTTTTTTTCAAAAACAGGATTTCTTGACAGTGTTAAGATCGTGTTTGCGTGCTTAATTATTTATATGTTATTTTTTATTATTAATTGTAATGATCGCGCTCGAGTATGTCAGGCCTCGGCGCATGGATCTCTGTCCTATTTTAAGCGGCGTGACGCACCTCACCTTGTAGTTGCAGTCGTCAGTGACTTGCTGATGATGCTGTTGAGCCTGGAGGGTCGGGATGTCAAAGAAATAACGTCCTTGTTGATCTTGGTATCGACTCGCCGGGTGTTAGGCGCTTTATCTTTATTTTGTTCTAGTGATACACTTATAATACACTTATGCACTTGCGGTGGTTTCGTGTGTGTGTTATGCGCACAATGTATGTCGCGGGGCTAGCGCCTCGCGTCGTGCTGAGTCGGCGTGTAAAGTGATATAGAGTTCTGGCGCCGACTCTATAGCGTAAGCGTAATATTTATAGTTGTTATTTCGGGATTTGACAGTTATTCTCGATATATTCCGTCGCGTAATGCCGCTAAGGTAATTATCGCGTAACGAGATTATATCGAGTGACGTTAAGCGCCGCTAAGGTTTGCTTAATCGTAGAGAGTTCTTAACCGGTGCTTTTGGATTATTCAAGGGCCCCGACACTCACTATCACACTCGCGAGACTCTAAGGGCGCGAGTAGACTTGCCGCTAAGGAACGAGTTGCAGGTAGGCCGATTGATACGTCTGTTAGGATGAAGCTATCAGTTAAGACTAAAGAATCATCGGTCTGCCGGAGCCCTCGATACTCTAAGGCGAAGGTGTTATGGGAGTCTCGTGGGGGTAGTTACGGAATGTTGGTTATTGGGAAATTGGGTTAATTTCCCAATCGGTAGTCAGGGTTTTGTGAATTTGGTTGGGAAATGCTGATGGTGCAGCTCGTGCGAGGTGGCCGAGTTGTGTCGCGAGTTGAAGCGCCTTCGTGGAATTTGGCGCTTCCTTGAATTCAACTCGCGGGTTGAAACGCTTCTGAGGAATTTGATGATCTGGTGATCTTCCACTTGCTGGTGAAGAGGCCACCAGCGAGTTGAAGCGCCTTTACGGAATTTGGTGACTGGCGAAGATGTGATGTGGGTCGGTCCGTAACCACAGAACAGATTTATCTCCCTCCACCATTCTTTCGGCCTCCTTACCGTCCCCGCCAGGCTATTCCTCATTATCCCTCTCATTCTTATCTCTGTCTCTTGCAAATATCTCTTCCACTTATACACTCCATCGCTAATATCCAGCCGCTCAGGATTCTCCTCCTCTCCTACCCCTTCTTTCTCCAGCAATTTTTCCTCCTTCCCGACCGCCTCCTCTCGTTCGTCCGGTTCCTCAATGCTCTTCTCTTTCTCTTCATCGTCTTTCTCTTCTCTTCATCGTCTTGCTCTTTTTACCGGTGGCGATCGTATCACGCTTCCTCCGCCCGGTGATCTGAATACGTCAAAGAATTTCCTTACGTCCCTAATCGTTCCGCTCTTCCTTCTCGCCATCGCCCCTTCCTCCTGTTCTTCTTTGTCGACCGCCTCATCCTCCTGCTCTACTTTACCCGCCGACTCTCCTACGAGGTTTTTTCTTGGTCCGCAGCGCTTCTGTTCCCGTTCGGCCGTCTGCTTTCCTTTCTCAACTTCACCCTTCGCCTCTCCGCCTTTGTCGCTCTTAACCTCCTTTCCACACATTCCAGATTTATTCCTTCCAATCTCACTCACCTCCCTTTCCCTCACTATCTCTATTATCTCCACTTGTCCAGTTCCACCTCCTCTTCCTTTATCACCCACCTTCTGCTTCCTTTTTTCTCTCTTTTTTCACTATCTCTGCTTTTTACTGACCCGATTTATCCCACGCGTGCTCTCTCTCCTACCGCACCCGCCAGACCCCGCGTAAAATAATAATATTATAATATTTAAAGGTAACGGCAAATCATTCAACCCCTACTTAATCCGATGCTAATCGTTTCGCAATATGACGACGTCGAAGTTCTTATTTAGGAAAACAAAGAAAAAACCTGTGTGTACTTATGTACGCACGTGCAAAGTTATACTTCTTTGGGGTGAATAAAACAAGAATTTGTTTACGCATCGAAATCAATTTGAACTGAGTCAAATGGTCGATAAACGACATTAAATTCCATGAATACAAGTTTGAATAAATAAGACTTAAATTACATTAAATAAAAATCTAATATTAGAATATTTTAAATGAAGGCAGTTAAAAGTAATATAAATATAAATATATGTAAACATCAATTTTGCAACCATAATATTAGATATGGCGATTCAATAAAAATAATACTGACATTAATATAACCTCAAATGTTAAAGCGCAATATTCAACAAAAAAAAAAGATCCACGCTGCAATATAAAAAATTATTTGTTTATTCACGCCAAAGGAGTATAATTTCTTACGTGCGTACATAAGTACACAGAGGTTTTTTTTTCTAGAAATTCGACGTTCTTCATGAACATACTCTCCGTCAAGCGTGATACATTAGTTCTAACGCTCCTCTAACTTTTCGATGCCTTTTTTGTAGAAGGATTTGTCGTTGCTCGCAAAATAGGCCTCAGTTTCGGCAATCACTTATTCATTTGAGACAAATTTCTTTCCTTGCAGCATCTTTTTGAGGTCTGGAAAAAACCAGTCGTCGCTGGGGGCCAGATCTGGAGAATACGAAGAGTGGGGAACCAATTCGAAGCGTAATTCATTGAATTTGAACATCGTTTTCATCGACTTGTGTCGTTTTATAGACGGTACATCGTCTTCGTGAAACAGTAATTTTTTTCTTTTGCATGTGAGTTTGCCGTTTTTTCTTGATTTCTATACTCAATTGATCCAATAATGCCATGTAATATTCGCTATTGATAGTTTTACGTTTCTCAAGATAGTCTATGAACGAAATACCATGCGCGTTCCAGAATGCGGATGCGATAACCCTGCCACCTGTCTTTTGAGTTTTTGGTCACTTTGGACGACTTTCACCGGCTGCTGTCCACTCAGCTGAGGATCTTTTTGATTCAGGTGTGAAGCAGAGGATCCATGTTTCATCCATTGTCACATACCGACGCAAAAAATCCTTTTTATCTCGCTCGAACAAACAGCGCTCTGAATCGTCGACGCGTTCTTGTTTTTGGTCCGGTGTGAGCAAGCACGACACCCACTTCGAAAGCAACTTACGCATGCTCAAATTTTCATGTAAAGTTGTAAACACACTACCTTCTGATATCTTTAAGGTATCAGCTATTTCCCGCGACTTTATTTTACGATTGGCCAACACTATTTAGTGGACTTTTTTTTATTTTTTCCGGAAGAACTGCTACTTTGGGGCGTCCAGAGCACTCAGCATCATCGGTGTTTGTACGATCGGCTTTAAATTCTGCGTACCAGTTGATAATAGTTGTTGTGCCCCGATAATAAGTAATACATTATAGTTAGTACATTATAAGTAGTACATACATCGAGTAGGCCAAACATTCCGCTGGCTCTGCATTGCACATTTAAATCGACCTCGATCGGATGCCACGCGAACGCCGACTCAGCCAAGTCCCGAATTAAAATTACTTCGAAAAATAATTTCCAAATCTGGGAAATAATGTAAACCAGATTTGGAGCACAAAACAACAAAACAATGTTGACTAAGCTGCTCTACTTATAACCCTATAAAAGGACCAGTAAGCTAACATTAAATCAGTGTGAATTAAAATTTTTAAACCTGTACCTGCGATTCGCGGATTCTCGTAAGAAATCCGTCTTTCCTTTCTCTCGTTTAATTATCAATAAATCATCACTTTGTACTTTGACGTTTCATTAGGGTTCTAACCCTTAATTAGTATATCCCGAAAAATACTGTGCAGTGCGATAATCGTGAGGCACAACACAGTTGATTTCCCTGGTACAAAGACCCCATAACGGTTATCAAGCCACTGTTTGGCTTCAACAGTATTTTTCCCCATCAAAAAACAATGTTTGATCAACACACGAAATTCTTTTTATCCATTGTTCTCAAAATAACAAAAGTTTGAAGGTTAGTACTATCCAGAAATAGTATAGGTCCGTCAACAGTGGTGCCATCTACAGGGTAGGCCATCTATTGGTACGTTTTTAAAAATGCGATCAAAAGAGTATGCATTGATATTTTTTATTAATTTTGTTGTTGTTGTAAAGCTAAAAGTATCCCCGTCAAGAATGAAAAACGATTTCGTTCATGTGGCTCCCTCTACTGGCCTTACAGTATGCCATTCGGTCACCCCAATTAGTGATGACATTTTGAACTACCTCGGCGCCAATTTCACTCAAAACAGTCGTAATGTTGTTTTTCAAAGCTGGAATTGTCTCTGGATTATCCGCATAACATCGGTCTTTAACGGCACCCCACAGGAAGAAGTCCAGCGGTGTCAAATCGCAGCTACGCGCAGGCCAATTGACATCTCCTGAACGGCTGATTATGCGGTTGTTAAACTTGGTGCGCAGAAGGTCGATCGTAAGTCGGCTTGTATGGCATGTGGCGCCATCTTGTTGAAACCAAAGGTCGTCCACATTCATAGCGTCGATTTTAGGCCATAAAAAGTTGGTCAACACGGCTCTGTAGCGTTCGCCATTGGCGGTAACGGCGTTGCCAGCATCATTTTCGAAGAAAAATGGGCCAATTATGCTACCACTCCAAAATCCACACCAAACTGTGACTCTTGGAGGATGCATTGGTCTCTCTACGATTGCGTGTGGCTGTTCCGAACCCCAAATCCGGCAGTTTTGCTTGTTCACATATCCGCCGAGATGGAAATGCGCTTCGTCCGAAAAGATGATTTTTCGACCAAAATCGACGTCATTATTGAGCTGGTCTATGGCCCACATAGCGAACTGATATCGAAGCGGATGGTCATTTGCTTTCAACTCCTGAGTCATCTGGATCTTGTAGGCGAATAATCCGAGGTCTTTGTGCAGTATTCTCCTCAGGCTCGTGCGACTAATGCTCAGTTGCTGCGATCGGCGTCGAGTTGAGGTCGTCGGATTCTGTCTCACACTTTGGGCCACAGCCTCAATATTCTCGGGTGTGCGCACTGTCCGAGCTCTGGGACCACTTCTGTCATCCACTAACATCCCTTTCTCACGAACTTTCTTCACCAATTTGCGTATAGCGCCTTCGGTGGGTGCTTTATCACGACCCATATTTCTTTTCAAAATTCGCACAGTTTCGGCGACACAGCACTGACTTTGAAGATAAGTTTTAAAAATTTGAAACGCTCTTCAAGAGAAAACATGTTGTTTCGTGCCGCGCACAGTATGGCTAATGAACTGTACAAATTTCGGGTCTGTAGCTCGTTTGCCGTTGTCATACGACGAAATTCAAAAACGTACCGACAGATGGCCCACCCTGTATGTGCCAGCCTGGAAACTTATTGAGTGATGTGTTATATTGTTTCAACTTTTCAAGCCCTTCATTTTGGCGTTGGTCTTATCCTTTCAGCTTATGGCGTAAGTGAGGTCGGGAATGCACTTATCTTGCACGATTTTCCAATTCCAAAAAAAAGTTTCCGCGCGGGGATCGAACTCACAACTCTCACATTATGAATCCGAATTCTTGCCGTGGTGGCAACCACTACTTTGAAACTATGCAAACATAAATGACATATATTGACCGATTCGCGCCAACAATGTTATTAGGTAATTAGCGCTTGGCCATCTAGAGCTTCCATTTGCGTCATTTTCATTTCTAGTCAAGCCCCACATATACTGTGAATCTGGAGGAAATCGGTAATTGGGATCAGCGATGCTCCCTTTGTTAGTAGTGCTCTTCGAATTGTTTACAGAACACTAGAATCAAGAGTTTTGTTAGTTTAACGCGCTACAGAGCTACAAAACTGTAAATTTTTCTCATCGGGTAAATTTGTGACAATCACGCGCATGCATCGGCGCGCGCGCGATGATGATACTGGTGAATCGCATGTAGCGCGACAAACATGTACAGGCAAAGCAATCGGTGATTTTCTAAATCGTTGCTCTCGAATTATTAGTCTTGAAGCTATAAGCGATTAAAATCAGACGGTGTTTTGTTACGGAAAAAACTTCGATTGACCCCTATGTACAAGCTAAGTGACGTTTCCACGTCAAAAATTGTATTAAAAGATGTTTTCTCAGAAATAGAGATGAGTAGGGAGATTAACAACACTCGAGTAAAAGTGGAAACCTCGACTCGTGTCCAAATCATTTTGATGATTTTGACACGAATTTGAGTCCGTGTGCGTAGTCATATACATTGCTTAAGGGCAGGGTAGGCCCTTAAGCATTCGTGTGAAAAAGGCACATTTTTATGATTTTTTTTTGACGAAACGGTTAAAGTCTATTTATTTAAACTAATGTTACATTAAAGTGTGACATTCGAAGAATATTGTGTCCAATTTTCACGAAGAAATATTAAAAAATACGGCGATTGCAGCAATTTTTGTCAAGCGTCTCGGAAAAAAGTTGAATTGCGGTGCCCATCATAACTCCGTGCTGGATCATCTGAAATAAAAAAATCAAGGTTATATCGTTAGATAAGGACTTTCCCCAGGTAACGCTGGAGGGGTTTTGTGAAATTAAAATTTTTCAATTTTTGGGAACACTTTGAAGGGAAAAACGCGATTTTGAGCGAAAAAATCGGTTAATTTGTTGTTATAAAATGAAAAATATAAATAAATTTGAAAACAACTCTCCAGCGTTACCTCGTAAATTATGTACAGAAATAGTGTGCAAAATTTCAACAAGATCGGTGCAGTAGTTTTGAAGTTATGATGGGCGCCGACTTTGAAAATGTGAGTTGTGGGAAAAACGCTTTAAAGTTTTGAACACTAAAAAATTTTAGATGAAACGTTCGTAAGTGAGTACTTCTGGTTTCAAAGTTTAATATCTCCTAAACGAATAGATCCACAGGCATTAAAAAAACTCAAATAAAATTAAGACACTAGGTTTTTCAATGGTTTTATTGGGAGAGAGGACCGATTTTTTTTCAATCATTTGTTAAGCTGACTTACAAAACAGTCAAATTTTTCCCTAAGGCCAGCAGCGCGAAAAATGCGCGCCTGGAAAAAATTTGTTTAGCAGGAATAACAACAGAAATAAATAAAAATGACTCTTACACATCGTTTATGGGTACTTTAACAACAGATTTTTGTTTATATCGCTCAATTTTTACAACAATTACTCAGTGGTAAGTGAGGAGCGCAGTGGCTGAGTGGATAGGGCGCTGGGTTCGCACTCAGCGGACCCGGGTTCGATCCCCGCAGCCGACACCAACGGGAAAAGAAATTTTTCTATGTGTTTATTCTGCAATCCTGGCGGTTCGGATTCCACCAAAACAAACGTCCAAAAAAGACCTCGGTGTGATGAGTGGGGGGTCGGTGCTCGGGTTTAGTGCTCCCGCAAGGCGGTTCTCATCGCGCGGATGGTGCCACCTTGGTCGTGCATGGGCCGCCCATATTATCACAGATGAGGAGGTGCCGACCTTGGAGACTCTGGTGAACGTGCTTGAGTTTACTCGCATTGACACTGGAGGAGACTAGGTAGGCACCAACCTGTATCGACGGAGGTTTTCTGCAGTTTCCCTCCGTCCGTGGCAAATGCGATACAGGGAGGGTACGGGAAATGCGAAACGGCTGCAGCCGTGGTCGCAAATAAGAATGTCGGAGGATAGGTAATGAGAGGAAAAGATTGAAAAAGGAATATATAGATAGGTGTGTAAAAACCCCCGAAGGCGAGGGGTATGCACAATAAACTCTCACATTATTACTCAGTGGTAAGTGACGTCATCCACAGCGATGGAAAAAATGTAGCTTCTCGCTCATCATATTTTTAGTAAATGTTGATTGATCTGAAAAATTCAAAAAGATTCCTGTAATATAAACTTGTTGTTACAGGCTGGCGAGCCAAATTTTATAATTAAAACATAATTAAACAATTTATGGCGGTGTGGAAAAACTCACGAGTTTCTCGTAAACAAATTTACAATTCCCTATTTATAGAAAATGTTCAAATCAAAATATCAAAAACTTGGCTGGATTTACCATAGAAAAAACGGTTCCGAATATTTAAAAAAATGCCGCATCAAAATATAATGTGCCGAAACGCATATCATGTTCCGGAAAAAGTAGTTTCGAGAAAAATGCATTCAAAGTTTCAAGTGTGTTTTCACCGAAGCTGCATGCAACTAAAGCAAAGACTTCATAAATATCTTTAATTTTCTGTGAACTTACTATCCCATTCCAAGCTTCGTATTGTACTCCATCCGTCTCTGTAATTATACATTTTTTAAATCTATGAGCTGCTCTAGCCTCTTTTGTCGCTTTTTTTTCTATTTATTCGTACGTGTTTTATCCTGTTTCCATTTTTTCTAAGACGTGAGTGGTACCCCTCATATCTAATTGTGGCACCAAGTAATCGGGCTATTCTTAAGGCCTAAGGACACCCTAGAGGCTGAAAAAAATAGGCTTTTTGGGGATTTTTTTTCAGAAATACTGCAAAATAAATCGAGATAACAGAAACGTGATTTTATTATCTATATCAGTGACTGCTTACAATAATTTTTTTGAAGCAATTTATTACAAAATGGCGGCTGTGCAGCATTTTTGCGACGACGTCTTTTTTTTCGGGGTCCACGGCCGGACTAACAGCTCCTGTAATTTTTAAAATTATAATGAGCAAATGAATTTTTCGATTATATATAGTAATTGCTATAGAAGTACGTAGGATTTTTGCGATATATTGATTTTTGGCCAAATGGCGCCCTTCTAAAGTGAAAAGTGAAAAACTTGCCTAAAAATTTGTCAGATAATTGTTAATAACAAATGAACTACGCAATACAAAAACAAAATCCTAAGTACTTCCATAGACAATGTATATTTCAAGATAGTTTCAAAATTTCACGTTAATCGGTTGAAAATTGCGTGAGTTACGAGTCCGGCCAACTTGAAAAATACAGTATTGAGATAAACGCGTTTAAAGTTTTGAGTAGTAGAAAATCATGAATAATTTTACAATACCTTTAATCTGCGATGCCTGCACCATACAATTGGCCTTCCAGATTATCTTCCTGCTCTTGCATTTCTTTTCTGCTTGATCTTGAAGCGATTCTTGCCTCTTTTACCCGGTCGGACAGCGATCTTTCTGCAAGCTTTATGCGCTGTTTGTCGATCTCCAGGCGCATTTCGTAGCTATTCGGGCCGATTTCCAAGTTCATTGCCTTGATTATGTGCAAAATTGAAACAGACCCGCCATTGAACACACAAACTGCAATATCCGTGGCTATATCCAAGATTGTTTTACCACTCGAAATGGATTTCGGGGCCAATGCCCACACAGTGGAATTGAAGCTTTCATTATTGTTTTGTGTGTAACCACCGATGCACCGAGTTAGAAGATCTTCACTGGTCAGTTCTTCATAGATTGGTTTGATAGCTTCATAGACTTCAATTGCAAGAGCTGGCTTATGTTTGTACTCAGCCAAAGTATTTGTAGCTTTAGCGCGTTGCCATGAGCACCATGCGGACCAGACGGCCTTGTACTAAAATTCGAAAACCGAGTACCTAAAGGTTCTTCCCGGCCATAATCTTGTGGGACATCATTTTTTAGGTGCTAAGGGACCATTGGAATTTTTAAAAAAATCGATTTTTCGAAAATTCTAGGGTGGCCTAAGGCCTTAATAAACTTTCAATCCCATCATTAAAAGTACACATTGCTACATTTGTAAGTATTTCAACAATTCTACGACTACCTGGGATGCATTTGGGTATGATTTTTCAAATTTTCGAATTGAGGCAATCATTAATGTTTCGTGTAAGTCCACTTAGGCCCTTTTTTTAATAATTGTTCATCGCTGAATGATTCATATATGGGTTTTATTGCCTTTATTATAATTTCAAATAAAGCGCCTTTAGTGTATATCCGTCTAATGTTCCTTCGGTGTTTGCTCTCTGTAAATCACACCATCTGTATTCCCCAGGGGGCAATTAAAATGCTGACGTATTTTATACGTCTATAAATTATGATATCATGTCACCCATGTGGCATTCTTCATATTTTCTATTGAGTCAATATTATTTCTTATTGCTAAACCGTAATAAACAGTGCATCTATTCGCCAGTTAATATTCCTTTTCCTCCCAAACTTATTCGTTTGCACTGATTTGATGTCTCTGGTTCATATTTCTGGATCGATTTGTGGGGTGTAGACCTCGGTTCTGGTCTTAAGGGGTCACGTACAGTTAGGACTTCGAAAAAAGGGGTTTTTTGCGAATTTTTTTTGGGACACATTTAAATAATTAATCGTAAATCTTTTTCCATACAAAAGACACATATATTTTAAGTAAATAATACAATTTTTTCATTGCAAAATATGCAGAAATTTTTCCATAACCGCACGTAACGTAGGGGTCCCAAAAAAAAGGTCCTCCGCGGTGATCAGTGCAGCTCGTCACCGGATCGTCCGAAATCAAAATAAAAGTAGGGATCATTAGTTAATGACATAATGCTCCGGTTGATCGAAGGATTTGAAAATTTTATGATTTTTCACAAAATGGTGGATGTTGGAAGTCAAAGTTGTGTTTTCGACCCAAATTTTGCTCACATTTTCAGCTATAAAAAAAAAAAATAATCGCATAGAAAAATCCTTCGTTCATCCGGAGGACAATTATGTCTAGAAAAAGTGAGCAAAATTTCAAGTCGATCGGTAAAGCCGTTTCCGAGGTACAGTGATCACCGTGTTCGAAAACATAGTTTCGAGAAAAACGCATTCAAAGTTTTCAGTACGATTTACATGCAGAAGAAAAATTTCCGTTCAAAGTTACATATCTCCATAGCCAACAGTCGGATTCGTCTAAAATTTTCACAGAATACTTTTCAAATGTGCTACTTTTAGAAAATGTAAAAAAAAAATCGATTTTTTGAAAATTCTAACTGTACGTGACCCCTTAAGGGATTTAAGGGTCAACAATTCGAGGCAATTTTTATTATTACCGTCACCTATGTAATATTCATATTTTACTCCATAGTTTTCCAATCACGTTTGGAACATCTCAACAACGGCATCAGGTTTGATTTTTTCAACACTTCCTTCATGATTTGCTGAACAATTATCTTGATGTTCCACTAGCCACATTTCATATTCAGCCATACCTTTATTCTTTTCGCGAAGTTCACATTCCTTGCAATAACTGCTTTTCCCTACGAAGTCAATAAATTTTTCCGTGAAATGGCCAATTGATATTGCAGCTGCGAAGAGCGAAGAAAATCCTCTCTTCATCCACGTGCCATCCCCGATACAATGATTTCATTTTGTGATAATGTTAGTTTATCTTGATTAGGGGACTGTCGAAGCCCTTCTTCAGCAGTAACTTTCATAGATGTCGCAGCTACAGCTGACGAAGCTTCTTTATTATTTTTGACAATCGCGTCAAAAGTTGTTGGTGTGGTATGTGACGCTAAATTCATAACACTACAAACAAGCTGCATTGCTCCCAATCCTCTTTGCAAAAGAAGCATGGTGAACGTGAAGCGTCGATTTATCTCGTGAGCTGAGTTTACTAACGGAGATGAAAAAACATGTACACATCACGGGTACTTGCTTTAACAAATGCTATTACACCACTACACTTACGACATACCACACACTCCGAGATAGCTGCAAATACATCAGTAAACTGTAAAATACAATATGAGAACGTTGGGTCGAATGAAACATCACCTAATTGTCCGGCTAATTTTTTTGCGGCCGAACTAGTATATGCACTTTCACTACATCGTGTCTGGCCTCTGAGGAGGCCTCCTCTTTTTAGGGATGAAGATCATTGATCTTTACTGCCTTTCCGATCAGAAGAACGATGCATAAACATTTTTGAAATCCTCAATCAAGCCCACAACTGTACTCTTCGAACGATCAAAGACAACTAACGCTGAATTTGAGAAACCGTAACAATCGACACTGAGTATACTCGAATAAGGCTTAATAATCGACTCCAGGTATAATTGCTTTTGTAAGACAAAAGAACCGACAGAGTGCCGCCGGTCCGGAAATAACGGTCGGTCGGCTTCAACAAACGAGGACTATCTGCGTGCTAGCAGACTCCTGTCGCGCGGCCACATTTTCTATTGTACCTTCGGAATCACGTGAAAATTTTCCAACCTGTATTTGTTAAAATGACTCTAAAACTATAGAAACCAATATTTGTTTGCACATTCTGGACGTATGTAAGACCTTGAATTCATCAACAGACTTTTGTTCAGAAGTCACACGAAACAACTTGTTTAAGCACTATTCTATTTAGAGGTTCAAAAATTACATATTTCACGCTTAAGAATGTTTTTTTTTATCAACGTGATACGGTCATTTTTCACCAAGATATCGTTCAAACGTTTGGACCGCCGCACAGTGGGCTGGAAACCCAAATTCCTAGCCAAAATCCTAAAAATACGTAATTGCATCTGAAAAAACGTTTATATACGCTTTCGAGGTTGCTGATTACGAATATACCAAAAAAATCGTAATTCAAAATGGCGGCTTCAGAGTGGCGGATATTTCATTCGAAATTAGCATTATTTTCAGAGATTTTTTCAGTGACGACGCGTGTTAAGTAAACGATTACGACTGTACCATTTGGAATACAAAACTCAGAGTGGCGTCCAAAAATGGCGGACATTTCGATCAAATTTACATTATTTCTTTAGATTCTTCGAAGTGAGATGTTTTTTATATTGTTGTGTAGTACGAAATAAACATTTTTAATTGTAAAAATTCCAAAAAACATTTATTCTTACAAATTGAATATATAAGTTGCTGTTTTTTTTTTACAATTGAAATACGCACTGTAACATTGTATTATCTCAGTTACACATAATTATACAGACTTACAAGGGAACATCGCCTACTCAGGATCACCGAGTTCGTCCGGATTCATAGTATATGTAGAGGGCTTAAGGGGCCGGGACACTGTAAACGGCGATATTTCATATGGTTTTTATTTGATTTATTAAAAAAAAACGGATGGTCTGATTTACATGAAATTGTACACATATGTTTATGAATATTTAAATTATATAAAAATTAAAAAAACAATTTTTTGCCGGCAATTTTTTTCTGCAGCTAATCGAAAAAGGCGTCTTTGTTAAATGCCCCTTGGGTAGTTGACAGCATTCCAGCAAAGCAGAGCGTCCTAGGGCAAAAAACAAAAAAGATTCTTTATGTATACACTACTGGCTATGGCCCGAAGTAGGGGATTTTGAAAATTTGTATTAGAACAAAAATGGCAGCTATTTCAAGAAAACAAATTTTTGTATACGTAAATTATTGCACTAGATTGTTTATATCAAAAAAGTATGGCATGTATTAAAAACCGCCTACGTCAGGTCATAGCAACGCGTTTCCTGTACAAAATCCATTTTGAATCAGATCGATCGTATTAACCCTTTGAGGGGCAGTGGTACATATATGTACCACCTTTTTCCTGCAGTTTTTTTCTTATTGCCGCTGTATTTTGCAACACCTTTATACTTCTAAGTTGTTTCTAGTAACTTGAAGGGTCAAGCTACAAGATACTCATGGAAAAAAGTGTAAATTTGTTAATTTATGATTAGTTATACATAATTGAAACCGAAACAAATTGTGTTTTTACGATTAAATTGAGCTGTTGTTTAACGGAGCTTTGGAGTGCTTTGATATATATTTTATATTTTTTCAGATTTTTCGACCCGCGAGAATTTACAAAAAAAATGTTTCAATTTTCAAAAAATTGAATTATGAAACAATTTTTTGTATTATTTATAAATTGTTATCAAATATTTTATTTGTTGTTTAGAAACAAATTTTTAAGCAACATTCTTTTCCTGAGCACTAGGTGCGAGCAGTAGTGTTCTTAAAAAATGGCTGAAAAATTGTTTCATACCGCTAGGTACGCAATGATATAGAAAGTTACGCGTTCGGAAGTCACATCGGTAGATCGTAAAAATAGCTGGAATTATTTTTCTTTTATTTCACGTGACGGATGGTTAGCGGTGGATGAAATAAGAGGATAGATCTGTATTGATGATGAAGACTTGTATTTTATTGAATGTGTGAAAGAGGTATAGATGCTTAGAGGTATAGACGCTTGGGAAGTCGGCGGAGAACTGATTTGGTTACAGTGGAAGGTAATGAGAAAGGGTTAGAAAGAGAGAGTTTCGGAGTGGAGGGGATGTCGCGTGAGGGTGATAAGGGACCGTGGGACTGTGGAGTCAGCAAAATTGGGGATTAGCAGGAAAGGAGATTAGGAGTAGATGAGAGCGGTGAGAAAGGAATGTGGGACTGTTACACACAATTCTCTTTCTCTCCTCGAAAAATTTCTGACCCACCGGTTTTGCAAAATGAGCTTGGACGAAGAAAATGTTGAAGAAGCAGACATCCCTGGTAACTGCGAGTCGGATGACGATATTGAAAACAGAGAAGATGATATTTGTATCACAGAAAAATTTTTACCAGAGAAATCATTTGAATTCGACGATAATGCAATTGAGTTGGATGATGATTCAAATTGTGACATTGATGAAGATGATACTCCTCTCAGTAATCGTATCGCAGTAATGGATGGAATTTGGGGAAAAAGAGGAAATTCGTTTTAATCCACTATTTACTGAGCAAAGTGGTCCGAAAAATTTTCCAGTACATATTAAAAATCCGGGTGAAGTTTTTTACGTTTACTCTCAGAACACAATATTAAATTGATTGTTGGACAATCGAATCTTTATTACAAACAGAAAGGAATCGTTTCTGAAGCGAGCGAAGAAATAAAGAAGTTTTTAGGATTGAATATTGTGATGGGCATAAAAAGATTACCGTCATATCGGGATTACTGGTTTACAAACTTGCAAATGAATGATTTATATGTGAGTTCTGTCATGCCTGTCAAACGGTTTTCTTTCTTATTATCCAATTTACATTTAAATTACTGTACGACAGAACCCAAAAAAAATGAACTTGGACATGATAAATTGTATAAAGTTGCTCCCTTCCTGAATATTATTTCTGAAACTTATAAGCATTTTTATAATCCAACCAGAAATCAAGCAATTGATGAGAGCATGATCAAATTTAAAGGCAGAAGCTGTGTGAAACAGTACATGCAAATGAAACCGATCAAGGGAGGATATAAAGTTTGGGTTAGACCGATGAATATGGTTATATTTGCGAGTTTCAAATGTACACCTGTAAAATTAGGAATAAACCAGAAAGTCTTTTAGGTGAGAAAGTAATAAAGGATTTGAGTCGTGATTTAGTGCACAAGCACTATCGTATTTACTTTGACAATTATGTCACTACCGTGAATTTGATGTCGAGTTTACTAAACGATGGAATCCTAGCTTGTGGTACAGTTAGAAAAGACAGGAAAGATTTACCAAAAAAACTAAAAAGCCGACAAAAATATGACTCCTGGAGATAGCGAATTTCGAACTTCGTACAAAGGTGTTCGATGGCGAAAACGGGTTGATAAGAAACCAGTACACTTTTTATCAAACTTTCATGACCCGTCAGTTATATCACAAGTCAATAGGAGACAAAAAGACGGCTCTCTGAGAATAGTGACTTATCCACAAGTGGCCAAAGATTACAACACCTATATGGGATGCGTCGATAAAGCTGACATGGTGAAATCATATTACAAGATCAGTCGAAAAAGCAAAAAATGGTGGCATCGTATCTTCTTCCATTTTCTAGTTGCAACATTAGTGAATTCTTTCATTATATATAGACAGCTTTTTCCAACAGAAAACTTGTCACTGACAAAATTCCGATAGGCAGCAGCTGATCATTTGATTGGGGTATCTAATCGAATAAACAGAGGAAGATCGTCTAAGAAATACCCATTGATATCCAAATCCAAATCGCAAATAAGTGATGCGGTCAGAACATCACAGGCACGACACTTCCCTGGTGTTCAGAGTCGCAGAAGATGCTGCTACTGCAGTACAAAAACAATTCAAAATCGGACGAAACATTATTGTACGACATGCAAGGTTTCATTGTGCATTAGGGAAAAAAGAAATTGCTTTATCAAGTACCATGAAAATAAATAAGCTAAACTCTCACCCGAAACGAGAAAATATTCAAATGAATAAACATCTAAAAGAGGAAAACAAGAAAAAAATCAATCAAAATTATAAAAAAATAAATAAATAAATAAAAAACATAAAAAAGGTACTAGTTTTCCCCCACGTCTACGTCGTTAATTCTGGGTCATGCTGTGAGGGAGAAAAAGATATCCACGAATTTTTAGTATTTACAAGACTCAATGAGACCTATGTATAATTTTATACTAATTGTGGTCGCCATATTGGATCCGCCATCTTTAACTTTGGAATTCTGACGCCAGAATCATAATCAGCGACTCCAAAAACCTCTATGTACTAAATTTCGTGCCGATTGAACGAAAAACCGCGAACTTCACCTAAAATAGTCGCGATTTTGGATCCGCCATCTTGAATTTTATAATTTTTAGGCCAGAATTGTAATCAGCGATCCCAAAAACCCCAAGAACACCTATGATTTTGGAAATTTGATTTATAAAAAAATGTGCCCCTCAAAGGGTTAAAACTGTTCGAGTTATGCTGTCAACGCGGTCAACAAATATGGTTTCGAGAAAAACGCGTTTTAAGTTTTGAAAGGGGTAAATCGAATGAAATAATGTAGAAAAAAGGTCTTACGTGTTTTACTTTATTAGTCTGCTATCCCTGGAGCGTATAGCAGCTCTTCGGCATCCGTAGTTTGTCTTCGAAGTACTTGCTGGGCATGCAAACGTCCTTCGTGTGTGTTAGCCTGTGTATGACGATTCGCGTACTTTATGCGTTCTTCGTCGATTTTTTGAGAATAATCGTAGAGATTTATTCCAATGCGAACTCTCATCAGTTCTAACATACGGAGAATAGCCGTATGGCCATTATTAAATATAATAATAGCGATATTAGCTGCAATTTGTACAGTTTTGGCTCCACTAAACGTAGATTTTGGCCCAAATTTCCAAACAATCTTGTTGAAGCTTTCGTTGTTATTTTGATTGAAAGCACCTACGCATCGTTCAAGAAGATCATCACGGCTGAGATCGGTATATATCGGCTTGATAGCGTCCAAAACTTCTTTTGGTAGTGCAGGTGTTTGAAAACTTGAAGATTCCCGAGGGCACAAAGCTTTTACCACTGACACCAAGATTGCGGCCCTTTCGGACAGTTTTCGTGCATTGGCTTAGAATCGGTCGAGGATTTATGTAAAAACGTTGCCCATGCGCCATTTTTCATTTCTTCTAAAGAGTTACTATTGCGCCTTATAGCGAGCCCGTAGTAAAGAGTAAGATCCTTTACAAGTTTGTCAATAAGCTTACCCTACCTCCAATGCCTTTTGTTGGTTTTGCAATTACCTAATCCGGTCCCCATGCGCTTCTGCACATGGTTCACGCACTCTTTTTTTGTCACATCATACTGTACATTTTCGACGACTCTAAACTCTGTTGTTGTACGTCTTAGAATCGCCATCGCCGATATAGTAATCGTACTTTACCTCGCGTAATTCCTCAGATCTTTGAAACATCTCAACCATTCCAAGCGGCTCTATATTTCCAGCGGGGCCAATGTGGTTCGCGTCGCACGTTTCCTTGTGCTGCTCATGCCATAAATCATACTCTGCTGTACCTTTTTTCCACAAAGAGCACGAATGACAATGTGATGATTTAACTGTACAATCAAGCACTTTGTTACTATGATATCCTATTGTGGATACCACACCATGTAAAGAGCTGAAGCCTTTTTTTCGCCGACTTCCATCGCCTGAGGCGATTGGCAGTTGGCGTTTTTTATATTAAGGCAAGAAGGAATTGTCGTTGGCTGACACTTTTTACACGTCACTGTTAAATTGAACCACAGCCCTCTGCTAGCAGTTTTAGTGAATTCGACGTCTCCCCCACATATTTACACTTTACTACTTGGCTAAGCTTTGAAAAAACCGATAAAAATGTATTACTCTATAAGAAACACTTTGATCAATCGGCACATTCAAATCGTCAAACGAAGTATTGAGCTTCTGTTCAGACCTACTAGTATTAATTGTTGCTGTCTCGGCGACGTAACTATTTTCAGGACCAACTCACCTTTTCATTCTATCTAGTCTTTTTGTCGGCTTTCCAGCAAAGTGCCTCTTACCTCTTTTATCCATTATTTAAACAATCACAATGTTTTTAATTTTGAAAAACACATAAATAAAAACTTTTATCAAAAAAACAAGAGCACGTTGTGTTCACTAGATTTAGGGTTATGTTTACCGCAATATATATATATGTATTGTGACGAGCTCTCTTTGACTAAATTTCGCCAAAGTCGAGAAGAGCTACCAGCCCAAAATCTGTAATGACGTCCCAACAATTTTCTTTTGCCATTCACTTCTGTATCCAATTTCTGATTGGGCGCCAGGTGCTTGTATCAACTTGGTGTTACGACACCAAGGGAATTATTATCTGTTCATTCTTTTTCTTCTTTCTTATTCAATACTCAGGGAATGGTAGGGTCGAAGGACGAGCATCGATTACAATAATTTAATCAAATATCCGAAATTAACGTGTGAGTACACGTTTCTAAAATATTAACAATGACTTATTTATTATTCCGGTCCACGGGTTGGACCTTACTCATCAATTACAATCTTACGATATAATAATTATCTGCGTGTCAATCACGCTCAAGAAACAATTTATTTCACATCAACATCTCAGAGTGCAATAGCCCTATCCTCCGGAGACGCCGGTAGCGACGGCAAAATACGTGTTACGGGACGCGTTACGAGATAGGCACGACCTACTCCCACGTGTTCGACGGTACGCGTGCTCGTACCGGCAAAGAAAGTATTGCACCTGCGTGCGCCTACCTTTTTTATTCGCCGATATCCTTTGGTCCCGTCGCTCAGCGTTCTTCGGTTGTTCTCTCTCGCTTCTCTTTCACGCTCACTCCGCTATACTACGCTCTCACTCACTCACTCTCTCGCTCTCTCTATAATTATCGTCCTCTAACTATTCGCTTTCCGCTCTTCTGCAATTTCGGCTCGTGGTCGAGATCACACTCACTGCTCCGCTCGTCACTCTCGCTCGCCGGCTTCGGCGTGGTCCTATCCGGGAGGAAATGGGAAGGAGGTCGTAGCGACGATCGACGCTCGATCGCCGGCACAGCCATCCCTCTCTCTCTCTCTCGTTCGCCGGGCGTCATCTCTCGCGTACGGCCGGCAATGTTTACCTCCCGCGACCTCGTGTCTCTGTAAATCACGAAGTTTCTCGGCAGCGTATGTTCTAGAGCACAATTTTGGCTGACCACAGGTGCGAGACGACGCGACTCTGCTTTCTCTATCTCGCTTTAATATTCTTTCGAATATTTCGATTTCCGCGATTGCGAGAAGTATAACGCCTCGTCACAGTATATACACGTATATGTGTGTATATACTTCTACAATTGTGCTGCCAGCTAGGACTTTCTTTGCAGCTAGAATAAAGAAAGCAAGCGGGATAATTTACGATACGCGCGCAGAGCTCCGAAACGCCAAAAACGCTCGGTCAACCCGTCAGCGTCTGGCGCTCTTTTCAAATACTTAGAGTTCGAATTTTTACTTGAAACTTTACATATATGTTCTTCGACGTCTAAACTATTGATTTAGTTAAGAAAATCCATTTTTTTGAAAATTTTACAGTGTTCGGGCTCCTTAACCAGAAATGAAAGTGACGCAAGTGGGAGCTCCAGATGGCTAACCGTTAGTTAATAACATTTTTGTCGCGGATCGGTCACACATAAGTCTTTTATGTTAACATAATTTCTATGCAGTTACTGATCCGCGACAACAATATTAATAACTAACTAGCGCTTGGCCATCTTGACCTCCCACTTGCGTCGCTTTCTTTTCTAGTCAAACTCTATAAAGAATGTACATCCGAATGAAATCGGTGATCTGGAGTAGGCAATGCCCCCTTGTGAGTTGTTGATTGCACTTGGCGTCGAATTTTTCCTCAGACAACTCTTTTTTAAAGGACTGAAGTTATTTTTTTTTACGTAAAGGAACCTTTATTTTCATGAAAAAAAAACCTCGCCACTTTCGGTTCATGGCAATTACAATGTTTTGAATAAGTCGTACTGTATCATTAGAAAGGAATTGTCGTATCGATACGTGCGTAAAAGCATGTGCGCGGTCGTGAATCTACCTGCGCGATAGTGATAGTTTTAACTCATAATTGTATATTAATGATATTTAAATTATTGCTCATTAAACTGGTACTCTCATTTATCGTATATGACTGTGAGCGATATATCTTTTCAGAAAATGCTCTGCATGTACGCGTTTCCACTGTGCCACGGATCTGTCAGTTTACCTCTCTGTTATGAAGATTGTATGGCAGTGCATCATGAATTTTGTTTCAACGACTGGGCATTGATAGAGGACAATAAACAAAGAGGCATTTTTATTCGATCACGAGGTCACTTTCGACTTCCGGACTGTGACGAGTTACCAAAATATGTTGAAGCTAAAATCACTTGCTCCCATGTAAACTTAACTGCTGTCAATGAAAAATTAATTACCTGTGAGTATAAGTATCCTCTTTACATTATCCTCATCCCGAACATTTCTTAAAGCATGGTGTATACATACTCCGGAATGCATAAGGGGGTATTAGTGAAGATTCATAAATTTATTGTTCATTTTAAGTCCCGCATACTATACACATGTGTTATAATCTTTCAGACGATTGTGTGAGAGAAAATGGACGTTTTTACATGGGAAAAATGAATCAAACAAAAAATGGCTACGATTGCCAATCGTGGAACGATCAAGTACCCCACAGTCACGATAAGCCTCCCAACGTATTTCCACAAATACGCGATGGAGAAAATTATTGTCGGAATGCTGGAGGGGATGAACCAATGCCATGGTGCTTCACGATGGATCCACGTGTACGCTGGCAGCACTGCGATATCCCAATATGCGGTTCGTTGTTTAAATGTTTACAGGGCAGTCCGCTTATGACGCGTTTACGTAAATAATTATGACCTAGCTACTCACTGTCACTGAACATTATTTTTGGGACGGAGAAGTTCATTATATCTATGTTTTAACGTCTATTACATTTGCAGTAACTTTGTAAACATTAACTTGTTTGTAATTCATTATTATTATATTATGTCAAACAAAGAACTGTTTTTAACGCCAATTTACAGATCCAATCGGTAAACTTTCTTGAACATTGTTCCTGATGGGCATTGTTTTTTTTTTCTTTAATAAGATGCACTTTATATTACCATAAAGAACCTTCGACACATGGTACTTTGTGATCAATATTTGAACGCCGCTGCACATAAAAACTTGTAAGTCTGTTTAAATTAATGATATCCCGCCGAGGAATTATAAAGTAACAGTTATATGGTACTGTATTTGTCGACGAAGCAACCTGTAATTCTATGTTTGAAAGCTCATTGAGATTTTAGAAAGAAACAAATTTTCATTGAAAGTAATTCTTAAGTCTGCAAATGGTAATATCTTGCTCGCTTCAAAAATTTCCACACTCGGATAAAACAATGTACCAGCCATCAGAGATAGGAGAAACATCTGGATAGTAGTTTTACACTGTCTTTGGTGCTCGTTTCGGTATGCTGTAGAGGGGATAGGCGATATCCTTATGTTATTTTGAATACGTTTCAGTCAAAAATCTCCGGGAGATAACGAAAGTAGTGTCATGCGAATATATCTGTAAAGAGACTTAAAAAATGAAAAATATATGGAATAAGATCTTTAAAAAAACGTACGCCGGACTACCCAATTCTCGCACTCATTTTATAGTTATTTCATTTTAGATAATTCAACCGAAACGGTGATGGAAATAGATTCGACAGATTTGACAATGGAAAGTTTCTTCAACCCAACCTTTATAATGATATTATCTGCCCTGGGATTTGTTGTAATTGTCGGATCACTGCTCTCGGTATTTCTGAGTCAAAGAATTGGCAAGCACCATCAAGGATATAATCCTACCCAAAGCAGGGTAATATAGAAGTATCTATAGGGATTTGTTTGAATTCGATATTTGCATTTTAACTAAAATTGTAACTATGTTCATTATTTCAGGACGTGAATATTGACCTTGACAAATTGCCAAACAACGATGCCTACCATAAAACTGGAGCCCAACTAAACCCTAAACTGGAAATGCTCGAATTTCCACGAAACAATATAATATATGTAAGAGACTTAGGCCAAGGGGCTTTTGGCCGTGTGTTCCAAGCGAAAGCTCCTGGTCTTGTTTCAGGCGAAGAATTTACCAATGTCGCTGTGAAAATGCTTAAAGAGGAGGCATCTGATGACCTTCTCGTCGATTTTGAGCGCGAAGCTTGCCTGCTCGCAGAGTTTGATGATCCAAATATCGTTAAATTATTAGGAGTTTGTGCACTTGGTCGTCCGATGTGCCTTTTGTTTGAATATATGGGACGCGGTGACTTAAATGAGTTTCTACGATCCTGCTCACCTAGTAATTATATTGTTCGAACTGCCGACAAAGATAATAGACTCAGAGATTCCCGATTGACCCATATGGATTTAATAAATATAGCACGTCAAGTTGCTTCTGGCATGGTGTATTTGTCGGATAGAAAATTCGTTCATCGTGACCTTGCAACGAGAAATTGTCTCATAAATGACCAAATGATCGTAAAAATTGCAGATTTTGGTTTGTCGCAAAAAATTTACCTCCAAGATTATTACAAAGGAGACGATCAGGATGCTATCCCTGTGCGGTGGATGCCGCTTGAAAGTATTCTTTACAACAAATACACGATCGAGTCGGATGTGTGGGCGTTTGCAGTATGTTTGTGGGAAATATTCAGCTTCGCTCTTCAGCCTTACTACGGCATGACCCATGAAGAAGTAGTTAAATACATCAAGGAAGGCAACGTACTCCAATGTCCTGAGAACGCACCGTCCTCAATCTATGATTTGATGAAATTGTGTTGGAATCGGCGACCTGGTGATCGCCCAACATTTAACGTTATCTATCTTACTTTGAATTGCATAAAGCAAGAACTCGAAGCTGACAAAAAATTGGACAGCGTTCCATTGCGTATTCATGTGTAGGATTCGCATGACCATTATTTATTCTAAGCATCTCAAATATTATAAGTGGGAAGTGTCGTTCTTGCTAGGAGTTTCCAACCCATTGGATTTATTCTTATTCTGTATATATGATAATTTCTGGAATACCATCTATATCCAGTTGTATTACAATAAAGATTGCTAATGAAATTCGTCGTGTCGAAACGGTAAAAAATCGCCACGGTTAGCTTTTACATGCGTGTGTCTATTGAGAAGTCGTCAAAAGACTTTTTTATATTACACCTTTTGCATAGTGTTCAAAATATATATTGCTCTTACAAAATGAGGCCAAATAGATAAATCATATTTAGATACATTTTTGTTACACGCTCTAATCCCCATAATCAAGGATGCCAAATATTTTAACCATTCAGGCTAATTACTTTTATATACTAGGACGCACTGAAGAAGAAATGAAGAATTGTCTCATCGTCGCCGATGTCATTATGTCTATAGAATATATTTGTGTATAGACTCCTGTAATTTTTTTGAATGATTTTTATATCTACTTATTTGACTGTGGTACCATCATTAAATTAGATTAATTCCATATGCATGATTTTCGTCCAATTAAATAATTCAATTCTTTGGAAAAGTAATAACAATAAAATTTTAGCTACGTAAGACATTTCTCATGTAGGAAAGACTGAATGTTCGAATCGAATAAATCTTTTGCAATAAAAGTGTTCAATCTTAAAAATCTTTTAAAACTTAAAAAAAAACAACGTCGATTAATGTAAAAAATTCATTTTATTGTTGGTCGTGATTGAAACCTCGGCATTAAAGTTATCATTTTTATGAGATTCATTGTGCTTTTTCGTCTAATATGACTTTTAAAAGTTTAAAATTCCGAGGGCTGACGATTTTTTTGAATTTGATGAACCATCCAGTTGGTGATGATTACCTGTCCTACATTACTCGAAAACGAAGGCGGCGATTGGATATCCCTTGTATATACTTAAAAATACCGAAAAACCATCTCGGGTGTAAAGAACTTGTGACAAGTACATTTACATATGTTCGTTTCTCCATCCCCACAACAAGTTGTTAAATATTCAATGTATAAATCGTTAAGTACATGCGATAAATTTGCTGTTCTTCTTTCATAAAAATCCCACAATTATTAACTGAATCATTCTAACGAGGAGACTACAGCAGAGGCCAACCGAGTTTAGCGATGGGACTCCGTAGGGTTGTAGGGGGGACTGCAACTAAGAAAACCTTAAAGGCTAGGTGTAGATACGCACCCGTTCTTGAGATATCCGGTTCGAAAGTTTTACCGCCGCACATAAGCTTTGACGTGTAAGATCCAAATATGGAAGCGCGTAGCCGAGCGGTTAGCGCTCCGCCCTACCGTCCCTGCGTCCCGTGTTCGAGTCCCCGGATGAGTGATTTTGTTTTCTTTCTTTTCTTTTTTTCCCTAATTTAGTCCGAACCAGCATACGAATCGACATTTTTTACACGTATGCTAATTTTTTAGCGAAATATAAGAGAAGGAACATATCCACATTACAGTAGAACGGATTGCAAAAAAGTAGGTGTAGGATACGTAGGGGGGGATAGATCACTCAGGAAAGGGAGATACAAATTTTCCTAGACCTGCCGCCGGTCTGTTAGATTGTCGAGAATTTAAATGTTTTAATTGTTTTTATAATTCCTATCACCCTCAACATTGTAGCCGCGTACCGGCATAAGAATATGTTTTATTTATAAATAATAAATAAAGCACGGTATCATGTAGTACATGCAATAATCACAGCGCGAGTATTTAATTAATAATCTATTTTACATCCAATTAATTAAATGTAATTAATAATAATAATAATGACATCCATTTAATGCGATACAAAATTAGTATACGGGTAAAAAATGTCGATTCGTATGCTTGTTCGGAGTAAATAAGGAAAAAAAAGAAAAAAAATCACTCATCCCAGGACTCGAACACGGTACGCACGGGCGGTAGGCCGGAGCGCTAACCGCTTGGCTACGCGCTTCCATAGTTGGATCTTACACGTCAAAGCTTATGTGCAGCGGCAAAAATTTCGAACCGGTTATCTGAAGAACGGGTGCGTATCTACACCTAGCCCTTTAGGGTTTTCTTAGTTTCAGTCCCTCCTACAACCCTACGAAGTCCCATCGCTAAACGCAGTTGGCCTCTGCTGTAGCCCCCTCTTAAGAGTGCAGCCCACAAAAAGTTTGCAAATTAATTTAAATCATTCTGAGCACATATCGCTACATCTACGCGGTACTTTATTTCGTCATTAATCGCACAAGGGGAGTGCATGTGGTCGGACATGTCGCTTGGAGAACGTGACTGCACGGTAATATGCTGCTAATTGTCCACCCTACAGCTGCTCACCTTAGTCCGCCTCCATTTAGAAGAAATCATCGAAAGAAAATGAACGAGATGAGTTTCTACCATCACAGTAGTATTCATTTCCAAAGCTGCGCAGTAGCCGACCGAGTAAAATACCTTATCAGAACACTGTCACTTATGGGCTGGGTTCCGAATACGTGAACTTTTTTTATTTTTCCAGAATGTTATCATTCCCACTTTTGACTAATAGCTGACAACGACCATCACCAAATCAAGTAAAGGATGGAGAATAAAAATACCAATACCATTTTGCTTGATGCCATGGGCACGCACAACTTTATTTATTATGATACGGCTTTGAGTTTTTTAAGTGGCCGGTGCCATAGAAACATTTAAAACCTAAATAGTTCTCAAACCATGAGCATTGAATGAAGAACGCCTAGCCACAATTACATACATTTAGTTTTTCTTAAATTCGAAGGGAAGCATATTTCGTCAATGATCCGAGGTATTGTTTTTTATACATAAATTTTGATTCATATCACTCATATTTTATCATGTTATAATTTGTCTCTAATGTTTCTAAGACGACAACTACCCGAAAAACTGTAAATCATGCCCATAATAAATAAATTTGTATCCGCTCACGACATAATGCATCTGGAATAAGTTGCAATTTTCTCTTTGTTCTCTATTTTTATTCAATTTGATGAAGATACTCGTGAGCTGTTATCGAAAGTGGAAGTGAAGTTAGATTCTGGAAAAAAAATACACAAGACTGAAATCGAACCGAAAAATCGCGGGTCAGGAGCTGTACCCGTTCGCCTCTGTCTGCTTTGAAAAGGAGTGCTAGTGTAACGGTCGAAACTCGCCTTGTGCATTTTCTTTAACAATTTCTCCTAATAGTCCAGTCATTATATCCGAAAAAATGCCCAAGAAATGCAAGCGAGTCAAGAAAGCTGATTCTTGAATATTGTATGTGTGGGAGGGGGGGGGGACTTAGAAAAGCTTAAGGTGATGTGAAAGGCTCGGATGAACTCCGACGACTTCGGCATAGTAGGGAACTTGAGCGCCACGCGTCAGTGTTAGATGGCAGTGTACGGCCGAAATCGTACAGCCTCGGCGAGAAACGACAATCTCGAGCCAAATACACGCAATGTGCAGAGAAATAGAACGGGAGGCCGCGAGTCCTGCTCATCGTTTTTGTTTAATTCCTGTTTTTTCAGCACTAGTCATATTCTTTCATATACATTACAATCAAAAGTGAATGTAATGAAAAATACGTGTATTTGCATGAACTTGAATTGAATTGTCATTGTTATCTGGGTGTTTAGCAATTTGTATTTTTACAACAAATATTTTATTTATACTTATGGACCAGTAATCGACCAAACCCATACAATTTTCCTAAAAATGTGTGCCCGTCGTAATTTGCGAAATTCGATAGCCTGCAATCGGGCAAGGTACCCACAGGTTTGAAAGGCACGTATTTTTTTATTATATTATTTTTGAATTGTGATATATTTATATATATGAAAGAAAATAATATAAATTTTAAAAAACACAAAAAATGATGAGCGGAACTCGGTTCAGCGATTACGGAGCTTGAACGCTAACCACTCGACCGCCGCCATTTAATATTAATAGTCACAATGCACCGTCCCTTGGCAGTCCATGTCAGACCGCTGTCACATGAAAACCTAATCCCGATGTTTTTCGTGCGAAAGGAAAAATAGCCGGTACCGGAATCTTCGCAAGTTGTCAGCTAGTTTGCCGAAGATATCCAATCGGCTTCGGAGACCCTCGAGTCGAGCACGATACGTGTAGTGCGCTGGCACGAGAGAGGCGGCAAGGCAGGGCCGACGACTGACGAGGTGCTCCGCTGAATTTCGTCACTTTCCAGTGTCTCGCGCGTTACTATTATTGTTGTAAATTTGTGTATTCCATTTTAAAGCTAAACTATTGAAGATAGTGAAAAAAGATGTCGCACATCTATCGGACAAAATTTTGCGTTCCACATTTTTACCCTATTAACCCGATTTTTAACCATTTTCTTCATGGGTATGTTATATTGCGGTCGCAAAAATGTTCGACTTTTGGCCTTTTTGATTGGACTAATATCGGAACGTGCGAGCAATACAAAATTTACAGATTTCGTTACCACGTGGTAAATTTGGCTGAAGATTTGCATTTAGTGACGTATTAATGACTCGAATAAAACAAACTGTAGTCTTCATCGACTAGATGAGAAAAAATCCGACACAATGAGTACCCGCACGTTGCTGCATGTGCAATATTACATAAATGGCATTTGTCCGAAAATAACATGGGGAAGGCCGATAATAGTAATTGGTATAGTAGAGCGGGATTGTGTACGTAGTTTGCGCATATCGCGCTTCTCCCTCGCGAAGCTTCGAGCGCTCATAGCGCTTGTTCGCGCCGACCGAAACTATGGGATATACATGAGATGCATCACGTGGTCGTATCGAGAGAGATAGAAAGAAAATAAGCCCGCGCTGTCATTCGGCTTGCCGGCACGATAATACAATAAAGTGTATATCGTGATTCCCCGTGCTGTTGAAGTCGAAAAGTAATAATTATTTTACAGATAGCGTATAGGGTGTATATAGTGTACATATAGTATATTTTACCATAAGTGAGTGAATACTGAAATTGAGAAAATGGGCACGAAGAAATTGTAAAGAGAAAATATCGTCATTCTCGTCGAAAAAGTAGCATCTTCAGGTATGTATCAGTACAGTATTTTGTTTATCCTAGATTCTATTTCGCGGTGACAAAAATAGGAAGGACGTAAGATATTTCTTTTGAGGATTTTTAGGTAGTACGTCAAAAAAGAATGCCAAAAAAATAAAAATTTGTTGTATACAATTTTAGGATATGAACAGTACCTACAGGAGGGATGTTAACATTGTTCGGTTGTCCGATGAGTACTAATATGTTCTATAATATTCAATAACTGCACGAATGAAATATTGCTGACTAAACAATTTCACCTAGTCATCAAAATGTTGCAACCTCAATTGTACGGTTCGACGATCAATTTTTCTATCTCTAATGAAATGATAAATTTTTAATTGCTCGTAAAGTAGGTTATATTTGTTGTATACGGGTGAAAACAAAAATAGGAATAGGTAACCGGACAACTTTTTACAAAGTGGTTAAAATTAACAATAATAGATATATATAGTCATGAAAAATAAAATTTTCTATAAATAAAGATATATAATTACCTAAAACTATGTTTAAATAATATCTGTTTCCAATTGTCGCGCAAACGCCATCTCGGAGCGCGCTACGTCATATGTAGATAACCGTAGATTAGGAGGGAGATCAGCAACGCTCGACAAAAGTTGAACCCTCGGGTACAGCTCGGTACCCACTTAACGTGGGTACCCTTGGTACCCACGTTAAGTTAGACGCATGGTGGTTGGGTATATCCGCGAATGGACAGGCTGGGTTTGGTTGGCCGATCTCGGACGGCATGCGTTGTGATTGGTGTTTCGGTCAAAGTGTACATGCAGACGACAACTTTTGAGTTATTAGATTTTATTTATTGATTTAAAAATATAAATCATTGCCATTTCACGAAAATATTGATTGGATGATTATTTATATTTTATAAACATTAATTTTACCCAAGTTACATTGAATTTTTTGTGACGACAGTCAGGTTGCCTATTGCTTAAAATCTCGCCTTTGGCAATTCTTTTTAGGTGAACAAAATATTGTTGTTTATTTAGCCTAGACCGTCACTTATGATGTTTGTAAACTGAATAAAAAAATGGAAGTTTTAGCAATAGGATTTTTGTATTCGTATTTATTCTGGAAATAACTCGATTTCTCCGCTCCTTCATCAAGTTTTTTATACGAAATTTTGTGTTTACAAATACTTGTTTGTAATAAAATTTCTATATAAAATAAATCATTTCTAATATGGTTTACGTTGATTTTATATTAGTTTTTCCTAAGTAACTTATAGAAAATATTAGAAAAATAGTTGCGCCATTGAATTCAGCTCAACGTGCTATATTATATTTAGGAGAATCATCATGATATGACAAATGTTTTACCATTGATAATCCACAATATTTCCCCTTGACCATTGTACTTGAGTTTTCAACGGTTTTATGAATCGCTGGAAGTAATAATTCATTCATGCAATTGTTTAATATTATCGAACGAATCGTCGACATCCGACCACCAAGCAATGTCAATATTTCTCGCGTACTGTTCTTACCGCATCGGCAGTTTTCTTTTTTTCTATCTCATCAACTTGAGCAATTCCCCTCTGATATTTCTTATTTTCAGACGTCTTTAAAGTCCCTTACAAATATCTAAGAACTTGGCTGCCGAAAAGTGTGCTGTTCAACTAGTCAAAATCACCGACAGATCAGAACTAGGTAAAGCATCTTATCTTTCGTGGCCCGAATATCGGAGGAGTAAATCAAGTCAAATAGACTTGTTTGCTCAAGCATATTTTTCGGAAATTGATGCGCTTGAGCAATGCTCTGACTCCGATATTTCGAAAGTACATTTTCGACGAGAATTGCATGACTCCGTCATAGACAAGGACGAAGGTTCCACGACTGCGTCCGAGGCTCGTTTGCATACCGACATATTTTCCGCAGTCACTGTAGAGCCTGGTGATCGGCGGAAAAACAGCATACATCTCCGAAAATTGCATGCTTTTGGAGAAGGTAATCATGCTGAATCAATATCGCACGCGGATCTGAACAATATTCAGGCAGTTGATTCCCATGTCAAGCTTACAAAAAGCACCGACCCAAATGTGCATGAGCGTGAAGCTGAAAAAGTTGGGGCGGGTCCTGTGAAAGAATAATCACATCTAAAATATTCCGATGTTGATGAACCTGAGCTTCTTGTAGACAATAAACGCCCGTTGCATGTTGAACGTAAATCGGCTGAAGTAAAAGAGTGACGTATAGTCGATATTACCTTTTTTCTTCAGCAATTGCATGAAAAGTTTGACGCTCACAGCCATGATTTAGAGTGTCATTTTCGTCATCTCAAATTAGAAAAATATGTTGATCGTGGCTTGCGAACACAATGGCTATTTCGATGTGAAATGTGTAATTATAGTTTCGATATTTGGACCGACCCGCATCACCGTAAAATGGGAATTAACCAGAGATGGCTGTAGCGGCAGAGGAGGAAAAAATAGCTGCAAAAAAGGGAAATTTTGCAAATGGTATGTCGTTCATCACTACCATAGCCGACGAATGTTGGTCCAAACTTCCTATGCAGGTGGAAATCATGATTCGTTATCTGGTACCACTATGATTATTGGTTTTGAAACGAAAAAAGTATTATTCGTTGTTGTCCGGGACAAATATTGCGCCGTGGACGCCATGGCCGAGCGGCTAAATGAAGCACCACCAGCGCATGCATGTTATAAGAATTGGAGTCGCAACCGAAGGTCTACGGCTATGAAAGCTGATATAATTCTTGAAGGTTTTAAAAACAGCATAGAAATGAATGGTTTGATGTATAAAACGCTCATCTCAGATGGCGATAGCAGTCCGTATCCAGCCATAAGAGATGCCGACCCCTACACTGCTTATGGTTTTCTAGTAGACAAAGTGGAATGCAGTAACCACTTGTTTCGTAATCTATGTAAACAAATGAGAAATGCATCAACGATGCGATTGAAGGCCGCGCCGCACAATAATGTTATAATAGTAACATCATTGCGAAAACAAGTTCACGGCTGCGGGTTAAAGATACGAAAAAACATTGAGCGTGCCCGAGATTTTCGCATAGAAGGCAGCTTGCCTGAAGTTGAAAAAGTAAAAATGTTTCAATAAGACATTTTAATCATGCTTCCACATGTTTTTGAACAGCACGTATCTTGCCAGTCGTTGCCATTTCTTTGCGAACCGAAGGAAAATGAAAAATACTTGATAGCTCCAGCCAGAGCTTGAACGAACTGGTATATACCGTGATGTCGTAGAATCCATGCGCTACCTTAGCTGCCACACAAAAAGTTTGTTGAAATGTCAAACGAATAACATCGCCGAATTCGATAGTGAACAAACTTAATTCTGGAAAAAGGATTAATCATTGTGCGAGGAATTCGTATCAAATGAAATGTTATGGTGCAGTCGTATAGCACAATAGTCAAAAACTCCTATCGAGATTGTATTATCGCGTATAGCAAAAGAGTTCCTCAGCGTATTGCTCAATTAGAATGGCGTAGGCAGCAACATGTGCTTCAAAACAAGCTGTTGCGCCAACAAAAAGGTAAGCGTAAATTTCATACGAGTACACAAAAATATTATAGACCGTCGTCATAGGAGCCTGACGTTCCTGAGACTGTTTACGAGGTACTCGTGGGCGATCATTTCGATAAATTGATACAAAATCAAGAAAATCGAATCCAGATTGAGCGAGATACCATGAGTCAGAGTAACGGCGAATTATGGCACCAGTTACGCACAAGTTTCATAACTGCTTCGAAATTTGGAGGGATATGTCGAATGCTCTCGTTTATCTCTTGTTCGTATATGGTTGAAAGTATCCGTTTTCCGAACATGGTAGACACAGCAGCAACGCAGTATGAAATTGCTAACGAACAAGCTGCGAAAAATGCATTGGAGCTCAATAAAAACGTTATGCCTTGCGGGCTTTTTATTGATGCTGAGATTCCGTACTTGGGTGCTTCACCAGACGGCGTGATCGACGACGATGGTATCGTTGAAATTAAGTGTCTTAGTTCGACCAAGAATCAAGCTCTGAAACATGCTATTATACAGAATGCACGTCTCAGAAGCATTTTTGATAAAAAAAACGTTGACCGTTTGAGTACCAATCTTCCGTATTATTATCAAGTGCAGGGTCAACTACATATAACAATGCGAAAATTCTGTATCTTCACATTGTGAAAAGACGTTGACCGTTTGAGTACAAATCATCCGTATTATTATCAAGTGCAAGGTCAACTACATATAAGAATGCGAAAATTCTGTATTTTCGCATTGTGGACTTCTGTTAATTTAAAATACGTGATAGTTCCTAAAGATGATGTATTTTGGAATCGAATCGAATCGAACCGTTGCTTTCGCGATTTTTCATGGAGTGTCTACTTCCAGAGATCATTGATAGTCGGCGGAATCGAATTACGCCGCTTCGGCAACCGAACTATATACTGCAGGTTCGCGAAGATGCTAATGCAAAAAGAAAATCAGTTTCTCGAAAAAAGCACGAACCGGAAAATGCCACAATTGCGTAGCAAAATACACAGAACGACCGATACTTTTTCGTCAATGAATTAAGTTTTGTTTCAAGGACAATCCTAACAAAGCGAAATTGTCCATAAAGATCTAGAATACGCTATCGTTTGAGTTTCTGTACAATCGGATGATGAAGTAGATATTACAGAGGCCGATATCGAAGCACTCGAGGCAGTTCGCCAAAATATAGATGCCAACGTTGTTATTACGAATATAACGATGAAATCGACACTCCTCACTGACACGAGCGTCGATTTGTTTGAAGAAATCCTGCAAGAAAATACGTCTTTTGAATTCAATCCTGCTTGCTATCCAGGGTAATAAATGTATTCGCCCCTGTTAATCGAGACATGACATGCAAATAATCGGTGGCAACAAATCCAGATACTGGTGTTGCATATTCCACGATGGTTCACAAGTGATGATAGCTTGTGTCCAAGTGAATATAATATCATGCATAAAGAAATTCGGAGGTATATTCATAGACGTTACCCTTCCGTCATGATCGATCATATCATTAACCGCCCCGTTACGAAACAGCCAGATGCATTTAGTTGTGGTATTTACGCCGCTGCGTTTGCTACACCAATAGCTTTGGGAGATGATCATGCAGGGTACGAGTACTGCACGAATGCATAATTTATGAGGACGCATATGGTAACTATCATTCGCAGTAGAAGATTACTCTCATTTCCATCGCAATCGTCATAAGATGATTTGGATGATAAGGTAATTTATTACTTTGCATGCACAATTAACGAAAAAGGCGCTTAGACAGAATGCACTCGTAGTCGTTACAAAGTCTTCTGTCTTCTGTGAGCTTCCACTAAAGCAACACACGAAAAACCTTCGTATATCGGCGTGAGGGCGAAAGCACGTCTCGAGTATGCAAAATCGCATACCCCCAATCGTATCAAATACTTGTCGATTTATCGTGTAATTTTAGTGAAAGAAGCGTGCTCATGCGTTCATACGGGTGGGTAAGTGAGGTAGGGGTTTTGCCGACTGTGCAATATATAATTTCAATGTTCACGAATACCGTGATGTTCTAATGCATCTTCTAGTCATATGAAAAAGATGCCGACATGTTAGCGAGATATTAGTCGTGGAAATATACTCATACGTCAGTATGAGTAGGTAAGCGAGGGTGGGCGTTTCATCGATTGTCCAATATATAATTACATTCCTCACAAATGCGTTAATGTGTCGATAGCAATGCAATGCATCTTCTAGTCATATACGAAAGATGCCGACATGTTAGCGAGATGTGAGTTAGGAAATGTACTCATACGCCGGTATGCGTACTTATACTCATTTGACACTGCGAAATTAAAAAAATATCCGGGTGAAGAATGTGTTATAACGGACCGATCTGCCTAGTAACAACCGGCCAGAAAGATCCACAAATCCACGCGCTGAATCATCAAATTCGACAAGGCGTTTAACCTCGCCGCGGACACTTCCACCGCAATACACCTCGCGATGCCATGCGCCGCGAAGTCAGCTAATTCCTAAGAACACGCTGACGATTCCTCGAAATCACGACAATGGATTGCGAAATCGTCGAAAATGCAAACGATCGATTTCCCAATCGGTAACCCGATACTTCCCGGTCGCCCCCACGAGACTCCCATATCACCTTCGCCCTAGAGTATCGAGGATTCGATACCGTCTACCGTTCTACAATATACTTCGGTACCGCGATAATTACCCTAGTGGCATTACGCGTCTGAATATATTGGGATCCCTTATAATTTCCCGAAAATATCATATTATTCAAAATCATTACACGCGCCGAGCTATACCTTATCATACTGTGAGTATTCGTCTCGCGCTGACTCAGCGAAACGCCGATCGTCACGGTGTGCGCGTATAGAACTGTAACCATACAAACAACAATAAAACATACTGCCGAATAATTGGTGAGTTATCTCCAACCACATCGTGGAAGCTCTTATTCTACCTTCCCGAATCACCGAGCAATCTGGCGGCGCCAGCATTACACACATACCCACACAACACCAGGTGAGGTGCACAGCCCCGCTCTAATTAGGACAGAGATCCGCGTGTCGAGGCCCTGACTCGACCGCAAGAATATTGTGACGGGATGGTAAGCGGATAATTAATAAATGGTTTGATTCTTTAAATGATGAATATTTTGTATTTTATTAGAGAAGCAAAAGAGGTTTAGATGCTGTGGAAGTCGGAGGAGAACTGATTTGGTTATAGTGGAAGGTAATGAGAAAGGGTTAGAAAGAAAGAGTTTAGGAGTGGAGGGGATGTCGCGTGAGGGTTATAAGGGACCGTGGGACTGTAGAGTCAGCAAAGTTGGAGACTAGCGGGAAAGGAGATTAGGAGTAGACGAGAGCGATGAGAAAGGAATTTGGAACCGTTACAATATTTAATTCATAATTATTAAACGAATCAATAAATAATTTTAGACTAAGACCAAAAATCGGGGCTTAACAACTGGTGTCAGTAGTGTGATCATTCTGTCTACTAACTCACCTTGTCCATAGATATTCGGAAATTAACACAGAAAATCAAAATCAATAATAACATCAATGCTTGAGTGATCGACGCTCAACGAACGGCGAAGAGAGTTGAGAGAATCCGTGCGTAGCCCCCGGCCTACGACGGTAGGACGAAGTCGCTATCGTCGTTCCTCGAGAGTGTAGCCGATGAGCACCTACCGTTCCACCTCGAGGACGAAACAGAATTCTTAAACGGGGTGAAGACAAAGCTCAAGGGAGCGGCCAGAGACTCGATCGACGGCAGAAATATCATCTCCCTTGACGCCTTGATCAGGCGCCTTAAGACCAAATTTGCGCCGGGCAGGGATGTAGATGTGTTCATCAGTGAGGTCCATCGCCTTGAAATTAAGAAGAACGAGTCTGTTACGGACTATATCATGCGAACGGCCAAAATTGTTAAAAAGGCGCGCAGCACTTTGCGCGGAGACCGGCCCGGTGCCGATGCAAAAGCGAATCTCGATAATCTCGACAAAATTGCAATTAGCAACTTCCTGCGAGGATTGCCTGATGATATTAGCTACAAGGTCAGACACAAGAATCCGGCAGCCCTTGAAGGGGCTTTCGATTTAGTAGCCAAGGAGGATAGAGCGGAGCATAACCGACGTCGTTTCTTCGGCGAACTGTATACCAAAAAGAAGTCGAAGAAATAACACAAGAAAAGCTCCCGTCGGAAAAAGAAATTGAAAAAGTCACGCCGACGAAGGGACTCTTCCGATAGTTCTTCGTCATCCTCCGACAGTGACGACTCAAGATCTTCTGATTCGTCTTCTTCGTCATCGGACAGTGACCGTAAGGCTGGTAAGGTATACGGCGCGGGGACTGACCGCTTCACCAACTACGATAGACGGCGGTACCCGCGCCAAGCTTCCCGATATCGTGAACCCGAATCCACGATAGGCTGCTCCCTTTGCGGCTGCGGCTGCGGAAACTCCCCGGAACCCCAGAAGAATCGATGGAGGCCGAGGTCACCGTCGCCGACGGACACGATACGCACACCCTCCCATGATTCAGGCGAACATTTAAACTCGCAAGGTGCTCGTCTCGCGAACGGCTGGCCGAGTGCCCATGAGCACACTGCCAGATCTCCAATGCCGACGGGGCAGTTGGGAAGGGCGACCCTGGCGCAGAGAGAGGCCTACAATGTCTCCTCAAGGAAATACCGCCAGCCAGAATCAAGATCAGATCGCAAGACTTCCGAAAGGGGGACGCAGAGTTCATTATAGACGGTGACTCATCCCTAAACCTCATTCATGTCAGCGCTATAACCAGTGGCCGAAGGATAGACACCGCTGACACGCGGAAAATTCGAGGCGTCGCTCCAACCACCCCTCGGATCATCGGAACCATCATGCTTACCATCAGGAAATCGCATACAGGTTTCCACGTGTTTGACGGAAAGCGCCTGCCGGAAGCGGATGGGCTCGTGGGAGTACCATTCCTTCACGAGCAGATAGCTGAGATATCCTATAACCATGGGACGCTCGTTACATCAAGTTAACCTGTCACGCCAATTGCTTTTTCCAATCGCGAGGAAATCGAACCGGCCTTACAAGAACAAGAGTCGGTAAAAATACACTTGGAAGGGCGTAGCAGGAAACAAATAGTGACAAACCTGTGCAACTGCAACGTTTATGACTGGTATTTGAAGTGCATCGATCTTGGCTCACATGTACACCTCGGTGAGGCGGTGGTGAAGAATGAGAATGGCGTCTGCTTCGCTATCGCCACTAACACACACGCCGATGCAATAGAAATCGACGTCTCGGCGCAAGAACTCGAGCCGTATGAAATCGGATCCGGGCCACTCTCCGACGGCGACGAGGAACGGCAGATGGCGCGTGCCATACCGGCAAGGTCGACTCAGCAACGAGTGAGTACTATTTTGCAAACGTTGCGGTTCGATCACCTAAATACTGTAGAGCGCCAACACGCGCACGAACTCATGAGGCATAACTTGGATCTTTTTCACCTTCCGGAAGATGCGTTAAAGGAATCGACCGTGGTCAACCACGAGATATCGACAATCGACAACAACTCGGTACATACCAAACAGTATCGATATCCGGCAGTTCATCAAATCGAAATCGAGATTCAAATAAAAGGACTGCTCGATAACAAAATTATCAAGCCGTCCCACTCCCCGTATAATTCTCCTCTTTGGATCGTGCCTAAAAAGGCCGTCTCATACGGGAATAAGTGATGGAGGATGGTGATCGATTACCGACAACTGACTGAAAAGACCATCGGTGATAGTTATCCGCTGCCAAATATCACCAAAATTTTAGACCGACTCCGGGGGCAAAATACTTTTCACCATTCGACTGTTGGCAAGCGCATTTCACCGAATTAAGGTTGCTGAAAAGGATCAACCGAAGATGGCATTCACGACTCCCCGAGGTCATTACGAATTCGCACGAATGCCCTTCGGGTTGAAACATGCGCCAGCAACCTTTTAGCAGCTTATGAACAGTGTTTTTCCAGCCTCACAGGTACGTAACTATCCGTTTACTTGGACGACATAGTTATCTTCTCGTCGTCCCTTCAAGAACACTATACCAAAGTCAATCGGCTCTTTCAACGGTTACGAACGAACGGATTGACTCTCCAAGTCGATAAATGTGAGTTCCTGCATAAGGAGGTCAATTATTTGGGGCACATCCTTGATAAGGATGGAGTCGGCCCCGATACGAAGAAGCTAACAGCCGTAAATAATTTTTCGGTGCCAAAAACGCCAAGGAACGTGAGGGAATTCCTGGGTCTTGCTAGTTATTACCGTAAATTCATCTCCAATTTTTCGGGCAAAGCGAAGCAACTTTCCGACTTCACGAAGAAAATGACCAAATTCGTCTGAACCAAACAAACTCAGTCCAGCTTCGAGGGTCTTCGTGATATCCTGTGCACTGCGCCGATATTACAGTATCCCGATTTCAAAAAGGCATTTATTCTAACGACAGACGCCTCGGTCGTCGCAATAGGAGCCGTGCTGAGTCAGGGAGAAAAAGTGGGTCCAGATCTACCGATTCAGTATGCCAGCAGAGTGCTGAACTGAGCAGAAAGGAACTATTCGACGACCGAGAAAGAATGCTTAGTTATGGTTTACGCGGTGAAATACAGGGTGGGCCATCTATTGGTACGTTTTTAAAAATGCGATCAAAAGAGTATGCATTGATATTTTTTATTAATTTTGTTGTTGTTGTAAAGCTAAAAGTATCCCCGTCAAGAATGAAAAACGATTTCGTTCATGTGGCTCCCTCTACTGGCCTTACAGTATGCCATTCGGTCACCCCAATTAGTGATGACATTTTGAACTACCTCGGCGCCAATTTCACTCAAAACAGTCGTAATGTTGTTTTTCAAAGCTGGAATTGTCTCTGGATTATCCGCATAACATCGGTCTTTAACGGCACCCCACAGGAAGAAGTCCAGCGGTGTCAAATCGCAGCTACGCGCAGGCCAATTGACATCTCCTGAACGGCTGATTATGCGGTTGTTAAACTTGGTGCGCAGAAGGTCGATCGTAAGTCGGCTTGTATGCCATGTGGCGCCATCTTGTTGAAACCAAAGGTCGTCCACATTCATAGCGTCGATTTTAGGCCATAAAAAGTTGGTCAACACGGCTCTGTAGCGTTCGCCATTGGCGGTAACGGCGTTGCCAGCATCATTTTCGAAGAAAAATGGGCCAATTATGCTACCACTCCAAAATCCACACCAAACTGTGACTCTTGGAGGATGCATTGGTCTCTCTACGATTGCGTGTGGCTGTTCCGAACCCCAAATCCGGCAGTTTTGCTTGTTCACATATCCGCCGAGATGGAAATGCGCTTCGTCCGAAAAGATGATTTTTCGACCAAAATCGACGTCATTATTGAGCTGGTCTATGGCCCACATAGCGAACTGATATCGAAGCGGATGGTCATTTGCTTTCAACTCCTGAGTCATCTGGATCTTGTAGGCGAATAATCCGAGGTCTTTGTGCAGTATTCTCCTCAGGCTGGTGCGACTAATGCTCAGTTGCTGCGATCGGCGTCGAGTTGAGGTCGTCGGATTCTGTCTCACACTTTGGGCCACAGCCTCAATATTCTCGGGTGTGCGCACTGTCCGAGCTCTGGGACCACTTCTGTCATCCACTAACATCCCTTTCTCACGAACTTTCTTCACCAATTTGCGTATAGCGCCTTCGGTGGGTGCTTTATCACGACCCATATTTCTTTTCAAAATTCGCACAGTTTCGGCGACACAGCACTGACTTTGAAGATAAGTTTTTAAAATTTGAAACGCTCTTCAAGAGAAAACATGTTGTTTCGTGCCGCGCACAGTATGGCTAATGAACTGTACAAATTTCGGGTCTGTAGCTCGTTTGCCGTTGTCATACGACGAAATAAAAAAACGTACCAACAGATGGCCCACCCTGTATTTCCGGCCGTACTTATACGGTAGGAAGTTTACACTCGTCACCGGCCATCAACCCCTAGTCTAGTTGCACTCGGTCAAAGATCCTTCCTCGAGACTCTTGCGAGGAAGGATCTTTCAGGTTGCAACTGGAAGAGTACGAGTACCAAGTTGTTTAGAAAAAAGGAAAAATGACCTTGACTGCCAATGCCCTTTCCAGAAACCCGGCCACGTCTCTTCCTCTCATTCCTCGGGATAACACCGACTCCAAGAAGGGAGGTACACTGGATCAAAACCTCGAGGAGAGTACCATTGCAAGCCGAATTCGCGATCGAAGTCGTGCCGCTACCACCGCCGCCTATGATGTCCCGAGCTTTTGGGAATCATCCAATGACGAGGACGAGGTTATCGAAGACAGTCGACGTCACAGCATACTGCCGGCGCCCGCACTCGAGGATATCAATGAATCCGTCGAAACTGAGGCCGATACAACCACGGAACTCGATACGTCGACGCAATCGGATCCTCGGGGGTATCGTTTCGACACGGCCATGGCTGTCCAACACGGAACCAATCAGTTGACCTTTGAGGAAGCAAAGGACGACTTAGATGATTGTCCGGTAGCATATCACCGTCTCGCGTTGGATCAGAAGAATCGAACTCCATCCTTAATGACGACTCAGAATGCAGCAATACCGAGCTCACTCTACAACAAGCGGAACTCAACGGAAAGGAATTCGGCGACAGTCCCGAGACATCACGAAAAATCAATGAGTTGCTCATGAAGGCAACGCCCAATGACGAGGTCCCGATTGTAAAACACATCCTTAAACGACCCAAAGCTTGTCACATTAGCGGAAATTGTGCGAAGGAGCTACCCGAAGCGCTCACGACCCAACGAAGAATTTCCCTAATGCCCACACCAACGAAGGGAGAACGACCAGCGTGCGGATATATGCCCCGCAAGGTGCGTTTCTCGTTGCCGCCCGCCGAGGCTGGTGGAGGACTCGACGACCCGCCTAACTTTCCGGACGGTAACGAAAAAAACGCGGTTGCCTCATCCTCGTCTTCGTCATCGTCACTGTCATCGTCAGCATCGTCATCATCGGATGAAGATGAACTTGACCTCTCCGATAGCAACTCTAGAAGTAACAACCCGAACGCCAAGGATTTCGCGACGAGGAAGTGCCAAGTTGATGTGAAATCCGAGCATCTAGTAATCGGCCAGGGGGTAGTTGTTCATTTTGTCTCTAAGGACGAAATCATAACGAATTCAGTCCGGAAACAACTACTCGACCTCGGCGACATCGACGCTACCAATCTCGGCCAAGTCTTGAAACCTAAATCGGTATCGATTACCCGACACAAGACTCGAACAGTTTTTAGCATCGCAGCCACCAAAAATTGTTTCAAGAAAATGTCTTTCGACCACCTGAAAACCGCCCTTGAGATATTGCGGAAGTCGATTAGGGAACACGGAGGTCACGAGTTTCGCATCGCATCCAACGGAGATGGGCACGACGAAATCTCTGTCACTACGCTTCAGCGCCTACTCGAGGACGCCATCGGCGGAATACCTTGCAGGTTAACCATATGCACGGGAAAAATCGAGACACCCCCGACGTTGGAACGGCTAGCCATCATTAAACAGTAGCACAGCGACCATATTGGAGGACACAAAGGGGCTCGCAAGACCTATGAAAGGCTGAGACAACGTTATCACTGGAGAGGCATGAAGAATGACGTGCAAAATGTCATAAGATGCTGCCACAGCTGCCAGCAGCATAACCTAGTCCGCATAAAAACTAGAGAACCCATGGTGTTCACGGACACGCCTCTGGCAGCTTGGGAGAAAATCGCCGTTGACATACGCGGTCCATTGCCCCACACGAAGCAAGGAAATCGGTTTGTCTTATTGACAAAATTCACCAGAGCCTTTGCATTGCCCGATATGAAGTCACACACACAGTAATCAAAACTCTCGATTACTTTACCGTGCACGGGACTCCCCTGTATATACTAAGCGACAACGGCAAATGCTTCGTCAGCAGTCGCATGGAATATTTCTTGAAAGAAAGGAACATACATCGCGTGAAGGCCACTACGTACCACCCGCAAAGCAACGGGTCGTTAGAACGAAGCCATAAGGGAATCGATGACTACGTAAAACATTATATCACCCGAGAAAAAGAGTCGACGAATTTCACGCTGTACGAGATGGCGTGCGGTAAATTGATGAAGACCCCCCCCCCAAGAAGATCTTCCTACCACCGCGACATATATGGGAAATATCATAAAAAGACTCGACGAAGTAGCGGAGATCGGGGGAAATAATTTTAATAAAACGAAAAGGGCCGCAAAGGGCCGCCACGACAAAGATTTAAATGTCGTGGAATATCAACCGGGAGATTTAGTCTATGCTCTGCGGGAACCTAAAGGGAAGAAACTCGACCGTTATTATAACGGGCCGTATCGCGTCGCAAAGGTCCTAGACCAAATTACTGTTGTGATCGACAAGGGCCACGACCAACTAACCCTTACCCACATGGACAAATTAAAACCCGCGTATGTGGAGGGAGATACCCTTCCAATACCGGAGCCGCAAAAGAGAAGAGGACCGCCGTCCAAACCCAAACCCGACTTGAAGTATTAAAAAAATAAATAAATAAAAAGTATTAAGAAAAATATTCGTTAATTTTTGCAGGCCATCGTCAAATAAATCAAATGAAGGCAGGGTACATCTGGGCATTGTTTATGGTCATCGCCGGAGCAATATGGGTACTACTCCAAGCCATTGACCCCGCGCCAACCAATTACTGGATTACACCGATGACTCATAATCCAGGCATATTCTTTGACAATATCGAAACAATCCAGATCTATCACACTACCTGGAGGCTAGTAACATCGTTCGAGATAACCAGGTTTCTCGAGCAGAAGCAGGAGGTAACACAGCACTTCAAATCTCTCACAGACTACTGCAACCAGTTAAAATTTGGCAACTGCGCTCACGCTGAACTTGCCTCGCGTCTTCAAGGGGCGCCCGACACCGACAAATATGCTGACATCTTCCAGAATAAGGTCGGTAATATTAACAATAATAATATTAACAAAATAATCAGCTGAATTTATTAACAAAGGCTCAAACGTGTTGTACGGCACGCGCGTAATGGCGGTCGCTCGGTAACGCGCACGTGGCCGTTAGAAGTCGTCCTTAGAGAGAGCCGGTTCGTTTTAAGTAAATTGACGATCGAAGTGCCACAATCACAAGAATAGGATTCAGAGAAGAAAGCCGGTCGTAAATCGTCTTAATTCACTGAGTTAGAAGAAGGTTGCCGTATTTGAATGCCGAGGTCGATTTATGAAAACTAGAAACTGTGAAGCATACAATGAAAACGGACGTTCGCAGTAGAAGTTCCCGGTTGAAGTAATGAAGAAGACGGCGGGATCGATGTCGATCGATGGCGGATGGCTGGGGGTACAGTTCGGGAGTTCAAGTATCACCGAGTCCGCACGAGAGTCAAATGCCGAGAACTGCTGACAACTCGCATGAACTCCCGGCATGAATCGAGGCCAACGAACGACTGACCTCGCGATCTACTCAGGATCGGGCGGATTGTCATTGCTAGCAGTCGCGGTCGTCATGGCACTTGTCTATATCAGATGTCGAAGAGCGACACCCCAAAGATGACAGACGACATAAACAATGCAGAGGCGAGAAAGGACGCAGCCCATCTCGTACCCTCTCCAAACAATAAGCACGGATGCAGCAATCACCGAACCAGCGAGGGAAGCCCCCGGTCTGCCAGCCCAGGCACCAGCTGTGAGAAATGCCGTCACCAACGCCGCCTTCGTATCCGACGTAACCATTGTGACGTTGCACAATTCTGACCCTCCCTCACTGCGCCAGCTTGCCCCAACGGCAGCCGTTCCACCGACCTGAAACATAAAACAATAAGTAAGTATGTACCTGCCCTTCCCTTATATTATTATTGTAAACAGTGCAAACACTTACGCGACGCCCCGAAGAAACTCACCGCCGAGAAGAGCCACATCCAAGGCCTTTAACCTCGCCGCGGAAACTTCCACTGCAATACACCTCGCGATTCCATGCATCGCGAAGTCAGCTAATTCCCAAGAACGCGCTGACGATTCCTCGAAATCATGACTATAGATTGAGAAATCGTCGAGAATGCAAACGATCGATTTCCCAATCGGTAACCCGATACTTCCCGGTCGCCCCCACGAGACGCCCATAGTACCTTCGCCCTAGGCTATCAAGGATTCAATCCGACCGATTATTCTTCAGTCTTAATTGATGTGTTCGTCTTGACAGACGTATCAAATGGTCTACCGGTACTCGTGGTCCCTAGTGGCAAGTTCATTCACGTACTTAGAGTCTCGCGAGTGTAGCACTGAGTTCGGGAAAACCAATAAAGAATCGATTACGAACTCTTCGCGTTAAACTTATCTTTAGCGGCTCTTAACGCAACCCAATATACTTCGGTACCGCGATAACTATCCGAGCGGCATTGGGCGTCTGAATATCTTGAGATCACTTGTCATTTCCCGAAAATATCATATTATTCAAAATCCTTATACACGCCGAGCGATACCTTATCGTACTGTGAGTATTTGTCTCGCGCTGACTCAGCGAAACGCCGATCGTCACTGTGAGCGCGTATAGAACTGTAACCACACAAACAACAATAAAATATACCGCCGAATAATTGGTGAGCTGTCTTCAACCACACATACACATACAGCACTAGGTGAGGTGGGCTACCCCGCTTTAATTAGGACAAAGATCCGCGTGTCGCGGCCCTGACTAGCTCGACCGCAACAATATTTAATTCATAATTATTAAACGAATCAATAAATAATGTTACGTTAAGACCGAAAATCAGATCTTAACAGTGTCGTAGAGAATCCAATAATTTCCAGAATATGCGGTAAACATAAATACAATTCGTAGAATATTAATTACAAAATTTATAATTTATTTGAGAATTGTTTATTTTATGTTTTTCTTATTTTTACTTCTTTATTTTTAAATTGAATGCATACGCTATTCGTAATATCTATTTGAAAAATAAGAATAAATTTTATTCATACACCAAATTGCACCGAATTGTATGTTGTTACATAATGTATACTTATGTGACTTTTCGATCGCGGATCACTTAAGCCGGTCTAGTAAGAATAGTAGCCCAGGTAATAAATGGGAAAAATCGTCAGATTTGGATATCGCGAGGCGTGTCCACGTTTGATGCTGCAGTCACTCCGGAATGGCATATACAACGAATTGAGGGGGTGCATAAGCTCAAAATTTTTAAGTAAATTCTTGAAAAATCATTACTGAAAAAACAGGTGGTTTTCTGGTTTCCGGGTGTAGCTCGGTGAATAATGGGCTCCATAAAGTTGGCCGACCGACTTTAACTTAAAATTTTTTTTTATCGTCGTTTGATACCGTTTGATCGTTAAAAATAATCGTTTGATCGTTAATAATTGTTTCACAAAATCCAAATTACTTTCGCCAAGTCTTGCCTGAAGTTGTGTAGTTACTTTTTCTGGTGAATGTTGGTACTTCCAGTTGTTATATTTTTCGACTTTTTGAAAATTTTCCTTTTGATATCGTTTAATCGTCGTTTGATACTAATGTATACCTAGTTTCTTCGTTTGATCGTTGATAGTTTCTTGGAAAAACCCAATTTACTTTCTGCGAGTGTGATGTGAGGTTAGCTAGTAACTTTGTATCCCTACACTTCGGGTAATTGCAATTTTTGTATTTTTAAACTTTTTCAACATTTTATGTTTGCTATCGTTTGATCGTCGTTTGATACTAACGAATACCAAATTTTGCTGTTTAATCGTTGATAGTATCTTGGAAAACCGCAATTTACTTTCAGCTCGTGTGCCCTGACGTTGGCTTCTAACCATTTACCACGAAACTTCGAACAATTGCGATTTTTGTATTTTAGAACTTTTGCAATATTTTTATTTTGGTATCGTTTGATCGTCGTTTGATACTTGTTCACGCATGTGTGTATGTGTGTGTGTGTATACCCAAATGGAATGAGTGTGTAGCAGTGTGTAGCAGGGTACTCAAAGGTCAACTCAGACTCGGTACTTGTTTATTTCGACTATTGTGTAACGTAGTCCGTCGCTCGTCTCCGGTACGACGGTTACTTCTGTCTTGTGTACTACTCGTCCGACGGTCACAGCAACAAGACGTCGTCGCGAGTCAGAACCCGAGCCTACGCTGCACATCTATCGAGAGTAATTTTCACCGTGTTTAATAAAGCATTATTAGTTTGTGTTTGACATATCGTGTATGTTGTTATTACAAGTGAAGTGCACCCGCAGTCACCTCGAGCGATCCTAAACTCGCTTCGCTATATCCAATAAACTAAAAGAAATCTCCATCTGTGCACGTGTTGCGAAGGCGTAGACATTTTCTGGTCCTTTGAGACGGATCTCTTGAAGTACCTACGCTCGAATCCCGATACGATACGTGATTCTTCAAAAAACTAATCAACAATTTAGTTCAATCATTAGTGCTAAAAGTAAAACAACGCTTGAAGTTCGCTCGAGTGAAGATAAACGTGTGCAAAGCATAAGTTTGACCAGCAGCGCCATAGTGCCCTCTCGCTCGTTTGGTTATGCGAAACGGTGCAAAAACCAGTGGCGTCTCCCTCTTCACGCCGCATGGACCAGTGCCGCCCTCTCGCTTATTCGTGACGTCACTCCTGACCACGCTGTACGGAACGCAAGTATCGCTTCGCTTGCCCCGAACTCTCGTGCGATAGTGTGTGCCACTTGACTCATGCGCTCCAACGCATTCATGCGCGCTCACCTACACGGAGGCATCTATACTCGAGGATCGTCGCGTACAGCAGTGTGTGTTTCTCTCTACATCGTTTGTCTCCACACGCAACGATCTCTCTCTCTCCATTTTCACAAAGGAGAATCGTTGAGGCTCTGCCGCGATCGGCTAGTGTTGACCACCGCGCGCTCGCATATGCTGCGATCTCAGTGACTTATAGCGCGAATAATTTCTATTTTCACGCATTATTATAACTATCGACTAATAATTATCATCCTGAGTGTGTCAAAAAGCGTCTCACGAATTAGAATCGGCCTCCGTCGGTATTGTAAGGAAATAATCGATAGAAGGTGACGAGTGTGACGAGTTTTCTGATGAGCCCGTCACACCGGTATCAACACCCGTGGAGGAGTCGGATTTACGCTACCGACGGGCGACAGAAGAAGCGTCCAACTACAAATCATCAAGGATGAGACGTCACCGACCGTATATTTTTCTTTCCGCCAATGCCGATTTAGTGCATCGAACGCCGCAGTCCGGTAAACACGGCGCTCCCATCGGGTGGAGTTCGGGCTGGACGACACGGGACGCGGTGTTGCAATTTAGTCGTCGGTCAGCCGCAGGATCAGGGACGCCGGCCCTGCGAGGCGAGCCTCCCCCGTCCCGGCGCCCATCCCGGACTCCGTGGAGAAGGCATTCGATGTGGACGGAGAGGATATGGGGTACCGGAAGCACGAGGCTCCTCGCGAGAGGTGCACGGCCCTATCATCTCCGTCCCCTCCCCCTCCTCACCGCGAGCTTGGCTAGCGCGAGGATCGAGGGGCGGGAGGACGAAAATCGGACATCGTCGCGGTAGGAGAGAAAAATTAGCGGCAACGCCGGATATTGTCAACGTTTAAGATATTGGGGGAAACACACCTATGGAGTGGGGGGAGAGAGAGCCGGCGAGCACGGTTCACGCGGTCAGAGGCCGAGAGAATTAGTCTTCGATCTGTCACCAGTCAGCGATAGCGTAAAATATTTTCTAGTCCAGTGTCTCTCTATCTCATTCTTTGTCTTGTGTGCCGGCCGACGAGTACGATTTTCACCGCAGCTTCGGTAAGTCAAATTTTTGTCGTATGAATCGACCTTTATTAGCGCGGGATGGGAGAGTTTCAATTATATTATCACTAGCCTTCGGGGGTCAGAGAATTAATAGTTTAATTGCATTAATGGCAAATAAAACTAATTGCGATAGTCTCGCGCCTCCTTGTGGACCCCTTAGATTGCTAAATCATTTATTACTGGCACCGGGGGTCAGAGCACTTACAGTTTCATTGCATTAATTGCAAACGCGATAGTCTCGCGTCTCCTTGTGGACCTCTCAGATCGCTAAAGTCATTTGTTTTAGTTTATCGAAATTTGGATATTTATCCCAGGCCTCGCTATCCCGCTTCATTTATGTAGATTTAATACCGCAAGTATTGGTGTAATTCGGCGGTTAATGTTCATGTTCGTATGTCGGCCGTGCTCATATATATTGGATCGGCCGTTGTTCGCCGGTAGCGTCCTTTTCTTAGGTCGCTCTTTGTCGCCGAGTACACGCGCAGTCGGCACTCGCACTGTACGCGTATCTCGCTCTCTCGGGCGTTAGTTGGCCTTGGCGTTATTCCTATCTCTCTCAGCTTTGTTTTGTTTTTGCGAGCGTGTGACCGTGTGTACCTCGTTATTACAATCGTACGAATGGAAATAATTTCGTGATGGTAATATTATTTGCTACCTCTCGGTAGTTTTATTTCTGCGTACTACATTTTCGTGATTGTAATATTTCTTTTGCTACTTTTCAGTAGTTTGATTTCTGCGTGCTACCTTTTCGTACTTGTAATATTATTTGCTACCTCTCATTAGTTTCATTTCCATGTACTACGTTTTCATGGTCGTAATTTTATGTGCTACCTTTTGCAATAATTATTTCGGCATTCTATTTGCCCGTAATGGTGACTTTCGCGGGTCACCTATCCCTAGCCTAATGTTGGATGCTACCTATCGCGAAATTAATTGTTGTAGGCTACCTATCGCGACATTAATTGTTGTATGCTACCTATCGTTAAATTAATTGTCGTATGCTACCTTTGAAGAGGCGGTTCATCGTGCGCTATCGCTTGAATTCACTATCATGCGCAAATTATTATCCGGGAATTATATTATTTGATGGACTATTGAGAATCCACAATCGTACGTAATTATTATTCGGAAATTATATTACTCGATCGAATGTTGCAAATTCGCGATCATACGCAGAATATTATTTGAGGAACCATATCATGTGATGGCGTATCGCCAAATTTCTTATAATGCACTAGATAATATTCAGCTGATTATATTAATGGATCGTGTATCAGAAAATCATTAACGTGCGCTACCCGTTGGTACTATTGTTATGTTGTGCGCTACATGTTCGTAATATTATTATGTCGTGCGTCACCTTTTCGTAGTGTTAATATTTCGCGTGCTACCTTCCGGGACCGTAATTTCATTGCTTCGCGCGCTACCTTTTCGGACTCGTAATATTATCGTTTCCAATGCTACCTTTTCGTAATATTTGATTCCGAGTGCTACCTATGCCCCCTTCAATTCTCGTTCGCTACCTAGTTCGCTCTCAAGTCGAGAGTCTGTTATTGATCTAGTCATGGATCTCAAAGTTAAGTGCAGTCTATGGGCAGCGGCCCTCGTTGTACGGGTGATCTCTGATTGTGGCAACGAACCGGATTAAAACCGCTTAAAGGAATCGTAATGTGTCGCATTGTTTCTTTCACGCCTCCACTCTCGTGCCCGTCCACGCCCCTCTATCCTTGCCGGCGGTATGGCGGGCTGAGCTAGTAATTTCTGTATTCCCGAGATCTCTGCTCCGTACCACGAGGAGGTCGGGGTTCATGGAGGTGCATACGGGACGGCAAAATCAAACAAGCCGGTTCTTCCGGTGGTACTTGTACCTGGCGCCCGTCCGTCCCGGATGCGCCATCCGCACCCCGAATATCATCGCCTACCTTGGCCGTGGTTATGTAGGGTACGCGCGTAGCGTGGGTACCCTCGTGGTACACAGGCGGGCAGGGTTCTCGGAGGAGTAACGAAAAGCTGTTACAGCAGATAATAAGTTCATCCTTACGCCATGCTTGACCTATATTTTGGATTATTCTTTGTTAGAAATATATCTTAAGTCTCTGGTCGGCCATGTCGTTACCTTTCGACGCTCATAGGGAGACTGTCACATAACCCGCTTTGTCTAAGCTCACTCTCGTCGGTAGCGCACCACACGACGCGGTCATTCGCTCGTAAACGCGCCAAAACAATTTTCTTTATTAAGTCAGTTTCGGAATAGCCTTACAGTATAGACAAAATTCGTGCCGTTACGTTATTCGTTCTCGATCTCTCTCTGTGGATACCATACGGTCAAGGTATGATCTACAAGTGACAGTTCGGTAAAAATAATTGTCTCAACATCGAGTCGGGATTAATAGGCCGTGTCAACGACATTAACGCACTATTAATTCCCGTAAATTCGATTACGATCAGTGAAGTGCCCTGAACATTACGCGACTAATCGAACCGACTGAGACTTGTACACTATCGTCTACGTCACTGTGAGCCGCGTCTGTGTCGGTCTTGTAAAAATTATGTCATGTATTCTTACATGACAATTTGCATTCGGTACCACACGTTGCCGAAATTCGTGATTTTTACCCGTGGCATTTCGTATCAAATCCACGTAAATCAAACCGTATCGATTTTAATTCGATAACCTTCAACACAGCACACATGCAGTCGGGATTGTGCAACACTCATCATGGCAGCGCTAGATGATCTCATCTACTCACTTACGTCAGATGTCTCGTCGATGTCTAGCCTTCTGATCAACCTGAAGAAGACGGGTCAGAGAAATTTCACCGTGTCTGGGTTACAGACTCGACTCACTGAACTCAATCAACTTTGGGATCAATGCCAGGCACTCGATGGACAAATCTACACGGCTCGAATGACTAAAGAAACGACTTCGCACTCGTATTTAACGGAAGAAACGTTCATCAAAGCAGAACAAAGATATTGGGAGGTTAGTGATTTTATTTCTAATGCATTAGTAGCGCGAACCACTCCCCCTGGAGGAAACGTTCCCATGGCTGCAGATGGTACGTTTAGAGGCGGAGCTCGCGGTCGTTCTACTCCGTTGCTTCATATACCAATGCCAACGTTCTCTGGTTCTTACAGCGAATGGGTATCATTTTTTTATTTATTTGATTCTTTAATCAAGAAAAACGACTCTATCTCTCTCTCTCTAACGTAGAGAAATTGCACTATTTAAAAGTCGGCATAGGAGGCGAAGCTAGTTCACTCTTAAAACACATAACCATAACAGACGCAAACTTCCATGTCGTGTGGAATACCTTTTTTAAGCGATACAATCAGTGACGACACATCATCGATGCTCAGCTCATAAAACTATTCAATATTCCTGCAGTTCGCGACCAAAATGTGTGTAAACTGAAATATTAAAAATATCAAACTAGCGAAGCTGTTAGCGCTTTATCGGATTTAGAGCGAAACGTGGATACATGGGACGAAGTTCTGGCCTTTATCACCGTACGTAAACGCGATGCAGTTTCCCGTTGCGAATAGGAGATGAAAATAGGCGAAAAAAGGATTATCTTACATATCAAGAGCTCCACAAGTTTTTTGATTATCGTATTCGCGCTCTGGAGTAGATCTCGCCACCATCCGTGACGAAAGCAAATAAACACGGGTAAAACGGAAAAGGTACTACGAATTCTGTCAACATCCATTTATCCACGGAATCGAAATACTGCGAATGCAACGGCGACCATGCTCTTCATAAATGCGATCAATTTAAAAATTAGAATGCAGAGCAACGGCAAAAAATCGTTCGCGACAAACAATTATGTTATAATTGCCTATCGAGTCACCATTACACGAAGTAGTGCCCAAGCAAGCATACGTGCTTTCAGTGCAAAAAGAAGCACCATACGTTGCTGCATAACAATAACTATCAAACAAAGAAAAAACTGAGCAAACACAGTTGAGTTTCCCATCTGGTAACGCGTTACCAAAAAGTTGACCGGTCGCGTCAACACCGAAACCGGACTCAATTCAGTCACTTCCCACCACCAGCGTCGAGTCTCATCACGCGTCTCAAAATCACACTTCAAAAGCTGTCATGTTAGCTACTGCTTGGGCACGGCTAGAAGCGCCAAACGGCCGTTCTGCTAGAGTCCGTGCACTGTTGGATCAGGGTTCTCAACCCTCATTTTTAACCGAATCAGTCGCTCAAAGTCTAAATGCACCTCGAGATAAGGTTCACACCACTGTGACCGGCGTTGGAGGATCGGTCGCTGGTACTAGTCGATCCAGTGTTAACCTCCCACTCAAACCTTGTCATAGCGACAGTCCGTCACTTCAATGCGAAAAAAATGCGAAAAAGGTACCTTTTAATTCAAAAAATGGAAACATTTACTCCAGCTTGAGCTCGCAGACCCGAATCCAAGTAGTGCACGACCCTATTCAGCTTAACTTAGGAGCATAAATTTATGGGAACGTCCTCCGCAAAGGTCTGAAACGTGGGTCAGCGGGGTCGCCCCTCGCCCAGCAAACGATATTTGGTTGGGTTCTGTCGGGACCTACAGTAACCACGACCCGCGAGTTGTCTACATGGCTCTCGACTCATCTAGCGCTCTCCGAATCAAACCTCTCGGTAGCATTAAGACGGTTCTGGGAATTGGAGGAAGTCCCAACTTGCTCTCCTCTCACAGAAGAAGAAACAATTGTGAAGCGCTTTTTGCCGCGACACATCGACGTTTACCAGAAGGACGTTACAGCGTAAAGCTTCCATTTAAAAAATCGAACACTGTCGAAATTGGGGCTTCGAATCACGTTGCCCTGAAGTGGATGCTGAAACTCGAACGTAAATTCACGCGCAATCCCGACTTGGTGGCTCCATACTGCGAATTTATGCAGGAGTATTTACCTTTAGATCTCGGGCACACAGTACGAACGACTTTTAATTCCCCAGAATCCAATCCCGGTATATTCCTACCTCATCACCCCGTGATCAAAGATAGCAGCACCACTCGTCTACGAGTGGTATTTATCGCATCGAGCCGAACGTCGAACGGTATATCTCTTAATGACCATCTCATGATCGGTCCCAAACTCCAAGCGGACCTGCCAGCAACCATTCTAAAATAGCGCGTACATAAATACGCGTTCACAGCCGACATTACGAAAATGTACAGGCAGATCCTCGTCGTCCCTGATGACACGAGATACGAACAAATCCTATGGCGCTCCACGCCTAGCACAGTAGTGCTACATCCATATCACCATATCGGTTAACAGCGGTCACTTATGGAACGGCGGTCACTTATGGAACAATGAGCTGGATGACAAGCAATCGTTCACTACTAGATACCATTCCACAATCCGATCAAGAGGTCACAAAAACCCGCGCATTCGAGTCGAGTACGTCAATTCCTCGGCATTGGCTGGGTACCAGAAAAAGACTCGTTTTGCTTTAACGCAACATTACCAAAACGCGATCAATACATGAAACGCGCCGTGCTATTGGTAACTGCTACACTATTTAACCCACTCGGGTGGTTGTCACCGGTCGTTATCACGGCAAAAATCTTAATGCAGGAATTATGGATCGCGTCAACTTCAGCCAGCTTCACGATTTCGCGGATGTCTTCACTCGCGCGTACGCAGCGGTAGTCTATTTACGAGTAATCGTCGAAAACAACAAAGTTCGGGTAAGCTTGTTAACAGCAAAGTCGAAAGTCACACCGATCAAAACAGTTAGCGTATCGCGTCTCGAATTTTGCGCTGCAGCGCTGCTCGCAAAGCTCATTACATTCGTTTTAGACACGATGCAACTTAGATCGTGCACGGCTCACGCCGGGACCGGTTCGACGGTGGTTTTATCGTGGCTTAAACAGCATCTTTCGGCATGGCCAACAGAGTCGCGTCAATTCAAACCCAGCTTCCCGAAGTCAAATGTGACCATGTACCCACCGCCCAAAACCCCGCGGATTGCGCGTCGCGACGTCTCACCCTATCGGAACTTTGCGACCACCATCTTTGATGGCATGGGCCCCCGTAGCTTGGCTTTACGAAGAGGCATGGCCGCGTGCTCCGGAACTGTCAATTGACCGCGACATGCCAACTGAAAAAAACGCACACATCGCGACGGTACTATCCCCCACGTGTGAAATCGTGAACAAACTATCTTCTTGGTTGAGACTCTCACGAGTCACTGCATATTGTATGCGCGTCGTAGCTCGCTACAGGCAGCAGCAACTTCCACACGACGTAAAACTCCGCTGACAAAATCATACACGCGAAATACCACTGGATCAAAGTGGCCCAGTCAGAGCATTTCCGCTAAGATATCGCGGCGATAACCGCGCAACGATCGGTACCCAGATGATCACCGATTCGGTCATTAAATCCATTCATCGACGAGCACGGAATTTTACGTGTCAGACGTTGACTTCAACGATCACCCTTGTCGTTTAACGAAAAGCACCCCATGATATTGCCGAAACATCATTTCACGACTCTGATCGTGTAATATGCCCATCTACGGTATTTACATGGTGGTCAGCTCACCACCAGCGTCCTGCGCCAAACTCATTGGATCTTTGGATACAGATAATTTATTTGTAACATTATTCATAAATGCGTTACATGTACGACGGAGCGTGTCGTAATACCCCAACAAATCATGGGCGACTTGCCGGCCGCTCGAAATACTCAAAATCGGCTGTTCTTATACAGTAGCCTCGACTACGTCGGTCCATTTCAAGTTCGCACATCTAAAGATCGCGGTCACAAATCACACAAAGCGTACCTTGCATTATCGTGTGTCTATCAACTCGTATGATTCATCTCGAACTCGTATCTGACTACTCGTCGGATGCATTTTTTGCAGCCTTTCGGCGATTTGTGTCACGTCGGGGCTCCCATCTGACCTATACAGTGACAATGGTACCATTTTGTCGGCGCAGATAAAGAATTGCGTACCGCGTATCGTACCATGATTCAAGATCAGAACATTGAAAATCGACTCGCTACCGATCACGTCAACTGGCATTTTATCCCTCCAGGAGCTCCACATTTTGAAGGGAGTCGTGTGTCAAATGCACGAAACATCATCTGCGACGCGTCCTGGGTTCAAAAACACTAACGTTTGAAGAACTCACTACTCTCATCGCACAAATCGAAGCTTGCCTTAACTCGTGACCTATAAGTCCCTTAAGTACCGACCCCCATGAGTTCGCGGTATTAACGCCCGGCCACTTTCTCATAGGTACCCCTCTGGCAAGTGTTCCGGAGCCCACATTCCTCGACCTCAAGGAAAATCGACTATCTCGATGGCAACTCGTTCGCCGGACACTTGAGCTATTTTGAAAACGCCGGTCCATCGAGTACCTTCACACTCTCCAAGTGAGAACAAAATAGACACAACCTACGAAAAACGTGCAAATCGGGGCCTTGTATTAGTTTGAAACGCAAATCTACCATCGTCAAAATGGCTCCCAGATCGCATCACGGCATGTCACCCAGGTCCCGACGAGCGTGTCCGAGCGATTTCTCGAAAACGGAGCCGAGTTGGCACCTACAATTTTGGGGTTTAGTTGGTACCTACCCACCTTATAAGCACGCAAAGTGGGAGCCCGTAACTCGATGCACCTCCCGGACTGTCCCCTCGTGAGACAGGTATCGTGCGCTTTCATATAATATTTTGGATTTATCCTTTTACAAAAATATCGTGATTGATGTATCTTACAGGTATTTAAGAAATATTTGTCACTTGGAGTATACAACAATCTTTCATCGTTAGTAATACTATAATTATGTGGATTCGAAATATATGCAATGATGTTGTCCCCGATCAATTTTGGAGCTGGGATTAATCTGAACGCTTTATAGTTTTCTACTTCTAAGATCGGTATTTTAATAACATAAACAAAGCGATATTTTATGATACTAATAGCTACATTACTTACTTCTAAATATTCGAAATAATTACCACTGACCACAGGGATATGCATCTAATCATTTTTTTTCTTCTTTTATTAGATTTATAGCACTTTTTAAAGATTCCGGTGATAAACGCTGAAGGTTTGCTTGACGAGTTTTTGCAAAGATAATTGATTCTATTAAGATTCTTATGTGTTTATTTAATCCGGTCAATGCCAGTTCGATTTCCAAACACATTTCTGTTATCCAAGAGTCCTTTTATAATAATTTTTCTGTTTTAGCCAACTCCTGCAACTCGTTACGAATATTTCGAAAATTAAGACTGACTTGGTCGAATGAGTTTTTGTATTCGCGAAAAAAACCTTCACTCTTCTGAAGAAAGAGCTGAATGATGTGTGTTTGATTTTTGAATAATTCACTGATTCGTTTGTTATCATTATGGATGCGTCTGCGTCTATTTCTTTAATGTAATATTCTGCGTCATCTGAACTCATTGTTCCAAATAGTACCTACTTTGCTTATCTTACCGACAAAATTAAATAAACATCATTTATTCCGATAGAGGCTAGGTACGCCTATCGTTGAAAACAGAGTATACTTATTGTTACTAATTATGTTCCATTGATTACGTAGTCGTTGAAATTAGTTCGTCCAAATTGTAATATCAGACTACGTTATACGTCTCATGAAAGAATTTTACATCACCTAAATATTCCATATGCAAATTCGGTAAGGTCGGAAATTCTGTCTCCTCATAATGTTTGGCGTCGATCCACAAAATTTCAATCAGTATGGTCCTGAAACAAATTTACATTAGCATATTTCATTCTATTCGCATGGACAATTACTTCCTTTTTATCTTTTGCTATCTTATAATTAACGTCGGAGATTTTTTCAATTATCCTAAATGGCCCCTCGAAGGGAACGTTTAATGCGTTAGTTTTGTTATTAGCTGTACTGTCTTTTTTTAACCAAATAAAATCTCCAGGTTCCAATTCTTGTGGATTAATCATTCGATCGTAATTTTCTTTCGTACGCATTTTGCTGTCGACGATTATTCGTTTACTTTCTTCCAATGTTGTCGCGATCTTCGTTTGTAGGTTTTCCAAGTATTCAGGATAAGTTGTATTGGTTTTCTTCAATGATAAAATACTCCTCGGATTGTTACCAAAGGTCAGCTCGTACGGTGTAAAGCCTGTATTCTCGTGTCTTGACGTGTTGTAGTATAAAGTCGCCAAGTGAATTTGCTCATTCCAATCATCAGTGTTTTTATTTGTAAAATGACGAAGATAATCTTTTAATACCTGATGACTTATTTCCAGAGTACCATTACTTTCTGGGTGAAACCTCGTCGTTGTGATGTGTTTGATTCCTAACATTTTCGTAAAATTCTTCATTAGAATGCCGGTGAAGTTCGTTCCTCTGTCTGTCAGAATTGCTCGTGGTACTCTAAAATGTTTAATATATCCTTTCAAAAATGCTTCGATTACTGAAGAGGCTGTGAAGTCTTGAAATTCAGCTGCTACGAAATATTTTGTTAAATAATCTTGTATAGTTAACACATACTTATTCCGATTGGCGGTCAATGGTAAGGGTCTGCAAATATCCATAGTGATCTTGTCTTTGAACTTCTGTGGTGTGTCGGTGATTACCATGGGCATTCTTGTTGGATGCCGGTTAACCTTATTTCTCTGGGAAATCACGCAATTCTTCACGAAATTTTTGATGTCTTTTCTCAATGTTTTCCAAAAGAAATTTTGTGATATGCGGTAGTATGTTTTCTTGACTCCGCCGTGACGTCCTATTGGACTGTTGTGATTTTAGTCAAGCATCTTCTGGATACAGTCTTAATCACAAATTACGGGCGTGGCATTGATTCCGGTTATTGAAGCGGAGGTTTTCCTTACCGGTAGTCCGGACGTGTCCTTTTTTTATTACGTTCACTGCCGCTCCTGTGTCTGCCAGGAAGGAGTGCTATCGGATTCCGTAGGCGCTGTGTACCTTGAGGACGAAGGCTGCTCCAGGATTTGTGCGTCTTCTTGATATTCGGTGTATGCGATGTGGTTCGATGGTGCGCTCGGCAATCGGCGCGACGGAAAATTTTGAGTCGGTGCTTTGTTCTTGTTCAGACAATCATTTATGAAGTGGCCCATTTCACCACATCCATGGCACGGAAACTTTTGATTCTGAAACGATGATGTATTCTGATTCTTCCCTGCAAGATTTTGAGTGTTGTTGAACTTCCTCTGATACCCCGAATTTTCGTTCGTTGGTTTTTTTAATAACGTTCGTGATATGCCTTCTTCCTTTTCGATTTCCAGAGCAACATTTCGTGCCTCTTTTATTGGCGTTGGGTTTCCTGCTCTGATAAACAATTTAATGTTTGGTCGAAGTCCTCGAATAAATTGTGCCAATCCCTGTTTTTCTTCATTCTGGAGTGTAATTGGCCGATGATTTATGTCAAGACTTGGATCACTAGTTACAGCCCGTTTCACGTTTAACTAACACTCCATAAATTTCTTATTGTACACTGTTACACTGTCATTATTTTGTTGACACTGGATCCTCTCGAGTAGGCTTATTTCATATGACTTGCTCTCTCCAAAATGATTTCGAACCACTTGGAACAAGTGCTCTACCATACGAATATCATGACCGTCAATTGTTTATCGCGCACCTTTTACAACTTTTTTTTATATGATTAATGGAATGAACATTATTTTTTGAGTTTCCGGAATTTCTGCCAGGAGTGATTTTACTTACAAAATAAAAGTTTCTACTGAAATATTACCTCCTTCGATTAAGTGATAAATTCTAAACTTTCTTTTAGTTATTTTACAGTCGATATTGATCGATTTATTTCTCGTGCTGGTACTTCATTACTCTCTTCCAATGAGTCTGCTCTACTACCATTGCTCAGTTCTTCTATTTTCACATTTAAATTATCAATTTCACTTTTAAGCGATGCTAAAATTGAATCAATTTCAGCCGTCATTGGATCCATTCTTATTTATTTTTTATATAAATATTTTTAATGTATTTTTTTTCATTTCAAGCAAATACAAAAAACGAAAGAGAAAATATTATTTCTCTTTTACAACAGGAATGTGATTCCTTTCATTTCCGTAGGTCGATATTCCATAACACGGGTTTGAAATATGCTTTTAAGCTGCCACCAATTTTATGTTATGCCGTGAGGTGTATGTGGAATATAAATTTTTTGCACGCTCCGGTTTGAATTATTAAATGGAATATTTATTATGATATTTTGACAAATAAAAGAACTTAAACCATTTTTCGTTTCTTTTTTCTAATTCTTAAATAAATTCCGAGTTCTGACTTCCTAGACAACGTATCTCGAGATCGCGCGATAGGGTAGATTAAAATCTACCCTAGCACCGAAGGTGTATTACTCCGCCTGGACTTCGCGCGTTGTCCAGCCGTAATACGGTCGGACTCTCACGGTCACTTTTGCTGATGCAGTGACAAAAGCGTGAGAATGCTGCGTCATCCTTTTATTCTAAATTCTTATCAAATATACCGGATGCAGACAGAATATGAGTCGCTATGCCCACTGACATAACAATGTTCAATCTCTACGGAACGTAAGCGAGCTCCCAACTTTGACCGGCGATTTGTCGAAAACGGAGCCGAGTTGGCACCTATAATTTTGGGGTTTTGGTTAGTACCTACCCACACTATAAGCACGCGAAGTGGAACCCCGAACTCGATGAGCCTCCCGGACCGTCCCCTCGTAAGCATGAGATGACGGTAGTCGAGTGGTTAACGTCGAAGCTTCACAATCGTTGGATTGCTGGTTTGAGTCCCGCTCATCACTGTTTTTTAAAGTTATTGTGATGTCGCGAGTTATTTATTTATTTATTTGTTTTGATTGGAGCTGCCGACGCGGCTGCGGAACGCGGTAGTTGAGAGGAAAACCGCGGTAGACACTTGATCGAGCAGCACAAGACTTTATTTTCAGTGGTTCCACAGACAGCGTAACGTTGCGGCTCAGATGATCCGAAAACTACTAACTAACTAGCCGAGGAGGAGGGTGGTTCTAAAGGGTGGTGGTTAAAAAGATAATGTGATCATCGTCACATTATTTTTTTGTTCAACACTGGTCATATTATCTCATATACATTACAATTCAAAGGTAATATAATGAACAAAAACGTGTATTTCCAAGCCTTGGCTTGGAAGGGATTTCTCATTTTCAGGAATACTTTATGCGTTTGGTTGTTTACTTCTCGATCATTATACATATATCATTCGTTATAATAATAACAGCCAAATAACAATGGCAATTCAATAAAAGTTCACGCATATACACAAATTTTATATTACACGAATATGAACAGTATGGTAAACGAAATATAAATAAAAAACAAGTACGCTGCGCGTACTCGATGGGGGGCTTCGCCCCCATGTCCCCCGCGCGCTTCGCGCGCCACGGCATTGTCGCGCTTCGCGTTCTGTTGATCATTTACTTGAGCTGTTGAGTATTGAAATATTATGTTGTTTTTATATTATTGTGGATTATGATTGATAATATAGAACTATATGTTTTGTTCTTGATATATCTTCAGTAAGAGCCATTGTTGGAAAGGTGATGACTGAATTTTTAGATTTACATTAGTAGGCACTTATAACTTTACAATATAAGGATTGCATATTTTATTTTTATGATATATTTTGGATGTTGATTAACATGTCCTTTAGGGACATTTTAATAGGCACTCACACCGTAATTTCCAATTTTAATTAATTTATCGCGAACATACTGCGATTTCCATGGCGCCAAGCTTTGACTGTTCATTTCTACTATTTGAAACGGAAAATAAGAATTTCATGAATTACACATTTGTCGTTTCGGCATTCTTAAGGAGTCATGAGCATTCTTAGTGGTAATTGAGAATGTACTGAAATTGAATGATTGTTATTGGCTCATGGGTACAAATTTTTTATTTTATTACAAATAATTGAAATTGACTACACAAGCTTTAAAAAAAGTATTTGTTTAATATTGCCTTAAGGGCAAAAAGTTACTTTTGTATGTAGTTGAGACCCAATTTGGTAATACATGTGTGTGTGTGTGTGATTTATCACAAACCGCTGCGCGATCCATTTGGGATGGTTCGCCGTCAAGTTCTCTCACTCGCATTGTCGCGTTTTGCGTTTCATATTTAAGTGTTTGTATTATAATGTTTCATTCGTATGTTTTATTTTCAATGTTTATTTTCTATGAATTGTGGTGCAAAAATAATCCATATAATATGGTTGTATGTCAATAAAATAATAAAAAAATAATGAGTATATCGTTTATTGAATAATAGGTATATATTACACATTTTTTGATAAATCTATATTTACCATGAAATGCGGAACCATAATGGCTTGTGATCGCTATCAACGCTTTCATATATATTCACTTTCAGATCTTTATTTATATTGAAGCATAAGTCTATTAATGTATTATTATCAGTTGTTATCAAATCATTTTTTAATACAAAATGAAGATTTTTTTATTTCATAAATTGAAGTAGAGATTTACTAAGATGTGATTATGTGTTATGCATATTTATATTGAAATCTCCAATTATAATTATATTTAGTGTCTTTTCTTTATCTATAGCCTGAAAAATAGTATTTACACAATTGATAAAATTAGTAAAAGTGAATTTTGGTGATTTGTAAATTGTGATAATGGAATAATTGTTGATAACTAAACAAGTCGTTATCATAAAGCTATTTGTTTCTCTATTTGTACAAGTATAACAACATTTTACGGCATGAATTGATGTTGTTTTTTTGTATATTATATTTCGAAATGCTTTCCTGATACTTCCTGCGCAATATTTTCTTTGAATTATTGTATATTCTTGTATATCAAGGTTATCTTTTGATAGAGTCCAAGTTTCTCCGAAACTTAATATATCACATTTTCTGAAACTTTTATCTGATTGAACTAAATTCATGTGTTTATTTAAACTTCTAACATTTTGATACATACCATAATAAATTGTTAACGCTTTCTTCATTGATTTCTGGAAATTGAGGACATAGTTTTAAAGGGTTTTCCTTTTTCAGTCTGAGCATTTCTATTTTAACTTTATCATTAACATCGATGCTTTTCGGGGCATTATATTGACCTTCGGTAATAATCCACTTGCACTCGTCGCTCTACTAAAGGCAACATATAACATTCGTCGATCTATTCGTCCTGTTAAATTTGTTGCTACAGCATTATATGTAGCTCCTTGTGATTTATGAATCGTTATTGCTTCTGCAGGAGTCAGAGGGAATTGTATTCGACATAATTGTATGTTTGAAGTTTTTGTTAAATTCATTGTTCTAGTGGTATGTTCTATTGGGGTTAAATCGAGCGACGGTATATTATGTTATTTCATTTGTTGAAAGCATTCTGATCGTGTAAAATTGCCAATTTTCGAATCTTCAAATTTTAAATATACACGTATAGGTACACGGACGTGTCTCATTGATTCATCAATATAAAACCCATACGATATATGCTTCAATCTTCCACAATCTCCATTGGTTAAGCCATCTTCTGTACGAATATTTAGAGTCAACATATATCTGGCTTCTACCTTTAAAACAAGTTTATTCGGTAAGCCCTGAGTTTTATTTGTTGCCATAGTGTTTGCATATTGCAGCATTTTTTTGTAATATTTTCAATGGTATTATCACCTATACAGTAATCAACAGATTTATTGATAAATCCTTCCGTTTGTAAGCAATTCAGAGAATGATTATTGTAATTTTCAACTAAAGCATTTATTGAAAATAATTTCATACGATCTTTAGGAATAGTGATATTATCAATTAATGTATTACATTGTCTCGATTCAAATAGTTCATCATCTTCTTTTATTGTATTCCCTAAAGCTAAGTTATTCAAGGCCATCGCAAAAGGTTTGTTTTCTTTTCGTCGCATAATTTCTGTTAGTTCATAAATCTCATTTTTCGACCATCAATAAACACCTTGTAATATCCCAAATGTATTATTCTGACATTCAAATGTCCATCCATCCATAACTGGTTTTAATTGGTTAAAATCACCGAACACAATAAGGGATTTACCTCCAAATAATTCATCTGTTTGAAATAATTGTTGTAATCGTTCATTGATTTGTCCAAATACTCGGCGTCAAGTCATACTTATTTCACCAATAATAACATTTTTAACATTTATTAATTTACATGCAGTTTCTGAATTTAATTTAATTGATTCATGGTAGGTCGATTTATAGGTAGACAAAAAGCGGAATGAATAGTCATTCCATTTATATTAAAAGCAGCTTTGACAGTTGGAGCACATTTTAAAATGAACAAATCATCGGGATTGTAACAGGCACATGTAGTAATCTGCCCTCTCAGATCACTCACAATAATTATAAACCAATATCCACAGTTTATTTATCAATGTTTTATTACTTTATTACTCTTTTATGCACGGACTAGGTACAACCGAAATCTCTAGGTACAACCGTAAGCTCTAACACTCTTTGTTAACAATACTTTTATTTCTAGCTTCCTTTGTCCTACCGGTTCGTTCTCTAACGCTTTACGCGCTTCCAACCCGTCCAACGATTAACGTGCGAAGTATCTTTTCCTCTTCGCGATCGATGCGCCGCCGCGCGGTCAGATAATGATGTTGCGGTGCCGCCACACACACTGTGGGTATTCGGGTCCTCACATAAACGAGTTCACGTATAAATCACTATACTATTCTTTATTACACTTATTACAACAATCAGGTGTTTCGGGTAATACGGTTGTGGCTCTCTTGTCGACGCTTGGACGCTACCTTAAGTCGTTATTATTGGACAGAACGTACTCTTGTCTTTGTGTGAGGAGAGGTGAGGAAGAATAATTATTACTTACAGGTTATAATCAACGAAATTACTTTATTAATACTTTGTTTTTTAACTGTGACTAGCTCTTACTGCTTTCGTCGTAGAAGACTGACTAACTTCACTCAAGGCTCATTCACGCACATATCCCTCGACATTCGCTTCGCTCGCTCATTCGCCGCTTGCTCCGACCCAATCGACCAATGAGCGCTCTCGCTCGCTAGTTACCAACGGACGACGTGCATGGAACAATCTCAACAGTTATCTTAGGGTCTTTGTTCTTTTTGCGCCACGCTCTCGCTTCAGCGCGGGAAGTCCCCCTCTCTCGCTTCGCCATAGACTACCCAGCGAGGTAGGTAGGAAAACTACCGTTTCACATGACTTGTGTCGCCACAACACGACGATGCTAGCGACATCTTACCACTGGGGCAAGAAGTGAGCTTTTCTGGGACTCGATTTTCGTCGGTATGAGTTTTCCCTCTCTTTCGTTTATCGGTGATCTACGCCTGACATTGAATCACGAAGATTCAGTGTTGTTTTTTTTTAAATACTTTTGTTAAAACTATTTTTGAAAAATATTAATCGCGATTATTTTAAGTGATAATAATTCGCGTAATTTGATCGAATTTAATGTGGTGTGAATATATATATTTTTTTAACGGGTCACGTACAGTTAGGACTTCGAAAAAAGGGGTTTTTTGCGAATTTTTTTTAGGGACACATTTAAATAATTAATCGTAAATCTTTTTCCATACAAAAGACATATATTTTAAGTAAATAATACAATTTTTTTATTGCAAAATATGCAGAAATTTTTCCATAACCGCACGTAACGTAGGGGTCCCAAAAAAAAAGGTCCTCCGCGGTGATCAGTGCAGCTCGTCACCAGATCGTCCGAAATCAAAATAAAAGTAGGGATCATTAGTTAATGACATAATGCTCCGGTTGATCGAAGGATTTGAAATCTTTATGATTTTTCACAAAATGGTGGATGTTGGAAGTCAAAGTTGTGTTTTCGACCCAAATTTTGCTCACATTTTCAGCTATAAAAAAAAAAAAAAAATCGCATAGAAAAATCCTTCGTTCATCCGGAGGACAATTATGTTTAGAAAAAGTGAGCAAAATTTCAAGTCGATCGGTAAAGCCGTTTCCGAGGTACAGTGATCACCGTGTTCGAAAACATAGTTTCGAGAAAAACGCATTCAAAGTTTTCAGTACGATTTACATGCAGAAGAAAAATTTCCGTTCAAAGTTACATATCTCCATACCCAACAGTCGGATTCGTCTAAAATTTTCACAGAATACTTTTCAAATGTGCTACTTTTAGAAAATGTAAAAAAACAAAAATCGATTTTTTGAAAATTCTAACTGTACGTGACCCCTTAAAGAAATATATTTTGAGAGTGTAAAGTTACGTTCGAGGTTATTTTTTTAAATTATTTATGCTAAATTAATAATATTTGAGAACGGAAAAAATATAAAAGTGTAAGTATTATGAATAATTTTTATGTATATAAATAATAAAAGTGTAAACAATATGAATAAGTTTGAAGAAGTGTAATATTCTATTCGATGACAAGAAACGTTTAAAACTTTTATCGAATTAGAGTTTTTTATGGCAAACATACTGAAGAATTATAAGAAATTGTATGTTATAATTGTTCAAATGACTTGGAACTCTTGGAATACTTAAAACATATTAAAATGAAAGTAAGAGGTATACACAAATTTCGTTCACGCGTCTCTGTGCAACCAGCAAAAAAACGTTTTTTTCATATTGAATGGTTAACACAATTGAAAAATAGAATATCTTTAATAGAAGTCTATAGAATAGAATATAATAGAATAGAACTCTAGAAGACATTTCTTTGAGGTCTTATAAAGAAATACTATAAGTTATATAAATATTGGTTCGCAGATTGCTGAGATCCGGACATTGAAGGATACAAAAGTAGCTTTTTAGCCCAAAAATAGGTATGTTTTTGAGAATTTTTATATTTAATAAAGTTCGAATGGATTTATACATAAAAGGTATCTTGGTTATAATGAAATACATTTGTGGTATAAATTTCAGCTCGATCCGTTCATGCGTTGCTGAGATCTGAGTGAGGACGGACGTTCCCGTGACGAAGATTTTTGGAGAACGATATTAATAGGCACTTTTTTTTATATATATTATTATATGTATTATAATGAGTGATATATATGTTTATATATATTATAGTGAGTGCCTAAAAACGATAAACGGGACTCGATCCACCGACTCAGCGATTATGAAGTGTGAACGCTTACCACTCGACCGCCGCCATCTCACGACTGTAGTTGCAACGCACCGGTATATATTTGACCCATAAGACTTCTCATGCGATTTTCTCGAAAACGCCTGAGTACCTGGAAATTATGTTATCCTAATGGACGACTAAACGTATACAAAGTTTGAAGAAAATCCGTCGTGATCCCTTCCATTTCTCGACGCATTACTTGCATTTGGCTCGAGATTGTCATTTCTCGCCAAGGCTGCACGCTTTCGGCCGTCCACCGTCATCTAACGGTGACGCGTAGCGCGCAAGTTAACTACTATGCCGACGTCGTCGGAGTTTGTCTGGGCCTTTCACATCACCTTAACTTGAAATTGTCGGCCAAGATTTCCTATAGGTGTTTTCCGCTATCTTGACAAAAGGGTTAAATTTTGATTTTTTTTTGCGAGAACTCGGGTCTCCGCCATGATACGAAAATTTCGATTGTATACTCTTTTGTTGCTTTTTTTCGCTCTACAATTAATGTCTCATACATTTTTCATCTACCGTTGATCGCTGTTAAGAAATCGAGCGAGAAAGTAAAAAATTAAGAGATGACACTTGTTTTTTGCTGTTTCCACCTTTCTCGTGATACAAACGTACAGAGCATTCTAGAGAAAATTATTAAAGCACGATATAAATATATAAAACAGCAAAATTTGCCATCACACGTATAAAATTTATGATGCAAATACATGTTTTTGTGTTGTCCAAGATGAAGATAAACGGTGGTCCGTTTTTAATATTTATATTTTTCTTCGTTTAGATAGTCCTGATTCAAAGTCTTCTTGTTCGGAATACTCATCGAGTTGTGGACATAGTTTAACTACATGAGGTGATTCTTCGATAGTCGAATCATCCTCATTGAGCAGGATGCCGACTTTGGCGACGTCGTTGCATGTTTGCTCTCTGCAATTTATGCAAATAAGCGAAGAAGCAAGCCCTGCTTTTCTGCACCTACAGGAAGCTTGACATTTTTGCTTGCACTTACACGACATGACCTTTAAAAGGTCAGGTAGCTCGGGTTCAGTTGTGCTGATAACTGGTTCAAGTCCATGATTTGTTCGTCGCCAACCCCATTCCTGATGATCCTTGCAAAACCCGATCCACGTTTACACCGGCATTTATAACATATTTTTCCTTCATGCTTTTAACGGTTATGATAACATATCATTTTTTTTCAATATTGGCAAATCAAAATTCATCGGCCCTTTCGAAAAGCATACGGAGCTACTCTATACTAATAAACTATACTAATAATATCTAATAACTCTATACTAATCAATAGTTTTAAGGCACAAGTGCTCATGGAAAAGTTGTTCGCAACTAAATTCTCTACAAAATGGTTGCTTTTCAATTAAAAAACGGTTATAAACACCCTTGTTAATTGCATGAAAGAGAAAAGGAAAGTTTAATGATGAATTATCACTTTATAGTCAGATTCCAAGCTTCTTGTAAATATAGGTTATATTTAAAAAATATGTCATACAAAATCTGTTCGTTATTGAATAAATAGTATTTGCCTAAGGGTCTTGTAAACAACTGGGCCTTTCCCCTTATGTTATATCGGCAACACGTTAATATTGTGCGATAATATATTTTTTTGGGATATTAGCCAATAAGGAGTAGAACTCGAGTTTATGAAGTAAAAAGAAATAACGGTTTATTGTAAAATTTAGATTGGCAAGTTACAAAGGTTGGCAAAGTTATAGGATACGAGCTTTAATCAAAAACCAACTGATTAGCTCCGCTCGTCAATTAAGACTGAATTAATTATCGTGGCGATCGTGGGTTGCCCGCGAGTCGCTATGCGCAAGTGCCAATTCGGCATTTTGGTCGTTATGACCATATAAGGCCATAACAATTATTTCGATGGCGTGATTCGCCTTTGGACTAAACTGCCTATTGTGCAGTTTGGGAATTTCTATTTTACTTGGTTTTGTGACCATATATGGTCACGGCGAATTTCTGGTGGCATGATTCTCACGCTTTATTTTTATAAGTGATTAGTTTGCATTTATATATATCATTCGATTAATGTACGGGGATATTCCATTGGAATATTCCTTCGTTGTACTGTGGGGTACAACATCCTTTCCCCCTAAGAAAAATAAACGAATTTATATATTTTCGTTTCTCTTTCTTTTACAATTTTCTTATTTTAGTTCCCAAAATTATTGTGTGCTGGTACTTGGCGTATTACGCTGAAAGAAAACGCGTAGTTTGCCAGCAGACGCTTTCCTTTTCCTAGGTTTTGGTTTGGCTTCCTCTATCTCGATGGTTTCCGTTGGTAGTCCTTGGATTTCGATATTCTGCGGTTGGCTGTATTATCGTTGTTTTTGCTCTTCGTTTCTTGAGACACATGGATACGCTGCTATTAAGAATATTGCTATTGTTACGTCCCAGTATGGGCGACGCAGATCTCCAGTCGATAAATTAGATTATCATCTTGCCTACCTCCGAAACAATGCAGCCTGCCGGTAAAATTCAAACACCATGTATACCTTTTATTCTTATTACCATCTTACTATTTCATTTATTAAAGTGTATCTAAGACACAACAATTATTCTTGCCTCGGTTACAAAACTACGACCCAAAACATTCCTTGGATTATTTTCCAAACATCCGAAAGACGGAACTCGGTCTGCTTATGTAAACAGTCACACAATGTAATTAAACACGTTCCAGACCTTCCCAAATATTTTTCCAAAGAACAAACACCCTTCACATATCCTTCCAAGAATAAACCCTTAACAAAGAGCGATAATTCTCCGAACTACAAAGAGCTGTCAAATTCTCCGAACTACAAATTTAAGACGACATTTCCTCTCTAGCGAACGCCGCCCACGAGGGGATGATCTCCAGCCACCCCGAGTGACTGAGACACCCCCTCCATAAAAAACCGAATGGTCTCGTTAGAAGTCAGACCAATCGAGTCAACCCAATTTTGTAACTCCTCCCAAACCGAGGCGAAATGGATAACCTTTATAGGGAAATAGAGCAGAATATCTTGAACTTCGAACTGAATAGTATCTCAAGGGAGCAATATCCCAGACTCTCTATAAATCTTTGTGTTGTAACTTTTCTGAGTTATAATAAAGTAATAGTATAATATTGAGTGATCGTTAACTGTTGGTGTTCAACCTAATATATTTCCCGAGAATCCAATCTGACTCTTCATCAATTCAGGATCCGGGAAGGAACAACCAAAGGAAACGTCTTCGAAGAGGAATCAACCTCGACGATTAATCAAAATCGTTGAATTAATATATTGGAGCACAAGTAAGTCTCAGGCGAGAACCTCACGTCACTCCGAATAGCGCTGCTCAATTCAAATATCGCGCGCACATCGAATTCTCGACGTGAGCACAAACTCTCCCCTCGTTGGGACGTAACACTATAGTGCTAATTGAATATGTGCCTATAGTATGACGGTAATGTAAAGTTCGACTGTCCCCTGTTTCTATCTCTTTCTGCAGGATGTGTAATTTAATGCCTAAATCATTTAATTCTTTTGGATTACTTATTGCATTTTTTAAATTAATTTGTCTATTTTCGGTTATCGTTTTTTATTTGGTATCAAATTTTTCTCCCAAATGGGTTAAATTGAACGGTGGTAAATATGTTTCGTATTTTTCCTGAACAGTTTTTTTTCAGTTTTCATCTTCAAATTAGTGGCGGTCACAGCGCATTTCCTTTATCAAAGCCAGTATACCTGTTCCTTTTAATATTTCATTCTCTCTAATTTTCTTATTACACGATATCGTTATTCGCTCTTCCGTTGGAGCTACGCAGATCCATCGACTTGGTTTATGTAATGGGATTATTAATGTATTTTTAAGGGTTATCAATTTCTTCATGCATCCTGCTTTTTCAGGATTTGCTATCGCATATGTTAATATTTCGCAAGGTGCGGAATTTGTAATTGAGAGCGATGGGTGGGTGGGTTTACATATATACATGTCGCTAATTTTTTTTACATTTATGTAGGTTAGTGTTACGAACATGTGTGCGACGTTCCTTATCTACTATTATGTTTTCGTCCGTCGTTTTTATGTATTTGTATGTGTCATTGAACGCATCCGTGGGTAGAGGGATGCTGATAATGAATTCTTGTTCTCCGCCGAGTGGTATGTCTATTACTAATACTATTGTATTTTCTCGGCTGTATGCCTTTATCTCAGCTAGCTGTAATAGTTTGAGTGCGTTCTGTCGTGTGATAGTAGTGTGTGTAGTAGTAGGTGTGGTAGTGCGTCTGTGAGTTACCCTACCATCTTTCCTCCTGAGAGTACGCCCGGTGTAATAATACCTTGAGCGAGTCCTGATAAGAAATTGTCTAATTGTCGTATGTCATCAAGCAATGATTCGACGATCATGCTAAGACTGTTGATATTTTCGTCCAGTGATAGTCTGATTATTAAATGAGAAATTTTATAATTGATACAATGTTCAATGTTTCTTATTACGTTTTTTTTTAGATTATTTTCGTTTTCTTGTATGTTTTAAACTGTTTTATTAAGAATGTCGATTGTGGTTTCTACTATTTGTAATTTTTCTTTTAAGTTACATAGAAATGTTTGCTGGGCAGATTTTAATTGGTTTATTCCGTCGTCTAGTCGTTCTGCATCGTCAGCGTTCATATTTCCAGTGAGAGCTTTAATTACGGTACCAAGGCCATTGATAATACCTCTTTTGGCTCGTAGGTTACTTCCTGATAACTCATATATTGTCTCGATTCCATTATTCATTTTTTGTTGTAGATCTAATAGTGTTCCGTTAAGGGTTTTGCAAAAGGTATCCGAGGTTGTTTCTTTCGCGCACGGGGTGCTAAGGTCGCGTAGGATAGTTTAAATTTGTTTCACCCTAGATTGCAATGTAGGTCTGTGCGAGACACCGCAAAGCACAAGAATATAGAGAGAGACGCAGCATGAGAGAGCGCCTAGCACTACGCAGCCGCGCCACGGGGACCCTAGTTCGCGCGGTCCACCGCGAGAGGGCCACGCGCGCAACGTCTCTCGCGCGCGACTAGTAGCCTCAGCGGATACATAAGCGATAGCGGTGCGTCGAGGCAGCAGCCAGCACTTGTTGGGAAATATCCCTCAACAAGCTAATCAGCTCGGTTTTTTGCCAACAATTGCCAAGACATGCGTCACGGCCTAAACCTCTCGATTCAGCTAGTCGAGGAGTGGAAGCTCTGCAGAATAACCATCCCGAGCAACTCGTGCCCGGGCAATCTGACTCGACCACCTCGCTCGTGTCTTTGCACGTGGGACGTACGGATCCGTCGCTGGACCTCTCCACGCTGGAGCAAAGCAGTTCCTCCGCTACTATCACCAATTGGAGCGACACCACCACGCTACAACTCCGCAGCCACGCAGACTGAAACTACCAGAGTTCACCGAGGAACACAAGCCTCAACGTCAGCAGGCTCCAGCAGCCTAACCCGGCACGTCAACGCAGAGACGCAAACCTTTTCTGGGAGTGACTGGGAACCGCCCTTTCCGAGACGGCCGACCGCAAGAGTCTTCTGCGACTCACCGAGACACACGCCACCGATACACCTCCTTCCCGGCGTAAGGGCCACAGTGACACAGCCACCGCTCTACTGGAGCGAACATCCACGCGCCTCTTCTGTACATCACATTGACGACAATAACAATGAGCATTAATAAACAACTACGCTTATCACATCTCTCGACTCAACCATAATTCATGCACCTTCCCCATCGCTGCGCCTCCACTACTTAACATTGAACGAGCTTTCGAACAAGGTCCATATATAGAATTAAACTCCACGTATCTTCGGTTATTGACACGATTCCGATCTTTTCCTATAAGATCCCTGGATTAGTCTCTATTATTCATATTCCGACATACGTGAACGGTCGGCCATCTTTCTTTTTATTTTTATTTTTTAAAGAGTCCTCCGTGCTCTAGAGCTCTCTTCGAGCTTCGTTAGCTCTTCAACTGTCGACTGAGAAACTTGTATTGGTATGATGAGTGCTAAATTATAGGAACGCTTCGCGGTGATTTGTCGGCTCAACTACGCGCAGAAAGTAGCGGTGATTACTGGATCCTTAAATTAGTTTAATGTATACATTTTCTCAGCGCGACGTCTATTTATTATTATATATTTTTGTGTTTATTTTTCAGAGATTTTGGCGGCTTCAAGTAATTTTGGGAGGTTATTCGGCCATGGATGTTTTCATTCGCAATGCCAGGAGGGCTCGTCGCAGGCGCGAGTGCGAACCGACGGGCGTTAGACGCTCTTTGGGGGACAGCATCTTTCCCGACGACGACGATATGGAGGACATCGTGGAGGACTTCGTCGCCTTACGTCGGCTATTCTCAATGAATTTGCCGTGCCCGAGCTGTGGGCACGTTAGTTTTGCATAATAAATGTATTTGAAGGGGCTGGAGGTGACGGAACACGGCTATTCGGCGCGTTCCTTAAAATTAAAATAAAATGTCCTTAATTGTATGTTCCGCGTTTTATTTAGTTAAGAGGCAGTGATCCCCAGCGGAAAATTCAGACGGCTTCGGTTTCGCCGCAGTAGTGCAGAGCTCGTAACATTTCGCTAAGAGCCACTGCTGACTACCGCTTGATGGCATGGCGCGCGTATGCTGCGATGCCCCGGTATGACAAGGCAAGCCAAGCGCCGAGACCTCGTAGCGATATGCCCCCCCCCCCCCCCCCCCCCCTCCTGACCGCAGCCCCGGGGAAAGAAATAGACGAAGCTAAAACAATAAAGTCGCGTGAACCAATCTCACTTCCTCGGCCATATGTATATATATATATATATATATATGTCGCATCGCAGGGAGGTTCAGGCGATTCAAAGTAATTCGTCGTTGCTCAGGCAACATATTAAACATAAAATTTCTTGACTAAACAAAAATGAGATCGAGCGGATAAAATAAAAGAAGAGTTGAAGAAAAGCAGGGAAGGAGGAAAAACATCCCTTGGTGACGAGGAGAGTTCTATGAACCATAGAACGAAGCAGACCTGTATCTCCTGATTTCTATCAGTCGTTTTATTTCCATTAAATATTTTAAAGTATATCGAAGCGTTAATAAAGTGTGTCACTGCGACATTCAGTGAAGAACAAGACCCGCTGTATGTTTTTTCCATCATTTCTGACATATATATAAGCATATTTGTAAATGGGTATATGCGTAGCTGGATATCTACAAAGATATATGTGGAAGAATTTATTTTTTTCAAGCAGCATAATATTTCGTGTACATTTTGCAGTTCTCTCCAATATGTGTCAAAAATGTACAGAATGCTGTCAAGTTTCAGATGTGCGACCGAGAATCGAAAATGCTCGATCGTGTTTCGACTCGGCTCGTTGGATGCGTCAGACAATGTAATTGCGAGTCTGAAAATCGCGACTGAGAATCGAAAATTCTCGGTCAATGTTCGACTCGAATATTTTTATTCGTCGAACGATGCTTCTAAAGCATCGTCGATCAAGCATGGTCAATGTCAGGCGAGAAAGTGCGATCTCGGCGACGGACGAATCTCATCAGCGAGAGACAGGCATATATTTGCGCTCTCGTCGAGAAACGCAAAGTTACAGATTCCAAAATACAAAACGTTCGCAAGCGTGATCTGAGCAACCAATCGACTTGAAATTTAGACATGACATAGAGAATAGTAGCCGAAATGGGCTCTTTATATTTTTGCTGAAAATCTCGAAAAACAAATCCCACTTTTCGTTATAACCATTGCAAAATATATATATTATCTACATATATATCAAAGACGTACATTCCCGATATCTGCATCGACTTTATCATAGATGTTGAATGGACAGCTAACGCCCAATGAAAATACGCACATTTTGCCTATATTTCATTTTATGCGGTGGAAAAATAAACGAGTATCATTTGCAATTTGCATTGTCGGCAAGACAGGGTACGAGTCTTTTTTTCACAGGGAAAGCGCGGTCGCCCGCGACGGAAAGGCGTCGAGAGACGCACACATAGCCGTTCTTATATAGCATCTAGGTCGGCCTGACGTAGGGCTAATGTGTAGCGCGCGGTGTCGCACTCGTGTGTGTAACATATATGTGTATACATACACGAGGCCTGGCGGTAGTAGGTCGGGTGACAGTTGACGACGACGGAGGAGGCTAGGCGTCGCGGTCTCACATATATAAATATATAGCGGCAATGCTTTCCGGCATATGTCTCCGCCTTCGTCTGTTACCGTACAAGTCTCCTGAGAAAATTTCGCCAGCGCATTCGCGCGGAACTTCAGTACACTATTTTTTTATATGTCGGTACAATTTTCTAGCCGTTGGCGTTATCTTCTTGTCAAAAATTTGGAATCACGAATTCTCATTCATTTCTACATAAAATCACATGAAATAAAGCTCAAAATGTGTGTTTTTTAATCGTGGAGTAGCTCTTGGCCTAGACATTACGATTCGATCCATGCACCCATACACAATTCTGTCATTTCTCCGGGGATAACTGAAACTGCAAATTTGTTTGCAAAGTTTTGGAAAATATATACCAAGAGCCACTTTTTGCCACAATTCTCTGTATATCTGCCAATTTTTAACATGATCAGTTGGTTATTGCTCGCATGAGTACTGATCAAAATTTCCAAGCGCGCGTCGCCGGTATCACTGCCTCTTAAGGAAGATTAGATATAGGGAATTCCTTCCAGAATGATAAAAGATTATTTAAAAAAAAATATTAAAAAAATTAGAAAAGGAATTTAGGAATTATTTATTTATTTTGTTTTTCTTATTAATTTTATTTCTCATTCATTTAGATTTTTATCAATTGAATTTTCCTCATTTTATTTTTCATTTATTTGAATTTTTCGCGTTCCTAATGTTCAATAAATATTTTTAATCGGTTCGCGTGAACCTTTAGGGGCCTACTTTCTTTCTTTATCTCATAGGTGACGGGCGACGTTCGGTCGGTAACGTCGAACGGTCCGATCCATTTAGGGGTTACTTTCGTTGATCGTCCTCGCTGTACTGTCGTCGTTCAGGAGGACTTTATCGCCGATCTGGAATGCGGGACCTCTGGTCCTTCCGTCGAAATATTGTTTAGATTTCGATTTTACTTTTATTACATTTTTTCTCGCGAGACTCCATGCGGCTTTGAGTCTCTCCCGTAGTTCTTGTGTGAGGTCGTCGGTGGTATAGGTAAGCCGGGGCTCTGTTTGTATCGACGTCGGTAGTACAGTTGGCGTTCCGTACACGAGCTCGTAAGGAGTATAGCCAGTGGGTATGTGCGGTGTTGTGTTAAAGGTAAACATCGCATACGGCAGCCACTCGTCCCAATTTTCCGATCCTCTTCTATATAGCATTTTAAATATTTGGCCAGTGTTCGATGCGATCGTTCGAACGCTCCGTTCGATTCCGGGTGATACGCTGTTATTTGGATTTATTGAACTTTCAGCAATTTACAAACTTCCTTGAACGTGGTACTAAGGAAGTTTGTACCCTGATCAGATAGTATGGTTTCTGGTGCGCCAAAACGACAAATTATAGTGGCGACGAGCGCTTTCGCGACTTCCGCTGCTTCTTGGTTTTGTAGAGGAATAGTATTTCGTCAATCAATCCTGGAAAGTCAGAATGTATTTGTTTTTTGAAGAGGTGATGGTGAGGGGACCTACTATGCCGACGGCGCATTTTTCGTAAAGCCGGATTTATATTCTACATTGAATGCATGTTCTGATAATTTTAATTTCCATCTCATGAGTCTTGAGCCTGGGTCTTTTACGCTAAATAACCAAGTTAACGGTCGATGGTTCGTGATCACCGTGAATTTAGTTCCGTTAACGTATGGTCGAAATTGTTCTACGGCCCAAACGATGGCATTTTTTGAGCTGAATTGCCAATTTCGCTTCTCTCAGTCGCTGAAATACGTCTTTGAGTCGATCGTTATGTTCTTTCAGCGATGAGCCATAGACGCCGATATCGTCAAGGTAAACGTAGCATCGAGTACCTTGTATTCCTGCCAGGACGGTGTTCATTAGTCGTTGGAACGTCAACGGTGCGTTTTTCAGACCGAAGGGCATACAAGTACGAGTATATTCGAAATGACCTTGCGGCGTTGAAAATGCCGTTTTTTCATTGTCATTCGGAATTTTATGAAAACCCGAGGAGAAATAGAGCGTGGAAAAATATGTTGCCTTTCCCAATTGGTCCAATAGCTCGGAGATATTCGGCAATGGGTAAGAGTCTCCCACAGTGGCTTCGTTTAATTTGTGGGAATCCACCACGACTCTCATTCGAGGCCTACCGTTGCTGTCGGGTTTTTTGGCAACCACTAACAACGGTGCGTTCCATTGGCTTCTACTTGGCCTAATCATTCCGTCTTCTAACATCTCAGCGGTTTGTCTTTCTACTTGTCTTTTGTGTGTTTCTGGTAGTCGGTACGGGTGTACTCTAATCAGTCGTATTCCCTCTTTCAGGGGAATTTCATCTTCTATCAGGTCGGCGCATTTTAGTCGGTCTCCGCCTAAATGAAAAATATCTTCGAAATGTTCACAAATTTTTATTAATTCAAATTTTCTTCTGCGTTGAGATGAGCCGTGTCGATTTCCTTGCGTAAATTCCTTAGACGTGCAGCCCCACTTCCAGCGGCGACTGTACTCATTTCTCGCTCGGACTCGGCGTCGTCTGGTAATTTAGCGAGCGTAAGCGATTGTATTGTTATTGACGGGTCGTTCCATCTCGACTTCCTCGTCGTTCGTATTCACTATACTCACGATGCAATTCCTATCTTCGGCTGCGGTTCCGCGGGAACCAATTATGATTCCTTCGGCTAATTCGATTTTTTCTACGAGACCAACAATATTTTCCAAAGTTTTAGCTCGAACGATGTTCTCGCTCCTCGGCGGGAATTTAATTTTTTCATCCGCGTTTACCAGACGCTTCGTATCTCCGTACATTTTTATATATTTGCCTCCCAATATACCAATATCGTGCTCTCGCATAAAATCCATCCCCAATAATCCATTCGTTGTCATCGGTACGGAATCGCTCACAACATAGAAGTCGTGCTGTATCGAGATAGCTCGGGTGTCGAGTATGATCGTGGCCTTGCAGAGTGCCTTGAACGCTGTGCCTTCAATTCCTCTCAGTTGAACGGTTACGGGCGTTATCGGTGTCTCGGGTTTCAGCGTACCCTTGCGCACCTCGCAGCATTGCGCGCTCGTGTCGGCCTTTAAGGTCAGCGTTCCAGCTGATGCATGCGGCGAGGCGACGGCGAAGTCACTCATCGCGCCTTCAATCCAAAGCGAGCTGACGTTGCAAATTTTTTAATTCTCCGTCTCTTTAACTTCCTCGTCGGAGACAATCGTAATCGTGCTGAGTTCCAGCAATCCTAGTGTAGCCTTATTTTTACGATTACTTGGCGGAAAATTATCATGAACTTTTGGCCAAGCATTTGGGTTTCTTCGCCCATAATCATTTTGCCACCTGTGCGAAGGTCCTGTTTCCTTCTTCGTCCCTTCGTCCCTAATCCTTTTTCGACATTCAGTGATCACGTGCCTTGGCTTCGTACAATAATGACTTGTGACATCCACCTTCAGAATTCCTCTACTCGGTCCTGGGGCAGGCAGACTCATGCGTACTTGTGAGCTTGTGCAATCGCGTGCTAAATGCCCTTGCTTATGTCATATATGGCATGTGATTAGAGAAGTGTGAGTTGGGACTTGTGTTTGTTTGGCGATTGATTCACCTCCTTATACGGATTTTTTCACTTTCATTGCGCCCTTCAAGACTTTGCCGAGATCCGTGAAGTTGCGAGCCTTTACTATCACCTGGAATTCTTTTTTGAGTCCTCTCTCAAAATTATGTAAGGCTAACTGTCTCACATAACCTTCTATCGTCTTCTTGTCGTCTTTTATTTGCAGGTGTTAAATTCTACCTGTAACGTAGCTACTACAAACAAAACTATCGATTTGTTTGTATCGGAGGTCTCTTTTCGCCCGGCCAATGATTTTAGTGGCTAAGATAGCCTTCAGCAAATTTGCACGGTCGTTCACGGCTACGCTCTCCTAAGTATATTCGAATGCTTCGATTATGTCGTAGACCGTTTCAGGCCTTTCTCCATCGAAAGGCTGAATTAAGCTCCTGGCCTCTTTCAGGGTCATATAGTCAGACTGCATTCTGGCTATTTCGTTATGACGAGTGAGCAAAGGGAAATCGAAAAATGTAATATCCCGTCCGCGTTCTGTTTCGACGGTGTGGGAGAAATCGTCGTCCGTGTCGCCTGAGGTATTAGGAAAGTTTAGCGCGGAAATTCTGGGTCGTTTTACTGTTAATTCATCGCGAAGGGATCCCTCTCTCTTATATTCTAACACTCGGTCGAATATCGAATTTTCTGATCGCGATAGACAAATTTTGCCCGGTAAACGCAAAGACGCTAGACGCTCCTCATTAGACATCAAATTTTTCTAACTGGCTTTGATTTACAAATATAAAATTTTGTACCGCCACTTACATTAGGATGGTCTTGTACGTTGTTGAATTCTGCCGGTTGCGATGTCTCTTGTGGGCTGATTCTCGTTCGGATCCTCGGTCTTGCTTCCTTCCTTCTCTAGGATGGTCTTCGGTTGTTCCTGCTTCGTCGATCCTCGGGATGACGGTTGTGATCCGGCGACTCGGTCGTTCGCGAATTCTCCTTTTGCCGTGACGTAATTGTGTCAGGCAATTTTCTCTAGAAACTCAACGATTGCGTGTTGATTTCTCTTCGATTGCTCCGTGCAAGGCGTTTGATAGGAGATCGGATAACTTCTAGTTGTCACTGATTCTAACCATTCTTCTATACACTTCGCGCCCAACTGATTGTTATTCACTTCACGAACTTTGGCTGTCCCACCGCTGCCACCAATGTTATATCGGCAAAACGTTAGTATTGTGCGATAATATATTATTTTAGGATATTAGCCAATAGGGAGTAGAACTCAAGTTTATGAAGTAAAAAGAAATAACCGTTTATTGTAAGATTTAGATTGGCAGGTTACAAATTTAGGTAAAGTTATAGGATACGAGCTTTAATCAAAGACCAAGTGACTAGCTCCGCTGGTCAATTAAGACTGAATTAATTATCGTGGCGACCGCCGGTCGTCCGCCAGTCGCTATGCGAAAGTGTCAATTCGGCATTTTGGTCATTATGACCATATATGGTCATATGATTTCGACGGCGTAATTCGCCTTTGGACTAAACTGACTATTGTGCAGTTTGGGAATTTCTATTTTATTTGGTTTTGTGACCATATATGGTCACGGTGAATTTTTGGTGACGTCATTCTCACCCGTTATTTCTATAAGTGATTAGTTTGCATTTTTATATATCATTCGATTAATCTATTGGAATATTCCTTGGTTGTACTGTGGGGTACAACACTTATATGTGCTAGACAATGATTTCTCAGCTCTATTTTTTTCATTCTTCATGACATTTGCTACCATATCATATGGTATTTATCTTTATTAATTTCCAATACATTTTATTACAATCTTTATTAAATGTAACCTTTAGATTTTTCGACAATTTCGCGTTATAAACAAATTAAGGGGTTGAGCAAACTACCAGAGTTAGAAACTTGTACAAGATCTTACTAAAAAGAACTTAAAAAAGTACTCCTTTAAAAATAAGTGTCGATATGTTAGTTGTCTCGTGATTATTTTCCTTTGGAGGAAACAGAACTTTCACGGTGAAATAATTTTAATATGCGAATAAATAAAAGTGTTCCTTTCTCTTCGAAAATAGTAGTATCTAGATCCTTATTTGCATAGCTATAGTAAATCATTTTATGACGGAAAATTTGGAGTATTAAAGTTAAAGAAATATTAAAGAAAATTTTAACCGTAAGTGGTCTTCTGACGCCGTTTCGGCTGACTTGGAGGTGGGGTAAGCCGAGAGCCTATTTCGCGTTTCTGGGTAATTGTGAGATTGTAACTCGGATGAGATGAGGAAGATATGCTCGAAATAGTGCAAAATTGGGATTTTTATTCGACCGTCAGAAATAATTATAGTTTGTGTTCGTTTATACGTAATATACCGGGCTTTCGAAAAGGCATTTTCACCATCTCTAGATCACATATCCGAACGTAAAATTATCCGTTCTTTCTAAATCCGGGGTAAAAATAGCAATTCCCATTTAAAAACACCAATTAACCTTAAAAAAACGTGCACGGCCAAGATCAAGGTCAAATTTGAAGTCACACAAAACTGAACTTTATGAGCCATAAAACTTTTGTTCGGGTCATTTTGCCCTATGATACATAGATTTTGAAATAGGGGGAGGGTCCGTTACTTTTCGAAAGCCCGGTATATTAATGATCATTTGAACACTCATTATATCACTTCGAAAATATATTTATTTAGTGAATATAGTAACAATACTCGTTTTAACGTGTCTCTTCTTTTATTTACATTGTTGCTTGTAAGGCTTGCATTTCTTGAGCTAACATCAATTTATCGATCTCTTCTAAATCGTTCAATAATTTCTTATATTTTTTCATTAATTGCTCTTTATTTTTTTCCGAAGCTTCAAATTTGAAAACATTGTTGGTGTTTTTAATTTCTTCGTATTCAGACTTTTTCTCGTTTCTTGCAGTTCTCGCTTACTTGCTAATCTTTGACGATTCCTTGTTCTTTGTTTTTTCTTATCTTCATTTTCTTTCTTTATTCTTTATTTTGTAAAATATTCTGTTCCTTTAATTCTTTTCGTCCTATTTTTTTGAAGCACAGTGAGTAAATCGTCAACTACTACTAGTGGAGGTATATCTAAAAATTTCGAATCTTTGTTCTTTAAATTAAAATTCGGCTAAATAAAGGATTATTTTAGCTGTAACGCTCCCACATTCCATTCTCACCATTCTCACCTACTCGTAATCTCCTTTCCCGCTAATCTCCAACTTGCTTACTCTGCAGTCCCAAGGAGTCGTATTAACCTCGCGCGTAATATCCCCTCCACTCCTAAATCAGTTCTCCTCCGACATCCTTACTGTTCAGATCTCTTCAATCCAATTATTCAAAGTCAAATACATTCCGTTAAATCCAAAGTTTCACGCAGATCTAAATCAGTGAAAATAAATTAACAAAAACAACACAGGTGTGTGCAATCACACGCCATAGAAGTGAATACTTCTATACATTTCGCTGATATGACAAATTATTTCGGCCGATGAATTAAAAAAGAGAGGGAGAGGGGAGAGAGAGAGAGGAAGAAGAGAGAGAGACAGAGATGTTTATTCAGTACTCCGCGTTTCAGAACCCTTAAGAGTACCGTGCCAGTATAATAATACAATGCATGTACTATACTAAAAATCGCCATTACTGTCATAACAACAAATTAAGGTACCCTCGCATATTCACATTCCACGCATTATTCAAACCCTCACACATTAAATAATAGTAACAAATAATAGTAACCACTAATAGTACAAAAATGGGACAAGCAGGTACAACAATAAGCATAACAACATTGTAGCATCGATAACATGGATAGAAATAGCATAGTAACCATAGATAAATAGAATAGGTATTCGGTGTTATAGCGCCTAATCCCGCATTTCCGCCAACAATTTCCCGTGCCTCGCTGCCTTGAAGCTCCCGAGCGTGGCACAACGCCGTATATTGTCTGGCAGTGCATTTCACAGCTTGCACGCACTCACCAGGAATGAGTGCGAGAAATATTCCGTACGACCTAGGGGGACGGCGAAATCCGTACTTCGCGTCTGCCAGAGCTAGGCCCCACCTCCTCCCCTCACTACGTTCAGCCACCCCAGCTCTCCGTAGTACGGCGTAATGTGCTCTGTGTACTCGGCATCCACGGTGGTATAGGATACCGACAAGGATTGTAAATCCTTGTAGTTTTTCATAGAATTCGCCGATATGATGGCCTTCTTCATACAAGTCAGTTTGCTATTAACGATAGTTTGATGAATGATGTGATTAATAGATTGATTTCCTTCCCTGGGTTCCCTTCTCCTCGTAAAGAGGCGCGGAGAACAGGGGTGAGGCCGACCGGGCCCGTCCTCAGGTGGCCGATAGAGGGACGTCCAGAGCGTGAAGCGACCTCTAAACGGACAGGGAAACGGGGCGCCATACTGTGACCGGGATCTTGGACGGTGGGGTCGCTGAATTTTCTGGTTAATGGGAGCTATAAGGAAGCCGGCCGGCGTAAAACCCGGCCAAGGCAACCGAAGGCCCTGTCGCGGACCACTCGTCAAGCTAAGGTGTAAGCTATCGTGCCGAGGGCTGGATGCCACTTAGGTCAAAGTGCCTTGCACGATGCCTATGGGGAACCGGGCAAAACCCCATAGTAATTAGCCTTACCCTCACAATCAGGCTCTATTGGGGCAGACGTCCTTTTCCTGAATACTCGTGGGAACAAACATGGATATAATTAAAGCTGTCAGCAAACAAAACGACAAACTACAACAAACAACGGAAAACACAGGAATGGCAGCTTTGCGTCTACCGGGATAAAGCAGGACGGATAGCGCGTCGAGCGCAGGGAGCGGAGTAAGCGCGGCGACGTCCGCCTACGACGACGAAAACAGGACGCGTATACAGACTAGACAGACGAACAACGGAGCAACAACGGACGCCACAATATTACGACAGAACGAGCCGGAACTGGTGGAGCTACTAAAGCTCATACAGACGACAGCGACGAAAATGGCCAAGACAGTGGCCAACCAGAAGAATATGAACATGCCGGTGAAGACTAGCATAAAAACGATTCTCGAGGCCGCAGGCGTCGCTTTAAGCACACGAACCAGGACAGACACGGAAAGACAAACAACCGTAGATCTGGCGGAGACAGACACGAGAGAGACAGAAACGGAGACGGAACGGGAAGTGCGACCGACGAAAGGAAAACGAGAGGCCACGAAGATCCCCCACCTAGAGATTATGGACCTGGACTGCGTCACAAGTACAGAATAGGTGACACAGGCACTGAAATGAGAAACGGGACGAGACGGGGACTTCAGCGTTCATATATTCAATCCGAACCGGGCCGAGCAGTATATGGCGGTCTGCGACCTCGAACCACAAGAAGCCAGGGCGCTGCTGGGCCGGGGCCGGATCGCGATAAGATGGGTACGATGCCGGGTGAGACAACGACTTACAGTGACCAAATGCCACAAGTGCCTGGGATATGGACACACCAAGGCCAACTGTACGAACAAGGACCGGACAAAAAGCTGCAGAAAATGTGGCGAGACGGGACACTACGCGACGGACCGTAAGAACAAACCGGCCTGCCAACTGACCGCCGAGGCGGGACATACGTACGTAACACACCTCGCGGGAAGCGGGAGGTGCACGGTTTTCCGGGTCGCGCCGGAGGAGTGCAGGAAGCCAGGTGGAAGACGGACAGAATCATACAGGGAAACGTGAACCAGAGCAGAACAGCGGGCATGTTGCTGCCACAGATAGCCGACGAACACGACGCAGACATACTGATCCTGTGCGAACCGTACAGGGCAAGGCCGACGCGGACGTGGATTACGAACGCAATAGAGACAGCGGCTATCTGGGTAAGGGGCGCGGCCCGATCCCGGATGACCGACGGCGGTGCTGGTGGAGACTACGTCTGGGCCAAGGTTGGCGCTGTCACTTACGTCAGCGTCGACTTGACCCCGAATTGCGCCGTCGCGGAGTTCGGGAGAAAGGTAGCGCTCCTGGAAGACGGAATTAGGAATCTGCCCGGGGATATCATGGTGGCGGGGGACTTCAATGCGAGGGTGATCGAGTGGGGAATGAAAATGACGAACAAACGAGGAACAAACGGCTACTACTGGAAATGGCCGCAAGGTTAGATCTGGTGGTAGTAAATATAGGAAGTACACCGACATACAGACGCCCAGGATTTGGCGACTCCATCCCTGATGTGACTCTGACGATAGACAGAATACTGTCACGAGTGGGGCGATGGCGGGTGATCGAAGACTACACGGCCAGCGACCACCAGTATATCGCCTTCGAAGTGGCAGGACGAACTAAGACGCCACGAACGAGGACCCAGGAGCCCCCGCGGTGGAACACGAACAAACTCGACGTACATAAACTCACAGAAAAGCTGGCGGCAGCGCCAGCTCCGATAACGACCCCCCCCCCCCCCCCCCCCCCCCCCCCCCGCGCTGACTGGCCAACAAAGGGCAGAAAGACTGGCAGACGAGACGGCCAAACTGACGATGCGGCTGTGGAACAGCACAATGCCGAAACGGCAACACAAACGTCACCAACGCGCACAATACTGGTGGACAGACGAGATAGCCGAACTGCGAAAGAACTGTCTCAAAAACCGACGACGTGCCACGAGAGCCGGCGGGAGACCTGAAAGGGAAACCCTCCTCTACGAGGAGGTGGTCCGTACGGACGTAACGAACGAAGACGAGACTACGGAAGGCCCCATTTTCACCAAGGCGGAACTCACACGAGCAGCCAAGGCGATGAAGACTGGTAAGGCGCCAGGGTTGGACGGGGTACCTGTCGAAGTTGTCCGACTGCAGGCTAGCCTGAGGCCGGACATATATCTCGACCTGTACAATACGTGCCGAACGACAGGGACATTCAGCGACCGATGGAAGACGGCGAGGGTGGTCCTTATCCCTAAGGGCAAGGGCGACCCTGACACACCGTCGGCCTACCGGCCGCTGAGCTTACTGGGCATAATAGGAAAACTGTTTGAACAGCTACTCAGACCAAGACTGTCAGACGCAATGCAGACGGGAGGAGGCCTTTCAGACGAGCAGTTCGGCTTCAGAAGGGGCCGATGGACTATCGGGGCCATCCAGCCGGTGGTAGACTCCTTCCGGGAGACAGACAAACACTGCTACGCAGCACGACCCATCGTACTGCTGGCGACACTAGACGTTAGGAATGCTTTCAACTCGGGCGGGTGGGTGGACATACTGGAGGCGCTGAAAAGCAACTTCAGGGTTTCACCATACCTGATCCGAGTTGTGGAGGATTACCTGCGTAACAGACGGATAATATACAAGACGACGGAAGGACAAAAAACGAGACCAGCATCACCACCAGCCCGCATGACTGGTGGTATCCATAAATGGATTCTGCACCTCCTCGGATAAACAAAAATAGATTGATTTCCTTCACTGTATTTTATTAACAATTATAAAATACTGTACTTATTTGAATATTAAAGATATTACTGATATTATGCGGGTTTGGATGTGTACGGGTTCAAGATATCGTTTCTGCTTGAACGCTGATTGAGAAGTGACAAATTTTTCCTTTGAGTGAATTTGGGCAACTTGCGTCTATTATGAAAGAAACAAGATTACCGAAACAAGAGCGAACAACGATATTCCGAAAATAATCGCCGCGTTGAAATGTCTTTATGATGTGTATCGGAAAGAAAGAGACGGATGGAACGAAGGATCGACCCGGTTTTCCGTACATTTTGAAAGAAAGGGATGCGGCCATAAATTAATAGTAATACGTGACAAAAACATGCCATGGACAGATATATCCCTTTTCTAGGAAAGACACGCGAATGTAGGTTTACTTCTTTCTTCAATGTTTCTTTGTATATTTTTCGGATTGAGTTGAATATTTCAATCCTTTGTAAGTTCAATTCTGACGCAAGGAAGAAACTTATTATAGGTCTAATAATAATAGATTTGAACGAGTCCTATACTCGTTACACTAGAGGATCGCAGTGGCTCGGAGGGTACGGCTCACGCTTCGCACACAACCGACCAGGGTTGGATCTCCGCAGCCGACACCAATTGAACACAAATGTTCTATGGAGTTTTTCTGCAATCCTGGCGGTTCGGATCCCTCCAAAATAAATGCCCAACAAAAACCTAGTTGTGATGAGTAGCGGGTGAGTGTTCAGCCGGGGTGCTCCCCAAGGCGGTTCTCATCGCGCGGATGGTGACGCCTTGGTCGGCCACCGGGTGGCCCATCGTCACAGCTGAGGAGGTGCCGGTCCTAGGCGCCTCTGGTGGACGTGCTTGAGTTTGCTCGCATTGACATTGGAGACTAGGTAGGTACCGATCTGTATCGGCGGAGGTTTTCTGTAGTTTCGCTCCGTTTGCGGCAAATGCGATAAAGGGGTTAGGAGGATAACCCCTGCAGCGAACCGGCTACACCCGGGACAGCTAATAAGGATGTGGGAGGAATATGGTTGCGAGAAAAATGAGTATAGGTAGTGAAATATAGGTGTGTAAAAACCCAGAAGAAGGGTATACATGTTAAACTCCCACATTATTACTCGTTACACTACGTATTTAACATGCTAATCTCTGCGTGCTCCGGAGACAAAATGCACGCCCCGATTCAGCGCTCTTTGCAGCACCTTGTGCAGCTCCGCAGAAACTCCCGTCAGCAGCAGGCGACAATAGTCCAGGTACGGCAGTAACAGCGACATGATCAACGTTCTCCGGACTCCGGCCGGCAGGCAGCCATGGCACGCCCATAGTTGGTACACCATCCTGTTAATTTTCCCTGCGACCGTTGTGTCATGCTCGCGTCACGAGAGCGTACTGTCGATGCACACCCCCAAGCACACAACCGATGAGAAGAATGGCACGACGTCAACCCCGACGGAAATCGCGGGGAGCCGCAACGTCGCTAGCAGATTGACGTAGTAAACCGAGCCCAAAACGATCGCTCTGGTCTTCGACGTGTATAGTCGTAGCCCACACGCTGCTGACCACTCGCCTCCCGCCGCGATATCTCGATTTACCCGCTCGATTCCCTCCGCAATGTCGCTGGCTCCGCAGTGAAAGTCGATTTGCAGCTCATCGGCATAAACGCTGTAGCAGCATTCCCTCAGCTTACTGCCTACTCCCCGCATGAATATCGTGAATAGGAGAGAACCTAACACAGACCCCTAAGATACCCCCGACTGCACCGGCCCCACAATGATCGGGACCCCTGCACGGTACAGACCGCCTGCTGTCGGCCTCGTAGGTAGTCGCTGAACCAGGCTATTACACTGACAGAGAAATTTTGTTACTGCAACTGATGTAGAAAGGCATTGTGCGGAACACAGTCAAAAGCTTTCGAGAGGTCGGAGAGGGCCCACGCAGTGACCATATACTTGTCTACCGCTTCGCGTGCCTCGTCGATCACACGTAGCAGCGCCGTCTGGGTGCTGTAATACCGCCTGAACATCGCGATAGCCATTCCTATCCAAGTAGCTTCCACCTGATCCGACACTATGCGCTCCAGAATTTTAGATAAGCAGCATAGCAGCGCGATTGGCTTATAATCTCCTGCCATCGTTGGCACCTTCACCTTCGGGATTGGACGCACTAGCGCACGTTTTCAGAGCATAAGAAAGGTCGAATGCATAAGCAGGTGATTGACTAATTGTAAGAGTCTTCGATACATCGACGCACTTAGCACGCTTTACCTCTGATGCGAGGGAATCTCGGAAGTCGCGATACATTTGATAGGTTAAGTTGTACTTTTTACGCTTTGCCTGTTTGTAGAGTGCATTTCGCTCGCGCATAGCGTCTTTCACTTCCGCAGTTAGCCAGGAGGTTGGGGGTCTTCGAGCTACGAAGGCACGAAGCGGAGCATGAGCGTCAAAGACTGCCATCATGACCTCGCTGAGAAGTGCGATGGTGGAATCTATGTTTTCTTTGCCGGCGATAACGGTGCCGTTAGAAGACTGAGAGTCCATTCTATTAACTAGCGCAACGAGAAACTCATCGATGTTGAAGTGTTAGTAAACGACGTATGATTGGTTTCAGAGCGACCATGGTATCGCCTAGCATGTACCGAATCTGAATGAGGTGGTGCTATGAAGGGGCAATAGGTCTTCTTGTACTCGGTTATTTTATCTATAGAGTCTACGACGAAAAGATCGAGCCAAGAATCGACGGTTGCTGTATGGTAGGTCGGTTTAGATGGAACTATTGTAAGTGCGTGGGCGGCGGAGATATTTCTCAAATAACACGCTTCGAAGTGGTCTAGCAAGAGATTGCAATTAAAATTGCCTGTTATAATGACATGATTGTAGCGAGGAGATACAGCTACGAGTCTCTCAAAGAAGTCGTTGAAGAGTTCTGCATTGGGCCGTCGATACATTGTAACGAAGAGAATGGGACTTGCATTCAGCACTCTAACCTCGACCATTAAGAGGCAGTGATACCGGCGACGTGCACTTGGAAATTTTTATAAGTACTCATGCGAGCAGCAAACAACTCATCAGGTTAAAAACTGGCAAATACACAAAGAAATATGGCAAAAAGTAGCTCTTGGTATATTTTTTCCGAAACTTTGCAAACAATCTTGCAGTTTCAGTTATCACTGGAGAAATGACAGAATTTTGTATGGATGCACGGATTCAATCGTAATGTCTAAGCCAAGAGTCACTCCACGATTAAAAAACACACATTTTGAGCTTTATTTCATTTGATTTTATGCAGAATTGAATGAGTATTCGTGATTCCAAATTGTTGACAAGAAGATAACGACAACGACCAGAAAATTGTACCGACACATAAAAAAATAGTGTAGTGAAATTCTGCGCGAATGCGCTGGCGAAATTTTCTCAGGAGACTCGTACGGTAACAGACGAAGACGGAGACATATGCCGGAAAGCATTGCCGCTATATATTTATATGTTAGACCGCGACGTCTAGCCTCCTCCGCTCTCGTCAACTGTCCCCCGGCCTGCTACCGCCAGGCCTCGTGTATGTATACATATATACACACACGGGTGCGACACTGGGCGCTACACATTAGCCCTACGTCAGGCGGACCTAGATGCTATATAAGAACGGGTATGTGTGCGGCTCTCGAGGCTGTTTCGTCGTCGGCGACCGCGCGGGCCTCGTGAAAAAAAGACTCGTGCCCTGTCTTGCCGACAATGCAAATTGCAAATGATACTTGTTTATTTTCCACCGCATGAAATGAAATAAATGCAAAATGCGCGTATTTTCATTGGGCGTTAGCTGTTCATTCAACATCTATGATAAAGTCGATGCAGATACCGGGAATATACGTCTTTGATATATATGTAGATAATATATATATTTTGCAATGGTTATAACGAAAAGTGGGATTTGTTTTTCGAAATTTCCAGCAAAAATACCAAGAGCCCATTTCGGCTACTATTCTGTGTGTCGTGTCCAAATTTCAACTCGATCGGTTGCTCACAGCACGATTGCGAACGTTTCGTATTTTCGAATCTGTACCTTGGCGTTTCTCGACAAGAGCGAGCGTGAACATATATATTGAGACGGTAACAGTCTCATACGACACCCAACACCACCTCAGAATTTTCCGCCGCGAGGCAAATAAAAGAAAACAGCACGACGAGCACAACGTTTCCACACGGCACCACAGCCGAACAGCTGACTCGGCGAGATGACCCCCCCCCCCCCCCCGAGAATCGAAGTTCAAAATGGGTATGAAAGGGCCCAACATCAAGGAAAATCATCAGTCCCGGCTGGTCACTCACCAAGCTCGTACTCTGAAGAAGAGTCTTGCTTGGGAAGAACAAGTGCTCTGAAAAGTAGCGAACAGCTGGAGGGACGACGGGAGAATATTCTCCAAGAATATTAAAGAAACTCAAATCGTGCAACAGCAACGACGACGTAAGTTTGCACGCGATAACAGCTGTTCCCGTAAACACCGACGAGACACTGGACGAGGAGAAGAGGGGCACGCACCGGCAGTATCAACATTGCGAGCCGAGCGGGAGGGGAGAACGCGACAATTCGAGAACAATAGAAGATTCCGCGACCACGCAGCTTGGTGGATCCTGAGCATTGGAGAGGGGAGCAGCGCAACAAGAGGCCGCGATCCAATTAATATAATTAGAGTACACATACACACTAAACGACTAAGAGTGCGGCGACATTATCGCCAACTATTAATAAATAATCGAACCTTGAGTTCACCACTTCATTCAATAAATAAACGAAATATGTGTTTTTTAAAAACCAGTCTACGAAATTTATTCGATATCAAACTCTAGAAATGTGTCTTGATCGTCGGGTTCCAAAGAACATACAATAATGAAACGTTCTGCCGTTTCAATATATATATATATATATATATTGAAACGGCAGAACGTTTCATTATATATATATATATATATATATATATATATTCTGTGACGAGTTTTCTGACTACCCCGTCCCATGGGTATCGTCACCCGTGTAAGAGGCGGATTTACGCCCCCGACGACCGCCAGAAGAAGCCTCCAAGTCATCGAGGCTGAGACGCCGCCAATCTTCGATTTTTCTTTCTGCCGATGCTGATGAAGTGCATCGAGCGGGTATTTTAGTCGTGGGTCAGCCGCAGGGTCAGGGACGCCGGCCCTGCGAGGCGAGCCTCCCCCGTCTCGGCGCCCATCCCGGACTCCGTGGAGAAGGCGTTCGATGTAGACGGAGAGGATATGGGTTACCGGGAGCAGGAGGCTCCTTGCGAGCTGTGCACGGCCCTGTCATCTCCGTCCCCTCCCCCTCCTCACCGCGAGCTTGGCCAGCGCGAGGATCGAGGGGCGGGAGGACGAAAATCAGACATCGTCGCGGAAGGAAAGAAAAATTAGCGGCAACACCGAATATCGTTCAGCGTTTAGTATATTGGGGGAAACACTCACATGGAGTGGGGGGAGAGAGAGCTGGCGAGCGCGGTTCACGCGGTCAGAGGTCGGGACAATTAGTCTTCGATCTGTCACCATTGAGCATCAACGTAAATTCTTCTCGTACAGTTTGTCTTTTGTCTAATTCTTTTCGTTTGTGTGCCGGCCGACGTGTACGATTTTCACCGCAGCTTCGGTAAATCGAATTTAGTCGTATGAATCGACCTTTATTACCGCCGGACAAGAGAGTTTCGATTTTATTTATTACTGGCACCGGGGGTCAGAGAATTAATAATTTAATTGCATTAATCGCAATTAAGAAACTAATTGCGATAGTCTCGCGTCTCCGTGTGGACCCCTTGGATCGCTAAATCGCAAATAAGAAACTAATTGCTAAGCTAAGTTCATTTATTTTAGATTATCGAAATTGGGATAATTGTCCCAGGCCTCGCTATCCCGCTTCATTTATGTAAATTCGATACCGCGAATATTTGTGTAATTCGGCGGTGAATTTGATGTTCGTATATCGGCCGTGCTCATGTGTGGTCGGTCGGCCGTTGTTCGCCGGTAGCGTCCTTTTCTTAGGTCGCTCTTTGTCGCCGAGTACACGCGCACTCGGCACGCGCACTGTATGCGTATCTCGCTCTCTCGGGCGTTAGTTGGCCTTGGCGTTATACCCATCTCTCTCAGTTTTGTTTTGGTTTTGCGAGCGTGTGACTGTGTGTACCTCGTTGTTACAATCGTACGATTGGAAATAATTTTCGTGATGGTAATATTATTCGCTACCTCTCGGTAGTTTTATTTCTGCATACTACATTTTCGTGATCGTAATTTTATGTGCTACCTTTTGCCATGATTATTTCGGCGTTCTATTTGTCCGTACTTGTGACTTTCGCGTGTCACCTATCCCTAGCATAATATTGTGCGCTACCTATCGTTAAATTAATGGTCGTATGCTACCTTTGCAGGGCGGTTCATCGTGCGCTATCTATTGTAAATTAACTATCGTACGCGATCTATTGTAAATGAACTATCGTGCGCAAATTATTATTCCGGCGAATTATATTATTTGATTGAATCTTGGAAATTCACAATCGTACGCCAATTATTAGTCGGGAATTATATTGTTGGGTTGAATATTGAAAATTCACTATCGCGCGCAATTATTATTCCGTGAATTAAGTTATCCGCTTGGATACTGCAACTTCGTTAGTGCGCAAGTTATCATTCCGCGAATCATATTACTCGATCGAAGGTTGCGAATTCGTATTGTGCGCAACTTATTATTCGGAAATTACATTACTCGATCGAATGTTGCAAATTTGTGATCATACGCAAATTATTATCTGAGGAACCATTTCATGTGATGACGTATCGCCAGATTTCTTATAGTGCGCTGGCTAATATTCGGCTGATTATATTAATTGATCGGATATCGGAAAATCATTAACGTACGCTACCTGTTGGTAATATTATTATGTTGTGCGCTACCTGTTCGTAATATTGTTATGTCGTGCGCTACCTTTTCGCAATACCATCGTGTCATGCGCTACTTCTACGCAGCTTTATTGTTTCGTGCACCACCTTTTCATAGTGTTAATATTTTGCGCGCTACCTTCCGGAGCCGTAATCTCATTGTTTCGCGCGCTACCTTTTCGGACTCGTACTATTATCATTTCCAAGGTTACGGTTTCGTGATATTTGATTCCGAGTGCTACCTATCTCACCTTTAGTTCTCGTTCGCTACCTAGTTCGCTCTCAAGTCGAGAGTTTGTTACCGATCTAGTCATGGATCTCAGAGTTAGTGCCGTCTATGGGCAGCGGCCCTCGTTGTAAGTACGTCTGTGATTGTAATAACAAACCGGATTAAATCCGTTTAAAAGTAACCATAATGTGTCGAATTGTTTCTTTAACGCCTCCACTCTCGTGCCCGTCCACGCCCCTCCATCCTTGTCGGCCGTTTGCCGGGCTGAGCTAGCCATTTCTGTATTCCCGAGGTCCCTGCTCCGTGCCACGAGGAGGTCGGGGTTCGTGGAGGTACATACGGGACGGCAAAATTAAACAAGCCGGTTCTCCCGGTGGTACTTGTACCTGGCGCCTGTCCGTCCCGGATGCGCCATCCGCACCCCGAATATCATCGCCTACCTTGACCGTGGGTTTGTAGGTCGTGGTACACCTACATACGGGTGGGGTTCTCGGAGGAGTAACGAAAGTTGTTACAATATATATATATATACACATACTGGCATACCGCTGGGAGGGATGACTGGGGGAATGGTGGGTGAATATAAAACAAATTAATATGGGAGACCCGATTATTGCTTCGCAACAATTAATAAAAAAAATATATCAGTCTTATCGGCGGACGATCTCGGGGGCAATATATCAATAATAACAAAATATGTGCTATACAAAATAAAGTATGGATTTGGGCGCCAGTTATTTTACACAAAATAACAAAAATAAATATTTGGCTTAAGGGGGTCCTCTAGTTTCTCGGGTCGAAAAAATCGATTTTTTTCATAAATCACATCTACAACATGTGTAGAAAATGTGTGCCAAAGGATTTTTCGATATTCGAAGTGGTTCGCAAGTTACGGCCCTGGAACGGAGCAGGTATACGGAGCGCGCGCCGGGCTGCTCCGAAAGCCAAGCGGAGCTGACCATTGTATTGATATCCCTAAATCTAACTCCTACCTGAACCTTTTGTGAATCAGGCCCGAGTAAAGGGGAGCCGAGACCGTTGACAGACGCTTTCGAATATTGACTAAGACGCCGTGAAGCGTCGGTTAGTTCAGTTTTGATGTGGCAGTTGCGAAGCGTACCAATTTTCTCTTGCGAGTCGCGCGTAGTTGATTTTTTGAAAATAATTTTCAAAATGTTAAAGAAAGGAAGTAGCGACGCCCCGGCTCGTTACGATCGACCTAAAAACCGAAAATTCGCAGGCAACCGACACACTTTTGAACAAGACAAGTCGTTTACATCGGCGTCAGCGAAGAAACTTCGTCAGAATAAAAATTTTGAAGTGAACGTTGAACAGACTGTTTTGTATTGTATTTTGAATTTTGTGAGTGTATTTTCAACCATTTCTTCGGCTGTTATTTGTAAAGAGTGCAAAAGTACGGTGACTTTCCATCAACGTGATATACGATGATTGGGCTTTAAAATTTCTATGGCGTGCAAGTGTGAGAAAGAAAAAGAAATAGATTCATGACCAAAAATCGGTAAAGCCTACGAAATAAATCGTCGCTTAGTTTTCGTGATGCGTTGGGAGTCGGTTATGAAGGGTATAGAATTTCCTGTGGACTGATTGATATGGGACAAGGATTTGCTTTGAACACGCACTATTCCATATTAGAAAATATTCACTCAGCTTCTTCGGCCGTTTTTGATACAGTGTTGTCGATTGTGGTTAATCAAGAAAAGGAAGTCCTTCAAGAACAAGGAAAAGCAGAAAATGAATTCACCGTATCTGGAGATAGCACATGGGAAAAAGAGGATTTTCATCTTTATTCGGAGTTTCAACTTTAATTACCAAGTACACCGGTAAAGTGGTTGATGCGTGTGTAATGAGTAGTTTTTGGGCTGGATGCAATTTGTGGAAAAATAAAAAAAAAGTGATCTAGTTGGATATGCAGAATGATTCGCTGATCATGAAGAAAATTGTACTCGAAATCATACTGGAAGTTCTAGAAAGATGGAAATAGATGCAGTTGTGAAAATGTTTTCTCCTTCAGTAGATAAACATCAATTTTGATATACGACATACATAGGAGATAGTGACAGCAAGACATTCAACGGTATTTTGCAGGCAGAACCATATGGAGAAGAGGTTGTTGTTGTAAAAAAAGAGTGTGTTGGACACGTTGAAAACAGGATGGGGACTCAGCTCCGAAATGCAAACAAATCTAATAAAGGCATTGGTGGGAAAGGTGCAGGAAAACTAACTGATAAATTGATTGGTGAGATGACAACGTATTATGGATTAGCTATTCGGAGACATCCAGATTCTATCGAGGAGATGAGAAAGGAAATTTGGGCAACATTCTTTCACAAAATTTCCACAGACAGCAATCCACAGCATCAAAATTGTCCTGCAGGCGAATCTAGTTGGTGCAAATAGCGCAGAGCTGAGTTTCTCGGAGAGGCTGAGCAATTCAAACACAATAAACCGCCTCTTTCTGAAGCAGTTCAAAAAGTTATAAAGCCAATTTATGAGGATTTATCCAAAGAAGAATTGTTAAGCAGATGCCTGAGAGACGAAACTCAAAATAATAACGAGTCGCTCAATTCGTTAATCTGGACTTTTGCTCCGAAGCACCTCCATTCTGGGCCAAAAGTGGTTGAAATCGCCACATTTCTCGCTGTCATAATCTTCAACGAAGGATTTAAATCTATCCTTAAGACCTTGGAAACTATGGGAGTGAAAATCGGCCCACAAGCTAAAGGATATGTTCAACAGCATGATAGCTCTCGGTTCGACCGTTCAGAAAGGCGCACGAGTGATGTTGTAAAACAGGCCCGAATCGCGAAAACGGAATACGGAGCAGTTCTGCGTAACTTCCAAGAAGAAGAGGAAGGCCTATTGTATGGTCCAGGCATAGCAGATTGACGGTGAGATGCAATTTTTAGTATAAATCACATGCGCGAACTTTCAAACGCGTTTTTCTCGAAACACCATTTTTCGAAACGGTGACCACGATATTTCAGAAACTACTGCACCGATCTTGTTCAAATTTATACAGTATCTTTAATAAGTTATAAGCCAGCGATTGAACTAGGATTATCATGATTGCTTCAATAGTTTTGTTTGTACGAGCGAAAAACTTAAGAAAAAATGAGTAAACAATAGAATGTAATTTTCAAAAGTGTATAAAAAAGGCAATTTTTGTAATTTAGAATTCACTCTCGTTCAATCCCTAGTCTTAAATATGAAGCTTAAAATGCCGTTTGGTTTTTTGATTTCAGATGAGCAGAACAGCCGCAATCTTGTTCACCGTCAAGCACCTCTTTTACTTGATGTCTTCCTGTCGGCCACTATAACTTTTATTCTATTATATATTTTGGCTTCAACAAATTTGTAAAGCTTATTTAAATGTTAATAAATATTATGCAAAAACAATGAGATTGATTATTTCGATGCTTTGCCCGTAAAAAATTATTGAAAAAGCCGTAAAAAAACAGCCGAGAAACTAGAGGACTGCCTTAACATAATAAATAGGGAAGACTAAGGGTATAAGTAATGTGGCGGCGAGGGGGGAAATCGGGTATCTCAGGGAAGGGGTTCTCCAACTCTAGGGCCTCTTAATTACGACCACTGGCCGAATCTCAAAGTTGAAGTCTCGAAATAATATTTCCCGCTCTCAGAATTTTAGCCGAGATGGTTGGGTCGTTTCAAAATGAAAAATTGTGAACATCGGGGTATCCGACGAACAATAGGGAGCGAGGATGGTCGAAGGCCGTCTGAGATAATAAGCTGACTCTAAAAACACAAAAAAAATGGTCTTCAATAAATTCAGTGTCTCTAACGGCAACTCCCGGGAATAATTTATGATTTCGTACAAGTAATTAAACCGGGGAAACTCACAATTATTTATTAAGTTAGGGTCGAACAAGAATGAATAATAGAAAAAGGAAAAAGAATCTCGTTAATCGGGCGAGAGCAGCAGCACTTAGGCCGCTGCTGTCACGAATACAAGATGGCCGCTACGGGAGACCACGTGGCGCGTAATAGGAGGGAAATATGACGCAATATATCGCAAATTCGCTTAAAACTAACACAACCGTTCCGCCAAGGAAAATATATAACGATCTCTCCGTGATAATTTACGGAAACAATACATGTTTTTAGGGAAGTTAAACCGGAACAAGAATGGGGGGGGGGGAGGACTTGAATACAAATTTTTCAAAAAGGGCGTAGTATAAAAAAAAAATCTCGGTGCCAGAATTTCTCTTTGCGCGTTCTATAATCCTCGCTCATTCCTTTTCGAATTGCCGGGTCGTCGTACTTCTATCGTTTTCGAATTTCGTTCCTCGTCCTCTTAATTTTTCTCTTTCACTCCTCGCGTCTCTCTCACTCTCTCACTCTCTCACTCTCTCACTCGCTCACTCTCTCACTCCGCACACTCCGTAACTATTCCTTAAATCTCGACATTCTTCTCTAATTTTCTCCGATATTACTTTCTCTATACTCCTCTCTCTAACGTGGCTCGCCGCAAAGTGCCGGCACACGGCGTGCCGGAAGCTTGAGAATATTTGGCGATCCTTCTCGAATGTTCCTGTGTCTCTCATTTCACGAGACACGGGAAATCTCTAATTATTAATTGGGCGAGATGATCGATGGCTGGGGACATTCTCGTAGGGACGACGCTAGGACGATCTATCGGGAAATGGAAGTAATTTTAGGACGGTCGATACTGTAGGGTAATAGGTTTGAGGAACATGGGACTGACTGGTAAGGATAATCGACATTCGCCGGGCGCTGCTGCCATCTCTCGGATTGCCATATCACTGCTCGATACTCGATAACTCGTAACAGCTGATTTTCGTTGTAGTGCCTGCCATGTGCTGTTGTTTTTATTCGGAGGGTGCGGGTTCTGAGATATTTCGATGAGTGAGATGTTAATAATGTGATGATGCGAGTGCGGAGGTGAGGTTCGTAAGTGTTTTTCCTCGCAATGATGTAGCAGGTGAGTTTCATTCTGTCGTTGTTGTTGTAGGATGTGTTCCTTCTTCGGTTTCCTTCCGTGGATTGATTTGATAGGTAATGTGCAGTGTCGGCGATGACGGGTATCCTGGGGGATGTTGGGAACATTCTCCTTACCGACGGTAAGTATTTGCACGTTTTACAATAATAATATAAGGGAAGGGGTATGTACTTACGGTATTTTATTTTTCAGGTCAGTGGAGAGGTTGCCTTCGGGGCGAGCTAGTGCAGCGAGGGAGGATTAAAATGGTGCAACGTCACAACACGTATAGCCGCTCGTGCGGTACACGTACACGTGAGGCTTACGTCAGGCGGACCTAGATGTATATATAAGAATGTTTATGTATGCGGCTTCCGTGGCTGTTCCGTCGCCGGCGATCGTGCTTTCCCCGTGAAATAAAGACTCGTGCCCTGTCTTGCTGACAATGCAAATTGCAAATGATACTCGTTTATTTTTCGACCGTATAAAATGAGATAAAGGCAAAATGTGCGTATTTTTATTGGGCATTAGTTATCCATTCAACATATATGATAAAGACGATGCAGATATCGGGAATATACGTCTTTGATATATATGTAGATAATATATAAGTAGTATAGCGGCCACTATGGCGACCCCCACTCCTATCCCCACTCCTTTCCCCCACACCGCGGCCGCCGAGTGATCAGCTTGTGGGCGCGGGGGGTAGAGTTGCGCGGGGTGAAGAGGGGGGGGGGGATGGAGCGTGTCGTCATAGTGCGCTTTTTCTTTTTTTATTTTTGGTGGCGGTGTGGAGGAGGGGGTGGAGCGCGTTGGTATAATGGATCGCTGTTTTAGGTGGTGGTGTGGAGGGGGATGGAGCGTGTTGGTATAGTGGATCGCTGTTTTTAGTTTTATAGGAATTAAAAAAATCCGATGCAGGCGCGGAGAGTCGAACTGTCGACCATTGGATTACCAGTCTGAATACTTACCTCTGAACCAAGGCCCGTTATGATATTAAGTTTAAGCTGAAGGCTCTTATAGGGATCGGTCAAAATCTTCAATATACGTAAAAGGCAGTATGGTACTCTCTCTCTCTCTCTCTCTCTCTCTCTCTCTCTTTCTCTCTCCCACGGTCCCTCGGAGATAATATTTTTGGAGAAGAGGGAGATGGAGCGTGTCATCATAGTATGCTCGCTTTTGAAATTCAATTTTTCTATTATGTATTTATTTGTATCCTACCCCCAACTCGTTTTCCTCCACTCCGCGGCCACCGAGTCCGTAGCTCGGTCGGTCGAGGACGCGGGGGGAAGAGGTGCGAGTAAATACTCAAAGACCGATGATATATATTGCGACTGTTTTTTATTAATTATACGTTATATATATGTTTACAATAAATATTCAACCAAGTGATAATATACAGGGTGGACCATTGGTACGTTTTTAAAAATGCGATCAAAAGAGTATGCATTGATATTTTTTATTAATTTTGTTGTTGTTGTAAAGCTAAAAGGTATCCCCGGAAAGAATGAAGAACGATTTCGTTCATGTGGCTCCCTCTACTGGCCTTACAGTATGCCATTCGGTCACCCCAATTAGTGATGACATTTTGAACTGCCTCGGCGCCAATTTCACTCAAAACAGTCGTAATGTGGTTTTTCAAAGCTGGAATTGTCTCTGGATTATCCGCATAACATCGGTCTTTAACGGCACCCCACAGGAAGAAGTCCAGCGGTGTCAAATCGCAGCTACGCGCAGGCCAATTGACATCTCCTGAACGGCTGATTATGCGGTTGTTAAACTTGGTGCGCAGAAGGTCGATCGTAAGTCGGCTTGTATGGCATGTGGCGCCATCTTGTTGAAACCAAAGGTCGTCCACATTCATAGCGTCGATTTTAGGCCATAAAAAGTTGGTCAACATGGCTCTGTAGCGTTCGCCATTGACGGTAACGGCGTTGCCAGCATCATTTTCGAAGAAAAATGGGCCAATTATGCCACCACTCCAAAATCCACACCAAACTGTGACTCTTGGAGGATGCATTGGTCTCTCTACGATTGCGTGTGGCTGTTCCGAACCCCAAATCCGGCAGTTTTGCTTGTTCACATATCCGCCGAGATGGAAATGCGCTTCGTCCGAAAAGATGATTTTTCGACCAAAATCGACGTCATTATTGAGCTGGTCTATGGCCCACATAGCGAACTGATATCGAAGCGGATGGTCATTTGCTTTCAACTCCTGAGTCATCTGGATCTTGTAGGCTAATAATCCGAGGTCTTTGTGCAGTATTCTCCTCAGGCTGGTACGACTAATGCTCAGTTGCTGCGATCGGCGTCAAGTTGAGGTCGTCGGATTCTGTCTTACACTTTGGGCCACAGCCTCAATATTCTCGGGTGTGCGCACTGTCCGAGCTCTGGGACCACTTCTGTCATCCACTAACATCCCTTTCTCACGAACTTTCTTCACCAATTTGCGTATAGCGCCTTCGGTGGGTGCTTTATCACGACCCATATTTCTTTTCAAAATTCGCACAGTTTCGGCGACACAGCACTGACTTTGAAAATAAGTTTTTAAAATTTGAAACGCTCTTCAAGAGAAAACATGTTGTTTCGTGCCGCGGACAGTATGGCTAATGAACTGTAAAAATTTCGGGTCTGTAGCTCGTTTGCCGTTGTCATACGACGAAATTCAAAAACGTACCAACAGATGGCCCACCCTGTATATTAGAATTTTAATCCAAAGCATCTTCTTCTTCTTCTTTTTCTTCTTCTTGTTCTTCTTCGATTGTTCAGCTACGGAAGATAGAAACATATGGCGTGAGAGAAGATCGTATATACGTATCGTAACAGAGGTACTTTATACATGATTTTTAGTACATACCTGTTTATCATGGCTCCTTAGCAGCTTTGAATTCGAGCTTATTGAATTTCGTGCCGTAATACTGCATAATTAGATTTGTATTGTTTGCAGCCTCGCTCATTTGTTGAAATAACTCGTCCGCTTCTTCGAAAGCCTTGACGAATCTCGTTGGTAGGTAGCACGTAAATTCATTACCCACGTCCACGACAATACGAGAGCCCCATTTCGTCTGTACGCTTTTAATGCCAGTGATATAGTAGTCTTTTTCGAGCTCCAGCTCGGGTAGTCTTTTGACAGGGAGAAGCGTATCCAGGAGGCCCACTTGGTTGATTCGTGTGAAGTCCATTATCCAACTTGAGTTTTCTCAGTTTTATTTCTAAAGCACGAAACTCCGATATCGCGTGTATTTCTGCTTTAACCGTTGCAATATCTCGCAAAAAGACGTCTAAACGTACTTTTAATCGGCGGTGCTTACTTCTTTGAAGCCTTGAGGATAATGTGTGTCTATCAAGGAGCTCAGATACATCAGACCCCCTACCAAGCAGACCCATGCCCCTACTCTGCATACAAAGAGAAGCACTCTGAATTTAATTGGTGCAACATTTGCTTATTTTGCAAAAAACAGTAAGGCATCTTGATGGTAGTGTAGTATTAGTTTACCGTATTACAAGACATCGTTTACAACATCAGCATTTTATAAAATCTGTGATACGTGAGGATCGAATTCGTGATGGCGCGTGCCTTTGCGTGAATGACCATTTCAAGGAGTTCTGAGAATTCAGCAGCTCATCACTATAATATGTGGATTATAATTATTGTCGTATGAAGTTCAAGAATATAAAGACGAAGAACACACACATTTTAAAAAATATACTTTTATTTTTAGCCTACAATTATGGTACAGTTAACGAGCGCGAGAACAGCAGCCTTGTACACAACGCAAAGTTTTAACGCTAAATGTATTGAGATTATTATAACGGTGGCCTCCTCCCACACTGGCTCCCTTATTGAGCCCATTATTCACGGGATTAGATTTATTATACTTATTCATATACTCATTATAGTAGTCATACACTATTTTATCGTTTCGTGTTAAATCGGTTGAAAATACACGCCTAAACATATTAATACCAAGCCCTGTAGAAATGAAATGAAGAAACATAACACAATAATGTCCACAAGTCTGTGATTCAGGATCCTGAAGCAGTATAGCGTTGTAGCTAAAGAACCTGCAGTTCTGTCGGAGACGTTGGAGATGCTGCGGGATGATCGGTGGTAGTCCGTTGCTGTCGAAGTACCATCCGCGTCCATCTCGATCGACGTACATGGCGACCCAGTGGGCCCCGGGCTGCTTGTGGCCATCGGTATTGGCGACAATCGCTGCTGGTTTTGCCCACACCTTAGGGATGCGATCTGCTGGGTATACGCCTACAGTACGGCTCCTTATACCGCGTAGGGACTGCTGAAGGTGCTCGGTGTTCATAATACACAGCGATTATCGAGACACTAGAGCGCTTTTATATCGGTTGTTTTTCCCTGTTAGTGGCGTTCCACAGCTAGTAAACCGATGTTCCAGGCTGTGGTGGCTCTGTATTCCCACAAGGAGCTGGAGCGGTCATTATGAGAAAGCCACTTTTTGATTCTCACAGCATTGTTGAGGGCACACGTGAACGAGCAGTTTTTACGCAGTAAACCATGGTATATACAGCGGGTGTTGCTTTCGGGAAGATTTCGGAAAGACGAATCGTCGTCTTCTTCTTCTTCTTCTAGATTTATAATGTAGCAATCCGTTAGCTGCGTCAGATACGCCGCTTGATCAGCTCCTCTTGTAAACAGACGATCAGCCTGCACTGCTATTTTTTTTAACGAAGCCTCGACTGTGTGTAAATGCGTTTCGCCCTCGGACCACTCTATACCATGATGATTGGCTTGTAGCCAGATATTTTGACGCTTTACGCTAGGTGGTAGAACGTTATAAGAGTAAGGCGGCGATATAATCCAGTGGGCTAGGTACGACGTCTTTATAGAGACCACGGCAACTTCTTTAGGTATAAAATGATTATATTTATCCTTCAGGCCCTGTATATCAATGACGATGTTCATGATGCTCCGCAACCGTCGTAACACGTCGGCTTTTGAATACAGACTGACGACAAATATTACACACTCTGTGGATATATGACACTCACTCGACCTTCTATAAGCCTTGCGATCTAGCCACTAAAATCCACAATTACTTGTCTGGAAGAGTCGATCTCCAACACGTTATCATATTCCGCATACACAATGCAGTTAATCGTTGATGTTAGGGCCGCAGCGAAACGTACTTCTATTCTCACACTACCGTGCCTCACAAGATTCCAATGTGTGCTACTATTGGCCGAGAGATCGGGTGTAAGATCAAATGCAAAGAGACAATAACCAGCCGGGTAAGTTGTACGTGTAATACAATTGCCCTCGTTGAGAAAGTGGATACCTGTACCGGAGAATAGTGTGTATAATGCATCCACATACATATCGGTATCTGTGAAATCCGGCTGTAGAGGTTTTTACGGTATTTGCAAACCATCGGCGTACAAAGAAAAATAATTTATATTGTAATTCTGAAAATTGAAGGGGTTCATTTTACGATCGCCGTTAAAAGCCTTATTATTTACAAAACCGACGATTATACGTTTAGGTAGTTGGCCAAGTATGACATTATCAAGAGTATCACCGTGTATGCCTGCATGTAGCGATATCGCTTTAACCTCGACTCGTGTCAAAGAATATTTCGCTGTAGATTTAGACAGAGCTCTCGCGTGTGCCAAAAGTACACCGGGTGCTATCTTGACACGCCGTACAAGTAGCGATGCCTCCGTAATACGTATGGTACAATCTTTCGAAGAGCTCATGAGACAAAAAGCGTTATTGGTCCGTACGAGGCGCAGACGCATCTCAACGCCATTTAGCAAAAACCTCTCTTGATTGAAGATATCGCAATGCAAATGACCAAGGAGCTCGATCGTTCGAGCCCTACCTAATACATTCCGCCGACTTGTAAGCCCACTATTATTATCTTCTGTATCATCCATTTTACCCGGCTAATCATTATACCACACAGTACTCGTGAGATGCGAAGACTTAGCAGCAGGTCCGTAATTCAAGAGCGTTTCAATGTATGCTCTATATGCATAAACATTGTTAGGAGGTGATACAAGTTTCTGATTTAAAAATACATCGATCTGGTTAAACATTGAGTGTAACAGGTTATTGACAGGACCTACTTTCGGGGCCGCCACATCCGCTTTGTCAGGGGTTTCTATCTTAACACGCATGCTTAGGATGGTGTGCGCAATATCAATGTACTCATCGCCCTGGCCCGGTATGACAAACTCTATCGGTGAATCATCCGTCAATGATGAGATTGGCTTGTAACACACTGTATGCGACCCGTGGTATTGTTGTCTGGGTTGGTGGTAGTGTAAATAGCTCCAGCTCCGACTTAAAACACTCACAAGAGTGAGCGTGTAAGAAAGGTATTTTTCGAAGATTGCGTTAGGCAAAAATATCCGTCACTGTTCTTGATTTCTTGTAACGATTCTTAGTTATATGTTTTGTTGCTCTTCTTCTTCTCACAGCCTTCTTCTTCTGCCCCTGTCTCTTTTTCACAGAATCCGAACGTTTTCGCGACTCTACGGTCTTTCTTCGTTTTTTTCACACCGGTACGTCGTAATGCGCTCCCGGCAAGAGAATGCAACAATTTATTAATTTTACCGTCTTTATACCCCGAACCCTTCATGAGCGTACTAATTTTTTCTTCAGCCTTGCGCTTCCGTAGCCATATTGACACCCGAGCGAAGCGCCTTCTTTCAAGAGAGGTATTATTCGTCGGAAGAGGCCTCCGAGGAAACTTCCAATACCGTGACCACATTGATTCGGTGATCCTATATACACACGGCTGATACCACCATAGCCGGCTCGACCGCCGCTGCCCGTTTGCATATCAAAGTATTCGTCATAGTAAGCCATTTTTAGATTGGTTCAGGTTAATCTGTACGTTTGAACTGTAACGTCACTGTCAACGTCCCGTACTCGAATGGTATCGGAGCGCCAAACTCATCCCTTATATCAATCGTTATTGTTTGAAAACTAGTACGTAATAGGGGAATATAGCGTCGTGGCGAGAAGCTTCTTATCTTCACCGATCCGTAGATACGATTATCAGTGGCAACGATTGGCACGACACGCAGAAGTGGTGTATGCACATCTCCGGTGATATAGGACTCGCAGATATCCGTATAAACGTACATCATATTAGGGGTCCCATGGGCTAGATTGGCAGGTCTCTGAGCAGTGGACACGCTCTGGACTACCACATCCTTAGGCTCGGTGAATCCTAAAATCTTGTTCAAGACGTCGGAGAAGTAGAATGAGTGCTCCACATTCTTACACGATTCACAGATACGCGTGACCGTCACATATTCGTTGCGACAATGCTTAAATTTCAGATGGCCTACAACACACGATGTTTCGTTAATAGCCTCGAGTAATGTGTCTATGCTGAGGTATACGCCAGGCGGCACGCAGACGCGCTCTTCCTTGAAGTTGGTGCTTGCCATACTACCGGGTGCTACTGTGTTCGTTATGACATTCATAAAGTTCCGCTCACCCTCGGGTGGCACATGCAAAATCGTCGTAGGTATGTGTATTTCAGCTAGAGAAACAGCCCAGCTGCCGTGAAGAGACATACATTGGGAAAAATGAGTGGTATATCTTGTTGTCACATTATCGGGATAATAATTCATACTACTATTACTGGGTAAAACCATGTAAAATTCCTCCTTCATTTTGCCGACTGCTGCTTAGACTCCTTCGTTCGCACTCTCGATAACTCAGGCTCATAAAATATACCGTCAATATCCTCGTCGTGGAGATCACGCAGGATGTATGTCACCGGACAAATACTGTGCGATACACGTACAATCTTAAATAACTCACTGCTCCAGCCACCCTCGTAACCTTTTACGAAGGCTGCTTTCGCACTACTGATGCGCACGATGTCGCCCACGCTGTATTTGGGCGAGCAATTCTCGGTTCTTTTGTACCGCTGTATCAGGTTATTACGGGCCCTGGCCGCTGTAGCGTGTGTCACTGAGACGGGAGCCATTTTTATGCCACTATGCGCAGAGTGATTGTATGCCGAAACGATGTTCTGCAGAACGTCTAGGTAACGTTTTTTTCTAGAATACGTATAATACCGCCACATTCTTTCTTTCAGCGTTCTATTGAATCTCTCGACAATAGCCGCTTTTATATCAGGGTTTCGCGCAACACGGAACTGTATGTTCTTTTTCTTTAAGAGATCCTGAAATACAGCACCGGTGAATTCTTTACCCCTGTCCGTCTGTAGGTAAACGGGCGATCGTCCATTACCTTTTTTTTTTAGATAAAATGAGATCAAACGCGTTAGCTACAGATGCAGCAGATTTATCGCGTAAAGGCTGAACCCATGCAAATTTACTAGAACGTCTATAACGACTAAGAGATAAACATAACCATCATTACAATCTTTAATCGAGCGAAGATCCACGAGATCAGCCTCCCAGAAGTCATCAATGTTTCGGATATTATAAAAACGACGCGGATAATGTCGTCGCACGGGTCTGTGTTTTGTATAAGCATCCTGTGCTTCAAGCCTCTGTACAGCCTTCACACGGGAGATTTTTTTCTGACGCGCCAGGCGTAACAATGTGGTAGCACCTGAAAACGATGCTTGATGGGCGGGATTAAAGTACACGTTTTCTAAGATTTTCATGATTATAATTTCAAGTTAGCCCAAGTTACACGTATTTTCTTATTATAATAGCTTCCGCCTCTCTGCTTATCTCCCTGTGTTTGCGGTATTGGTGATCTGTTCTCAGGACCACTGAAAAACGCCAACTGGTCCGTATCGGGTGATTCCTCGCTGCTTGTACTATCACCAGGCTGCGATTGACACTGTGGTGTATTAGCTCTAGACTCCGCCCACAACTCCTCGTTACCGATGAATTCCCGAGGTGTCTTGATCGTTCGCAGAACTCTGGCAAAGGCACTGCGTCCAGCTGGATTAGGGATTTTCCTAGTCCTCATAGCGTCGTTCACGAGATCAACAATATTTGAATCCTTTATTGGATTTCCGCTGACCGATACGACACCGTCAGAATCCCAAGAAAAATTAGATCGTGGAGCATCACGCAAACGGCGAAGCAGCAGTTTCGCTTTTACGCGAAATTTAGCTGGTACACTCTCGATTATGACGGCATCATTCATACCGTCACCGGTTTCGTCTTCTTCTTTTTTTCTAGCATAATCAGACTCTACATAGTGTTTATTCTTCATAAGATCGCGGTACTGCTGAGCTCTCTCATCATCGATAAAATGGAGATAACGTTGTAGTACAGTCAAGTACGCAGCCCACTTTTCGCTCTCATTCGTGTATGCATTGGAATGCAAAATTTCATTCATCTCCGTGTCTAATCGAGCCAGTGTAGCGTCAATACCTCGCACTGGCTGTTTTTGAGACACATTCACGTTAAACACAGGCTTCGCATGACTTTGTGTGTTCAGTCGCGTTAGATGTTCCTCCGGCACGAGTACCATTTTTCTTGCGTGCTCCATTATCCACGGCCACCAATCAAATTCGATAGAACAGTACCTAGTATTGGGGCCAATAAGAGAGGTAGAAACCCACCGCTTTGAACGACGAATCGTTTTTTACTCTTCCAGCAGCCTTTTTTTGAGGCTAAACGACGGAGAACCGGTGCGCATCGACGTAATTTTTTTCTCTGGTCGATCTTCAGCGGCACATTACCGCAGAGAACGTTCAGTGCACACTCACAAATACAGCGGATAATGCTCGGATCTGCTTTACGTAAAACAGCCTCGCGCTGCTCCTTATTCATATGTTGAAGAGCACGCAATATCGCAACGTGTTTTTTTGCAGAGTGGTGAACCACCCCGCGCCATTACGTCTGATGAACTGCAGACCATCCTGTTGTATCACGCCTTTTAAACCCCTTTGCGCTACATGTCTTCGGGGCTGTGCTACCCCTAAGAACGTACATCACACACTGACAAACGGAGCGACCACCATCACTTGTTTGTTTTTTGTGCGTGTCAGATGTAGTATGCGCTGTGTTGGATTGCTGAAGTGCACTCAATATAGCTATACATTTTTCGTAACAGAACGATGCTTTAGGCGCCATTACACGCGTTGAACTGGTAATTCGCAGGTGTCGGAGTTGCTTTTTAACTTTTTCCGCAGTATGTACACAAAATGATGAGCGTCATCGGGGAAAATACAAGAGCGAAATCTACAGTTATCAGGTGTAGATTGTTTCAAATCGAGTAACAAATAACCATGCGGTTTGGATGTTGCGTCGTGATAGGCCTCTTGTAAAAAACGTGGATTTTCCGGGTATACCTGGCGCGCGAGATGTTAAATTTGAGCGCGATCGCGGGGATTTTTGAAAATTACGATATAATTGGCATTCAATGAAATATTGCGCTGACCGTGTCCTTGATGAAACAAATTTTGGGTAATAAAAATAACACTCAGATTTTTATGATGACTACCTTTGGTGAAAAGATCTACAACACTGTTGTTCGACGCCTCGCGCATCAAATCGTCGATTATTATGAGTTTTGCACGAGGATCGCTCGCATAATCGGTACTCTGGGGTAGGCCTTCATGAAACTCTATCGATGTACCGTACTCCGTATATGCGGACTACCACTCCGAATAATAGAAAATAATTCTTTCAAATGGCTCGCTGTTCATTAGCGAAATGAATTTCAAAAACTTTTTTACAAAATAAGTTTTACCGCAGCCCGTGGGACCGCAGATCATCGAGGTCCAGGGATGCTTCCACCGCGTATCCATCTGTACGAATGAGTGTATTTTCTATACCACAGTGTATATAAAGTATTCAAATATTCGGTACATGTATAAAGTTTTATTTTACAGTAGCAATATAAAGGCGTACAGTATTTACAGTATTTATAACATTTTTAAAAAAGGTAATTTTCATAAACTAGACTCTGTAACCGTAAGGGAGCGAGCCATATTCGCCGTGATGCCTTCGTTTGACGCTCGATGGCATACAGGTTTTTGTTTCAGGGTGCGTAACGACCTGATGGAATGCTGTCAGTCTAATGGCGTCGTAGCGTAATACAATAGGTGGCTCTCTTCCACCAATTACAAACGAGCGCAGAGATTTATAATTAATTAACGAGCTGTTGGTAAAATTAAGGGGTCACGTACAGTTCGAATTTTCAAAAAATCGATTTGTTTTTACATTTTCTAAAAGTAGCACATTTGAAAAGTATTCTGTGAAAATTTTAGACGAATCCGACTGTTGGGTATGGAGATATGTAACTTTGAACGGAGCCGTCTCCGGCGCACCAAAGTAGGCAGGTAGCGGCAGCTGCGCGCTCGACCTTCTGAGGCCGGTCAGTGCCTCTATTGTGACCTATACACACATATATATTGAAACGTTAGAGTGCTTCTTTAAAGTTCTTTTTGAGGCTCCACGCTCGGGACACTGGCCTAGGGTAATGTTTCGTCGGTGTGTAATGATTTTCGGCGACCTGTTTACATGAATGCTATCGTTAGTTTATTTATTTGGTGAATATCGACGTATTTACATTTGGATTGTCGTGTGTGTGATGTTTCGCCGTTTAATTAGGCGTGTTTATTTTGGTGTTAATTCTATTAATGTGTGTTTGGTCTCCCGTGGAGATGGTCCCCTCTCCTTGACCCGCGGCTCCCCGGCTTCGTGCTCGCGACGGCCCGTCGCGTTCCTTGGCTCGTGCTGTTGCTGTCTCGCCACTCCCTCCTCTCCTCACTCGTCCCGCGTTTTGTCGGTATGTATCTCTCAGCTGCTCAGGTAAATATGGTCCCGTCGAGGATCTCTCTCCTCGCGCTGTTGACGTATGGACTCACGCACCTCTCCTCACGCGCCCGCGTCGTCTCGATCAGCTGTTCTACTGTATACGCTCCCGGCGTTCGTCTCGTCCAACGTCGCGTCGTTTTGGTAGTTCGGGAAACGACGTTCTCGTCGTACCTCCGACGGGTTGCGGCTTTTCAGCGCTTGATTGTCCGCTGGCAAGACTCTTCTTCAGAGTGCATGCGTGGCTTGGTTGATCTTTGGCAAGACTCTTCTTCAGAGTTCATGCGTCAGGTCTGATCAGCTAGGACTGATAATTATCCTCGATTTGGCTGCCCTTTTATACTGCCCCAGGTCCTGTTTTTGCTTGGGTGGGGGGTCCGTGCTGCCGGGTCAGCTGGTCGACCGTGGTGCCGTGTGGACCTTCGCTTGGGTGGGGGTCCTTGCTGCCGTGTCCGCTGTTCGGTGAGCCCGTCAGCGGTGGTGGGAGGCGTCGTATGAGACTGTTCCCGTCTCATTACCCCCCCAATTGTTCAAATCCTTTGGACAATTAATAATAATTTTCGTAGTTGTTATAGTCCCAAGCTTTTCCCGTTCCGTTATTTCCCAACTTTTTTTGTTACTCATTCTTATTCCCACTGCTGCCGTCCTTTTGCCCTTCCCTTCTTGATCTGCTTTTCTCTGCATGCTGCCTTAAACTTCCATCTATATTTCTCGCTCCTTTTCTCCCTTGCTTTTTCGCAATCTTCTGTGTCACCGCTCCTCACCGCTACTTCCCTCGTCTCTCTTCTTTCTTCTTCTTGTCTTCCTTCATCCTGCCCACATGCCTCTCTTCCCCGTCCGAAAGGGCTGCTACCATCTCTCCTCGTCCCGCCATTCTTCGACTCCTCCACTCCTCTCATCTCGCCAGCTTTCGATGTGTCCTCTCCTCTCGTTCCATCTCCACCATTTTTTTCTCCAACTAGATCCTCTTCCTTCTTCAAACGTTCGGCCACCGCCTTCTCCTCCTCTAGTTTCTCTGCCTCCTCTTTCTTCAAACGTTCGGCCTCCGCTTTTGCTTTTTCTAATCCTTCCTTCGCCAATCTCTCCGCTTCCTTTTTTCTGAGTCTTTCTGCCTCCTGTTCTTTACGTTCCAATTCTTCTCTCTCCAATCTCTCCGCTTCCTCTTTTTTGAGCCTTTCTGCCTCTTTTTTCATTCGTTCCAGCTCTTCCCTCTCCAATCTCTCCGCTTCCTCTCGTACTTTTACCTTCCCTTCCACCGTGTCTATTGATATTTGTAATGCGACCATGTCGTGTATCCCGAGAATCATTTCCCTTACTAGCTTCGGTATTATTAACATCTGTATTACTGCTTTCTTTCCATGGGCGTCTATTTCTCCACTGATCTGTTTTTTTATGCTTTTCGCGATTCCGCCAAAGGCGCTAACCACCTTCGTCCCGGTCACTGGTAGTGTGAGCAGTCCATGCAGTTTTTTCTCATTTCTTTCGTAAAACTCCTCCGATAAGCATGAAACTTCGCTCCCGCTATCTACGAGAGCTTGTATTTGTAACCCTTGAAAGGATACCGTGATTGTTGGGCACTTGGTGCTTTTTGTTTCATGCCATCGGTTTTCTTCGTGTTTCTCCTCCATCAAATATTCCCTTGGATCTTCATATATTGCGTTGACCTCTCTGATTCCTCCATCCTTGTCCGTTGGCCTGTGTTCGGTGTTGTCTATTTTTTTTCCGTTGTGTCTCGCTCTTTTGGTTCCTGGGTGCGCCAGTTATTTTGTTCGGACACAACGGCTATTCGTTTCCCGCCGTCGTGTTCTCTCTAGACTCGGCTCGGTTCCGACTCCTGTTCCGGGGTTCCTCTCTCGGTGCGTAGGTATCCCGCCATGGTGTTCTTTCTCGCCCTTGCGGTGTTGCGTTCCAGGTATTTCGTTGTCGGTGATACCTATCTTGGTTTGTGTCTGGCTCATCGTGTGATTGGCTGTTCCTTGGTCGTGGCTGGTTCCTCCTTCGATGCGTGTTTAGTTGGCCCTCTTCCTCGGTTGCCTCCAACAGTTCCAAGATGTCCTCGATGGTGTTAATGTTTCGGACTTTGATTGCACTTCGGATTGTCTCATCAAAGTGTTTTCCTAGACTCCGAATAATCTGTTGGTCCGTGAGTTTGTCTTCGAGTTCTCGGGCGTTGCCTATTATTCGGGTGGCGTATTCGGCTTGCGTCAACGTCTGGCCTCTTTCTGCGTACACGCCAAATTCGAGGTTCCTTTTCACCTTTTCTTGTAGCTCCCGATTCCAGTATCTCGTTTGGAATTTGGTGGTGAAATCGTCCAAGGTTTTGACGTCTTTTTCGACGAGGTACCACCAATCCAGTGCGCATCCTGTTAATGCTTGGGTAATTAATATTTTTATGTCGGATCCTTCGAGTCCTATGGCCTGGCAATATTCTCGCAGCGCTTTTAGGAATTGCATCGGCGGCTCCTTGCCATCGCCGTTGTATGTGGGCGGCTTTTGTTTCGCCGTGAAGATGCGGGTGGTGTTCATCGCGCTTGAGCCCATCGTCATATTATTTCCCGACGTCGCCCACTGCTCCCACCCGATAGTCGTGTGGTTTGTTCTCAGTTCTTTAATCTGTTCGGCCATTCCGCTTATTTGCCTCCGTAGTGCTTCTATTTCTTCCGTTTGTCTCTGTTTCATTTGTTCTTGTTCTTTCCTGATATTTAGCTCGACTGATATCGTTTTGTATTCCGTTACCTTTTTCAGTTCGCCGACCTTTTTTTCTATTAGTGCTTCGCACTCTACCTGACTCGTTTTGCTTCGTTTCTCGCACGCTTCCTGATTTGCCCTAAGTGCCTGCTGAGATTTCTCGTGCATCCTATGCTCGACTGTCTCCCATCTCTGTTGGATCATTAGAAGCATCATTCTGATTTCTTGCCGTTCCTCCAGGTCGATCCTTTCGATCTCCCTGGCGTCTTGGCTTTCTGGCGCGAGTTTGCCGCTCTCCTCACCACTCTCGAAATCGGACGGCGTGTGTATTGTCGACAAATCTCGGATGCCGTCTCGGTCTTTTTTTCTTTTTTCTCGGGACAGTTCCTCGTGGGTTGATGATTCTAATGCTGTCTCTGGCTGATCTGGTCTGTCCTTATGCCGGTTTATAATTTCCTCTTGGATGCTTAAGGCGTCAGCTACTTCCTCGATCAGATCCTCCATTTTTCCACGCGACCTTACCCTTGCGTCTCGAAACGTCGAGCCCCACGTTGGGCGCCAAATGAAACGTTAGAGTGCTTCTTTAAAGTTCTTTTTGAGGCTCCACGCTCGGGACACTGGCCTAGGGTAATGTTTCGTCGGTGTGTAATGATTTTCGGCGACCTGTTTACATGAATGCTATCGTTAGTTTATTTATTTGGTGAATATCGACGTATTTACATTTGGATTGTCGTGTGTGTGATGTTTCGCCGTTTAATTAGGCGTGTTTATTTTGGTGTTAATTCTATTAATGTGTGTTTGGTCTCCCGTGGAGATGGTCCCCTCTCCTTGACCCGCGGCTCCCCGGCTTCGTGCTCGCGACGGCCCGTCGCGTTCCTTGGCTCGTGCTGTCGCTGTCTCGCCACTCCCTCCTCTCCTCACTCGTCCCGCGTTTTGTCGGTATGTATCTCTCAGCTGCTCAGGTAAATATGGTCCCGTCGAGGATCTCTCTCCTCGCGCTGTTGACGTATGGACTCACGCACCTCTCCTCACGCGCCCGCGTCGTCTCGATCAGCTGTTCTACTGTATACGCTCCCGGCGTTCGTCTCGTCCAACGTCGCGTCGTTTTGGTAGTTCGGGAAACGACGTTCTCGTCGTACCTCCGACGGGTTGCGGCTTTTCAGCGCTTGATTGTCCGCTGGCAAGACTCTTCTTCAGAGTGCATGCGTGGCTTGGTTGATCTTTGGCAAGACCTCTTCTTCTGACGCATGAACTCTTCTTCAGAGTTCATGCGTCAGGTCTGATCAGCTAGGACTGATAATTATCCTCGATTTGGCTGCCCTTTTATACTGCCCCAGGTCCTGTTTTTGCTTGGGTGGGGGGTCCGTGCTGCCGGGTCAGCTGGTCGACCGTGGTGCCGTGTGGACCTTCGCTTGGGTGGGGGTCCTTGCTGCCGTGTCCGCTGTTCGGTGAGCCCGTCAGCGGTGGTGGGAGGCGTCGTATGAGACTGTTCCCGTCTCAATATATTATTATATATATAAGAAAATGTACCTTTGAAAATTATATATATATTCCAAGGTACATTTTCGAAAAATTGCTGCTTTGAAGCAGTTTGCTGTGAGACGTAGAGCTGTGCGCACGTTATATTTCTCTGGGCATACAACAGTATTAAATTCGATAAAAATGGATAAAAAAGTTTCAAGAGAAGTGAGGAAGTCTCGAACAGTCTATAAGTCGAGATCCCGGAAAAGAAAACAGGTTTTCAATCCGAAAACTGCAGAGATAGATGATGGCGGAGCGAGTACGGCTGCGAAAAAACTGAAAAATCAACACGAATACCATGTCCCTAAAACTAATTCTATAGATTATAGAATTATTAATTTTTTTTCTGTATTTTCCGCGATCGCGAAACTGGTGAAATGTGCAAAGTGTAGCGGCGAAGTGTCGTTTGGCATCGTGAGCGAACGTGGACTTGGATTTAAAATTTCTTTTACTTGTGAAAACTGCGCTCCGGAATACATTGCATCCTGCGGGTTCATTAAACATTCATACGAAATAAATCGAAGATTTATATTAGCCATGCGTGTAATAGGAATCGGTTACAAAGGTGCAAAAAAAATCTGCGGTCTAATGGACTTTCCGCCCTTTTTATCCAGATCTTCGTACTGCATAATGTTGCAGCATATTTATGAAGCGAGTCGATGTATGGCAGAATTTTTCATGAAAAAGGCTTGCAAAGAAGAAATTCGACGTAATTCCGTGGACAAGAAAAATGAGAATACCGATTTAATGGTTTCCGGTGATGGGACGTGGCACAAACGCGGATTTTCATCTCTGTATGGCGTCACATCGCTGATAGGACGTTTCACGGGCAAACTTATTGATGTGCTCGTAAAAAGTTCTTATTGTAAGGCTTGTGAAGTTTGGGAGGATAAAAAAGGCAGTGAGGCATATGAAGAATGGCATGAAACCCATGAAGATTCTTGTTCGGCAAATCATACGGGATCTGCGGGAAAGATGGAGGCCAGTGCTGTGATTGAAATGTTTCGTCGTTCGATAAAAAATCTTGGAGTGAAATATTTAAATTACATCGGGGACGGAGATTCAAAGACTTACTCCGAAATTTTAAAGGATTCTCCTTACGGGAATACTGTCGTGTCAAAAAAAGAGTGCGTTGGTCACGTTCAGAAACGGATGGGTACGCGTCTACGTGGTTTGAAAAAAAAGACCAAAGGACTCGGCGGTAAAGGAAAATTGACCGGTAAATTGATAGACCAATTGTCTGAATATTATGGCAATGCTATTCGGAACAACTGCGATTCTGCTGAGAAAATGAAGACAGCCATCCGGGCTACATTTTATCATAAAAATTCTACGGATGAAAATCCGCAGCATGATAATTGCCCACCGGGTGCTGACTCATGGTGTAAATATCAACAGGCAAAGGCGCAGAATGAGTTGGAGTCTTTCGAGCACGATTACACGGCCTTTCCAGAAATCGTCGCAAATGCTCTACATCCTATTTATGAAGCACTCACAAACGATGAGTTATTACAAAGATGCATTGGAGGATTTACGCAAAATAGCAACGAAAGTTTCAATCAGAGCGTGTGGAAAATCATACCAACAACTTTACCTGCAAGTTTTACAACCGTCAGCATAGCCGCCAATATTGCTACCTGCACATTCAACGAAGGTGCACGAGGACTATTATCTATTTTTGACGCTATGGGGATTAAACTAGGACCTCACGCCCACGATTTCGCCAAGGAAGAGGATTCTATTCGAGTTGCGACAGCTGCCCGACGATCAACACAGAATACTCGAGAGGCCAGAATAATGCGACGAAGGCTCAAAATTACCGCTCGGGCAGCTGACAAAGAGAAAGAAGGGACCGTTTATGGTGCTGGAATAGACGATTCACTGTAAGTCCCGACATAAATTTTTCTTCTGCATGTAAATCGTACTGAAAACTTTGAATGCGTTTTTCTCGAAACTATGTTTTCGAACACGGTGATCACTGTACCTCGGAAACGGCTTTACCGATCGACTTGAAATTTTGCTCACCTTTTCTAGACATAATTGTCCTCCGGATGAACGAAGGATTTTTCTATGCGATAATTTTTTTTGTTTATAGCTGAAAATGTGAGCAAAATTTGGGTCGAAAACACAACTTTGACTTCCAACATCCACCATTTTGTGAAAAATCATAAAATTTTCAAATCCTTCGATCAACCGGAGCATTATGTCATTAACTAATGATACCTACTTTTATTTTGATTTCGGACGATCCGGTGACGAGCTGCACTGATCACCGCGGTGGACCTTTTTTTTGGGACCCCTACGTTACGTGCGGTTTTAGATTTCTGCATATTTTGCAATGAAAAAATTGTATTATTTACTTAAAATATATGTCTTTTGTATGGAAAAAGATTTACGATTAATTATTTAAATGTGTCCCCAAAAAAAATTCGCAAAAACCCCTTTTTTTCGAAGTCCTAACTGTACGTGACCCCTTAACTCGTAATACCACTGAGTGTCGCAGCGACGTCGTATTTGTACGCTATGTAATTTTACAGAACGCAAAAAATCGCGAATACATTTACGAAGAGTGCTGTCTGTCATCGTCACACAATAAAATATAACGCGCTGTTACACTGCTCAATCGAGACTCTAACTTCTGTGTCAAAAGAGGAGTATGAAAGATGGTCTTATGCTCATATTTGATTTGTATGCATTTTTGACCAAATCAGCGAGTGAAATATCCTGTGTAAAACGTGCAGGGATATCGGTTTCACGAGGCGTTAGGCTGCTCGTGTAAAGACGGGCCGCCTAGCCAGGTCGTCTTTATACATATATAGGTGTACGAGTTTATTCATTATTTAAATAAATCTGTACTACTGCTTATTTTAATACAACCAGGTGCCTATAAATATGTATAGAACACCCTGTATTAATTTTGAAAGATTTGAGAATTGCATATATTTATTAAATATAAATAATAATTTTAATAATGTATTCAATATCTGTTTAATATATATAAAGAAAAATAGAAAGAAGCAGTTTGTAGCACGCTCTCGGTAAATAATATTAAAAATATTAAAATATTATTTATTTAATATCTAATATGTAAAGGAATAAAAAGAAATAGTCTGTAGCGTGCTCTCTGTCTTTCTAGAGAAACAGCTATAGCTGTTTCTCTCTTATACACACAGCTGTTTAAAGAGATAGAGAACGCATGGTCGCTGCTTCAGAGTATAGTCGAAGCGTCGAGGAGTGGGAGAGGGGTATGCTGCAGGCCGCGCTTGCTGGTCGCTCTCTCTCTCTCTCTCTCTCTCTCTCTCTCCTCCTCGTCGCAGTAGTCTACCGACCGCCGAAAGTTGGCCACCTCACCGTACTTGAGGACCGCTTTACGGAAATTCTCCCGGATTATCGGCACGCGGTCATCTTCGGGGATTTCAATGCAGACATGGACACTACCCCCTTCGATACAGTCCATCTGCGAGCTTTTATTTTGTCAAATGGACTGCATCTAGCACCCCACCGATCGACGCACCATACCGCAACCTCAAGTACGCGGCTGGATCTCTGCATCGTAGATTGCAAGACGAAAATCTGCGATGTTGGCCAGTACCCGGTGCCGTTCCTCTCCGCGCATGACTTAATTCATATTACGTACGACGTTCTTGTGCCCAGGAGAGTACCTGCGTCCTTCACTTGTCGAAGCCTAAATAACGTAGATGAGGTGGCGCTTTGCAGCGACCTGGCGGCCGTAAATTGGGACCGATTTTATGAAACGGAATCCGTGGACGATAAGACAGACTACCTCGGCGCTGCTATCCTGGGCGAGTTCGACAAACGTGCTCCGGTCAAGCGGGTCGTCATTAAGCGGCTGCCAGCGCCGTGGATAACAGCGGAGCTGCGTGAACTGATTCGGCGTAGGGATCGGCTTCGACAGGCTTGCGGTAAGCGGAAAATTTGGCTGCAGCACCTACGCGAGAGGTTCGTTGTTCTCCGAAACCTAGTTAAGGAGGCGTTATCGTCGGCGCGTGATAACTATTACCGGACATGCTTTGAAGCTGAAACGAACAACGCATCGAAAACCTGGACAAGACTACGTGAGCTGGGCCTTGTACCAACGACGAAGTCACAACTCGCGCCTGCATTTTCCCTGGAGGAGCTGAATCTCCAGTTTCTGTCGGCAGGAAGTGCATCCACGCCGCTAGAGCCTGGACTGACTCCCACTCTGGACAGCGGGGCGTCATTCTCTTTTAGACCGGTAACACGCACTGCACTCCACTCGGCGTTGCGTAGGGCATCGTCAAACGTGGCAGGTTGTGACGGCATATCGCTCAGGATGCTTAGGCTCGCGCTGCCGGCCGTCGAGGAACATATCCTACACCTTTTTAACTTCTCGTTGGACAACTCGTCATATCCAGCGGTATGGAAGAAAGCCTACGTCTGCCCGATACCCAAGGTCAAGACACCTCGCTCCGTTTCCGACTTTCGGCCCATCTCGCTGCTGTGTGTGCTGTCGAAGGTGCTTGAGCGTGTTGTTGCAAAACAAGTCTCCATGTACATGGATGCATGTGGCCTACGAGACCCCTACCAGTCTGCTTTCCGTGCCCACCACAGCACGCAGTCGGCACTGCTCCGCGTTATTGACGATGCCCGGCTAGCGATCGATAAGCGAATGATTACGATCGTTGTCCTGTTCGACCTCTCCAAGGCGTTCGATTGCGTTCAACACGACCTACTGCTTAATAGGCTTGTGGCGTTGAATTTCTCCGACCGTGCAGTGAGGTGGTTTGCCGCATACCTCGTAGGGCGCACCCAGGCAGTCTGCGACCGGGAGGGGAAACAGTCCTCGTGGAAGCCGCTGCGGTCAGGTGTTCCGCAGGGGTCCGTGCTTGGCCCTCTGTTGTTCTCCACCTTCATCAGCGACTTTTCCGGAGTGCTGTCTCATTGCAACTATAGCTTCTACGCGGACGACTTGCAAATATATCTGTCGGGCCGTCCCTCTGAAGTCGGCGACTGCATCGCCAAAATAAATAGCGATATTCAAGCGATATGCGCATGGGTGGATGCGTGTGGGCTGCGCCTTAATTCCTCTAAGACCACGGCTATTGCAATTGGAACAGCGCGCTACTTAAATACGCTTCACGCGGCCACACTTCCGCAAATTCGGGTTCGGGAAGCCATCGTCCCGCTATCCACATCCGTCTCCTGGCTAGGAATCACGGTGACGAGCACCCTGAGTTGGCGGGAGCAGGTCACGCGAGCCACGCGTAGAATGAAACTGTTCACCGGCTGAAGACGTGTCGCAGGCGATTGCCAAGTGACGTCAGAATCACGCTGGTTAGGTCACTGTTGCTGCCGCAGCTAGACTACTGCTGTCTTCTCTACACGGATATCTCGATCGAGCTGAACCTAAGGATGCAACGGGCACTAAACCGTGGAGTGCGATTCATCTTCGATGTGCGCAGGGATGCGCATATCACACCTTATTACCAGCGGTTGGGGTGGCTCAAGATCGCGGATCGGAGGGAGTATTTGCTGGGGTCGTTCGTGTTCGGCTGCCGAATGCGTGGCGAGCCCAGCTACTTGCTCCAGCGCGTAACGCAACCTGTTCCAATGGGGAACCATGACACGCGGCGGCAGCACTCGACGTCGGATTGCCTTGTTCCGGCCTTTCGCACGGAGAAATACAGAGGCTCTTTCGCGGTGACGGCGAGCATCCTCTGGAACGCGCTGCCTGATACCCTAAGGCGTCAAGTATCGATAGGTGGTTTCAAGGGAGCCTTTCGAGCTCTGATACTGGCGCGAGGCACGCAGCAGTGACGGAGTGGGTCGGGCTCGACCTCTTCAAGTCCTTATTTATTATTACATTTTCTCGTATTATTATTATTATTATTATTATTATTAATTAGTACTAGTATTAGAGTACTTTGTATTGTTATTATTAGTACTATCTTACTACATACTACTATACGTACTATTTACTCTTATTATTTATTCTGTATTCTTTATCTTAGCTAGTACGGCTCAGCTTTTTCTGTCTTGATGTACACTTACCGGCACGGTGCTCTTAGGGGACGCAGTCTCAGGGCACGAAATAAACGTATCTCTCTCTCTCTCTCTCTCTCTCTCTCTCTCTCTCTCTCTCTCTCGCTCTCTCTCTCTCTCTCTCTCTCTCTCTCTCTCTCTCTCTCTCTCTCTCTCTCTCTCTCTCTCTCTCTCTCTCTCTCTCTCTCTGCACCTCGCAGGTGCAGAGGTAAGTATTCAGACCGATGATCTAAGGGTCGACGGTTAGAGTCTCCGCTCCTCCATCGGATTTTTTAAATTCCTAGAATCACCAAAAAGCGCACTATGACGACACGCTCCATACCCCCCTCTTCACCCCACGCAACTCTTCCCCCCGCGCCCACAAGCTGATCACTCGGCGGCCGCGGCGTGGGGATGAGAATGGGGATAGGAGTGGGGGTCGTCATAGTGGCCGCTATACTACTTATATATATTTTGCAATGGTTATAACGAAAAGTGGGATTTGTTTTTCAAAATTTCCAGCCAAAATATCAAGAGCCCATTTCGGCTACTATTCCCTATGTCGTGCCCAAATTTCAACTCGATCGGTTGCTCACAGCATGATTGCGAACGTTTCGTATTTTGGAATCTGTACCTTTGCCTTTCTCGACGAGAGCGCAAATATATGCCTGTCTCTCGATGATGAGAGTTGTCCGTCGCCGAGATCGCACTTTCTCGCCTGACATTGACCATGCTTGATCGACGATGCTTTAGAAGCATCGTTCGGCGAATAAAAATATTCGACTCGAACATTGACCGAGAATTTTCGATTCTCAGTCGCGATTTTCAGACTCCCAATTTCATTATCTGACGCATATGCATTTGGCTTAAGAGAGTCGTTTGACGAATCCAATGAGCCGAGTCGAAACACGATCGATGATTTTCGATTTTCGGTCGCACATCTGAAACTTCACAGCATTCTGTACATTTTTTGACACATATTGGAGAGAACTGCAAAATGTACACGAAATATTATGCTGCTTGAAACAAATAAATTCTTCCGCATATATCTTTGCAGATATCCAGGTATGCATATACCCATTCACAAATATGCATGGATATTGAAGCGGAGTCCTCGGCATCTATTCACATGCGGCGCCCTAGAAAGAGAGAGACAGACGTCAATTAGTCACTCAGGTATCCTACAGAGGGGGAACGTTCTTAGAAGTACCATGGCCCGAGGGGTACGATATAAACCCAAGCACAAATTACATTCATTACCCCAACAATTTCTTGACTCCACCAGAGTACTGCGAAATATTGTTGGTGACCCTTACCTTTTTGATCGAAAGATTGAGAGGTAGGAAGGGCATAGATACGGGAGTAAGAGTGCTCGGAGTTGGAATACTTATTATCGGGGACTAAGAGCCAGACAGTCTGGTAAGAAGTAATATTTAAGCACCTTACCTGGTGATTATTGGAGAGTATCGCCGACGACGGCGAAGACGTAGCACCACGTTGCCTCGAAGTCAAGGCGACGATAGCAGCGGTGCGGGACGATACAAGAAGATTGCACACGCAGGCGACGAGAAGCTCGACAGTTTCGAACTTCATCACGGTGATCCCTGAAGGAGCCCCAACACCTTCGGTACAAACCTGCCAGGGGACATCAGAGACTAATCACGAATCTCGGTATATCCTACACAATTATTTTTCTACACAAAAAATCTAACACGAAAATAAACGCAACATGAGACAATCGCACTACATATAGATAAGCACAAGAAATAAGCACTACGAAGATATACAACAACAAAAAACAAGTAACGACGAATATAAGAAAAATTATACATTACCGTACATTTGTAAACAACGGAAAATGAAAGTAAAAAAATACATATAAGGAACAAAAAAAAGTTCTCACCTGAAAAATACATTCCTGGGATTGGAGGCACGAAGAACTACTTCACAAAAACCACAAAACAAATTACACACGAAACACAAGTTACAAATATTGTCGTATAACAGCCGCACGTCAACAACGACACACGGCCATATTGATCGGCGATTCGACGTCGATCGACCGAAGGCGGCCACGGTGCGAAGCACCACGCGCCCATCTATCATTCGAGCGCACTAATAATATAGTCATTTAAATGTGACCAATATCAGAGGGCTACGGAAAGATAAGATAAGAAGGGCGATCAACCATATCGACCATTGATCGGCCGATAAGATACAAACCTGTATAACTAAATAATTGAATAAAAACAATTTTTCCTCTCACCCGGAGGTTTCGCACACTTTAATTTATGCTCGAGTCTCGAATTTAATAAAATTTAATTGAAACTTTAACATCCGTTTCAATATATATACAGAGCGAGTGGCATAAGGTATATCAGAATTTATTCTGAGATAGATGCGGCCATTACAAACAAAAGTTGCAAATATACATTAGGGATATTTTCAATAGTTTACGAGATATACATTTTTTAAGTTGGTCTAATCAGAGCGCGCCGAGAAGCATTGGAGCCGCCCGCTTTCCGCCGCAGCCGTAGAGACAGCGCAATGTATCAATCATTGGCTGCCCTTTCTCGCCGCCCCGCTCCCGCGTCACCCCGCGCCGTACCGCGCCAAGACTTTCGTCTCTATGGTCAACAAACTCGCGAATTAGTACAGGATATCTGAACTTAAAAATCGACGAGAAAAAGAACAAGGAAATTTTGTTGGTTTATTGGTTTGGTGATATCATAAATAAATAACTAAAAATCTGTCGCAATCGATAATGTATTAAAAGAAGAATCGTGCTCGAGGTACGTCCACAGCCAAATAATTACAACGGAATCTTATTACGAGAAAAATAATAAAGGCATTGTGCGAGACACCGCAAAGCACAAGAAGATAGAGAGAGACGCAGCACGAGAGAGCGCCTAGCGCTACGCAGCCGCGCCACGGGGACACTAGTTCGCGCGGTCCACCGCGAGAGGGCCACGCGCGCAACGGTTCTCGCGCGCGACTAGTGGCCCCAGCGGATACATAAGCGGCAGTGGTGCGTCGAGGAAACCAGCCAGCACTTGTTGGGAAATATATCTCAACAAGCTAATCAGCTCGGTTTTTAGCCAACATTGCCAAAGACATGTGTCACGGCCTTCGACAAAGGAGAATCACACAGGTCAAGCTGTCGATCCTGTTAGTCAACGAGTGGAAGCTCCGCCGAATAACCATCCCGGGCAACTCGTGCCCGGGTAACCTAACACGACCACCTCGCTCGTGCCTTTGCACATGGGACGTCCGCGTCCGTCGATGGACTTCTCCAAGTTGGAGCAAAGCAGTTCCTCCACTACTGTCACCTCTTCGAGCAACACCACCACGCTACAACTCCGCAGCCACGCAAACCGAAACGACCAGAATTTACCGAGGAACACAAGCCTCAACGTCGGCAAGCTCCAGTGGCCGAACCCTGCACGTCGACGCAGAGACGCAAACTTCCTCTGGAAGTGAATGGGAGCCGCCCTCTCCGAGACGGCCGACAGCAAAAGGCTTCTGCGACTCACCGAGCCACACGCCACCGATACACCTCCTTCCCGGCGTAAGGACCACCGTAACACAGCCACCGCTCTTCTGGAGCGAACACCCACGGGCCTCTTCTGTACCTCACATTGACACCAACAATAATGAACATCAATAAACAACTACGCTTATCACATCTCTCGACTCAACCATAATTCATGCACCTTCCCCACCGCTGCGCTTCCACTACTTAACATTGTACGAGCTTTCGAACAGGCATTAAAACGAATTTTTTAAATTTTGATTCTGTGTTTTTTTAGTATTAACAAGCAATATCAATGTACCATGTTTATAACAGTTCAACATTATTTGCGGAATGTGAAATTCTTTAATTCACACTGCAAAGTGCATAGAATAAAATAAAAAACCTCGTTTCAAAATCTTTATTAATTTCTTTGTAATAAAATCTTAAAGAATTAAAGAAAGATTTAAACATTTTTTTAATGATTAAATACTCTGCTATAGAAAATACATAAAGTGTGGTGGAAAACTATGTTTGTAGCGGCTAAGTATTTCACGTTCTCGTAGTTCTCTAAAATCTGGTGAATAAGATGTACTACTTCTCGATCGATTCGCGTTTTCGTTCTGAAAAATCTGTAACCAATAAAATTGCGACCTTTCCGTAAAAGCTGCAAGTTGATTATTGCTACATATTTCTCATAATGACAATTTGAATCGAGATTTATAGCTTCGGGAGGCAACACTTATTATTAGATGCTACGAAATATTTCGTAGAAGTAGTACATCGTATTCACAAACCACAGCGTTTCCTTACCATGAAATAATTTCGTGGCATCTAATAATAATTGTTGTGCCACGAAGCTATAAACCTCGATTCAAATTTTCATTATGAGAAATATGTATACAAAATTTCACATTCCGCAAATAATGTTGAACTGTTATAAACATGGTGCATTAATATTGCTTGTTAATACTAAAAAAACAAAAAATAAAACTTAAAAAAATTCGTTTTAATGCCTTTATTATTTCTCTCATAATAAAATTCCATTGTAATTATTTGGTCGTGGACGTGCGTCCAGCGTGATTCTTCTTTTAATACATTATTGATTGCGATAGAGTTTTAGTAATTTATTTATGATACCACCAAACCAATAAACCAACAAAATTTCCTTGAGCTTTTTCTCCGCCATTTTTAAGTTTAAATATCCTGTACGAATTCACGAGTTCGTTCACCATAGAGACGAAAGTCTTGGCGCGGTACGGCGCGGGGTGACGCGGGAGCGGGGCGGCGAGTGCGGGCAACCAATGGTTGATAAAAGCCGCTGTCTCTACGGCTAGGGCGGAGAGCGGGCGGCTCCAAGGCTTTTTGGCGAGCTCTGATTAGATCAACTCAAAACATTTATATCTCGTAAACTATTAAAAATATCCCTAATGTATGTTTGCAACTTTTGGTTGTAATGTTCCCATCTACCTCAGAATAAATTTCGCTATACCTTATGCCACTCACCCTGTATATATATATACATATAGCCGAAGAAGTGAGATCGGTTCGCGCGACATTGTTGATTTAGCTTCATCTACTTCTTTCCGCGGGGCAGCGGCCGGGAGGGGGGGGGGCACAAAAATGAAGCTATCCGGATGTACCTTGGCGCATTCGTTGCGTCTCCGGCAGCCCTTGAAAAACTGACTCGCGAAATTTCCCGTGTAATCCGAATATGATGAAATAAAAAGATTTTGCAGGGAACAAATTTTGGCCCTGTCCCGAAGGCTTTTTCTTGCAGGATCCTCCCTATTGCTCTGAAAAACTCGATTTTCGATGTGCCGCCACGGCCACAAAAATGAAGCTATCCGGATGTACCTTGGCGCATTCGTTGCGTCTCGGGCAGCCCTTGAAAAAGTTACTCGCGTAATTTCCCGCGTAATACGAATATGATGAAATAAAGAGATTTTGCAGGGAAACAAATTCGGCCCCGTCTCCGACGCTTTTTCTTGCAGGATCATCCCTTATTGCTCTGAAAAACTCGATTTTCGATGGGCCGCCACGGCCACAACAATGAAGCTATCCAGATGTACCTTGGCGCATTCGTTGCGTCTCCGGCAGCCCTTGAAAAACTGACTTGTGAAATTTCTCGTGTAATACGAATATGATGAAATAAAAAGATTTTGCACGGAAACGAATTTGGCCCCGTCTCCGAGGCTTTTTCTTGCAGGATCATCCCTTATTGCTCTGAAAAACTCGATTTTTGAAGTGCCGCCACGGGCACAAAAATGAAGGTATCCGGATGTACCTTGGCGCATTCGTTGCGTCTCCGGCAGCCCTTGAAAAACTGACTCGTGAAATTTCTCGTGTAATACGAATATGATGAAATAAAAAGATTTTGCAGGGAAACAAATTCGGCCCCGTCTCCGACGCTTTTTCTTGCAGGATCATCCCTTATTGCTCTGAAAAACTCGATTTTTGAAGTGCCGCCACGGCCACAACAATGAAGCTATTCGGATGTACCTTGGCGCATTCGTCGCGTCTCGGGCAGCCCTTGAAAAAGTTACTCGTGTAATTTCCCGCGTAATACGAATATGATGAAATAAAAAGATTTTGCAGGGAAACGAATTTGGCCCCGTCTCCGAGGCTTTTTCTTGCAGGATCATCCCTTATTGCTCTGAAAAACTCGATTTTTGAAGTGCCGCCACGGCCACAACAATGAAGCTATTCGGATGTACCTTGGCGCATTCGTCGCGTCTCGGGCAGCCCTTGAAAAAGTTACTCGTGTAATTTCCCGCGTAATACGAATATGATGAAATAAAAAGATTTTGCAGGGAAACAAATTTGGCCCCGTCTCCGAGGCTTTTTCTTGCTGGATCATCCCTTATTGCTCTGAAAAACTCGATTTTTGTAGTGCCGCCACGGGCACAAAAATGAAGCTATCCGGATGTACCTTGGCGCATTCGTTGCGTCTCCGGCAGCCCTTGAAAAAGTTACTCGCGTAATTTCCCGCGTAATACGAATATGATGAAATAAAACGATTTTGCAGGGAAACAAATTCGGCCCCGACTCCGACGCTTTTTCTTGCAGGATCATCCCTTATTGCTCTGAAAAACTCGATTTTCGATGGGCCGCTACGGCCACAACAATGAAGCTATCCGGATGTAACTTGGCGCATTCGTTGCGTCTCCGGCAGCCCTTGAAAAAGTTACTCGTGTAATTTCCCGCGTAATACGAATATGATGAAATAAAAATATTTTGCAGGGAACAAATTTTGGCCCTGTCCCGAAGGCTTTTTCTTGCAGGATCATCCCTTATTGCTCTAAAAAACTCGATTTTCGATGTGCCGCCACGGCCACAAAAATGAAGCTATCCGTTTGTACCTTGGCGCATTCGTTGCGTCTCGGGCAGCCCTTGAAAAAGTTACTCGCGTAATTTCCCGCGTAATACGAATATGATGAAATAAAAAGATTTTGCAGGTAAAAAATTTTGGCTCCGTCCCCAAGGCTTTTTCTTGCAGGATCATCCCTTATTGCTCTGACAAACTCGATTTTCGATGGGCCGCCACGGCCACAACAATGAAGCTATCCAGATGTACCTTGGCGGATTCGTTGCGTCTCCGGCAGCCCTTGAAAAACTGACTCGTGAAATTTCTCGTGTAATACGAATATGATGAAATAAAAAGATTTTGCAGGGAAACAAATTTGGCCCCGTCCCGAAGGCTTTTTCTTGCAGGATCCTCCCTTATTGCTCTGAAAAACTCGATTTTCGATGTGCCGCCACGGCCACAAAAATGAAGCTATCCGGATGTACCTTGGCGCATTCGTTGCGTCTCGGGCAGCCCTTGAAAAAGTTACTCGCGTAATTTCCCGCGTAATACGAATATGATGAAATAAAAAGATTTTGCAGGGAAACAAATTCGGCCCCGTCTCCGAGGCTTTTTCTTGCAGGATCATCCCTTATTGCTCTGGAAAACTCGATTTTTGAAGTGCCGCCACGGGCACAAAAATGAAGGTATCCGGATGTACCTTGGCGCATTCGTTGCGTCTCGGGCAGCCCTTGAAAAACTGACTCGTGAAATTTCCCGTGTAATAGGAATATGATGAAATAAAAAGATTTTGCAGGGAACAAATTTTGGCCCCGTCCCGAAGGCATTTTCTTGCAGGATCCTCCCTTATTGCTCTGAAAAACTCGATTTTCGATGTGCCGCCACGGCCACAAAAATGAAGCTATCTGGATGTACCTTGGCGCATTCGTTGCGTCTCGGGCAGCCCTTGAAAAACTGACTCGTGAAATTCCCCGTGTAATCGAATATGATGAAATAAAAAGATTTTGCAGGTAAAAAATTTTGGCTCCGTCCCCAAGGATTTTCTTGCAGGATCATCCCTTATTGCTCTGAAAAACTCGATTTTCGATGGGCCGCCACGGCCACAACAATGAAGCTATCCAGATGTACCTTGGCGCATTCGTTGCGTCTCCGGCAGCCCTTGAAAAACTGACTCGTGAAATTTCTCGTGTAATACGAATATGATGAAATAAAAAGATTTTGCAGGGAAACAAATTTGGCCCCGTCTCCGAGGCTTTTTCTTGCAGGATCATCCCTTATTGCTCTGAAAATCTCGATTTTTGAAGTGCCGCCACGGCCACAACACTGAAGCTATTCGGATGTACCTTGGCGCATTCGTCGCGTCTCGGGCAGCCCTTGAAAAAGTTACTCGTGTAATTTCCCGCGTAATACGAATATGATGAAATAAAAAGATTTTGCAGGGAAACAAATTCGGCCCCGACTCCGACGCTTTTTCTTGCAGGATCATCCCTTATTGCTCTGAAAAACTCGATTTTCGATGGGCCGCTACGGCCACAACAATGAAGCTATCCGGATGTAACTTGGCGCATTCGTTGCGTCTCGGGCAGCCCTTGAAAAAGTTACTCGCGTAATTTCCCGCGTAATACGAATATGATGAAATAAAAAGATTTTGCAGGTAAAAAATTTTGGCTCCGTCCCCAAGGCTTTTTCTTGCAGGATCATCCCTTATTGCTCTGACAAACTCGATTTTCGATGGGCCGCCACGGCCACAACAATGAAGCTATCCAGATGTACCTTGGCGCATTCGTTGCGTCTCCGGCAGCCCTTGAAAAACTGACTCGTGAAATTTCTCGTGTAATACGAATATGATGAAATAAAAAGATTTTGCAGGGAAACAAATTTGGCCCCGTCCCGAAGGCTTTTTCTTGCAGGATCCTCCCTTATTGCTCTGAAAAACTCGATTTTCGATGTGCCGCCACGGCCACAAAAATGAAGCTATCCGGATGTACCTTGGCGCATTCGTTGCGTCTCGGGCAGCCCTTGAAAAAGTTACTCGCGTAATTTCCCGCGTAATACGAATATGATGAAATAAAAAGATTTTGCAGGGAAACAAATTCGGCCCCGTCTCCGAGGCTTTTTCTTGCAGGATCATCCCTTATTGCTCTGGAAAACTCGATTTTTGAAGTGCCGCCACGGGCACAAAAATGAAGGTATCCGGATGTACCTTGGCGCATTCGTTGCGTCTCGGGCAGCCCTTGAAAAACTGACTCGTGAAATTTCCCGTGTAATAGGAATATGATGAAATAAAAAGATTTTGCAGGGAACAAATTTTGGCCCCGTCCCGAAGGCATTTTCTTGCAGGATCCTCCCTTATTGCTCTGAAAAACTCGATTTTCGATGTGCCGCCACGGCCACAAAAATGAAGCTATCTGGATGTACCTTGGCGCATTCGTTGCGTCTCGGGCAGCCCTTGAAAAACTGACTCGTGAAATTCCCCGTGTAATCGAATATGATGAAATAAAAAGATTTTGCAGGTAAAAAATTTTGGCTCCGTCCCCAAGGATTTTCTTGCAGGATCATCCCTTATTGCTCTGACAAACTCGATTTTCGATGGGCCGCCACGGCCACAACAATGAAGCTATCCAGATGTACCTTGGCGCATTCGTTGCGTCTCCGGCAGCCCTTGAAAAACTGACTCGTGAAATTTCTCGTGTAATACGAATATGATGAAATAAAAAGATTTTGCAGGGAAACAAATTCGGCCCCGTCTCCGACGCTTTTTCTTGCAGGATCATCCCTTATTGCTCTGAAAAACGCGATTTTTGAAGTGCCGCCACGGCCACAACAATGAAGCTATTCGGATGTACCTTGGCGCATTCGTCGCGTCTCGGGCAGCCCTTGAAAAAGTTACTCGTGTAATTTCCCGCGTAATACGAATATGATGAAATAAAAAGATTTTGCAGGGAAACAAATTCGGCCCCGACTCCGACGCTTTTTCTTGCAGGATCATCCCTTATTGCTCTGATAAACTCGATTTTCGATGGGCCGCCACGGCCACAACAATGAAGCTATCCAGATGTACCTTGGCGCATTCGTTGCGTCTCCGGCAGCCCTTGAAAAACTGACTCGTGAAATTTCTCGTGTAATACGAATATGATGAAATAAAAAGATTTTGCAGGGAAACAAATTTGGCCCCGTCTCCGAGGCTTTTTCTTGCAGGATCATCCCTTATTGCTCTGAAAATCTCGATTTTTGAAGTGCCGCCACGGCCACAACACTGAAGCTATTCGGATGTACCTTGGCGCATTCGTCGCGTCTCGGGCAGCCCTTGAAAAAGTTACTCGTGTAATTTCCCGCGTAATACGAATATGATGAAATAAAAAGATTTTGCAGGGAAACAAATTCGGCCCCGACTCCGACGCTTTTTCTTGCAGGATCATCCCTTATTGCTCTGAAAAACTCGATTTTCGATGGGCCGCTACGGCCACAACAATGAAGCTATCCGGATGTAACTTGGCGCATTCGTTGCGTCTCGGGCAGCCCTTGAAAAAGTTACTCGCGTAATTTCCCGCTTAATACGAATATGATGAAATAAAAAGATTTTGCAGGTAAAAAATTTTGGCTCCGTCCCCAAGGCTTTTTCTTGCAGGATCATCCCTTATTGCTCTGACAAACTCGATTTTCGATGGGCCGCCACGGCCACAACAATGAAGCTATCCAGATGTACCTTGGCGCATTCGTTGCGTCTCCGGCAGCCCTTGAAAAACTGACTCGTGAAATTTCTCGTGTAATACGAATATGATGAAATAAAAAGATTTTGCAGGGAAACAAATTTGGCCCCGTCCCGAAGGCTTTTTCTTGCAGGATCCGCCCTTATTGCTCTGAAAAACTCGATTTTCGATGTGCCGCCACGGCCACAAAAATGAAGCTATCCGGATGTACCTTGGCGCATTCGTTGCGTCTCGGGCAGCCCTTGAAAAAGTTACTCGCGTAATTTCCCGCGTAATACGAATATGAAGAAATAAAAAGATTTTGCAGGGAAACAAATTCGGCCCCGTCTCCGAGGCTTTTTCTTGCAGGATCATCCCTTATTGCTCTGCAAAACTCGATTTTTGAAGTGCCGCCACGGGCACAAAAATGAAGGTATCCGGATGTACCTTGGCGCATTCGTTGCGTCTCGGGCAGCCCTTGAAAAACTGACTCGTGAAATTTCCCGTGTAATAGGAATATCATGAAATAAAAAGATTTTGCAGGGAACAAATTTTGGCCCCGTCCCGAAGGCATTTTCTTGCAGGATCCTCCCTTATTGCTCTGAAAAACTCGATTTTCGATGTGCCGCCACGGCCACAAAAATGAAGCTATCCGGATGTACCTTGGCGCATTCGTTGCGTCTCGGGCAGCCCTTGAAAAACTGACTCGTGAAATTCCCCGTGTAATCGAATATGATGAAATAAAAAGATTTTGCAGGTAAAAAATTTTGGCTCCGTCCCCAAGGCTTTTTCTTGCAGGATCATCCCTTATTGCTCTGAAAAACTCGATTTTCGATGGGCCGCCACGGCCACAACAATGAAGCTATCTAGATGTACCTTGGCGCATTCGTTGCGTCTCCGGCAGCCCTTGAAAAACTGACTTGTGAAATTTCTCGTGTAATACGAATATGATGAAATAAAAAGATTTTGCAGGGAAACGAATTTGGCCCCGTCTCCGAGGCTTTTTCTTGCAGGATCATCCCTTATTGCTCTGAAAAACTCGATTTTTGAAGTGCCGCCACGGGCACAAAAATGAAGGTATCCGGATGTACCTTGGCGCATTCGTTGCGTCTCCGGCAGCCCTTGAAAAACTGACTCGTGAAATTTCTCGTGTAATACGAATATGATGAAATAAAAAGATTTTGCAGGGAAACAAATTCGGCCCCGTCTCCGACGCTTTTTCTTGCAGGATCATCCCTTATTGCTCTGAAAAACTCGATTTTTGAAGTGCCGCCACGGCCACAACAATGAAGCTATTCGGATGTACCTTGGCGCATTCGTCGCGTCTCGGGCAGCCCTTGAAAAAGTTACTCGTGTAATTTCCCGCGTAATACGAATATGATGAAATAAAAAGATTTTGCAGGGAAACAAATTTGGCCCCGTCTCCGAGGCTTTTTCTTGCTGGATCATCCCTTATTGCTCTGAAAAACTCGATTTTTGTAGTGCCGCCACGGGCACAAAAATGAAGCTATCCGGATGTACCTTGGCGCATTCGTTGCGTCTCCGGCAGCCCTTGAAAAAGTTACTCGCGTAATTTCCCGCGTAATACGAATATGATGAAATAAAACGATTTTGCAGGGAAACAAATTCGGCCCCGACTCCGACGCTTTTTCTTGCAGGATCATCCCTTATTGCTCTGAAAAACTCGATTTTCGATGGGCCGCTACGGCCACAACAATGAAGCTATCCGGATGTAACTTGGCGCATTCGTTGCGTCTCCGGCAGCCCTTGAAAAAGTTACTCGCGTAATTTCCCGCGTAATACGAATATGATGAAATAAAAAGATTTTGCAGGGAAACAAATTCGGCCCCGTCTCCGAGGCTTTTTCTTGCAGGATCATCCCTTATTGCTCTGAAAAACTCGATTTTTGAAGTGCCGCCACGGCCACAACAATGAAGCTATTCGGATGTACCTTGGCGCATTCGTCGCGTCTCGGGCAGCCCTTGAAAAAGTTACTCGTGTAATTTCCCGCGTAATACGAATATGATGAAATAAAAAGATTTTGCAGGGAAACAAATTTGGCCCCGTCTCCGAGGCTTTTTCTTGCTGGATCATCCCTTATTGCTCTGAAAAACTCGATTTTTGTAGTGCCGCCACGGGCACAAAAATGAAGCTATCCGGATGTACCTTGGCGCATTCGTTGCGTCTCCGGCAGCCCTTGAAAAAGTTACTCGCGTAATTTCCCGCGTAATACGAATATGATGAAATAAAACGATTTTGCAGGGAAACAAATTCGGCCCCGTCTCCGAGGCTTTTTCTTGCAGGATCATCCCTTATTGCTCTGGAAAACTCGATTTTTGAAGTGCCGCCACGGGCACAAAAATGAAGGTATCCGGATGTACCTTGGCGCATTCGTTGCGTCTCGGGCAGCCCTTGAAAAACTGACTCGTGAAATTTCCCGTGTAATAGGAATATGATGAAATAAAAAGATTTTGCAGGGAACAAATTTTGGCCCCGTCCCGAAGGCATTTTCTTGCAGGATCCTCCCTTATTGCTCTGAAAAACTCGATTTTCGATGTGCCGCCACGGCCACAAAAATGAAGCTATCTGGATGTACCTTGGCGCATTCGTTGCGTCTCGGGCAGCCCTTGAAAAACTGACTCGTGAAATTCCCCGTGTAATCGAATATGATGAAATAAAAAGATTTTGCAGGTAAAAAATTTTGGCTCCGTCCCCAAGGATTTTCTTGCTGGATCATCCCTTATTGCTCTGAAAAACTCGATTTTCGATGGGCCGCCACGGCCACAACAATGAAGCTATCCAGATGTACCTTGGCGCATTCGTTGCGTCTCCGGCAGCCCTTGAAAAACTGACTTGTGAAATTTCTCGTGTAATACGAATATGATGAAATAAAAAGATTTTGCAGGGAAACGAATTTGGCCCCGTCTCCGAGGCTTTTTCTTGCAGGATCATCCCTTATTGCTCTGAAAAACTCGATTTTTGAAGTGCCGCCACGGGCACAAAAATGAAGGTATCCGGATGTACCTTGGCGCATTCGTTGCGTCTCCGGCAGCCCTTGAAAAACTGACTCGTGAAATTTCTCGTGTAATACGAATATGATGAAATAAAAAGATTTTGCAGGGAAACAAATTCGGCCCCGTCTCCGACGCTTTTTCTTGCAGGATCATCCCTTATTGCTCTGAAAAACTCGATTTTTGAAGTGCCGCCACGGCCACAACAATGAAGCTATTCGGATGTACCTTGGCGCATTCGTCGCGTCTCGGGCAGCCCTTGAAAAAGTTACTCGTGTAATTTCCCGCGTAATACGAATATGATGAAATAAAAAGATTTTGCAGGGAAACAAATTCGGCCCCGACTCCGACGCTTTTTCTTGCAGGATCATCCCTTATTGCTCTGATAAACTCGATTTTCGATGGGCCGCCACGGCCACAACAATGAAGCTATCCAGATGTACCTTGGCGCATTCGTTGCGTCTCCGGCAGCCCTTGAAAAACTGACTCGTGAAATTTCTCGTGTAATACGAATATGATGAAATAAAAAGATTTTGCAGGGAAACAAATTTGGCCCCGTCTCCGAGGCTTTTTCTTGCAGGATCATCCCTTATTGCTCTGAAAATCTCGATTTTTGAAGTGCCGCCACGGCCACAACACTGAAGCTATTCGGATGTACCTTGGCGCATTCGTCGCGTCTCGGGCAGCCCTTGAAAAAGTTACTCGTGTAATTTCCCGCGTAATACGAATATGATGAAATAAAAAGATTTTGCAGGGAAACAAATTCGGCCCCGACTCCGACGCTTTTTCTTGCAGGATCATCCCTTATTGCTCTGAAAAACTCGATTTTCGATGGGTCGCTACGGCCACAACAATGAAGCTATCCGGATGTAACTTGGCGCATTCGTTGCGTCTCGGGCAGCCCTTGAAAAAGTTACTCGCGTAATTTCCCGCGTAATACGAATATGATGAAATAAAAAGATTTTGCAGGTAAAAAATTTTGGCTCCGTCCCCAAGGCTTTTTCTTGCAGGATCATCCCTTATTGCTCTGACAAACTCGATTTTCGATGGGCCGCCACGGCCACAACAATGAAGCTATCCAGATGTACCTTGGCGCATTCGTTGCGTCTCCGGCAGCCCTTGAAAAACTGACTCGTGAAATTTCTCGTGTAATACGAATATGATGAAATAAAAAGATTTTGCAGGGAAACAAATTTGGCCCCGTCCCGAAGGCTTTTTCTTGCAGGATCCTCCCTTATTGCTCTGAAAAACTCGATTTTCGATGTGCCGCCACGGCCACAAAAATGAAGCTATCCGGATGTACCTTGGCGCATTCGTTGCGTCTCGGGCAGCCCTTGAAAAAGTTACTCGCGTAATTTCCCGCGTAATACGAATATGATGAAATAAAAAGATTTTGCAGGGAAACAAATTCGGCCCCGTCTCCGAGGCTTTTTCTTGCAGGATCATCCCTTATTGCTCTGGAAAACTCGATTTTTGAAGTGCCGCCACGGGCACAAAAATGAAGGTATCCGGATGTACCTTGGCGCATTCGTTGCGTCTCGGGCAGCCCTTGAAAAACTGACTCGTGAAATTTCCCGTGTAATAGGAATATGATGAAATAAAAAGATTTTGCAGGGAACAAATTTTGGCCCCGTCCCGAAGGCATTTTCTTGCAGGATCCTCCCTTATTGCTCTGAAAAACTCGATTTTCGATGTGCCGCCACGGCCACAAAAATGAAGCTATCTGGATGTACCTTGGCGCATTCGTTGCGTCTCGGGCAGCCCTTGAAAAACTGACTCGTGAAATTCCCCGTGTAATCGAATATGATGAAATAAAAAGATTTTGCAGGTAAAAAATTTTGGCTCCGTCCCCAAGGATTTTCTTGCAGGATCATCCCTTATTGCTCTGACAAACTCGATTTTCGATGGGCCGCCACGGCCACAACAATGAAGCTATCCAGATGTACCTTGGCGCATTCGTTGCGTCTCCGGCAGCCCTTGAAAAACTGACTCGTGAAATTTCTCGTGTAATACGAATATGATGAAATAAAAAGATTTTGCAGGGAAACAAATTCGGCCCCGTCTCCGACGCTTTTTCTTGCAGGATCATCCCTTATTGCTCTGAAAAACGCGATTTTTGAAGTGCCGCCACGGCCACAACAATGAAGCTATTCGGATGTACCTTGGCGCATTCGTCGCGTCTCGGGCAGCCCTTGAAAAAGTTACTCGTGTAATTTCCCGCGTAATACGAATATGATGAAATAAAAAGATTTTGCAGGGAAACAAATTCGGCCCCGACTCCGACGCTTTTTCTTGCAGGATCATCCCTTATTGCTCTGATAAACTCGATTTTCGATGGGCCGCCACGGCCACAACAATGAAGCTATCCAGATGTACCTTGGCGCATTCGTTGCGTCTCCGGCAGCCCTTGAAAAACTGACTCGTGAAATTTCTCGTGTAATACGAATATGATGAAATAAAAAGATTTTGCAGGGAAACAAATTTGGCCCCGTCTCCGAGGCTTTTTCTTGCAGGATCATCCCTTATTGCTCTGAAAATCTCGATTTTTGAAGTGCCGCCACGGCCACAACACTGAAGCTATTCGGATGTACCTTGGCGCATTCGTCGCGTCTCGGGCAGCCCTTGAAAAAGTTACTCGTGTAATTTCCCGCGTAATACGAATATGATGAAATAAAAAGATTTTGCAGGGAAACAAATTCGGCCCCGACTCCGACGCTTTTTCTTGCAGGATCATCCCTTATTGCTCTGAAAAACTCGATTTTCGATGGGCCGCTACGTCCACAACAATGAAGCTATCCGGATGTAACTTGGCGCATTCGTTGCGTCTCGGGCAGCCCTTGAAAAAGTTACTCGCGTAATTTCCCGCGTAATACGAATATGATGAAATAAAAAGATTTTGCAGGTAAAAAATTTTGGCTCCGTCCCCAAGGCTTTTTCTTGCAGGATCATCCCTTATTGCTCTGACAAACTCGATTTTCGATGGGCCGCCACGGCCACAACAATGAAGCTATCCAGATGTACCTTGGCGCATTCGTTGCGTCTCCGGCAGCCCTTGAAAAACTGACTCGTGAAATTTCTCGTGTAATACGAATATGATGAAATAAAAAGATTTTGCAGGGAAACAAATTTGGCCCCGTCCCGAAGGCTTTTTCTTGCAGGATCCGCCCTTATTGCTCTGAAAAACTCGATTTTCGATGTGCCGCCACGGCCACAAAAATGAAGCTATCCGGATGTACCTTGGCGCATTCGTTGCGTCTCGGGCAGCCCTTGAAAAAGTTACTCGCGTAATTTCCCGCGTAATACGAATATGATGAAATAAAAAGATTTTGCAGGGAAACAAATTCGGCCCCGTCTCCGACGCTTTTTCTTGCAGGATCATCCCTTATTGCTCTGAAAAACTCGATTTTTGAAGTGCCGCCACGGCCACAACAATGAAGCTATTCGGATGTACCTTGGCGCATTCGTCGCGTCTCGGGCAGCCCTTGAAAAAGTTACTCGTGTAATTTCCCGCGTAATACGAATATGATGAAATAAAAAGATTTTGCAGGGAAACAAATTCGGCCCCGACTCCGACGCTTTTTCTTGCAGGATCATCCCTTATTGCTCTGATAAACTCGATTTTCGATGGGCCGCCACGGCCACAACAATGAAGCTATCCAGATGTACCTTGGCGCATTCGTTGCGTCTCCGGCAGCCCTTGAAAAACTGACTCGTGAAATTTCTCGTGTAATACGAATATGATGAAATAAAAAGATTTTGCAGGGAAACAAATTTGGCCCCGTCTCCGAGGCTTTTTCTTGCAGGATCATCCCTTATTGCTCTGAAAATCTCGATTTTTGAAGTGCCGCCACGGCCACAACACTGAAGCTATTCGGATGTACCTTGGCGCATTCGTCGCGTCTCGGGCAGCCCTTGAAAAAGTTACTCGTGTAATTTCCCGCGTAATACGAATATGATGAAATAAAAAGATTTTGCAGGGAAACAAATTCGGCCCCGACTCCGACGCTTTTTCTTGCAGGATCATCCCTTATTGCTCTGAAAAACTCGATTTTCGATGGGTCGCTACGGCCACAACAATGAAGCTATCCGGATGTAACTTGGCGCATTCGTTGCGTCTCGGGCAGCCCTTGAAAAAGTTACTCGCGTAATTTCCCGCGTAATACGAATATGATGAAATAAAAAGATTTTGCAGGTAAAAAATTTTGGCTCCGTCCCCAAGGCTTTTTCTTGCAGGATCATCCCTTATTGCTCTGACAAACTCGATTTTCGATGGGCCGCCACGGCCACAACAATGAAGCTATCCAGATGTACCTTGGCGCATTCGTTGCGTCTCCGGCAGCCCTTGAAAAACTGACTCGTGAAATTTCTCGTGTAATACGAATATGATGAAATAAAAAGATTTTGCAGGGAAACAAATTTGGCCCCGTCCCGAAGGCTTTTTCTTGCAGGATCCTCCCTTATTGCTCTGAAAAACTCGATTTTCGATGTGCCGCCACGGCCACAAAAATGAAGCTATCCGGATGTACCTTGGCGCATTCGTTGCGTCTCGGGCAGCCCTTGAAAAAGTTACTCGCGTAATTTCCCGCGTAATACGAATATGATGAAATAAAAAGATTTTGCAGGGAAACAAATTCGGCCCCGTCTCCGAGGCTTTTTCTTGCAGGATCATCCCTTATTGCTCTGGAAAACTCGATTTTTGAAGTGCCGCCACGGGCACAAAAATGAAGGTATCCGGATGTACCTTGGCGCATTCGTTGCGTCTCGGGCAGCCCTTGAAAAACTGACTCGTGAAATTTCCCGTGTAATAGGAATATGATGAAATAAAAAGATTTTGCAGGGAACAAATTTTGGCCCCGTCCCGAAGGCATTTTCTTGCAGGATCCTCCCTTATTGCTCTGAAAAACTCGATTTTCGATGTGCCGCCACGGCCACAAAAATGAAGCTATCTGGATGTACCTTGGCGCATTCGTTGCGTCTCGGGCAGCCCTTGAAAAACTGACTCGTGAAATTCCCCGTGTAATCGAATATGATGAAATAAAAAGATTTTGCAGGTAAAAAATTTTGGCTCCGTCCCCAAGGATTTTCTTGCAGGATCATCCCTTATTGCTCTGACAAACTCGATTTTCGATGGGCCGCCACGGCCACAACAATGAAGCTATCCAGATGTACCTTGGCGCATTCGTTGCGTCTCCGGCAGCCCTTGAAAAACTGACTCGTGAAATTTCTCGTGTAATACGAATATGATGAAATAAAAAGATTTTGCAGGGAAACAAATTCGGCCCCGTCTCCGACGCTTTTTCTTGCAGGATCATCCCTTATTGCTCTGAAAAACGCGATTTTTGAAGTGCCGCCACGGCCACAACAATGAAGCTATTCGGATGTACCTTGGCGCATTCGTCGCGTCTCGGGCAGCCCTTGAAAAAGTTACTCGTGTAATTTCCCGCGTAATACGAATATGATGAAATAAAAAGATTTTGCAGGGAAACAAATTCGGCCCCGACTCCGACGCTTTTTCTTGCAGGATCATCCCTTATTGCTCTGATAAACTCGATTTTCGATGGGCCGCCACGGCCACAACAATGAAGCTATCCAGATGTACCTTGGCGCATTCGTTGCGTCTCCGGCAGCCCTTGAAAAACTGACTCGTGAAATTTCTCGTGTAATACGAATATGATGAAATAAAAAGATTTTGCAGGGAAACAAATTTGGCCCCGTCTCCGAGGCTTTTTCTTGCAGGATCATCCCTTATTGCTCTGAAAATCTCGATTTTTGAAGTGCCGCCACGGCCACAACACTGAAGCTATTCGGATGTACCTTGGCGCATTCGTCGCGTCTCGGGCAGCCCTTGAAAAAGTTACTCGTGTAATTTCCCGCGTAATACGAATATGATGAAATAAAAAGATTTTGCAGGGAAACAAATTCGGCCCCGACTCCGACGCTTTTTCTTGCAGGATCATCCCTTATTGCTCTGAAAAACTCGATTTTCGATGGGCCGCTACGTCCACAACAATGAAGCTATCCGGATGTAACTTGGCGCATTCGTTGCGTCTCGGGCAGCCCTTGAAAAAGTTACTCGCGTAATTTCCCGCGTAATACGAATATGATGAAATAAAAAGATTTTGCAGGTAAAAAATTTTGGCTCCGTCCCCAAGGCTTTTTCTTGCAGGATCATCCCTTATTGCTCTGACAAACTCGATTTTCGATGGGCCGCCACGGCCACAACAATGAAGCTATCCAGATGTACCTTGGCGCATTCGTTGCGTCTCCGGCAGCCCTTGAAAAACTGACTCGTGAAATTTCTCGTGTAATACGAATATGATGAAATAAAAAGATTTTGCAGGGAAACAAATTTGGCCCCGTCCCGAAGGCTTTTTCTTGCAGGATCCGCCCTTATTGCTCTGAAAAACTCGATTTTCGATGTGCCGCCACGGCCACAAAAATGAAGCTATCCGGATGTACCTTGGCGCATTCGTTGCGTCTCGGGCAGCCCTTGAAAAAGTTACTCGCGTAATTTCCCGCGTAATACGAATATGAAGAAATAAAAAGATTTTGCAGGGAAACAAATTCGGCCCCGTCTCCGAGGCTTTTTCTTGCAGGATCATCCCTTATTGCTCTGCAAAACTCGATTTTTGAAGTGCCGCCACGGGCACAAAAATGAAGGTATCCGGATGTACCTTGGCGCATTCGTTGCGTCTCGGGCAGCCCTTGAAAAACTGACTCGTGAAATTTCCCGTGTAATAGGAATATCATGAAATAAAAAGATTTTGCAGGGAACAAATTTTGGCCCCGTCCCGAAGGCATTTTCTTGCAGGATCCTCCCTTATTGCTCTGAAAAACTCGATTTTCGATGTGCCGCCACGGCCACAAAAATGAAGCTATCCGGATGTACCTTGGCGCATTCGTTGCGTCTCGGGCAGCCCTTGAAAAACTGACTCGTGAAATTCCCCGTGTAATCGAATATGATGAAATAAAAAGATTTTGCAGGTAAAAAATTTTGGCTCCGTCCCCAAGGCTTTTTCTTGCAGGATCATCCCTTATTGCTCTGAAAAACTCGATTTTCGATGGGCCGCCACGGCCACAACAATGAAGCTATCTAGATGTACCTTGGCGCATTCGTTGCGTCTCCGGCAGCCCTTGAAAAACTGACTCGTGAAATTTCTCGTGTAATACGAATATGATGAAATAAAAAGATTTTGCAGGGAAACAAATTTGGCCCCGTCTCCGAGGCTTTTTCTTGCAGGATCATCCCTTATTGCTCTGAAAATCTCGATTTTTGAAGTGCCGCCACGGCCACAACACTGAAGCTATTCGGATGTACCTTGGCGCATTCGTCGCGTCTCGGGCAGCCCTTGAAAAAGTTACTCGTGTAATTTCCCGCGTAATACGAATATGATGAAATAAAAAGATTTTGCAGGGAAACAAATTCGGCCCCGACTCCGACGCTTTTTCTTGCAGGATCATCCCTTATTGCTCTGAAAAACTCGATTTTCGATGGGCCGCTACGTCCACAACAATGAAGCTATCCGGATGTAACTTGGCGCATTCGTTGCGTCTCGGGCAGCCCTTGAAAAAGTTACTCGCGTAATTTCCCGCGTAATACGAATATGATGAAATAAAAAGATTTTGCAGGTAAAAAATTTTGGCTCCGTCCCCAAGGCTTTTTCTTGCAGGATCATCCCTTATTGCTCTGACAAACTCGATTTTCGATGGGCCGCCACGGCCACAACAATGAAGCTATCCAGATGTACCTTGGCGCATTCGTTGCGTCTCCGGCAGCCCTTGAAAAACTGACTCGTGAAATTTCTCGTGTAATACGAATATGATGAAATAAAAAGATTTTGCAGGGAAACAAATTTGGCCCCGTCCCGAAGGCTTTTTCTTGCAGGATCCGCCCTTATTGCTCTGAAAAACTCGATTTTCGATGTGCCGCCACGGCCACAAAAATGAAGCTATCCGGATGTACCTTGGCGCATTCGTTGCGTCTCGGGCAGCCCTTGAAAAAGTTACTCGCGTAATTTCCCGCGTAATACGAATATGAAGAAATAAAAAGATTTTGCAGGGAAACAAATTCGGCCCCGTCTCCGAGGCTTTTTCTTGCAGGATCATCCCTTATTGCTCTGCAAAACTCGATTTTTGAAGTGCCGCCACGGGCTCAAAAATGAAGGTATCCGGATGTACCTTGGCGCATTCGTTGCGTCTCGGGCAGCCCTTGAAAAACTGACTCGTGAAATTTCCCGTGTAATAGGAATATCATGAAATAAAAAGATTTTGCAGGGAACAAATTTTGGCCCCGTCCCGAAGGCATTTTCTTGCAGGATCCTCCCTTATTGCTCTGAAAAACTCGATTTTCGATGTGCCGCCACGGCCACAAAAATGAAGCTATCCGGATGTACCTTGGCGCATTCGTTGCGTCTCGGGCAGCCCTTGAAAAACTGACTCGTGAAATTCCCCGTGTAATCGAATATGATGAAATAAAAAGATTTTGCAGGTAAAAAATTTTGGCTCCGTCCCCAAGGCTTTTTCTTGCAGGATCATCCCTTATTGCTCTGAAAAACTCGATTTTCGATGGGCCGCCACGGCCACAACAATGAAGCTATCTAGATGTACCTTGGCGCATTCGTTGCGTCTCCGGCAGCCCTTGAAAAACTGACTTGTGAAATTTCTCGTGTAATACGAATATGATGAAATAAAAAGATTTTGCAGGGAAACGAATTTGGCCCCGTCTCCGAGGCTTTTTCTTGCAGGATCATCCCTTATTGCTCTGAAAAACTCGATTTTTGAAGTGCCGCCACGGGCACAAAAATGAAGGTATCCGGATGTACCTTGGCGCATTCGTTGCGTCTCCGGCAGCCCTTGAAAAACTGACTCGTGAAATTTCTCGTGTAATACGAATATGATGAAATAAAAAGATTTTGCAGGGAAACAAATTCGGCCCCGTCTCCGACGCTTTTTCTTGCAGGATCATCCCTTATTGCTCTGAAAAACTCGATTTTTGAAGTGCCGCCACGGCCACAACAATGAAGCTATTCGGATGTACCTTGGCGCATTCGTCGCGTCTCGGGCAGCCCTTGAAAAAGTTACTCGTGTAATTTCCCGCGTAATACGAATATGATGAAATAAAAAGATTTTGCAGGGAAACAAATTTGGCCCCGTCTCCGAGGCTTTTTCTTGCTGGATCATCCCTTATTGCTCTGAAAAACTCGATTTTTGTAGTGCCGCCACGGGCACAAAAATGAAGCTATCCGGATGTACCTTGGCGCATTCGTTGCGTCTCCGGCAGCCCTTGAAAAAGTTACTCTCGTAATTTCCCGCGTAATACGAATATGATGAAATAAAACGATTTTGCAGGGAAACAAATTCGGCCCCGACTCCGACGCTTTTTCTTGCAGGATCATCCCTTATTGCTCTGAAAAACTCGATTTTCGATGGGCCGCTACGGCCACAACAATGAAGCTATCCGGATGTAACTTGGCGCATTCGTTGCGTCTCCGGCAGCCCTTGAAAAAGTTACTCGCGTAATTTCCCGCGTAATACGAATATGATGAAATAAAAAGATTTTGCAGGGAAACAAATTCGGCCCCGTCTCCGAGGCTTTTTCTTGCAGGATCATCCCTTATTGCTCTGGAAAACTCGATTTTTGAAGTGCCGCCACGGGCACAAAAATGAAGGTATCCGGATGTACCTTGGCGCATTCGTTGCGTCTCGGGCAGCCCTTGAAAAACTGACTCGTGAAATTTCCCGTGTAATAGGAATATGATGAAATAAAAAGATTTTGCAGGGAACAAATTTTGGCCCCGTCCCGAAGGCATTTTCTTGCAGGATCCTCCCTTATTGCTCTGAAAAACTCGATTTTCGATGTGCCGCCACGGCCACAAAAATGAAGCTATCCGGATGTACCTTGGCGCATTCGTTGCGTCTCGGGCAGCCCTTGAAAAACTGACTCGTGAAATTCCCCGTGTAATCAAATATGATGAAATAAAAAGATTTTGCAGGTAAAAAATTTTGGCTCCGTCCCCAAGGATTTTCTTGCAGGATCATCCCTTATTGCTCTGAAAAACTCGATTTTTGAAGTGCCGCCACGGGCACAAAAATGAAGGTATCCGGATGTACCTTGGCGCATTCGTTGCGTCTCCGGCAGCCCTTGAAAAACTGACTCGTGAAATTTCTCGTGTAATACGAATATGATGAAATAAAAAGATTTTGCAGGGAAACAAATTCGGCCCCGTCTCCGACGCTTTTTCTTGCAGGATCATCCCTTATTGCTCTGAACAACTCGATTTTTGAAGTGCCGCCACGGCCACAACAATGAAGCTATTCGGATGTACCTTGGCGCATTCGTTGCGTCTCGGGCAGCCCTTGAAAAAGTTACTCGTGTAATTTCCCGCGTAATACGAATATGATGAAATAAAAAGATTTTGCAGGGAAACAAATTTGGCCCCGTCTCCGAGGCTTTTTCTTGCTGGATCATCCCTTATTGCTCTGAAAAACTCGATTTTTGTAGTGCCGCCACGGGCACAAAAATGAAGCTATCCGGACGTACCTTGGCGCATTCGTTGCGTCTCCGGCAGCCCTTGAAAAAGTTACTCGCGTAATTTCCCGCGTAATACGAATATGATGAAATAAAACGATTTTGCAGGGAAACAAATTCGGCCCCGTCTCCGACGCTTTTTCTTGCAGGATCATCCCTTATTGCTCTGAAAAACTCGATTTTTGATGGGCCGCCACGGCCACAACAATGAAGCTATCCGGATGTACCTTGGCGCATTCGTTGCGTCTCGGGCAGCCCTTGAAAAACTGACTCGTGAAATTCCCCGTGCAATCGAATATGATGAAATAAAAAGATTTTGCAGGTAAAAAATTGTGGCTCCGTCCCCAAGGCTTTTTCTTGCAGGATCCTCCCTTATTGCTCTGACAAACTCGATTTTTGAAGTGCCGCCACGGCCACAACAATGAAGCTATTCGGATGTACCTTGGCGCATTCGTCGCGTCTCGGGCAGCCCTTGAAAAAGTTACTCGTGTAATTTCCCGCGTAATACGAATATGATGAAATAAAAAGATTTTGCAGGGAAACAAATTCGGCCCCGACTCCGACGCTTTTTCTTGCAGGATCATCCCTTATTGCTCTGAAAAACTCGATTTTCGATGGGCCGCCACGGCCACAACAATGAAGCTATCCAGATGTACCTTGGCGCATTCGTTGCGTCTCGGGCAGCCCTTGAAAAACTGACTCGTGAAATTTCTCGTGTAATACGAATATGATGAAATAAAAAGATTTTGCAGGGAAACAAATTTGGCCCCGTCCCGAAGGCTTTTTCTTGCAGGATCCTCCCTTATTGCTCTGAAAAACTCGATTTTCGATGTGCCGCCACGGCCACAAAAATGAAGCTATCCGGATGTACCTTGGCGCATTCGTTGCGTCTCGGGCAGCCCTTGAAAAAGTTACTCGCGTAATTTCCCGTGTAATACGAATATGAAGAAATAAAAAGATTTTGCAGGGAAACAAATTCGGCCCCGTCTCCGAGGCTTTTTCTTGCAGGATCATCCCTTATTGCTCTGCAAAACTCGATTTTTGAAGTGCCGCCACGGGCACAAAAATGAAGGTATCCGGATGTACCTTGGCGCATTCGTTGCGTCTCGGGCAGCCCTTGAAAAACTGACTCGTGAAATTTCCCGTGTAATAGGAATATCATGAAATAAAAAGATTTTGCAGGGAACAAATTTTGGCCCCGTCCCGAAGGCATTTTCTTGCAGGATCCTCCCTTATTGCTCTGAAAAACTCGATTTTCGATGTGCCGCCACGGCCACAAAAATGAAGCTATCCGGATGTACCTTGGCGCATTCGTTGCGTCTCGGGCAGCCCTTGAAAAACTGACTCGTGAAATTCCCCGTGTAATCGAATATGATGAAATAAAAAGATTTTGCAGGTAAAAAATTTTGGCTCCGTCCCCGAGGCTTTTTCTTGCAGGATCATCCCTTATTGCTCTGAAAAACTCAATTTTCAATGGGCCGCCACGGTCACAACAATGAAGCTATCTAGATGTACCTTGGCGCATTCGTTGCGTCTCCGGCAGCCCTTGAAAAACTGACTTGTGAAATTTCTCGTGTAATACGAATATGATGAAATAAAAAGATTTTGCAGGGAAACGAATTTGGCCCCGTCTCCGAGGCTTTTTCTTGCAGGATCATCCCTTATTGCTCTGAAAAACTCGATTTTTGAAGTGCCGCCACGGGCACAAAAATGAAGGTATCCGGATGTACCTTGGCGCATTCGTTGCGTCTCCGGCAGCCCTTGAAAAAGTTACTCGTGTAATTTCCCGCGTAATACGAATATAATGAAATAAAAAGATTTTGCAGGGAAACAAATTCGGCCCCGACTCCGACGCTTTTTCTTGCAGGATCATCCCTTATTGCTCTGAAAAACTCGATTTTCGATGGGCCGCTACGGCCACAACAATGAAGCTATCCGGATGTAACTTGGCGCATTCGTTGCGTCTCCGGCAGCCCTTGAAAAAGTTACTCGTGTAATTTCCCGCGTAATCGAATATGATGAAATAAAAAGATTTTGCAGGTAAAAAATTTTGGCTCCGTCCCCAAGGATTTTCTTGCAGGATCATCCCTTATTGCTCTGAAAAACTCGATTTTCGATGGGCCGCCACGGCCACAACAATGAAGCTATCCAGATGTACCTTGGCGTATTCGGTGCGTCTCCGGCAGCCCTTGAAAAACTGACTTGTGAAATTTCTCGTGTAATACGAATATGATGGAATAAAAAGATTTTGCAGGGAAACGAATTTGGCCCCGTCTCCGAGGCTTTTTCTTGCAGGATCATCCCTTATTGCTCTGAAAAACTCGATTTTTGAAGTGCCGCCACGGGCACAAAAATGAAGGTATCCGGATGTACCTTGGCGCATTCGTTGCGTCTCCGGCAGCCCTTGAAAAACTGACTCGTGAAATTTCTCGTGTAATACGAATATGATGAAATAAAAAGATTTTGCAGGGAAACAAATTCGGCCCCGTCTCCGACGCTTTTTCTTGCAGGATCATCCCTTATTGCTCTGAAAAACTCGATTTTCGATGGGCCGCTACGGCCACAACAATGAAGCTATCCGGATGTAACTTGGCGCATTCGTTGCGTCTCCGGCAGCCCTTGAAAAAGTTACTCGTGTAATTTCCCGCGTAATCGAATATGATGAAATAAAAAGATTTTGCAGGTAAAAAATTTTGGCTCCGTCCCCAAGGATTTTCTTGCAGGATCATCCCTTATTGCTCTGAAAAACTCGATTTTCGATGGGCCGCCACGGCCACAACAATGAAGCTATCCAGATGTACCTTGGCGCATTCGGTGCGTCTCCGGCAGCCCTTGAAAAACTGACTTGTGAAATTTCTCGTGTAATACGAATATGATGGAATAAAAAGATTTTGCAGGGAAACGAATTTGGCCCCGTCTCCGAGGCTTTTTCTTGCAGGATCATCCCTTATTGCTCTGAAAAACTCGATTTTTGAAGTGCCGCCACGGGCACAAAAATGAAGGTATCCGGATGTACCTTGGCGCATTCGTTGCGTCTCCGGCAGCCCTTGAAAAACTGACTCGTGAAATTTCTCGTGTAATACGAATATGATGAAATAAAAAGATTTTGCAGGGAAACAAATTCGGCCCCGTCTCCGACGCTTTTTCTTGCAGGATCATCCCTTATTGCTCTGAAAAACTCGATTTTCGATGGGCCGCTACGGCCACAACAATGAAGCTATCCGGATGTAACTTGGCGCATTCGTTGCGTCTCCGGCAGCCCTTGAAAAAGTTACTCGTGTAATTTCCCGCGTAATCGAATATGATGAAATAAAAAGATTTTGCAGGTAAAAAATTTTGGCTCCGTCCCCAAGGCTTTTTCTTGCAGGATCCTCCCTTATTGCTCTGACAAACTCGATTTTTGAAGTGCCGCCACGGCCACAACAATGAAGCTATTCGGATGTACCTTGGCGCATTCGTCGCGTCTCGGGCAGCCCTTGAAAAAGTTACTCGTGTAATTTCCCGCGTAATACGAATATGATGAAATAAAAAGATTTTGCAGGGAAACAAATTCGGCCCCGACTCCGACGCTTTTTCTTGCAGGATCATCCCTTATTGCTCTGAAAAACTCGATTTTCGATGGGCCGCCACGGCCACAACAATGAAGCTATCCAGATGTACCTTGGCGCATTCGTTGCGTCTCCGGCAGCCCTTGAAAAACTGACTCGTGAAATTTCTCGTGTAATACGAATATGATGAAATAAAAGATTTTGCAGGGAAACAAATTTGGCCCCGTCTCCGAGGCTTTTTCTTGCAGGATCATCCCTTATTGCTCTGAAAATCTCGATTTTTGAAGTGCCGCCACGGCCACAACACTGAAGCTATTCGGATGTACCTTGGCGCATTCGTCGCGTCTCGGGCAGCCCTTGAAAAAGTTACTCGTGTAATTTCCCGCGTAATACGAATATGATGAAATAAAAACATTTTGCAGGGAAACAAATTCGGCCCCGACTCCGACGCTTTTCCTTGCAGGATCATCCCTTATTGCTCTGAAAAACTCGATTTTCGATGGGCCGCTACGGCCACAACAATGAAGCTATCCGGATGTAACTTGGCGCATTCGTTGCGTCTCCGGCAGCCCTTGAAAAACTGACTCGTGAAATTTCTCGTGTAATACGAATATGATGAAATAAAAAGATTTTGCAGGGAAACAAATTTGGCCCCGTCCCGAAGGCTTTTTCTTGCAGGATCCTCCCTTATTGCTCTGAAAAACTCGATTTTCGATGTGCCGCCACGGCCACAAAAATGAAGCTATCCGGATGTACCTTGGCGCATTCGTTGCGTCTCGGGCAGCCCTTGAAAAAGTTACTCGCGTAATTTCCCGCGTAATACGAATATGATGAAATAAAAAGATTTTGCAGGGAACAAATTTTGGCCCCGTCCCGAAGGCATTTTCTTGCAGGATCCTCCCTTATTGCTCTGAAAAACTCGATTTTCGATGTGCCGCCACGGCCATAAAAATGAAGCTATCCGGATGTACCTTGGCGCATTCGTTGCGTCTCGGGCAGCCCTTGAAAAAGTTACTCGCGTAATTTCCCGCGTAGTACGAATATGATGAAATAAAACGATTTTGCAGGTAAAAAATTTTGGCTCCGTCCCCAAGGCTTTTTCTTGCAGGATCATCCCTTATTGCTCTGAAAAACTCGATTTTTGAAGTGCCGCCACGGGCACAAAAATGAAGGTATCCGGATGTACCTTGGCGCATTCGTTGCGTCTCGGGCAGCCCTTGAAAAACTGACTTGTGAAATTTCTCGTGTAATACGAATATGGAGAAATAAAAAGATTTTGCAGGGAAACGAATTTGGCCCCGTCTCCGAGGCTTTTTCTTGCAGGATCATCCCTTATTGCTCTGAAAAACTCGATTTTTGAAGTGCCGCCACGGGCACAAAAATGAAGGTATCCGGATGTACCTTGGCGCATTCGTTGCGTCTCCGGCAGCCCTTGAAAAACTGACTCGTGAAATTTCTCGTGTAATCCGAATATGATGAAATAAAAAGATTTTGCAGGGAAACAAATTTTGCCCCGTCTCCGAGGCTTTTTCTTGCTGGATCATCCCTTATTGCTCTGAAAAACTCGATTTTTGTAGTGCCGCCACGGGCACAAAAATGAAGCTATCCGGATGTACCTTGGCGCATTCGTTGCGTCTCGGGCAGCCCTTGAAAAAGTTACTCGCGTAATTTCCCGCGTAATACGAATATGATGAAATAAAAAGATTTTGCAGGGAAACAAATTCGGCCCCGTCTCCGACGCTTTTTCTTGCAGGATCATCCCTTATTGCTCTGAAAAACTCGATTTTCGATGGGCCGCCACGGCCACAACAATGAAGCTATCCGGATGTACCTTGGCGCATTCGTTGCGTCTCGGGCAGCCCTTGAAAAACTGACTCGTGAAATTCCCCGTGTAATCGAATATGATGAAATAAAAAGATTTTGCAGGTAAAAAATTTTGGCTCCGTCCCCAAGGCTTTTTCTTGCAGGATCCTCCCTTATTGCTCTGACAAACTCGATTTTTGAAGTGCCGCCACGGCCACAACAATGAAGCTATTCGGATGTACCCTGGCGCATTCGTCGCGTCTCGGGCAGCCCTTGAAAAAGTTACTCGTGTAATTTCCCGCGTAATACGAATATGATGAAATAAAAAGATTTTGCAGGGAAACAAATTCGGCCCCGACTCCGACGCTTTTTCTTGCAGGATCATCCCTTATTGCTCTGAAAAACTCGATTTTCGATGGGCCGCCACGGCCACAACAATGAAGCTATCCAGATGTACCTTGGCGCATTCGTTGCGTCTCCGGCAGCCCTTGAAAAACTGACTCGTGAAATTTCTCGTGTAATACGAATATGATGAAATAAAAAGATTTTGCAGGGAAACAAATTTGGCCCCGTCTCCGAGGCTTTTTCTTGCAGGATCATCCCTTATTGCTCTGAAAATCTCGATTTTTGCTGTGCCGCCACGGCCACAACACTGAAGCTATTCGGATGTACCTTGGCGCATTCGTCGCGTCTCGGGCAGCCCTTGAAAAAGTTACTCGTGTAATTTCCCGCGTAATACGAATATGATGAAATAAAAAGATTTTGCAGGGAAACAAATTCGGCCCCGTCTCCGACGCTTTTTCTTGCAGGATCATCCCTTATTGCTCTGAAAAACTCGATTTTCGATGGGCCGCCACGGCCACAACAATGAAGCTATCCAGATGTACCTTGGCGCATTCGTTGCGTCTCCGGCAGCCCTTGAAAAACTGACTCGTGAAATTTCTCGTGTAATACGAATATGATGAAATAAAAGATTTTGCAGGGAAACAAATTTGGCCCCGTCTCCGAGGCTTTTTCTTGCAGGATCATCCCTTATTGCTCTGAAAAACTCGATTTTTGATGGGCCGCCACGGCCACAACAATGAAGCTATCCGGATGTACCTTGGCGCATTCGTTGCGTCTCGGGCAGCCCTTGAAAAACTGACTCGTGAAATTCCCCGTGTAATCGAATATGATGAAATAAAAAGATTTTGCAGGTAAAAAATTTTGGCTCCGTCCCCAAGGCTTTTTCTTGCAGGATCCTCCCTTATTGCTCTGACAAACTCGATTTTTGAAGTGCCGCCACGGCCACAACAATGAAGCTATTCGGATGTACCTTGGCGCATTCGTCGCGTCTCGGGCAGCCCTTGAAAAAGTTACTCGTGTAATTTCCCGCGTAATACGAATATGATGAAATAAAAAGATTTTGCAGGGAAACAAATTCGGCCCCGACTCCGACGCTTTTTCTTGCAGGATCATCCCTTATTGCTCTGAAAAACTCGATTTTCGATGGGCCGCCACGGCCACAACAATGAAGCTATCCAGATGTACCTTGGCGCATTCGTTGCGTCTCCGGCAGCCCTTGAAAAACTGACTCGTGAAATTTCTCGTGTAATACGAATATGATGAAATAAAAGATTTTGCAGGGAAACAAATTTGGCCCCGTCTCCGAGGCTTTTTCTTGCAGGATCATCCCTTATTGCTCTGAAAATCTCGATTTTTGAAGTGCCGCCACGGCCACAACACTGAAGCTATTCGGATGTACCTTGGCGCATTCGTCGCGTCTCGGGCAGCCCTTGAAAAAGTTACTCGTGTAATTTCCCGCGTAATACGAATATGATGAAATAAAAACATTTTGCAGGGAAACAAATTCGGCCCCGACTCCGACGCTTTTCCTTGCAGGATCATCCCTTATTGCTCTGAAAAACTCGATTTTCGATGGGCCGCTACGGCCACAACAATGAAGCTATCCGGATGTAACTTGGCGCATTCGTTGCGTCTCCGGCAGCCCTTGAAAAACTGACTCGTGAAATTTCTCGTGTAATACGAATATGATGAAATAAAAAGATTTTGCAGGGAAACAAATTTGGCCCCGTCCCGAAGGCTTTTTCTTGCAGGATCCTCCCTTATTGCTCTGAAAAACTCGATTTTCGATGTGCCGCCACGGCCACAAAAATGAAGCTATCCGGATGTACCTTGGCGCATTCGTTGCGTCTCGGGCAGCCCTTGAAAAAGTTACTCGCGTAATTTCCCGCGTAATACGAATATGATGAAATAAAAAGATTTTGCAGGGAACAAATTATGGCCCCGTCCCGAAGGCATTTTCTTGCAGGATCCTCCCTTATTGCTCTGAAAAACTCGATTTTCGATGTGCCGCCACGGCCACAAAAATGAAGCTATCCGGATGTACCTTGGCGCATTCGTTGCGTCTCGGGCAGCCCTTGAAAAAGTTACTCGCGTAATTTCCCGCGTAGTACGAATATGATGAAATAAAAAGATTTTGCAGGTAAAAAATTTTGGCTCCGTCCCCAAGGCTTTTTCTTGCAGGATCATCCCTTATTGCTCTGAAAAACTCGATTTTTGAAGTGCCGCCACGGGCACAAAAATGAAGGTATCCGGATGTACCTTGGCGCATTCGTTGCGTCTCGGGCAGCCCTTGAAAAACTGACTTGTGAAATTTCTCGTGTAATACGAATATGGAGAAATAAAAAGATTTTGCAGGGAAACGAATTTGGCCCCGTCTCCGAGGCTTTTTCTTGCAGGATCATCCCTTATTGCTCTGAAAAACTCGATTTTTGAAGTGCCGCCACGGGCACAAAAATGAAGGTATCCGGATGTACCTTGGCGCATTCGTTGCGTCTCCGGCAGCCCTTGAAAAACTGACTCGTGAAATTTCTCGTGTAATCCGAATATGATGAAATAAAAAGATTTTGCAGGGAAACAAATTTGGCCCCGTCTCCGAGGCTTTTTCTTGCTGGATCATCCCTTATTGCTCTGAAAAACTCGATTTTTGTAGTGCCGCCACGGGCACAAAAATGAAGCTATCCGGATGTACCTTGGCGCATTCGTTGCGTCTCGGGCAGCCCTTGAAAAAGTTACTCGCGTAATTTCCCGCGTAATACGAATATGATGAAATAAAAAGATTTTGCAGGGAAACAAATTCGGCCCCGTCTCCGACGCTTTTTCTTGCAGGATCATCCCTTATTGCTCTGAAAAACTCGATTTTCGATGGGCCGCCACGGCCACAACAATGAAGCTATCCGGATGTACCTTGGCGCATTCGTTGCGTCTCGGGCAGCCCTTGAAAAACTGACTCGTGAAATTCCCCGTGTAATCGAATATGATGAAATAAAAAGATTTTGCAGGTAAAAAATTTTGGCTCCGTCCCCAAGGCTTTTTCTTGCAGGATCCTCCCTTATTGCTCTGACAAACTCGATTTTTGAAGTGCCGCCACGGCCACAACAATGAAGCTATTCGGATGTACCCTGGCGCATTCGTCGCGTCTCGGGCAGCCCTTGAAAAAGTTACTCGTGTAATTTCCCGCGTAATACGAATATGATGAAATAAAAAGATTTTGCAGGGAAACAAATTCGGCCCCGACTCCGACGCTTTTTCTTGCAGGATCATCCCTTATTGCTCTGAAAAACTCGATTTTCGATGGGCCGCCACGGCCACAACAATGAAGCTATCCAGATGTACCTTGGCGCATTCGTTGCGTCTCCGGCAGCCCTTGAAAAACTGACTCGTGAAATTTCTCGTGTAATACGAATATGATGAAATAAAAAGATTTTGCAGGGAAACAAATTTGGCCCCGTCTCCGAGGCTTTTTCTTGCAGGATCATCCCTTATTGCTCTGAAAAACTCGATTTTCGATGGGCCGCTACGGCCACAACAATGAAGCTATCCGGATGTAACTTGGCGCATTCGTTGCGTCTCCGGCAGCCCTTGAAAAACTGACTCGTGAAATTTCTCGTGTAATACGAATATGATGAAATAAAAAGATTTTGCAGGGAAACAAATTTGGCCCCGTCCCGAAGGCTTTTTCTTGCAGGATCCTCCCTTATTGCTCTGAAAAACTCGATTTTCGATGTGCCGCCACGGCCACAAAAATGAAGCTATCCGGATGTACCTTGGCGCATTCGTTGCGTCTCGGGCAGCCCTTGAAAAAGTTACTCGCGTAATTTCCCGCGTAATACGAATATGATGAAATAAAAAGATTTTGCAGGGAACAAATTTTGGCCCCGTCCCGAAGGCATTTTCTTGCAGGATCCTCCCTTATTGCTCTGAAAAACTCGATTTTCGATGTGCCGCCACGGCCACAAAAATGAAGCTATCCGGATGTACCTTGGCGCATTCGTTGCGTCTCGGGCAGCCCTTGAAAAAGTTACTCGCGTAATTTCCCGCGTAGTACGAATATGATGAAATAAAAAGATTTTGCAGGTAAAAAATTTTGGCTCCGTCCCCAAGGCTTTTTCTTGCAGGATCCTCCCTTATTGCTCTGACAAACTCGATTTTTGAAGTGCCGCCACGGCCACAACAATGAAGCTATTCGGATGTACCCTGGCGCATTCGTCGCGTCTCGGGCAGCCCTTGAAAAAGTTACTCGTGTAATTTCCCGCGTAATACGAATATGATGAAATAAAAAGATTTTGCAGGGAAACAAATTCGGCCCCGACTCCGACGCTTTTTCTTGCAGGATCATCCCTTATTGCTCTGAAAAACTCGATTTTCGATGGGCCGCCACGGCCACAACAATGAAGCTATCCAGATGTACCTTGGCGCATTCGTTGCGTCTCCGGCAGCCCTTGAAAAACTGACTCGTGAAATTTCTCGTGTAATACGAATATGATGAAATAAAAAGATTTTGCAGGGAAACAAATTTGGCCCCGTCTCCGAGGCTTTTTCTTGCAGGATCATCCCTTATTGCTCTGAAAAACTCGATTTTCGATGGGCCGCTACGGCCACAACAATGAAGCTATCCGGATGTAACTTGGCGCATTCGTTGCGTCTCCGGCAGCCCTTGAAAAACTGACTCGTGAAATTTCTCGTGTAATACGAATATGATGAAATAAAAAGATTTTGCAGGGAAACAAATTTGGCCCCGTCCCGAAGGCTTTTTCTTGCAGGATCCTCCCTTATTGCTCTGAAAAACTCGATTTTCGATGTGCCGCCACGGCCACAAAAATGAAGCTATCCGGATGTACCTTGGCGCATTCGTTGCGTCTCGGGCAGCCCTTGAAAAAGTTACTCGCGTAATTTCCCGCGTAATACGAATATGATGAAATAAAAAGATTTTGCAGGGAACAAATTTTGGCCCCGTCCCGAAGGCATTTTCTTGCAGGATCCTCCCTTATTGCTCTGAAAAACTCGATTTTCGATGTGCCGCCACGGCCACAAAAATGAAGCTATCCGGATGTACCTTGGCGCATTCGTTGCGTCTCGGGCAGCCCTTGAAAAAGTTACTCGCGTAATTTCCCGCGTAGTACGAATATGATGAAATAAAAAGATTTTGCAGGTAAAAAATTTTGGCTCCGTCCCCAAGGCTTTTTCTTGCAGGATCATCCCTTATTGCTCTGAAAAACTCGATTTTTGAAGTGCCGCCACGGGCACAAAAATGAAGGTATCCGGATGTACCTTGGCGCATTCGTTGCGTCTCGGGCAGCCCTTGAAAAACTGACTTGTGAAATTTCTCGTGTAATACGAATATGGAGAAATAAAAAGATTTTGCAGGGAAACGAATTTGGCCCCGTCTCCGAGGCTTTTTCTTGCAGGATCATCCCTTATTGCTCTGAAAAACTCGATTTTTGAAGTGCCGCCACGGGCACAAAAATGAAGGTATCCGGATGTACCTTGGCGCATTCGTTGCGTCTCCGGCAGCCCTTGAAAAACTGACTCGTGAAATTTCTCGTGTAATCCGAATATGATGAAATAAAAAGATTTTGCAGGGAAACAAATTTGGCCCCGTCTCCGAGGCTTTTTCTTGCTGGATCATCCCTTATTGCTCTGAAAAACTCGATTTTTGTAGTGCCGCCACGGGCACAAAAATGAAGCTATCCGGATGTACCTTGGCGCATTCGTTGCGTCTCGGGCAGCCCTTGAAAAAGTTACTCGCGTAATTTCCCGCGTAATACGAATATGATGAAATAAAAAGATTTTGCAGGGAAACAAATTCGGCCCCGTCTCCGACGCTTTTTCTTGCAGGATCATCCCTTATTGCTCTGAAAAACTCGATTTTCGATGGGCCGCCACGGCCACAACAATGAAGCTATCCGGATGTACCTTGGCGCATTCGTTGCGTCTCGGGCAGCCCTTGAAAAACTGACTCGTGAAATTCCCCGTGTAATCGAATATGATGAAATAAAAAGATTTTGCAGGTAAAAAATTTTGGCTCCGTCCCCAAGGCTTTTTCTTGCAGGATCCTCCCTTATTGCTCTGACAAACTCGATTTTTGAAGTGCCGCCACGGCCACAACAATGAAGCTATTCGGATGTACCCTGGCGCATTCGTCGCGTCTCGGGCAGCCCTTGAAAAAGTTACTCGTGTAATTTCCCGCGTAATACGAATATGATGAAATAAAAAGATTTTGCACGGAAACAAATTCGGCCCCGACTCCGACGCTTTTTCTTGCAGGATCATCTCTTATTGCTCTGAAAAACTCGATTTTCGATGGGCCGCCACGGCCACAACAATGAAGCTATCCAGATGTACCTTGGCGCATTCGTTGCGTCTCCGGCAGCCCTTGAAAAACTGACTCGTGAAATTTCTCGTGTAATACGAATATGATGAAATAAAAAGATTTTGCAGGGAAACAAATTCGGCCCCGTCTCCGACGCTTTTTCTTGCAGGATCATCCCTTATTGCTCTGAAAAACTCGATTTTCGATGGGCCGCCACGGCCACAACAATGAAGCTATCCGGATGTACCTTGGCGCATTCGTTGCGTCTCGGGCAGCCCTTGAAAAACTGACTCGTGAAATTCCCCGTGTAATCGAATATGATGAAATAAAAAGATTTTGCAGGTAAACAATTTTGGCTCCGTCCCCAAGGCTTTTTCTTGCAGGATCCTCCCTTATTGCTCTGACAAACTCGATTTTTGAAGTGCCGCCACGGCCACAACAATGAAGCTATTCGGATGTACCCTGGCGCATTCGTCGCGTCTCGGGCAGCCCTTGAAAAAGTTACTCGTGTAATTTCCCGCGTAATACGAATATGATGAAATAAAAAGATTTTGCAGGGAAACAAATTCGGCCCCGACTCCGACGCTTTTTCTTGCAGGATCATCCCTTATTGCTCTGAAAAACTCGATTTTCGATGGGCCGCCACGGCCACAACAATGAAGCTATCCAGATGTACCTTGGCGCATTCGTTGCGTCTCCGGCAGCCCTTGAAAAACTGACTCGTGAAATTTCTCGTGTAATACGAATATGATGAAATAAAAAGATTTTGCAGGGAAACAAATTTGGCCCCGTCTCCGAGGCTTTTTCTTGCAGGATCATCCCTTATTGCTCTGAAAATCTCGATTTTTGCTGTGCCGCCACGGCCACAACACTGAAGCTATTCGGATGTACCTTGGCGCATTCGTCGCGTCTCGGGCAGCCCTTGAAAAAGTTACTCGTGTAATTTCCCGCGTAATACGAATATGATGAAATAAAAAGATTTTGCAGGGAAACAAATTCGGCCCCGACTCCGACGCTTTTTCTTGCAGGATCATCCCTTATTGCTCTGAAAAACTCGATTTTCAATGGGCCGCTACGGCCACAACAATGAAGCTATCCGGATGTAACTTGGCGCATTCGTTGCGTCTCGGGCAGCCCTTGAAAAAGTTACTCGCGTAATTTCCCGCGTAATACGAATATGATGAAATAAAAAGATTTTGCAGGTAAAAAATTTTGGCTCCGTCCCCAAGGCTTTTTCTTGCAGGATCATCCCTTATTGCTCTGACAAACTCGATTTTTGAAGTGCCGCCACGGCCACAACAATGAAGCTATTCGGATGTACCCTGGCGCATTCGTCGCGTCTCGGGCAGCCCTTGAAAAAGTTACTCGTGTAATTTCCCGCGTAATACGAATATGATGAAATAAAAAGATTTTGCAGGGAAACAAATTCGGCCCCGACTCCGACGCTTTTTCTTGCAGGATCATCCCTTATTGCTCTGAAAAACTCGATTTTCGATGGGCCGCCACGGCCACAACAATGAAGCTATCCAGATGTACCTTGGCGCATTCGTTGCGTCTCCGGCAGCCCTTGAAAAACTGACTCGTGAAATTTCTCGTGTAATACGAATATGATGAAATAAAAAGATTTTGCAGGGAAACAAATTTGGCCCCGTCTCCGAGGCTTTTTCTTGCAGGATCATCCCTTATTGCTCTGAAAATCTCGATTTTTGCTGTGCCGCCACGGCCACAACACTGAAGCTATTCGGATGTACCTTGGCGCATTCGTCGCGTCTCGGGCAGCCCTTGAAAAAGTTACTCGTGTAATTTCCCGCGTAATACGAATATGATGAAATAAAAAGATTTTGCAGGGAAACAAATTCGGCCCCGACTCCGACGCTTTTTCTTGCAGGATCATCCCTTATTGCTCTGAAAAACTCGATTTTCAATGGGCCGCTACGGCCACAACAATGAAGCTATCCGGATGTAACTTGGCGCATTCGTTGCGTCTCGGGCAGCCCTTGAAAAAGTTACTCGCGTAATTTCCCGCGTAATACGAATATGATGAAATAAAAAGATTTTGCAGGTAAAAAATTTTGGCTCCGTCCCCAAGGCTTTTTCTTGCAGGATCATCCCTTATTGCTCTGACAAACTCGATTTTCGATGGGCCGCCACGGCCACAACAATGAAGCTATCCAGATGTACCTTGGCGCATTCGTTGCGTCTCCGGCAGCCCTTGAAAAACTGACTCGTGAAATTTCTCGTGTAATACGAATATGATGAAATAAAAAGATTTTGCAGGGAAACAAATTTGGCCCCGTCCCGAAGGCTTTTTCTTGCAGGATCCTCCCTTATTGCTCTGAAAAACTCGATCTTCGATGTGCCGCCACGGCCACAAAAATGAAGCTATCCGGATGTACCTTGGCGCATTCGTTGCGTCTCGGGCAGCCCTTGAAAAAGTTACTCGCGTAATTTCCCGCGTAATACGAATATGAAGAAATAAAAAGATTTTGCAGGGAAACAAATTCGGCCCCGTCTCCGAGGCTTTTTCTTGCAGGATCATCCCTTATTGCTCTGCAAAACTCGATTTTTGAAGTGCCGCCACGGGCACAAAAATGAAGGTATCCGGATGTACCTTGGCGCATTCGTTGCGTCTCGGGCAGCCCTTGAAAAACTGACTCGTGAAATTTCCCGTGTAATAGGAATATCATGAAATAAAAAGATTTTGCAGGGAACAAATTTTGGCCCCGTCCCGAAGGCATTTTCTTGCAGGATCCTCCCTTATTGCTCTGAAAAACTCGATTTTCGATGTGCCGCCACGGCCACAAAAATGAAGCTATCCGGATGTACCTTGGCGCATTCGTTGCGTCTCGGGCAGCCCTTGAAAAACTGACTCGTGAAATTCCCCGTGTAATCGAATATGATGAAATAAAAAGCTTTTGCAGGTAAAAAATTTTGGCTCCGTCCCCAAGGCTTTTTCTTGCAGGATCATCCCTTATTGCTCTGAAAAACTCGATTTTCGATGGGCCGCCACGGCCACAACAATGAAGCTATCTAGATGTACCTTGGCGCATTCGTTGCGTCTCCGGCAGCCCTTGAAAAACTGACTTGTGAAATTTCTCGTGTAATACGAATATGATGAAATAAAAAGATTTTGCAGGGAAACGAATTTGGCCCCGTCTCCGAGGCTTTTTCTTGCAGGATCATCCCTTATTGCTCTGAAAAACTCGATTTTTGAAGTGCCGCCACGGGCACAAAAATGAAGGTATCCGGATGTACCTTGGCGCATTCGTTGCGTCTCCGGCAGCCCTTGAAAAAGTTACTCGTGTAATTTCCCGCGTAATACGAATATGATGAAATAAAAAGATTTTGCAGGGAACAAATTTTGGCCCCGTCCCGAAGGCATTTTCTTGCAGGATCCTCCCTTATTGCTCTGAAAAACTCGATTTTCGATGTGCCGCCACGGCCACAAAAATGAAGCTATCCGGATGTACCTTGGCGCATTCGTTGCGTCTCGGGCAGCCCTTGAAAAACTGACTCGTGAAATTCCCCGTGTAATCGAATATGATGAAATAAAAAGATTTTGCAGGTAAAACATTGTGGCTCCGTCCCCAAGGCTTTTTCTTGCAGGATCATCCCTTATTGCTCTGAAAAACTCGATTTTCGATGGGCCGCCACGGCCACAACAATGAAGCTATCCAGATGTACCTTGGCGCATTCGTTGCGTCTCCGGCAGCCCTTGAAAAACTGACTTGTGAAATTTCTCGTGTAATACGAATATGATGAAATAAAAAGATTTTGCAGGGAAAGGAATTTGGCCCCGTCTCCGAGGCTTTTTCTTGCAGGATCATCCCTTATTGCTCTGAAAAACTCGATTTTTGAAGTGCCGCCACGGGCACAAAAATGAAGGTATCCGGATGTACCATGGCGCATTCGTTGCGTCTCGGGCAGCCCTTCAAAAAGTTACTCGCGTAATTTCCCGCGTAATACGAATATGAAGAAATAAAAAGATTTTGCAGGGAAACAAATTCGGCCCCGTCTCCGAGGCTTTTTCTTGCAGGATCATCCCTTATTGCTCTGGAAAACTCGATTTTTGAAGTGCCGCCACGGGCACAAAAATGAAGGTATCCGGATGTACCTTGGCGCATTCGTTGCGTCTCGGGCAGCCCTTGAAAAACTGACTCGTGAAATTTCCCGTGTAATAGGAATATGATGAAATAAAAAGATTTTGCAGGGAACAAATTTTGGCCCCGTCCCGAAGGCATTTTCTTGCAGGATCCTCCCTTATTGCTCTGAAAAACTCGATTTTCGATGTGCCGCCACGGTCACAAAAATGAAGGTATCCGGATGTACCTTGGCGCATTCGTTGCGTCTCCGGCAGCCCTTGAAAAACTGACTCGTGAAATTTCTCGTGTAATCCGAATATGATGAAATAAAAAGATTTTGCAGGGAAACAAATTTGGCCCCGTCTCCGAGGCTTTTTCTTGCTGGATCATCCCTTATTGCTCTGAAAAACTCGATTTTTGTAGTGCCGCCACGGGCACAAAAATGAAGCTATCCGGATGTACCTTGGCGCATTCGTTGCGTCTCGGGCAGCCCTTGAAAAAGTTACTCGCGTAATTTCCCGCGTAATACGAATATGATGAAATAAAAAGATTTTGCAGGGAAACAAATTCGGCCCCGTCTCCGACGCTTTTTCTTGCAGGATCATCCCTTATTGCTCTGAAAAACTCGATTTTCGATGGGCCGCCACGGCCACAAAAATGAAGGTATCCGGATGTACCTTGGCGCATTCGTTGCGTCTCGGGCAGCCCTTGAAAAACTGACTCGTGAAATTTCCCGTGTAATCGGAATATGATGAAATAAAAAGATTTTGCAGGGAACAAATTTTGGCCCCGTCCCGAAGGCATTTTCTTGCAGGATCCTCCCTCATTGCTCTGAAAAACTCGATTTTCGATGTGCCGCCACGGCCACAAAAATGAAGCTATCCGGATGTACCTTGGCGCATTCGTTGCGTCTCGGGCAGCCCTTGAAAAACTGACTCGTGAAATTCCCCGTGTAATCGAATATGATGAAATAAAAAGATTTTGCAGGTAAACAATTTTGGCTCCGTCCCCAAGGCGTTTTCTTGCAGGATCATCCCTTATTGCTCTGAAAAACTCGATTTTCGATGGGCCGCCACGGCCACAACAATGAAGCTATCCAGATGTACCTTGGCGCATTCGTTGCGTCTCCGGCAGCCCTTGAAAAACTGACTCGTGAAATTTCTCGTGTAATCCGAATATGATGAAATAAAAAGATTTTGCAGGGAAACAAATTTGGCCCCGTCTCCGAGGCTTTTTCTTGCTGGATCATCCCTTATTGCTCTGAAAACCTCGATTTTTGTAGTGCCGCCACGGGCACAAAAATGAAGCTATCCGGATGTACCTTGGCGCATTCGTTGCGTCTCGGGCAGCCCTTGAAAAAGTTACTCGCGTAATTTCCCGCGTAATACGAATATGATGAAATAAAAAGATTTTGCAGGGAAACAAATTCGGCCCCGTCTCCGACGCTTTTTCTTGCAGGATCATCCCTTATTGCTCTGAAAAACTCGATTTTCGATGGGCCGCCACGGCCACAACAATGAAGCTAACCGGATGTACCTTGGCGCATTCGTTGCGTCTCGGGCAGCCCTTGAAAAAGTTACTCGTGTAATTTCCCGCGTAATACGAATATGATGAAATAAAAAGATTTTGCAGGGAAACAAATTCGGCCCCGACTCCGACGCTTTTTCTTGCAGGATCATCCCTTATTGCTCTGAAAAACTCGATTTTCGATGGGCCGCTCCGGCCACAACAATGAAGCTATCCGGATGTAACTTGGCGCATTCGTTGCGTCTCCGGCAGCCCTTGAAAAAGTTACTCGTGTAATTTCCCGCGTAATCGAATATGATGAAATACAAAGATTTTGCAGGTAAAAAATTTTGGCTCCGTCCCCAAGGATTTTCTTGCAGGATCATCCCTTATTGCTCTGAAAAACTCGATTTTCGATGGGCCGCCACGGCCACAACAATGAAGCTATCCAGATGTACCTTGGCGCATTCGGTGCGTCTCCGGCAGCCCTCGTAAAACTGACTTGTGAAATTTCTCGTGTAATACGAATATGATGGAATAAAAAGATTTTGCAGGGAAACGAATTTGGCCCCGTCTCCGAGGCTTTTTCTTGCAGGATCATCCCTTATTGCTCTGAAAAACTCGATTTTTGAAGTGCCGCCACGGGCACAAAAATGAAGGTATCCGGATGTACCTTGGCGCATTCGTTGCGTCTCCGGCAGCCCTTGAAAAACTGACTCGTGAAATTTCTCGTGTAATACGAATATGATGAAATAAAAAGATTTTGCAGGGAAACAAATTTGGCCCCGTCTCCGAGGCTTTTTCTTGCTGGATCATCCCTTATTGCTCTGAAAAACTCGATTTTTGTAGTGCCGCCACGGGCACAAAAATGAAGCTATCCGGATGTACCTTGGCGCATTCGTTGCGTCTCGGGCAGCCCTTGAAAAAGTTACTCGCGTAATTTCCCGCGTAATACGAATATGATGAAATGAAAAGATTTTGCAGGGAAACAAATTCGGCCCCGTCTCCGACGCTTTTTCTTGCAGGATCATCCCTTATTGCTCTGAAAAACTCGATTTTTTGAAGTGCCGTCACGGCCACAACAACGAAGCTGTCCGGATGTACCTTGGCGCATTCGTTGCGTCTCGGGCAGCCCTTGAAAAACTGACTCGTGACATTCCCCGTGTAATCGAATATGATGAAATAAAAAGATTTTGCAGGTAAAAAATTTTGGCTCCGTCCCCAAGGCTTTTTCTTGCAGGATCCTCCCTTATTGCTCTGACAAACTCGATTTTTGAAGTGCCGCCACGGCCACAACAATGAAGCTATTCGGATGTACCTCTGCGCATTCGTCGCGTCTCGGGCAGCCCTTGAAAAAGTTACTCGTGTAATTTCCCGCGTAATACGAATATGATGAAATAAAAAGATTTTGCAGGGAAACAAATTCGGCCCCGACTCCGACGCTTTTTCTTGCAGGATCATCCCTTATTGCTCTGAAAAACTCGATTTTCGATGGGCCGCCACGGCCACAACAATGAAGCTATCCAGATGTACCTTGGCGCATTCGTTGCGTCTCGGGCAGCCCTTGAAAAACTGACTCGTGAAATTTCCCGTGTAATAGGAATATGATGAAATAAAAAGATTTTGCAGGGAACAAATTTTGGCCCCGTCCCGAAGGCATTTTCTTGCAGGATCCTCCCTTATTGCTCTGAAAAACTCGATTTTCGATGTGCTGCCACGGCCACAAAAATGAAGCTATCCGGATGTACCTTGGCGCATTCGTTGCGTCTCGGGCAGCCCTTGAAAAACTGACTCGTGAAATTCCCCGTGTAATCGAATATGATGAAATAAAAAGATTTTGCAGGTAAACAATTTTGGCTCCGTCCCCAAGGCTTTTTCTTGCAGGATCATCCCTTATTGCTCTGAAAAACTCGATTTTCGATGGGCCGCCACGGCCACAACAATGAAGCTATCCAGATGTTCCTTGGCGCATTCGTTGCGTCTCCGGCAGCCCTTGAAAAACTGACTTGTGAAATTTCTCGTGTAATACGAATATGATGAAATAAAAAGATTTTGCAGGGAAAGGAATTTGGCCCCGTCTCCGAGGCCTTTTCTTGCAGGATCATCCCTTATTGCTCTGAAAAACTCGATTTTTGAAGTGCCGCCACGGGCACAAAAATGAAGCTATCCGGATGTACCTTGGCGCATTCGTTGCGTCTCGGGCAGCCCTTGAAAAACTGACTCGTGAAATTCCCCGTGTAATCGAATATGATGAAATAAAAAGATTTTGCAGGTAAACAATTTTGGCTCCGTCCCCAAGGCGTTTTCTTGCAGGATCATCCCTTATTGCTCTGAAAAACTCGATTTTCGATGGGCCGCCACGGCCACAACAATGAAGCTATCCAGATGTACCTTGGCGCATTCGTTGCGTCTCCGGCAGCCCTTGACAAACTGACTTGTGAAATTTCTCGTGTAATACGAATATGATGAAATAAAAAGATTTTGCAGGGAAACGAATTTGGCCCCGTCTCCGAGGCTTTTTCTTGCAGGATCATCCCTTATTGCTCTGAAAAACTCGATTTTTGAAGTGCCGCCACGGGCACAAAAATGAAGGTATCCGGATGTACCTTGGCGCATTCGTTGCGTCTCCGGCAGCCCTTGAAAAACTGACTTGTGAAATTTCTCGTGTAATACGAATATGATGAAATAAAAAGATTTTGCAGGGAAACGAATTTGGACCCGTCTCCGAGGCTTTTTCTTGCAGGATCATCCCTTATTGCTCTGAAAAACTCGATTTTTGAAGTGCCGCCACGGGCACAAAAATGAAGGTATCCGGATGTACCTTGGCGCATTCGTTGCGTCTCCGGCAGCCCTTGAAAAACTGACTCGTGAAATTTCTCGTGTAATCCGAATATGATGAAATAAAAAGATTTTGCAGGGAAACAAATTTGGCCCCGTCTCCGAGGCTTTTTCTTGCTGGATCATCCCTTATTGCTCTGAAAAACTCGATTTTTGTAGTGCCGCCACGGGCACAAAAATGAAGCTATCCGGATGTACCTTGGCGCATTCGTTGCGTCTCGGGCAGCCCTTGAAAAAGTTACTCGCGTAATTTCCCGCGTAATACGAATATGATGAAATAAAAAGATTTTGCAGGGAAACAAATTCGGCCCCGTCTCCGACGCTTTTTCTTGCAGGATCATCCCTTATTGCTCTGAAAAACTCGATTTTCGATGGGCCGCCACGGCCACAACAATGAAGCTATCCGGATGTACCTTGGCGCATTCGTTGCGTCTCGGGCAGCCCTTGAAAAAGTTACTCGCGTAATTTCCCGCGTAATACGAATATGATGAAATAAAAAGATTTTGCAGGGAAACAAATTCGGCCCCGTCTCCGACGCTTTTTCTTGCAGGATCATCCCTTATTGCTCTGAAAAACTCGATTTTCGATGGGCCGCCACGGCCACAACAATGAAGCTAACCGGATGTACCTTGGCGCATTCGTTGCGTCTCGGGCAGCCCTTGAAAAAGTTACTCGTGTAATTTCCCGCGTAATACGAATATGATGAAATAAAAAGATTTTGCAGGGAAACAAATTCGGCCCCGACTCCGACGCTTTTTCTTGCAGGATCATCCCTTATTGCTCTGAAAAACTCGATTTTCGATGGGCCGCTCCGGCCACAACAATGAAGCTATCCGGATGTAACTTGGCGCATTCGTTGCGTCTCCGGCAGCCCTTGAAAAAGTTACTCGTGTAATTTCCCGCGTAATCGAATATGATGAAATACAAAGATTTTGCAGGTAAAAAATTTTGGCTCCGTCCCCAAGGATTTTCTTGCAGGATCATCCCTTATTGCTCTGAAAAACTCGATTTTCGATGGGCCGCCACGGCCACAACAATGAAGCTATCCGGATGTACCTTGGCGCATTCGGTGCGTCTCCGGCAGCCCTTGAAAAACTGACTTGTGAAATTTCTCGTGTAATACGAATATGATGGAATAAAAAGATTTTGCAGGGAAACGAATTTGGCCCCGTCTCCGAGGCTTTTTCTTGCAGGATCATCCCTTATTGCTCTGAAAAAGTCGATTTTTGAAGTGCCGCCACGGGCACAAAAATGAAGGTATCCGGATGTACCTTGGCGCATTCGTTGCGTCTCCGGCAGCCCTTGAAAAACTGACTCGTGAAATTTCTCGTGTAATACGAATATGATGAAATAAAAAGATTTTGCAGAGAAACAAATTTGGCCCCGTCCCGAAGGCTTTTTCTTGCAGGATCCTCCCTTATTGCTCTGAAAAACTCGATTTTCGATGTGCCGCCACGGCCACAAAAATGAAGCTATCCGGATGTACCTTGGCGCATTCGTTGCGTCTCGGGCAGCCCTTGAAAAACTGACTCGTGAAATTCCCCGTGTAATCGAATATGATGAAATAAAAAGATTTTGCAGGTAAACAATTTTGGCTCCGTCCCCAAGGCGTTTTCTTGCAGGATCATCCCTTATTGCTCTGAAAAACTCGATTTTCGATGGGCCGCCACGGCCACAACAATGAAGCTAACCGGATGTACCTTGGCGCATTCGTTGCGTCTCGGGCAGCCCTTGAAAAAGTTACTCGTGTAATTTCCCGCGTAATACGAATATGATGAAATAAAAAGATTTTGCAGGGAAACAAATTCGGCCCCGACTCCGACGCTTTTTCTTGCAGGATCATCCCTTATTGCTCTGAAAAACTCGATTTTCGATGGGCCGCTCCGGCCACAACAATGAAGCTATCCGGATGTAACTTGGCGCATTCGTTGCGTCTCCGGCAGCCCTTGAAAAAGTTACTCGTGTAATTTCCCGCGTAATCGAATATGATGAAATACAAAGATTTTGCAGGTAAAAAATTTTGGCTCCGTCCCCAAGGATTTTCTTGCAGGATCATCCCTTATTGCTCTGAAAAACTCGATTTTCGATGGGCCGCCACGGCCACAACAATGAAGCTATCCAGATGTACCTTGGCGCATTCGGTGCGTCTCCGGCAGCCCTTGTAAAACTGACTTGTGAAATTTCTCGTGTAATACGAATATGATGGAATAAAAAGATTTTGCAGGGAAACGAATTTGGCCCCGTCTCCGAGGCTTTTTCTTGCAGGATCATCCCTTATTGCTCTGAAAAACTCGATTTTTGAAGTGCCGCCACGGGCACAAAAATGAAGGTATCCGGATGTACCTTGGCGCATTCGTTGCGTCTCCGGCAGCCCTTGAAAAACTGACTCGTGAAATTTCTCGTGTAATCCGAATATGATGAAATAAAAAGATTTTGCAGGGAAACAAATTTGGCCCCGTCTCCGAGGCTTTTTCTTGCTGGATCATCCCTTATTGCTCTGAAAAACTCGATTTTTGTAGTGCCGCCACGGGCACAAAAATGAAGCTATCCGGATGTACCTTGGCGCATTCGTTGCGTCTCGGGCAGCCCTTGAAAAACTGACTCGTGAAATTTCTCGTGTAATACGAATATGATGAAATAAAAAGATTTTGCAGAGAAACAAATTTGGCCCCGTCCCGAAGGCTTTTTCTTGCAGGATCCTCCCTTATTGCTCTGAAAAACTCGATTTTCGATGTGCCGCCACGGCCACAAAAATGAAGCTATCCGGATGTACCTTGGCGCATTCGTTGCGTCTCGGGCAGCCCTTGAAAAACTGACTCGTGAAATTCCCCGTGTAATCGAATATGATGAAATAAAAAGATTTTGCAGGTAAACAATTTTGGCTCCGTCCCCAAGGCGTTTTCTTGCAGGATCATCCCTTATTGCTCTGAAAAACTCGATTTTCGATGGGCCGCCACGGCCACAACAATGAAGCTATCCAGATGTACCTTGGCGCATTCGTTGCGTCTCGGGCAGCCCTTGAAAAAGTTACTCGCGTAATTTCCCGCGTAATACGAATATGATGAAATAAAAAGATTTTGCAGGGAAACAAATTCGGCCCCGTCTCCGACGCTTTTTCTTGCAGGATCATCCCTTATTGCTCTGAAAAACTCGATTTTCGATGGGCCGCCACGGCCACAACAATGAAGCTAACCGGATGTACCTTGGCGCATTCGTTGCGTCTCGGGCAGCCCTTGAAAAAGTTACTCGTGTAATTTCCCGCGTAATACGAATATGATGAAATAAAAAGATTTTGCAGGGAAACAAATTCGGCCCCGACTCCGACGCTTTTTCTTGCAGGATCATCCCTTATTGCTCTGAAAAACTCGATTTTCGATGGGCCGCTCCGGCCACAACAATGAAGCTATCCGGATGTAACTTGGCGCATTCGTTGCGTCTCCGGCAGCCCTTGAAAAAGTTACTCGTGTAATTTCCCGCGTAATCGAATATGATGAAATACAAAGATTTTGCAGGTAAAAAATTTTGGCTCCGTCCCCAAGGATTTTCTTGCAGGATCATCCCTTATTGCTCTGAAAAACTCGATTTTCGATGGGCCGCCACGGCCACAACAATGAAGCTATCCAGATGTACCTTGGCGCATTCGGTGCGTCTCCGGCAGCCCTTGTAAAACTGACTTGTGAAATTTCTCGTGTAATACGAATATGATGGAATAAAAAGATTTTGCAGGGAAACGAATTTGGCCCCGTCTCCGAGGCTTTTTCTTGCAGGATCATCCCTTATTGCTCTGAAAAACTCGATTTTTGAAGTGCCGCCACGGGCACAAAAATGAAGGTATCCGGATGTACCTTGGCGCATTCGTTGCGTCTCCGGCAGCCCTTGAAAAACTGACTCGTGAAATTTCTCGTGTAATACGAATATGATGAAATAAAAAGATTTTGCAGGGAAACAAATTTGGCCCCGTCTCCGAGGCTTTTTCTTGCTGGATCATCCCTTATTGCTCTGAAAAACTCGATTTTTGTAGTGCCGCCACGGGCACAAAAATGAAGCTATCCGGATGTACCTTGGCGCATTCGTTGCGTCTCGGGCAGCCCTTGAAAAAGTTACTCGCGTAATTTCCCGCGTAATACGAATATGATGAAATGAAAAGATTTTGCAGGGAAACAAATTCGGCCCCGTCTCCGACGCTTTTTCTTGCAGGATCATCCCTTATTGCTCTGAAAAACTCGATTTTTTGAAGTGCCGTCACGGCCACAACAATGAAGCTATTCGGATGTACCTTGGCGCATTCGTCGCGTCTCGGGCAGCCCTTGAAAAAGTTACTCGTGTAATTTCCCGCGTAATACGAATATGATGAAATAAAAAGATTTTGCAGGGAAACAAATTTGGCCCCGTCTCCGAGGCTTTTTCTTGCTGGATCATCCCTTATTGCTCTGAAAAACTCGATTTTTGATGGGCCGCCACGGCCACAACAACGAAGCTGTCCGGATGTACCTTGGCGCATTCGTTGCGTCTCGGGCAGCCCTTGAAAAACTGACTCGTGACATTCCCCGTGTAATCGAATATGATGAAATAAAAAGATTTTGCAGGTAAAAAATTTTGGCTCCGTCCCCAAGGCTTTTTCTTGCAGGATCCTCCCTTATTGCTCTGACAAACTCGATTTTTGAAGTGCCGCCACGGCCACAACAATGAAGCTATTCGGATGTACCTCTGCGCATTCGTCGCGTCTCGGGCAGCCCTTGAAAAAGTTACTCGTGTAATTTCCCGCGTAATACGAATATGATGAAATAAAAAGATTTTGCAGGAAAACAAATTCGGCCTCGACTCCGACGCTTTTTCTTGCAGGATCATCCCTTATTGCTCTGAAAAACTCGATTTTCGATGGGCCGCCACGGCCACAACAATGAAGCTATCCAGATGTACCTTGGCGCATTCGTTGCGTCTCCGGCAGCCCTTGAAAAACTGACTCGTGAAATTTCTCGTGTAATACGAATATGATGAAATAAAAAGATTTTGCAGGGAAACAAATTTGGCCCCGTCTCCGAGGCTTTTTCTTGCAGGATCATCCCTTATTGCTCTGAAAAACTCGATTTTCGATGTGCCGCCACGGCCACAAAAATGAAGCTATCCGGATGTACCTTGGCGCATTCGTTGCGTCTCGGGCAGCCCTTGAAAAAGTTACTCGCGTAATTTCCCGCGTAATACGAATATGATGAAATAAAAAGATTTTGCAGGTAAACAATTTTGGCTCCGTCCCCAAGGCTTTTTCTTGCAGGATCATCCCTTATTGCTCTGAAAAACTCGATTTTCGATGTGCCGCCACGGCCACAAAAATGAAGCTATCCGGATGTACCTTGGCGCATTCGTTGCGTCTCGGGCAGCCCTTGAAAAAGTTACTCGCGTAATTTCCCGCGTAATACGAATATGATGAAATAAAAAGATTTTGCAGGGAACAAATTTTGGCCCCGTCCCGAAGGCATTTTCTTGCAGGATCATCCCTTATTGCTCTGAAAAACTCGATTTTCGATGGGCCGCCACGGCCACAACAATGAAGCTATCCAGATGTACCTTGGCGCATTCGTTGCGTCTCGGGCAGCCCTTGAAAAACTGACTCGTGAAATTTCCCGTGTAATAGGAATATGATGAAATAAAAAGATTTTGCAGGGAACAAATTTTGGCCCCGTCCCGAAGGCATTTTCTTGCAGGATCCTCCCTTATTGCTCTGAAAAACTCGATTTTTGAAGTGCCGCCACGGGCACAAAAATGAAGCTATCCGGATGTACCTTGGCGCATTCGTTGCGTCTCGGGCAGCCCTTGAAAAACTGACTCGTGAAATTCCCCGTGTAATCGAATATGATGAAATAAAAAGATTTTGCAGGTAAACAATTTTGGCTCCGTCCCCAAGGCGTTTTCTTGCAGGATCATCCCTTATTGCTCTGAAAAACTCGATTTTCGATGGGCCGCCACGGCCACAACAATGAAGCTATCCAGATGTACCTTGGCGCATTCGTTGCGTCTCCGGCAGCCCTTGACCAACTGACTTGTGAAATTTCTCGTGTAATACGAATATGATGAAATAAAAAGATTTTGCAGGGAAACGAATTTGGCCCCGTCTCCGAGGCTTTTTCTTGCAGGATCATCCCTTATTGCTCTGAAAAACTCTATTTTTGAAGTGCCGCCACGGGCACAAAAATGAAGGTATCCGGATGTACCTTGGCGCATTCGTTGCGTCTCCGGCAGCCCTTGAAAAACTGACTTGTGAAATTTCTCGTGTAATACGAATATGATGAAATAAAAAGATTTTGCAGGGAAACGAATTTGGACCCGTCTCCGAGGCTTTTTCTTGCAGGATCATCCCTTATTGCTCTGAAAAACTCGATTTTTGAAGTGCCGCCACGGGCACAAAAATGAAGGTATCCGGATGTACCTTGGCGCATTCGTTGCGTCTCCGGCAGCCCTTGAAAAACTGACTCGTGAAATTTCTCGTGTAATCCGAATATGATGAAATAAAAAGATTTTGCAGGGAAACAAATTTGGCCCCGTCTCCGAGGCTTTTTCTTGCTGGATCATCCCTTATTGCTCTGAAAAACTCGATTTTTGTAGTGCCGCCACGGGCACAAAAATGAAGCTATCCGGATGTACCTTGGCGCATTCGTTGCGTCTCGGGCAGCCCTTGAAAAAGTTACTCGCGTAATTTCCCGCGTAATACGAATATGATGAAATAAAAAGATTTTGCAGGGAAACAAATTCGGCCCCGTCTCCGACGCTTTTTCTTGCAGGATCATCCCTTATTGCTCTGAAAAACTCGATTTTCGATGGGCCGCCACGGCCACAACAATGAAGCTATCCGGATGTACCTTGGCGCATTCGTTGCGTCTCGGGCAGCCCTTGAAAAAGTTACTCGCGTAATTTCCCGCGTAATACGAATATGATGAAATAAAAAGATTTTGCAGGGAAACAAATTCGGCCCCGTCTCCGACGCTTTTTCTTGCAGGATCATCCCTTATTGCTCTGAAAAACTCGATTTTCGATGGGCCGCCACGGCCACAACAATGAAGCTAACCGGATGTACCTTGGCGCATTCGTTGCGTCTCGGGCAGCCCTTGAAAAAGTTACTCGTGTAATTTCCCGCGTAATACGAATATGATGAAATAAAAAGATTTTGCAGGGAAACAAATTCGGCCCCGACTCCGACGCTTTTTCTTGCAGGATCATCCCTTATTGCTCTGAAAACCTCGATTTTCGATGGGCCGCTCCGGCCACAACAATGAAGCTATCCGGATGTAACTTGGCGCATTCGTTGCGTCTCCGGCAGCCCTTGAAAAAGTTACTCGTGTAATTTCCCGCGTAATCGAATATGATGAAATACAAAGATTTTGCAGGTAAAAAATTTTGGCTCCGTCCCCAAGGATTTTCTTGCAGGATCATCCCTTATTGCTCTGAAAAACTCGATTTTCGATGGGCCGCCACGGCCACAACAATGAAGCTATCCGGATGTACCTTGGCGCATTCGGTGCGTCTCCGGCAGCCCTTGAAAAACTGACTTGTGAAATTTCTCGTGTAATACGAATATGATGGAATAAAAAGATTTTGCAGGGAAACGAATTTGGCCCCGTCTCCGAGGCTTTTTCTTGCAGGATCATCCCTTATTGCTCTGAAAAAGTCGATTTTTGAAGTGCCGCCACGGGCACAAAAATGAAGGTATCCGGATGTACCTTGGCGCATTCGTTGCGTCTCCGGCAGCCCTTGAAAAACTGACTCGTGAAATTTCTCGTGTAATACGAATATGATGAAATAAAAAGATTTTGCAGGGAAACAAATTCGGCCCCGTCTCCGACGCTTTTTCTTGCAGGATCATCCCTTATTGCTCTGAAAAACTCGATTTTTGAAGTGCCGCCAAGGCCACAACAATGAAGCTATTCGGATGTACCTTGGCGCATTCGTCGCGTCTCGGGCAGCCCTTGAAAAAGTTACTCGTGTAATTTCCCGCGTAATACGAATATGATGAAATAAAAAGATTTTGCAGGGAAACAAATTTGGCCCCGTCCCCGAGGCTTTTTCTTGCTGGATCATCCCTTATTGCTCTGAAAAACTCGATTTTTGTAGTGCCGCCACGGGCACAAAAATGAAGCTATCCGGATGTACCTTGGCGCATACGTTGCGTCTCGGGCAGCCCTTGAAAAAGTTACTCGCGTAATTTCCCGCGTAATACGAATATGATGAAATGAAAAGATTTTGCAGGGAAACAAATTCGGCCCCGTCTCCGACGCTTTTTCTTGCAGGATCATCCCTTATTGCTCTGAAAAACTCGATTTTTGAAGTGCCGCCACGGCCACAACAATGAAGCTATTCGGATGTACCTTGGCGCATTCGTCGCGTCTCGGGCAGCCCTTGAAAAAGTTACTCGTGTAATTTCCCGCGTAATACGAATATGATGAAATAAAAAGATTTTGCAGGGAAACAAATTTGGCCCCGTCTCCGAGGCTTTTTCTTGCTGGATCATCCCTTATTGCTCTGAAAAACTCGATTTTTGATGGGCCGCCACGGCCACAACAATGAAGCTATCCGGATGTACCTTGGCGCATTCGTTGCGTCTCGGGCAGCCCTTGAAAAACTGACTCGTGACATTCCCCGTGTAATCGAATATGATGAAATAAAAAGATTTTGCAGGTAAAAATTTTTGGCTCCGTCCCCAAGGCTTTTTCTTGCAGGATCCTCCCTTATTGCTCTGACAAACTCGATTTTTGAAGTGCCGCCACGGCCACAACAATGAAGCTATTCGGATGTACCTCTGCGCATTCGTCGCGTCTCGGGCAGCCCTTGAAAAAGTTACTCGTGTAATTTCCCGCGTAATACGAATATGATGAAATAAAAAGATTTTGCAGGGAAACAAATTCGGCCCCGACTCCGACGCTTTTTCTTGCAGGATCATCCCTTATTGCTCTGACAAACTCGATTTTCGATGGGCCGCCACGGCCACAACAATGAAGCTATCCAGATGTACCTTGGCGCATTCGTTGCGTCTCCGGCAGCCCTTGAAAAACTGACTCGTGAAATTTCTCGTGTAATACGAATATGATGAAATAAAAAGATTTTGCAGAGAAACAAATTTGGCCCCGTCCCGAAGGCTTTTTCTTGCAGGATCCTCCCTTATTGCTCTGAAAAACTCGATTTTCGATGTGCCGCCACGGCCACAAAAATGAAGCTATCCGGATGTACCTTGGCGCATTCGTTGCGTCTCGGGCAGCCCTTGAAAAACTGACTCGTGAAATTCCCCGTGTAATCGAATATGATGAAATCAAAAGATTTTGCAGGTAAAAAATTTTGGCTCCGTCCCCAAGGCTTTTTCTTGCAGGATCATCCCTTATTGCTCTGAAAAACTCGATTTTCGATGAGCCGCCACGGCCACAACAATGAAGCTATCCAGATGTACCTTGGCGCATTCGTTGCGTCTCCGGCAGCCCTTGAAAAACTGACTTGTGAAATTTCTCGTGTAATACGAATATGATGAAATAAAAAGATTTTGCAGGGAAACGAATTTGGCCCCGTCTCCGAGGCTTTTTCTTGCAGGATCATCCCTTATTGCTCTGAAAAACTCGATTTTTGAAGTGCCGCCACGGGCACAAAAATGAAGGTATCCGGATGTACCTTGGCGCATTCGTTGCGTCTCCGGCAGCCCTTGAAAAACTGACTTGTGAAATTTCTCGTGTAATACGAATATGATGAAATAAAAAGATTTTGCAGGGAAACGAATTTGGACCCGTCTCCGAGGCTTTTTCTTGCAGGATCATCCCTTATTGCTCTGAAAAACTCGATTTTTGAAGTGCCGCCACGGGCACAAAAATGAAGGTATCCGGATGTACCTTGGCGCATTCGTTGCGTCTCCGGCAGCCCTTGAAAAACTGACTCGTGAAATTTCTCGTGTAATCCGAATATGATGAAATAAAAAGATTTTGCAGGGAAACAAATTTGGCCCCGTCTCCGAGGCTTTTTCTTGCTGGATCATCCCTTATTGCTCTGAAAAACTCGATTTTTGTAGTGCAGCCACGGGCACAAAAATGAAGCTATCCGGATGTACCTTGGCGCATTCGTTGCGTCTCGGGCAGCCCTTGAAAAAGTTACTCGCGTAATTTCCCGCGTAATACGAATATGATGAAATAAAAAGATTTTGCAGGGAAACAAATTCGGCCCCGTCTCCGACGCTTTTTCTTGCAGGATCATCCCTTATTGCTCTGAAAAACTCGATTTTCGATGGGCCGCCACGGCCACAACAATGAAGCTATCCAGATGTACCTTAGCGCATTCGTTGCGTCTCGGGCAGCCCTTGAAAAACTGACTCGTGAAATTCCCCGTGTAATCGAATATGATGAAATAAAAAGATTTTGCAGGTAAAAAATTTTGGCCCCGTCCCGAAGGCTTTTTCTTGCAGGATCCTCCCTTATTGCTCTGAAAAACTCGATTTTCGATGTGCTGCCACGGCCACAAAAATGAAGCTATCCGGATGTACCTTGGCGCATTCGTTGCGTCTCCGGCAGCCCTTGAAAAACTGACTCGTGAAATTTCTCGTGTAATACGAATATCATGAAATAAAAAGATTTTGCAGGGAAACAAATTTGGCCCCGTCTCCGAGGCTTTTTCTTGCAGGATCATCCCTTATTGCTCTGGAAAACTCGATATTTGAAGTGCCGCCACGGGCACAAAAATGAAGGTATCCGGATGTACCTTGGCGCATTCGTTGCGTCTCGGGCAGCCCTTGAAAAACTGACTCGTGAAATTTCCCGTGTAATAGGAATATGATGAAATAAAAAGATTTTGCAGGGAACAAATTTTGGCCCCGTCCCGAAGGCATTTTCTTGCAGGATCCTCCCTCATTGCTCTGAAAAACTCGATTTTCGATGTGCCGCCACGGCCACAAAAATGAAGCTATCCGGATGTACCTTGGCGCATTCGTCGCGTCTCGGGCAGCCCTTGAAAAAGATACTCGTGTAATTTCCCGCGTAATACGAATATGATGAAATAAAAAGATTTTGCAGGGAAACAAATTTGGCCCCGTCCCGAAGGCTTTTTCTTGCAGGATCCTCCCTTATTGCTCTGAAAAACTCGATTTTCGATGTGCCGCCACGGCCACAAAAATGAAGCTATCCGGATGTACCTTGGCGCATTCGTTGCGTCTCGGGCAGCCCTTGAAAAACTGACTCGTGAAATTCCCCGTGTAATCGAATATGATGAAATAAAAAGATTTTGCAGGTAAAAAATTTTGGCTCCGTCCCCAAGGCTTTTTCTTGCAGGATCATCCCTTATTGCTCTGACAAACTCGATTTTTGAAGTGCCGCCACGGCCACAACAATGAAGCTATCCGGATGTACCTTGGCGCATTCGTCGCGTCGCGGGCAGCCCTTGAAAAAGTTACTCGTGTAATTTCCCGCGTAATACGAATAGGATGAAATAAAAAGATTTTGCAGGGAAACAAATTTGGCCCCGTCCCGAAGGCTTTTTCTTGCAGGATCCTCCCTTATTGCTCTGAAAAACTCGATTTTCGATGTGCTGCCACGGCCACAAAAATGAAGCTATCCGGATGTACCTTGGCGCACTCGTTGCGTCTCGGGCAGCCCTTGAAAAAGTTACTCGCGTAATTTCCCGCGTAATACGAATATGATGAAATAAAAAGATTTTGCAGGGAAACAAATTCGGCCCCGTCTCCGACGCTTTTTCTTGCAGGATAATCCCTTGTTGCTCTGAAAAACTCGATTTTCGATGGGCCACCACGGCCACAACAATGAAGCTATCCAGATGTACCTTGGCGCATTCGTTGCGTCTCCGGCAGCCCTTGAAAAACTGACTCGTGAAATTTCTCGTGTAATACGAATATGATGAAATAAAAAGATTTTGCAGGGAAACAAATTTGGCCCCGTCTCCGAGGCTTTTTCTTGCAGGATCATCCCTTATTGCTCTGGAAAACTCGATTTTTGAAGTGCCGCCACGGGCACAAAAATGAAGGTATCCGGATGTACCTTGGCGCATTCGTTGCGTCTCGGGCAGCCCTTGAAAAACTGACTCGTGAAATTTCCCGTGTAATAGGAATATGATGAAATAAAAAGATTTTGCAGGGAACAAATTTTGGTCCCGTCCCGAAGGCATTTTCTTGCAGGATCCTCCCTTATTGCTCTGAAAAACTCGATTTTCGATGTGCCGTCACGGCCACAAAAATGAAGCTATCCGGATGTACCTTGGCGCATTCGTTGCGTCTCCGGCAGCCCTTGAAAAACTGACTCGTGAAATTTCTCGTGTAATACGAATATGATGAAATAAAAAGATTTTGCAGGGAAACAAATTTGGCCCCGTCCCGAAGGCTTTTTCTTGCAGGATCCTCCCTTATTGCTCTGAAAAACTCGATTTTCGATGTGCCGCCACGGCCACAAAAATGAAGCTATCCGGATGTACCTTGGCGCATTCGTTGCGTCTCGGGCAGCCCTTGAAAAAGTTACTCGCGTAATTTCCCGCGTAATACGAATATGATGAAATAAAAAGATTTTGCAGGGAAACAAATTCGGCCCCGTCTCCGACGCTTTTTCTTGCAGGATCATCCCTTATTGCTCTGAAAAACTCGATTTTCGATGGGCCGCCACGGCCACAACAATGAAGCTATCCAGATGTACCTTGGCGCATTCGTTGCGTCTCCGGCAGCCCTTGAAAAACTGACTCGTGAAATTTCTCGTGTAATACGAATATGATGAAATAAAAAGATTTTGCAGGGAAACAAATTTGGCCCCGTCTCCGAGGCTTTTTCTTGCAGGATCATCCCTTATTGCTCTGGAAAACTCGATTTTTGAAGTGCCGCCACGGGCACAAAAATGAAGGTATCCGGATGTACCTTGGCGCATTCGTTGCGTCTCGGGCAGCCCTTGAAAAACTGACTCGTGAAATTTCCCGTGTAATAGGAATATGATGAAATAAAAAGATTTTGCAGGGAACAAATTTTGGTCCCGTCCCGAAGGCATTTTCTTGCAGGATCCTCCCTTATTGCTCTGAAAAACTCGATTTTCGATGTGCCGTCACGGCCACAAAAATGAAGCTATCCGGATGTACCTTGGCGCATTCGTTGCGTCTCCGGCAGCCCTTGAAAAACTGACTCGTGAAATTTCTCGTGTAATACGAATATGATGAAATAAAAAGATTTTGCAGGGAAACAAATTTGGCCCCGTCTCCGAGGCTTTTTCTTGCAGGATCATCCCTTATTGCTCTGGAAAACTCGATTTTTGAAGTGCCGCCACGGGCACAAAAATGAAGGTATCCGGATGTACCTTGGCGCATTCGTTGCGTCTCGGGCAGCCCTTGAAAAACTGACTCGTGAAATTTCCCGTGTAATAGGAATATGATGAAATAAAAAGATTTTGCAGGGAACAAATTTTGGCCCCGTCCCGAAGGCATTTTCTTGCAGGATCCTCCCTTATTGCTCTGAAAAACTCGATTTTCGATGTGCCGCCACGGCCACAAAAATGAAGCTATCCGGATGTACCTTGGCGCATTCGTTGCGTCTCGGGCAGCCCTTGAAAAAGTTACTCGCGTAATTTCCCGCGTAATACGAATATGATGAAATAAAAAGATTTTGCAGGGAAACAAATTTGGCCCCGTCTCCGAAGCTTTTTCTTGCAGGATCATCCCTTATTGCTCTGAAAAACTCGATTTTCGATGTGCCGCCACGGCCACAAAAATGAAGCTATCCGGATGTACCTTGGCGCATTCGTTGCGTCTCGGGCAGCCCTTGAAAAACTGACTCGTGAAATTCCCCGTGTAATCGAATATGATGAAATAAAAAGATTTTGCAGGTAAAAAATTTTGGCTCCGTCCCCAAGGCTTTTTCTTGCAGGATCCTCCCTTATTGCTCTGAAAGACTCGATTTTCGATGTGCCGCCACGGCCACAAAAATGAAGCTATCCGGATGTACCTTGGCGCATTCGTTGCGTCTCGGGCAGCCCTTGAAAAACTGACTCGCGAAATTTCCCGTGTATTACGAATATGATGAAATAAAAAGATTTTGCAGGGAACAAATTTTGGCCCCGTCCCGAAGGCTTTTTCTTGCAGGATCCTCCCTTATTGCTCTGAAAAACTCGATTTTCGATGTGCCGCCACGGCCACAAAAATGAAGCTATCCGGATGTACCTTGGCGCATTCGTTGCGTCTCCGGCAGCCCTTGAAAAACTGACTCGTAAAATTTCCCGTGTAGTACGAATATGATGAAATAAAAAGATTTTGCAGGGAAACAAATTCGGCCCCGTCTCCGACGCTTTTTCTTGCAGAATCATCCCTTATTGCTCTGAAAAACTCGATATTTAAAGTGCCGCCACGGGCACAAAAATGAAGCTATCCGGATGTACCTTGGCGCATTTGTTGCGTATCGGGCAGCCCTTGAAAAACTGCCTCGTGAAATTTCCCGCGTAATACGAATATGATGAAATAACAAGGTTTTGGAGGGAAACAAATTTGGCGCCGTCCCCGAGGCTTTTTAATGCAGGATCATCCCTTATTGCTCTGAAAAGCTCGATTTTCGATGGGCCGCCACGGCCACAACAATGGAGCTATCCGGATGTACCTTGGTGCATTCGTCTCGTCTCGTGCAGCCCTTGAAAAACTGACTCGTGAAATTTCTCGTGTAATACGAATATGATGAAATAAAAAGATTTTGCAGGGAAACAAATTTGGCCCCGTCTCCGAGGCTTTTTCTTGCAGGATCATCCCTTATTGCTCTGAAAAACTCGATATTTAAAGTGCCGCCACGGGCACAAAAATGAAGCCATCCGGATGTACCTTGGCGCATTCGTTGCGTCTCGGGCAGCCCTTGAAAAACTGACTCGTGAAATTTCTCGTGTAATACGAATATGATGAAATAAAAAGATTTTCAGGGAACAAATTTTGGCCCCGTCCCGAAGGCTTTTTCTTGCAGGATCCTTCCTTATTGCTCTGAAAAACTCGATTTTCGATGTGCCGCCACGGCCACAAAAATGAAGCTATCCGGATGTAACTTGGCACATTCGTTGCGTCTCCGGCAGCCCTTGAAAGACTGACTCGCGAAATTTCCCGTGTAATACGAATATGATGAAATAAAAAGATTTTGCAGGGAACAAATTTTGGCCCCGTCCCGAAGGCTTTTTCTTGCAGGATCCTCCCTTATTGCTCTGAAAAACTCGATTTTCGATGTGCCGCCACGGCCACAAAAATGAAGCTATCCGGATGTACCTTGCCGCATTCGTTGCGTCTCCGGCAGCCCTTGAAAAACTGACTCGTAAAATTTCCCGTGTAGTACGAATATGATGAAATAAAAAGATTTTGCAGGGAAACAAATTCGGCCCCGTCTCCGACGCTTTTTCTTGCAGGATCATCCCTTATTGCTCTGAAAAACTCGATATTTAAAGTGCCGCCACGGGCACAAAAATGAAGCTATCCGGATGTACCTTGGCGCATTTGTTGCGTCTCGGGCAGCCCTTGAAAAACTGCCTCGTGAAATTTCCCGCGTAATACGAATATGATGAAATAACAAGGTTTTGGAGGGAAACAAATTTGGCGCCGTCCCCGAGGCTTTTTAATGCAGGATCATCCCTTATTGCTCTGAAAAGCTCGATTTTCGATGGGCCGCCACGGCCACAACAATGGAGCTATCCGGATGTACCTTGGTGCATTCGTTGCGTCTCGGGCAGCCCTTGAAAAACTGACTCGTGAAATTTCTCGTGTAATCGAATATGATGAAATAAAAAGATTTTGCAGGTAAACAATTTTGGCTCCGTCCCCAAGGCTTTTTCTTGCAGGATCCTCCCTTATTGCTCTGAAAGACTCGATTTTCGATGTGCCGCCACGGCCACAAAAATGAAGCTATCCGGATGTACCTTGGCGCATTCGTTGCGTCTCGGGCAGCCCTTGAAAAACTGACTCGCGAAATTTCCCGTGTATTACGAATATGATGAAATAAAAAGATTTTGCGGGGAACAAATTTTGGCCCCGTCCCGAAGGCTTTTTCTTGCAGGATCCTCCCTTATTGCTCTGAAAAACTCGATTTTCGATGTGCCGCCACGGCCACAAAAATGAAGCTATCCGGATGTACCTTGGTGCATTCGTTGCGTCTCGGGCAGCCCTTGAAAAACTGCCTCGTGAAATTTCCCGCGTAATACGAATATGATGAAATAACAAGGTTTTGGAGGGAAACAAATTTGGCGCCGTCCCCGAGGCTTTTTAATGCAGGATCATCCCTTATTGCTCTGAAAAGCTCGATTTTCGATGGGCCGCCACGGCCACAACAATGGAGCTATCCGGATGTACCTTGGTGCATTCGTTGCGTCTCGGGCAGCCCTTGAAAAACTGACTCGTGAAATTTCTCGTGTAATACAAATATGATGAAATAAAAAGATTTTGCAGGGAAACAAATTTGGCCCCGTCTCCGAGGCTTTTTCTTGCAGGATCATCCCTTATTGCTCTGAAAAACTCGATATTTAAAGTGCCGCCACGGGCACAAAAATGAAGCTATCCGGATGTACCTTGGCGCATTCGTTGCGTCTCGGGCAGCCCTTGAAAAACTGACTCGTGAAATTTCTCGTGTAATACGAATATGATGAAATAAAAAGATTTTGCAGGGAAACAAATTTGGCCCCGTCTCCGAGGCTTTTTCTTGCAGGATCATCCCTTATTGCTCTGAAAAACTCGATATTTAAAGTGCCGCCACGGGCACAAAAATGAAGCTATCCGGATGTACCTTGGCGCATTCGTTGCGTCTCCGGCAGCCCTTGAAAAACTGACTCGTAAAATTTCCCGTGTAGTACGAATATGATGAAATAAAAAGATTTTGCAGGGAAACAAATTCGGCCCCGTCTCCGACGCTTTTTCTTGCAGGATCATCCCTTATTGCTCTGAAAAACTCGATATTTAAAGTGCCGCCACGGGCACAAAAATGAAGCTATCCGGATGTACCTTGGCGCATTTGTTGCGTCTCGGGCAGCCCTTGAAAAAATGCCTCGTGAAATTTCCCGCGTAATACGAATATGATGAAATAACAAGGTTTTGGAGGGAAACAAATTTGGCGCCGTCCCCGAGGCTTTTTAATGCAGGATCATCCCTTATTGCTCTGAAAAGCTCGATTTTCGATGGGCCGCCACGGCCACAACAATGGAGCTATCCGGATGTACCTTGGTGCATTCGTTGCGTCTCGGGCAGCCCTTGAAAAACTGACTCGTGAAATTTCTCGTGTAATACAAATATGATGAAATAAAAAGATTTTGCAGGGAAACAAATTTGGCCCCGTCTCCGAGGCTTTTTCTTGCAGGATCATCCCTTATTGCTCTGAAAAACTCGATATTTAAAGTGCCGCCACGGGCACAAAAATGAAGCTATCCGGATGTACCTTGGCGCATTCGTTGCGTCTCGGGCAGCCCTTGAAAAACTGACTCGTGAAATTTCTCGTGTAATACGAATATGATGAAATAAAAAGATTTTCAGGGAACAAATTTTGGCCCCGTCCCGAAGGCTTTTTCTTGCAGGATCCTTCCTTATTGCTCTGAAAAACTCGATTTTCGATGTGCCGCCACGGCCACAAAAATGAAGCTATCCGGATGTAACTTGGCACATTCGTTGCGTCTCCGGCAGCCCTTGAAAAATTGACTCGCGAAATTTCCCGTGTAATACGAATATGATGAAATAAAAAGATTTTGCAGGGAACAAATTTTGGCCCCGTCCCGAAGGCTTTTTCTTGCAGGATAGTAGTGTAGCAAGGGGGATTCTGGACCAACGCGTGTTAGTGCACACGTACACGTAACACGTACACACCCACACATACACACCGACTTCCACGGTGCGGGGGAGGGGGGGCATCGGACCAACGCATGTTAGTGCACACGTACACGTCACACGTACACACCCACACATACCCACCGACTTCCAAGAAGCGGGGGGGGGGGGGGGGGGGGGGCTCGAAGATTCCGTGACACCATTGATGAGGTGGAGGGCGGGGGGGGGGGGGGGGGGGCATCTCGGAGATTCTGTGAACCACGGCGGCAGGGGGGGGTGGGGCATCAGGCGTGAGGTATGAGTTACCCCATATTTCTTAGCCGAATTCTTTATTTATTATTATTTATGCGTGTAATAAATATTCCTATGACGGCACAAGCAGAGCAGTATGAATGCTTCGAGTTACCGATATGTCTTAATTGTATTGTTTATTGCAATCGAACGTTTTTTTTTTTTTTTTTTTTTTGGGGGGGCGACGTTCGATGTGTTACAACGCACCGCGGTGACGTCACAGCCAGAGCAGAGCGTTTTTTGCCACAACGAGATAGCCACGATATCTAGGATATCGGTTGACACTTCTCCAAGACGTTTTATCATAAACAATAACGACGGCCCAAAAAATTAGCTATCATTCTCTTTCACAAACCTTAGAAAGAGAGAGAGCAGCAGCATTACCACATTATTCGATCATCTCACATCTCTCGCGTAGAAAGGATTTTATTGTAACGGAAGAAGTGAACGGAGAAGCATTGGAAGAACGTTGAGTAAGAGCGTTAATAATGGATATACGCGATCGTGATAGAATCGATGTTCTTTGCCAAAATATTATTTCCAAAATACAAATGTGTGCGGTGTTACCAGTTTTAATTAAACTCAAGGTTTTCAATGACGATGATGTAAATTTGCCGATTTGGAGAGTAAGTATAAATAATATTCTTCTTTATTTCAAAATGCTCTTCGTTAAATATTATGATTGTGTTTTCAGAGGAGGATACATTCTAAATCTACAGCGCAAGATATCGTACTAACGATAAAGACACGAGGACCATACGCATACCACAATTTTATACAGGCATTACGTCAAACGGATCACAATGATGAAGCCGATCTTCTTGAAAATGCCAGACTTATAGATGATATCAAATCATTTAAATTATTAATACAATTGCTCCCAATCGCAATTAATTGGATCGTGGCAATCATTAGCGATCAGAATCGGTTAGAAGCTGTTAAACTTAAATATATCTCGCAAATTCAATCTATTTAGCTTTTTAATGTTTTCGATTATGAATATAATTTACCCGTTTTTTTTTTAATGTTGGTTCCAGGTTACTATGAACTAATCGCAAAGGTTTTCACTCCACGGAGTGAATGATAATACACACTCGAATCCAAATCATGCACGCTATTAACACAACGTTGGCTGCAACAGCTTTGGAACCCCGACAGCGCAATGGTGATTATTGAATTAAGAGGACGAATAATGAGGCAACTCAACTTCATTGACGACTGGACCATCCTAATTGATATTAACATGAACGCGAGATGCAGCATAACATTTTGTTTTTTTCATTTTTTATAAATCATTTTCTTTTATAATTCATTTTTTATATATACTTACATAATTTTTCTTATGTAATTTCATGTGTACTCATTCCAAATATATTTTCTCTCGAATAAAAATAAAAACATGTTACAAATATCTATGGTTTTATACAATTTTTATTCAATATCGTGGTTTCTTCTATTTGATATTACACTCGGTATTACATTCGTTATTACTTATAAAATTATTACATTTGAACAAATTCAATGTTATTATATAGAGTCCCATGAGAGCGTAAAGCCAATCCGTTTTCATGAGATGCATGAACCATCTCCTTGAACAGATCTTCATTTGACAGAATTGGTGTGATCATCCGGGCTGGTAGAAAAACCGTACAAGTTTTTTCCAAATCCACGACGACTCTGTCGCCGTACTTGGTTTTTGCGATTCTTATATCGGTAACTGGATACGCCTTCTGAGGTGACAATTCGGACAGCTTTTTGATTGGAAGAAAGTCAGCCAACATAGCCACTTTGTTGATTTCGTGTAAATTCATGTTGATCTAAAAAATACATTTTTCCCCATAAAATTGTTTATCGCTAACACTCGAAATTACGAGAACACATAATTCAAGAGACAAAACGTTTAATACAAACCTGCGATTTTTTCATGATGATGCGTCAAAATTTATTTGTCCAAATTTGGTTACCAACGATTGAGTTCGTGATCGTGCGATAATTATTTTTTCCACTGCTTGATTTTACTGCTCGTAATAATTGTTTAATGCGGATTAGCAATTCGCGTCTCTTCAACGGTAATAACTTCAGATGCGATGACTTTTGACTGTGTCGCATGAAGACTGATGCAACGACTGATTGGAACAGTCGCGAGCGCGTCTCATTTATACCGAATTTGATCTTCCATCTCATTTTAGTGACTAATTCTTAATTATTATTATTATTTCGCTATGTGAATGCTATGAGGGAATAAAGCTGTGATAAGTTGAGACTAGTCGAGACGAATCGAAACAAGTCGAGACGTTTCCATTGTGGGGGGAAGCATCGAACATTATTTGAATCATTTTCGTTGGTGTATAGGGTATTCAAAATATAGCAAACACAGACATGATATGTATTAAAATCTTTTTTTATTTTCAAGGAAAAATACACTTAATTCTCGGGGGGGGGGGGGGGGGAATTTGGGCGAAGCCAATATTTTAGAGCTAGAACATTTTTGCTAGCGCAATTGAACTTTGATGAATACTTGTGATATGAACAATTAGTGCGTACGTTTTTCTGCAATTTTTGTAACGATGGACACTCGAGATTATCAAGATTGATTATGAGCTCCGACCAATCATTCAACAAATTCATCAACCATTCTCTCTTCTCCGGACCTTTAACGTAAATTACTCGTGCATCGCGCAAAATGTTTTGAAGAATTCTGTTTATAACATTATATGGTATGGCGCCATAGTTCCATGGTAAACCGTGATAATTATCTGTCAACCAAGCATTTGTACATCTATATTTGACGGGCAAATCAATCCATACGCATGGTGGCTCGAAGAAAATCGTTGACGGTGTTCGATTGAAATCCTTTAAAGAAATAACGGAAAATTCTTTCAACACAAATTCGTTCGAGGGCTTTTTGAAACCTTGCAAGTCAACCACGTACTCCATCTCGGATACAACTGATTCCAATTACCCTCGCGTCCGATTTATAAGAAACATTCAATACGCCCCCCCCCCCAACTTATGAATATATAGTAATAATAAAAACTATAAAAAGTAAAAAAGAAAAATATATAACTCTACTGACGAACGTGTTCTTACACTATTTTTTTAACATTACCACTGATGGGGTTATATTCGACAATACGGTCATGTAAAATTAAACAATAAGCCGAGGTTTGAGCGGGAATGGGATTTACAGATTCGAATTCGAGGCGAATATCGACGGGGCCTGATTTCAACGATTCATTCTGCTTTGAACAATCGATAACAATTAACGGCGCGTATTTCAAAAAGTCACCTTTGTTTATGAGTGGTTCGGGCTCTTTCTCGTAATAAGAAGACTGGAAATTTACATACATTTCATAGAGCAAAGCGTACTGATTGCGACTAATGTCAAGATTTAAGTTCCCATAAGGATAACTCTGTGAATTCAAAAAGAGTTTAACGTCTCGGATATGACAATGATCAAAATGACTCGCATTCTTAAGAGCATTATTTTTTCGTGCTGTTTGGAATCCTACGATTACGTATCGAGGTTTTTCGAGCTGAGTAGAAGTTTTTATCACCCAAACGTGTTTCGACGAGGTTGGTAATAGAGGGTACTCGTACAGTTTCCACGTGCGAAAACTTATTGGGATGGGCGTATCTTTGGCTATGTAATTTAATAGCTGAATTTTTCGCTCATCGGAGACCTTGATATACGGTATCATCCATTCAATTTTCGAAAGAGTAATTTTGAATTCTTCCGACGCAGCATCCCCTTCAGGCCGTGTCAGTATGATGGCATTCGTGTCGGTGTTTGTCCTTGTCAATATCAACTCGTGCTTGGCATTGATGATAATCTTGCGATAGTCCTCGGCAAAGCCCAGTAACATACTCAGTGGTAGCGAGATATCAAAGTAGCCAGAAGCATCAGTTATTTGTAGGTCTTCTGCACTGGGAGCCCAGCCAGCGTTTTCCATTATCGATGTCTGACTAGGGTTCTGAGACACGTAATTCTTCATTACGCTCGTGAGACCAACATTTTTACACCGGTCAATCTCAACAGCATTTAGCTCGTAGCGTATCTCCTCGAATAAATGACAGATGGCGTTGGTGACCAACTTTGTGCTCGTGGTGGGAGTTTGTCCATCGGTTCTTGTTAATCTACCGCTAACGTGCAGCGAGCTCTTGCTCGGCAACAAGCACAAATCTTGATGCTGCACGGCGATACGAATTTCATCGTTGTTATTGAAGGTTGCCGAGGCGAATGGTTGATGCCCGTGTATCTCGTAATGCGCAATGGCATCATCAAACATCACGGGTTTTTGTATTTTTAAGATTTCCGCCATGGTATGAAGCAGGAAATTGTAATATAACAAGAACTTATTTTTATTTTGTTTGAAGTTTCAGACCCAGACTCTTCAGATATCGAATGTTCTGACGTGTTAGCTCCTTGCGAGGCGCTCGACGAATGTTTCGTTCGAGGCATGGTCGTTCAAATTTATACCCGTTACCGCTCTTCGACTCAAACACAATTCCCATTTTTTAGGATTTTATGTGTAGCCGGATCGTTATTAGCTCACCACGAAAATTCACCAACTCGCCGCCTTGATCGACAATTTTCAGCTGTAGATTGTGTATCGATTTAACGGTAACTGGGAGATATGCGATGTGCGAGGGTACTTCGATAATTTTATACCCTGGCGGTACAGTAGGAACAAATTCGTGAATCGTATGAACTCGTTGTCCGTTGATATACGCTCCCGAGGTTATGTTACACTCAACTCGTAGAGAATTTATCTTGAGAATAGTAACGGGTAAATCAGATTTATGGGTAATATTAGGTGGAAGGATGCGTGGTGTAAAACCCAACAGTCTACCAATAGAATCACTCGATTCAAAATTTATCTCACGATTGCTTTTAATTTCACTGCACAGAGTATTATTATTGGGCTTCAGAATGATTGTGATATCACTATCGGAGAGTACTTTTTTCAGGTAGCTCTCAATATCCTCAATTTCGTAGCTCCCAGTTGGTATGGTGATAATCTCCGTACCCACGTAAAATTGGTTATTTTTCTCGTCTATATTGGGAATTGAATTGAAGGTCAACAGTTCAAGGAGACCCAGAGTATAATTTTTATTCGGTGACAATTCGATCGGGGGAAAATAATGAGCTTCGAGTATGGACGATGTACCTGACAAAGTCAGTGTAAAAGATTCATCCATCGCGTCTAGCACTCAACTGATGCTACGACCCGTGTAACGACCCCTTTTATAATTCACCATTGAGAAACTTGAGGCACAAATGTCCACACACTATCGTATCATAGTCTTGATATTTTTGATAATTGTAATTCACTTTGCTACCAACACCGAGGTATTTTCTTAAATCTGGTGGTGGTTGAAGATCACCGAAACTGTCGAAGTACATTACTTTCTTGTTCTTTTTCACGTATGCGACCCAATGCGTGCCTGGACCGTCTTTATCGTCAAGATTGACGATAGCTGATTCGTATTTTCGTGGTCCATTCTTTGGTAACGCATTTCTCATGTAAACACCACGGAAATGTGGAATTTGCATGATTCTGGCGAACTTTGATAAATCAGCGTCGGTGAGCGCTCGGTGTGGTAGCCTTAGTCGTTTTTTACATGAAGACCCATGCCACTTTTGTACGGTTTAAGATAAAGCCCCTTTCCCAATGCTATACTCTCGATTGCATCGTTGTGACGTTTACTCTCCTCGAGAGCCCTTTTCGCCGCCGCGGCATCGTTCACAGCTTTGGCAATGCCAGCTGCACCACCAGCGAGAGCTCCGGTGGCACTCAATCCCGCGAAAAGAGGTATGAGAAAGGGTAAAAATCCGCCAATTTTTGGTGGTACGGGAAGAATGCGCGGTAATTGGATGTTCCTCTTGCCACCGGCATTTCTTACAGCTGCGCGTGCGCCCGTGAGAACTGATTTCACAGCGTTCGCGCCGGGAGTCATAGAGGTTTTCGCTGCTCTGATAATACGCTTTATCGCGACTTTTGTCGCTCGAGGCTTCTTCTTCTTCCTATTCTTCCTCTCCCTAATACCCATACCGAGCTTAGTTTTAGCTTTCATCAGGTTCGCAACTCCCCAAGCTGTAGCTTTTTCACTCAAATTTGCGTCTTTTGCCAAAACACGTCTCCAAGCTTTGTCCTCGAGTGTTCTATCAGCCGCGTGTCGAGCTTCGATGTTTTCTCGATTTTTAGAATACGCGATATCGTGATCTTTACAAGCAGCGTCGAGGGCATTAATCCCCGGGTCACCTCGTTCGAGTCTCTTTTTCAATTTGGTGCCAGGACCGCAATATTGATAACCAGGCACATGCAGTTCGATGGGAAGCCGATTGATGAGATTGTTGACAAGTCCCTTTCCGTGTACGATCATTACTCGATGAAGAATAGTCGTAGACTGAGAAATTTTGTTTCGAATCGCCTATTTATCGATATTCTGCTCTCATGATGTGTTCTTTCCCGTAGAAAGTACAAAATAATACTGAGACAATTTTTGTTTCGATGCTTCTCATATTTATATCATTACCCACCCGAAATCATCATTATCCTTATAAAAAGGCTTAGTCGTGTCTCTAGACGTCAGTTATTCTCGAGATGAGGTTCCATAACCAATCGGTCAGATTACCCACGAAAAATTTTGACGATCTCGTGCGAGACGGCGCGAGGAGACGAGGGAGGAGGCGACATGGAGAACTGTTGCCGAGTAGTGTACGCGCATTATTTTGCGGTCCATCCAATTGTGGAAAGACTAACGCGCTCCTTACCCTCATTACACATCCGAACGGCTTGAGATTTGAGAATGTGTATGTGTATTCAAAATCTTTGAATCAACCAAAGTACATATTTCTCAAACGTTTGCTCGAATCTGTGAAAGGAGTCAAATATTTTCCTTGCGCCGATCACGAGCAAGTCATCAAACCCGAGGAGGCTGGGTCGAATTCGATCATGATTTTCGATGATATTGCCTGTGAAAAACAGGATAACGTGAGAGCATTTTTCTGCATGGGGCGACACAGAGACGTGGACTGCTTTTATCTCTGTCAAACGTATGCGCGTATTCCGAAACATCTCGTGCGCGATAATACTAATCTATTGGTACTCTTTAAGCAGGATGAATTGAATTTGAAACATGTATATGATGATCACGTAAATACCGATATGTCGTACACGCAATTTAAAAGTTTATGTTCAAAGTGCTGGAACGACGGTAAATATGGATTCGTGGTAATAGACAAGGATAGTGAATTGAACAAGGGTCGTTACAGGAAGGGATTTGATTGCTTTATAAATTTGTAGCCTTCAACGTTATCACGCAGTTGGAGTCTAACCTTAAAGGCGTCAATATGCACAGAGCTGATCTAAATAAGGAGAAAGATATTGTTACCGGAGGTTTTCGCTCGACATCCCTGCCGCCTGCGATGTCGGGTGTCGGCGGAGTGCCCTATATATTAGGAGCATACTCGACGTCGTGCGTCGAACGATTTCGTCGCACTCCGTCGCTTTTCGACAATCTTCGACGAAAGGTGACGAAAGGGCCCGACGCTAGCGCGACGATCAGCGGCTCTCTTCGATCGAGAGTGGCTGATCGATGCTGATCAGTAGCTAATTAACCTTTGAGCGGGTTAGTGGACTCTTGAGCGGACTAACAGTCGAACGGGTTAGTCGAGAGAACGGACTAGCAGTTGGACGGGTTGGTCGAGAGAGACCACTAAACCGTAGCACGTATTAGAAATTGTGACGGTGCACCGTCTTTGTGTACCGCATAGTGTTCAACTTTGTCAAAGATATAGGTGACCCCGGTCTTCGACCACCTATAGACAAAAGAACACCAGTGTGCTGTTATTGGGAAATTGGTGAAGGAAGTAACAACCGAACATTGTAGAGATTTTGTCGATCAATACTGTAAGTACCAATAAATTTGCCTATCTCGGTCAATCACTGAGTCTTCTTTGATTTCGCGAGATTTTCCTTTCGGTCCTACAACGGAACTCACCCTGAGAATCCGGTCTCTCAATTTACTCGTCAAATAGTGTCGTTCGTCATAACGTAAATCTGACTGGCGCCCAAAAGCGAAATATAGATTTTGAAAACGTTGTCAAAGAGCCCCGGCAGCCGACGGACCACGGCCGCGCCGGGTGGGTATTTCAGAATAATTGTAAGAAAAGAAATACCGGTCTCAATATTTTACGTCAAGTCGCGAGCGCGAGCGACGCGATTCGCCGGAAACATAGAATGTTGAAATTAGGAAAAACAACGACCGAGAGAAATATGGAAGAATTTTTTAGGCCGGTGGTAGCTCCGCTGCAAAAACTAGTCGATCAGTCGTCATCGTCGGTAAAACAGGAATCGGCTATCAACAATGAGCCGAATGTTGAATCATCCGTGAAAATGGAGGACGAATATACCGAGAATGAGGGTGATCGATTTGAACATACGTTTGAAACGGCTCACGGGGATACCTCGGAAGAAAATATTAGTATTGAGGATGATATTAATGACGATTTGTCTCAAAGTTATTTGAAAATGTTCGATACGAAGGAGAAGAAAGAATTGGATACGTCGTATGGAGTGCGAAAATTACAGGGAAATCGTTTAATGCTCGGAAGTTCACCAATTACGTTTGAGCAAAATGTTATTCGTGTCGGTGATAAGACTTATGATCAAAGTGAGGGTTTACTGGAATTGATATTTAAAAAATCACCTGATGAATCCCTCGTAAGGGTGAATGATATGGAAAGTTATCGTGAAATCCTCAACTCGACACACGCCTATAGAAAACATTACATCGGTGATTATCCAATTCGCAAGGATAAAAGTGTGAAATTCAAAAATATAATTGCACAAATGATCGCGTCACCTTTGAGAAAATCTGCGCCAAAGAGACACTCGGAGCGATTGGGTAAAGGCTTACCACGATCCAAAATTGTTAAAAGGAACAGTAGCCTGGATTACGTTTATTGGGACGACCCTAACGAATTAGTCGATAGGTTGCGGCTACTCTTTGCCTCCCAATCAGCCGGAAATTTTAGTCATTCGAATGAGATCGTTTCTATTATCGAAGAACTGCGTGAAGCTGGAATCATTTATTAATGCTGGTTAACGAGTATTCGAGCGCAGTCTTATCGCAACACCCAAAATGAGCGTTGATGTGTTTGGCCATCATTTGAGAAGGAGTAGGAATACTGGTACCGATGGTGGTCGAGGTCCTCCCGGAGAAGGTTTTAAAATCACCGTCGACGGTCAATACGATATGGACAATCAAAGATTGTGTAATTTAGGTGACCCCGTAGGCGAACACGATGCCGTGTCTGTGCGAGTGATGCAAGCTGCTATTGAGGAGGAATTTAGATTTATATACACAGTTACATCAGCCCTGCGAAATAATATCGATGAGTGTGAATCGATGCTTCAAGTCCTCGAATCGAAATTTCAAGAACACACGAAGCACGAGCGAGCGAATGACGCATCGGTACAAAAACTTGCTGCACGCGATTCTGAGCTTATTACTCGTTTGGATGAGCAACTGAGATCACACGAATCCAGTGTGACGTACGCTATACAACATCTGAAAACGCGAATCGAAGCTATCGAAAAATCCACTTTAAGCCCTTCGCAAATTCTGTCCGATCATCCTGGATTAATTGTGTCGGAGCATGGAAAAACAGGCGATAGCGGATGAACTCCATAAATCAGCACGGAGAAATTATCCACGTCGTCACGTTGACATACGAGGATTGGACGAGACGTGGCAAGCTGATCTCGTTGATATGACGGCATATGGACAGTACAATAATGGTTACAAATATCTACTAACAATTATAGATATTTTTTCAAAGTATGCTTGGGTCGTACCAACGAAAACGAAAAGTGGCAAGGATGTGTCGAGTGCCATGGCGACGGTTCTTAAACTTGGTCGCGCCCCCAAAAAATTGCACGTCGACCGTGGTAAAGAATTTTATAACAGCGAATTCAAGAATTTGCTCCAACGCCACGGAATCATCCTGTACTCAACCTTCAGCAACATGAAAGCATCGATATGCGAACGTTTTAATCGCACGATCAAGGATAAAATGTGGAAACAATTCTCCCTACGTGGATCGTACAAGTGGATCGATATACTAAAAAATTTAATCACCAATTACAATAATTCCAAGCATCATACGATAAAGACGAGGCCTCGCGACGTTACCGCTCGAAATGAAAAAAATATCTTGCTACACGTTTATCGAAAATCAAAAGTTAATCGAACGCGAAAGATAAAATTCAAAGTTGGCAATAAAGTACGAATAAGCAAGTATAAACACGTTTTCGAAAAAGGTTATACACCAAATTGGACAACGGAAATATTCATCATAAGCAAAGTCATACGTACCGATCCTGTAACGTACAAGTTGAGAGATTATCAGGACCAACCGATCGAAGGCGGCTTCTACCAAGAAGAACTCGCACCAGTCAAATATCCAAATACTTACCTTGTGGAAAAAGTTATTCGGAAACGTGGAAATAAATTACTTGTAAAATGGCTAGGTTTTGATAGTTCGCACAGTAGCTGGATAAACAAATCTGATTTGTAATTTTTTTATTTATATCATAAGTTTTTTTTTTTTTTTTTTAATCAATAAAAATAATAAACGAATTAAAAAATGGTTTTATACATCATTTTCAGGCATGATTAATACAGTGAAAAGATATCAAGTTTATTCACTTTTTACATTATGTGAATGAACTATTAGTCTGTAGGTACACAGTTTCCTCGCATCTATCCACCCCTTCCACTCCATACATGGACATCGTTTCAGGGTGGTTTCACAATTGAGATACGTCATCGAGGTGATGGTTTCAGCGATGGGATAATACCATGGATCTCGAATTATTTTTTTAACTTTATTTTGCGTTGATGGACGTGGCGTAGCGAATCCAAGCTCTCGTTTCGCGATCCATTTCTCCAGTTCACCACTTCTAATGCCGCGAGTACGATTGGCTGCCCAGGCTTCCGGTGATCCACAGAATTTGGAGGAATTTCCATATTCCCAGTCCTCGGGTCGACAGTGGGGGCAGGCACCCTCATAATCCTCCGCATCGAAGAAGTGTATGAATTTGTGTCGATTTTCACTGTCCAACTTTCTAGCCCAATCTAACCAAGCACTGGTGTAACAATAGGGATGAGGTCGCGACATACTACCTCTCTAATACGAGTGAAGTCTCAAATTGAAATTGAACTGAACACGGCAGCGCGTTTAAATATTCTTTTCTCTACTGTCGTGGGGGATGTGTCATATAAACAAAACTTCTTAGTCGTGTCGATTGTGAATGAAAACAAAAAAAACGATATCGTATTGCACTTCTATAATATATACATAAGTTTTATTTACATTGGTTCTCCAAACATTCTTCTCACTGTACACTTCTATAATACTATATGTTTATAATTCAATGCCCCACGGAAGAGTATCAGTCGTATTTGGATATATTATCCGTTTATCATCATTCCAACTTAGAGCTATTTTTTTCTGACTCACAGTTTCGACATTGTGATTTTTGCTGCGTATTAAATTTTGATTTTTCATTAAAATTTGATTGTCGAAGAGACATCGTTTATAATCGTCAAATGTTATCGTTTTCAGTGTAGCTCTCTTCACACCTTTCGCACGCATTTTGGTCGAGTTTTGCACTCTAAAACTATACATTTTGGCTCTTAATCCGACAAATTCTTGCATAATTTGGCCATTATTTTCATCCTTCATGAGACCCAAAACTTTCTTATTAACTAACGGCATACCATACGCATTGTCTGCTGAATAATCAGATGTGTCAAACCTGTGAATGTCCCGTTTCATAATTTCGTATATATCGGGAGTCTCTATGTGATAGAGTAAACTGTCGGTATCGGTGTACATTAGTTTAGCTCGGTCGTCAAAAGTTTGCTTTATATAATTGTAATGAAAGTCATAGATGTATGTTTTCGCCATATCGAGAATACAAAAACCAGTATATATAGGTTTGTTAAATTTTACTTGAGCGCGTGTCAATTCAATAATAACAGTCGCCTCGTCGAGTATGGTGCAGCTATGAAACGTTGGTTTTGCTATGAGGGCTCGAGCTCCATACCTGCCATCCCATTTAGTAACGAGTCGTATATCGCGATGGTTTCTTACATTTTCCATAGTTTTACCAAAAACGGCGTTATTCATGAGTTTGTAGAAATTTTTTTGAAAATCATTTGTGGATTTTTTTCGTAAGTTGTTATTCAAATCAATGTATTTTTGCAGCCAGGGATGTTGTTGAAATTTAAGAGTTCTGTAAACTTTAACGAGTTTTAAGCCCAAATTCAGGTATTGCTTCAAATTTGTATAGTGTATGATGTATCGATTTTTCGGATATAGCGTTGTCATTAATTTTGCATGCTTACTGCCAGGCGGTACAAAGGGTTCAGGTGCCAGGGGTAAGTCTTTGTGCAGTGCGTGTAATTCTTGCGGATACTCTAAATCGACTTCGAAAATATATCCTATGGCATTGTCATCCGGAATATCGCGTGGATCTATCGACTCCTCCTCTTCCCCCACCCACTCGAAAGACCCAGTAGGAAGATATTGGCTCATTGCTGCACCATACAAATTATTTACATCGTAATACATAAGATATGTTTCGGGTTTGTTTGGATCGAATTCTGCTCCCATATAACGATTATTAGCTTTTGCATATCGATTCGAACACTGTGACAATCCGCCTCGAATACCTCTTTCTATAAACATAAGCATATCTACATCCGTCAAGAGCTCGAGCTTCACGCCCGTAGATTTTAGCGCCGCATCGAAAGCCAACCCGGGGGCGGTGTAATAATGCAGTGGATCAAGGTCATATGTGATTTTACATTTCAGTCGGAAATTTTCAAAAATGTCAGCCAAAAGAAGGACATCAGTTTTTAAATAAACATCCGAGTATTCTCCCAAGGTTTTCACATTAAAAACTTCCCACACTGTGCATGCGTGAGAATACTCGGCGTCTGATATGCCTTCGTTCTTTAATTGTGAATAAAAATTTGGTTTCGTCGGTAATTCAGTCTCGTCGAGTCTCTCCCAACTGTCCACGTAATCATAAGGAAAAACGCCCTTTCTCGTTAATAAATCGAATTCTTGTACGTAATCACAATGCCTCCTCGTGATTAGCTTTTCATCGTTACTAAGATACGACGCTAAGCTCTCGACACTCGATGGCATGAATCGGAATGAATCTATGAATCGATAATCTATGATAGTACCCTTGACACTCTTCGTGAATGATATGTAATTTTCCATATTTACAGGCAAAACTTTGATCGCCCCTTCAAATTGGTTGGCAAGCGCTTTAATTAAAAAGTGTGAGTCATAGCCTGATAAATTATGAAACACTACTGGAATGGTATGTGAGTTTTTAAAATTCAAATTACAACCTTCGTGTGCTGCACCTCGATATTTACCCGAAAAATGACAATGATCACGATGCTTAATATCTTCGGGGGTGAATGGTTTTCCGCAAATATGACAATTTTTGGTAAAAAGAAATTCCATTTTTTCGTCGTGACTCATCGGATTCATTCGCTTGATCGATTTCAAGCTTGTGCTCAACGGTTCGGCAATTTCTTTTAATTCGTTGACAAACCATTCAATACAATCCTTGTTACGATAAATTTTAAATTTTGATCGAGAATCATCGAAACTACATTTGAAATAATATGCAATACTGTGTGGGATATGTTTCTGATAGACATTAGTATTTGCATAGTCTTTTGGTGTGATTGGATTTAAGATGCATTCCAGATCTGCGTAAATTGTGAATGGAACGTCTATTTTATGTTTATAGTTTTTGAATTTCAAAATTGAATTCTCACCGCTCGGCATAATGATTCTCGTCTTATTTAAGACAGCACAATCAATACCGTGTTTTTCAAGTCCAGTTTTTGTATTAAAATGCGACAAACAACGATCGCAAAGCCATGTGCTACATTTATGGTTTGAAATTTGCGATCTTACCAGTCGAGAAAGATTTTTTATCCAAGCAAAATGATAAACTGTATTGATGTTTATTCCTAGTTGCTCATGACTATCTTCGGTGTTTGCTTCATGCACGAGCAAGTGAATCGTAGGCCTATCGGATTTGTTACGGCTTACGTGAATGGGTATTACTTCATTACGACTCTTTCTACCCTCATCGCGCTCAAGTCCATACACATTGATTGTTAAATTGTTCATTTTTTCAAATTTCGCAATATCTTTCAATTGCATAGGAAAGTCTATACCTTCATACTTTAATATTGTGCTGAAATGAGGATACGAAGTCGGACGAGTCGCATGTGATGAGCTTGGATGAAGAGCAGCGGTGATGGCCCACAGGAAACAGTAGGGGTCATCGTTTTGGATGTTGACGACTGCTTTCTTATGTTGAATATCACGCGGAAGTTCGATGAATGTTGACAATCCTCCGCGTAATGGTACATGTCTGTTGATGTTCACGGTCAAATTGATGATTTCTACCATGGACCAGCCCGAATCTTTTTCTTGAAAGTCTTCGACTTTCACAAGTAGTTTTTGCACTAACTCAGCGTACCTCTGCTTAAAATTTATCGTTGTGTACATTTCTTCGTTTCGCGTGTTGAAAAATTTAATCTCCTCAATGATGTCGGTATTTTTGGTGATTGAAAATTTGCACGCAAGAACACAGTTCACTTTGACACTGCTGTCCTTTAACAAAATGTTTTTCAATCTTCTGACGATCAAATTTTGTGAATCTGCGAGAAAACGTTTCACATCTTTATGCCCGAGATTTATCACTATTCCGGTACGAATGCTTGATCCGAAAGCCGACACGGAATCTTCCCACTGAACTCTGTCACTTCGTCGCGAAACACCTGCACCAACTTTTTGCAAAGATTTAATTTTCACGTTTATGGTTTTGAGAATTCCGATTGTCGCGGAAATACGATTCTTCTGTCCCAGAGTTGTGGCTGTTTTCAATAGGTTGCTCAAAAGTCTAATATTTGTGAGCCCATTTTTTAACCATTGTTCGCTGTCGCGCACCGAGAACTTGTCTTTGAGCGATTCGTACGCTCTCTCCATAATTTGAATCAACTTCTGACATTCTTTTGACTCCATTATGGTATACGCAAAAATAATTAGATGTGAGATATTATTCAGGCTCGGGGGTAGAACACACAATGATCTAAGCCCTTTGCTCGCATGGTTCTTTATAAGAGAGAGACGCTAAAAAATGAGGTAATGCTGCTGCTCTCTCTTTCTAAGGTTTGTGAAAGAGAATGATAGCTAATTTTTTGGGCCGTCGTTATTGTTTATGATAAAACGTCTTGGAGAAGTGTCAACCGATATCCTAGATATCGTGGCTATCTCGTTGTGGCAAAAAACGCTCTGCTCTGGCTGTGACGTCACCGCGGTGCGTTGTAGCACATCGCGAACACCACCCACCATAGCGTTCGAGGGGGCACTTTGAATAAACACTTGGAGAAGTGTCAGTCGATATCCTAGATATCGCGGCTCGCTCGTCGCAGTAGCAAACGTGCTCTGCCTGTGACGTCACCGCGGTGCGTTGTAACACATCGAACGTCGCCCCCCAAAAAAAAAAAAAAAAAAAAAAAAAACGTTCGATTGCAATAAACAATACAATTAAGACATATCGGTAACTCGCAGCATTCATACTGCCCTGCTTGTGCCGTCATAGGAATATTTATTACACGCATAAATAATAATAAATAAAGAATTCGGCTAAGAAATATGGGGTAACTCATACCTCACGCCTGATGCCCCCCCCCCCCTGCCGCCGTGGTTCACAGAATCTCCGAGATGTCCCCCCCCCCCCCCCCCTCCCTCCTCCTCATCAATGGTGTCGCGGAATCTTCGAGCCCCCCCCCCCCCCCCCCCCCGCGCACGGTGGAAGTCGGTGTGTATGTGTGGGTGTGTACGTGTTACGTGTACGTGTGCACTAACTCGCGTTGGTCCAGAATCCCCCTTGCTACACTACTCAGGATCCTTCCTTATTGCTCTGAAAAACTCGATATTCGATGTGCCGCCACGGCCACAAAAATGAAGCTATCCGGATGTACCTTGGCGCATTCGTTGCGTCTCCGGCAGCCCTTGAAAAAGTTACTCGTGTAATTTCCCGCGTAATACGAATATGATGAAATAAAAAGATTTTGCAGGGAAAAAAGTTTGGCCCCGTCCCGAAGGCTTTTTCTTGCAGGATCCTCCCTTATTGCTCTGAAAAACTCGATTTTCGATGTGCCGCCACGGGCACAAAAATGGAGCTATCCGGATGTACCTTGGTGCATTCGTTGCGTCTCAGGCAGCCCTTGAAAAAGTTACTCGTGTAATTTCCCGCGTAATACGAATATGATGAAATAAAAATGCTTTGCAGTGAAACAATTTTGGCTCCGTCCCCAAGGCTTTTTCTTGCAGGATCCTCCCTTATTGCTCTGAAAAACTCGATTTTCGAAGTGCCGCCACGGGCACAAAAATGGAGCTATCCGGATGTACCTTGGTGCATTCGTTGCGTCTCAGGCAGCCCTTGAAAAAGTTACTCGTGTAATTTCCCGCGTAATACGAATATGATGAAATAAAAAGATTTTGCAGGGAAAAAAGTTTAGCCCCGTCCCGAAGGCTTTTTCTTGCAGGATGCTCCCTTATTGCTCTGAAAAACTCGATTTTCGATGTGCCGCCAAGGCCACAAAAATGAAGTTATCCGGATGTACCTTGGCGCATTCGTTGCGTTTCCGGCAGCCCTTGAAAAAGTTACTCGTGTAATTTCCCGCGTAATACGAATATGATGAAATAAAAATGCTTTGGAGTGAAACAATTTTGGCTCCGTCCCCAAGGCTTTTTCTTGCAGGATCCTCCCTTATTGCTCTGAAAAACTCGATTTTCGATGTGCCGCCAAGGCCACAAAAATGAAGCTATCCGGATGTACCTTGGCGCATTCGTTGCGTCTCGGGCAGCCCTTGAAAAACTGACTCGTGAAATTTCCCGTGTAATACGAATATGATGAAATAAAAAGATTTTGCAGGGAACAAATTTTGGCCTCGTCCCGAAGGCTTTTTCTTGCAGGATCCTCCCTTATTGCTCTGAAAAACTCGATTTTCGATGTGCCGCCACGGCCACAAAAATGAAGCTATCCGGATGTACCTTGGCGCATTCGTTGCGTCTCCGGCAGCCCTTGAAAAAGTTACTCGTGTAATTTCCCGCGTAATACGAATATGATGAAATAAAAAGATTTTGCAGGGAAAAAAGTTTGGCCCCGTCCCGAAGGCTTTTTCTTGCAGGATCCTCCCTTATTGCTGTGAAAAACTCGATTTTCGATGTGCCGCCACGGGCACAAAAATGAAGTTATCCGGATGTACCTTGGCGCATTCGTTGCGTCTCGGGCAGCCCTTGAAAAAGTTACTCGTGTAATTTCCCGCGTAATACGAATATGATGAAATAAAAAGATTTTGCAGGGAAAAAAGTTTGGCCCCGTCCCGAAGGCTTTTTCTTGCAGGATCCTCCCTTATTGCTCTGAAAAACTCGATTTTCGATGTGCCGCCAAGGCCACAAAAATGAAGTTATCCGGATGTACCTTGGCGCATTCGTTGCGTCTCCGGCAGCCCTTGAAAAAGTTACTCGTGTAATTTCCCGCGTAATACGAATATGATGAAATAAAAAGATTTTGCAGGGAAAAAAGTTTGGCCCCGTCCCGAAGGCTTTTTCTTGCAGGATCCTCCCTTATTGCTCTGAAAAACTCGATTTTCGATGTGCCGCCACGGGCACAAAAATGAAGTTATCCGGATGTACCTTGGCGCATTCGTTGCGTCTCGGGCAGCCCTTGAAAAAGTTACTCGTGTAATTTCCCGCGTAATACGAATATGATGAAATAAAAAGATTTTGCAGGGAAAAAAGTTTGGCCCCGTCCCGAAGGCTTTTTCTTGCAGGATCCTCCCTTATTGCTCTGAAAAACTCGATTTTCGATGTGCCGCCAAGGCCACAAAAATGAAGTTATCCGGATGTACCTTGGCGCATTCGTTGCGTCTCCTGCAGCCCTTGAAAAAGTTACTCGTGTAATTTCCCGCGTAATACGAATATGATGAAATAAAAAGATTTTGCAGAGAAAAAAGTTTGGCCCCGTCCCGAAGGCTTTTTCTTGCAGGATCCTCCCTTATTGCTCTGAAAAACTCGATTTTCGATGTGCCGCCACGGGCACAAAAATGAAGTTATCCGGATGTACCTTGGCGCATTCGTTGCGTCTCGGGCAGCCCTTGAAAAAGTTACTCGTGTAATTTCCCGCGTAATAGGAATATGATGAAATAAAAAGATTTTGCAGGGAAAAAAGTTTGGCCCCGTCCCGAAGGCTTTTTCTTGCAGGATCCTCCCTTATTGCTCTGAAAAACTCGATTTTCGATGTGCCGCCAAGGCCACAAAAATGAAGTTATCCGGATGTACCTTGGCGCATTCGTTGCGTCTCCGGCAGCCCTTGAAAAAGTTACTCGTGTAATTTCCCGCGTAATACGAATATGATGAAATAAAAATGCTTTGCAGTGAAACAATTTTGGCTCCGTCCCCAAGGCTTTTTCTTGCAGGATCCTCCCTTATTGCTCTGAAAAACTCGATTTTCGAAGTGCCGCCACGGGCACAAAAATGGAGCTATCCGGATGTACCTTGGTGCATTCGTTGCGTCTCAGGCAGCCCTTGAAAAACTGACTCGTGAAATTTCCCGTGTAATACGAATATGATGAAATAAAAAGATTTTGCAGAGAAACAAATTTGGCCCCGTCCCGAAGGCTTTTTCTTGCAGGATCCTCCCTTATTGCTCTGAAAAACTCGATTTTCGATGTGCCGCCACGGCCACAAAAATGAAGCTATCCGGATGTAACTTGGCACATTCGTTGCGTCTCAGGCAGCCCTTGAAAAACTGACTCGTGAAATTTCCCGTGTAATACGAATATGATGAAATAAAAAGATTTTGCAGAGAAACAAATTTGGCCCCGTCCCGAAGGCTTTTTCTTGCAGGATCCTCCCTTATTGCTCTGAAAAACTCGATTTTCGATGTGCCGCCACGGCCACAAAAATGAAGCTATCCGGATGTAACTTGGCACATTCGTTGCGTCTCGGGTAGCCCTTGAAAAACTGACTCGCGAAATTTCCCGTGTACTACGAATATGATGAAATAAAAAGATTTTGCAGGGAAAAAAGTTTGGCCCCGTCCCGAAGGCTTTTTCTTGCAGGATCCTCCCTTATTGCTCTGAAAAACTCGATTTTCGATGTGCCGCCAAGGCCACAAAAATGAAGTTATCCGGATGTACCTTGGCGCATTCGTTGCGTCTCCGGCAGCCCTTGAAAAAGTTACTCGTGTAATTTCCCGCGTAATACGAATATGATGAAATAAAAAGATTTTGCAGGGAAAAAAGTTTGGCCCCGTCCCGAAGGCTTTTTCTTGCAGGATCCTCCCTTATTGCTCTGAAAAACTCGATTTTCGATGTGCCGCCAAGGCCACAAAAATGAAGTTATCCGGATGTACCTTGGCGCATTCGTTGCGTTTCCGGCAGCCCTTGAAAAAGTTACTCGTGTAATTTCCCGCGTAATACGAATATGATGAAATAAAAATGCTTTGGAGTGAAACAATTTTGGCTCCGTCCCCAAGGCTTTTTCTTGCAGGATCCTCCCTTATTGCTCTGAAAAACTCGATTTTCGATGTGCCGCCAAGGCCACAAAAATGAAGCTATCCGGATGTACCTTGGCGCATTCGTTGCGTCTCGGGCAGCCCTTGAAAAACTGACTCGTGAAATTTCCCGTGTAATACGAATATGATGAAATAAAAAGATTTTGCAGGGAACAAATTTTGGCCTCGTCCCGAAGGCTTTTTCTTGCAGGATCCTCCCTTATTGCTCTGAAAAACTCGATTTTCGATGTGCCGCCACGGCCACAAAAATGAAGCTATCCGGATGTACCTTGGCGCATTCGTTGCGTCTCCGGCAGCCCTTGAAAAAGTTACTCGTGTAATTTCCCGCGTAATACGAATATGATGAAATAAACAGATTTTGCAGGGAAAAAAGTTTGGCCCCGTCCCGAAGGCTTTTTCTTGCAGGGTCCCCCCTTATTGCTCTGAAAAACTCGATTTTCGATGTGCCGCCACAGGCACAAAAATGAAGCTATTCGGATGTACCTTGGCGCATTCGTTGCGTCTCGGGCAGCCCTTGAAAAAGTTACTCGTGTAATTTCCCGCGTAATACGAATATGATGAAATAAAAAGATTTTGCAGGGAAAAAAGTTTGGCCCCGTCCCGAAGGCTTTTTCTTGCAGGATCCTCCCTTATTGCTCTGAAAAACTCGATTTTCGATGTGCCGCCAAGGCCACAAAAATGAAGTTATCCGGATGTACCTTGGCGCATTCGTTGCGTCTCCGGCAGCCCTTGAAAAAGTTACTGGTGTAATTTCCCGCGTAATACGAATATGATGAAATAAAAATGCTTTGCAGTGAAACAATTTTGGCTCCGTCCCCAAGGCTTTTTCTTGCAGGATCCTCCCTTATTGCTCTGAAAAACTCGATTTTCGAAGTGCCGCCACGGGCACAAAAATGGAGCTATCCGGATGTACCTTGGTGCATTCGTTGCGTCTCGGGCAGCCCTTGAAAAACTGACTCGTGAAATTTCCCGTGTAATACGAATATGATGAAATAAAAAGATTTTGCAGCGAAACAAATTTGGCCCCGTCCCGAAGGCTTTTTCTTGCAGGATCCTCCCTTATTGCTCTGAAAAACTCGATTTTCGATGTGCCGCCAAGGCCACAAAAATGAAGTTATCCGGATGTACCTTGGCGCATTCGTTGCGTCTCCGGCAGCCCTTGAAAAAGTTACTCGTGTAATTTCCCGCGTAATACGAATATGATGAAATAAAAATGCTTTGCAGTGAAACAATTTTGGCTCCGTCCCCAAGGCTTTTTCTTGCAGGATCCTCCCTTATTGCTCTGAAAAACTCGATTTTCGAAGTGCCGCCACGGGCACAAAAATGGAGCTATCCGCATGTACCTTGGTGCATTCGTTGCGTCTCGGGCAGCCCTTGAAAAACTGACTCGTGAAATTTCCCGTGTAATACGAATATGATGAAATAAAAAGATTTTGCAGGGAAACAAATTTGGCCCCGTCCCGAAGGCTTTTTCTTGCAGGATCCTCCCTTATTGCTCTGAAAAACTCGATTTTCGATGTGCCGCCACGGCCACAAAAATGAAGCTATCCGGATGTAACTTGGCACATTCGTTGCGTCTCCGGCAGCCCTTGAAAAACTGACTCGCGAAATTTCCCGTGTAATACGAATATGATGAAATAAAAAGATTTTGCAGGGAACAAATTTTGGCCCCGTCCCGAAGGCTTTTTCTTGCAGGATCCTTCCTTATTGCTCTGAAAAACTCGATATTCGATGTGCCGCCACGGCCACAAAAATGAAGCTATCCGGATGTACCTTGGCGCATTCGTTGCGTCTCCGGCAGCCCTTGAAAAAGTTACTCGTGTAATTTCCCGCGTAATACGAATATGATGAAATAAAAAGATTTTGCAGGGAAAAAAGTTTGGCCCCGTTCCGAAGGCTTTTTCTTGCAGGATCCTCCCTTATTGCTCTGAAAAACTCGATTTTCGATGTGCCGCCAAGGCCACAAAAATGAAGCTATCCGGATGTACCTTTGCGCATTCGTTGCGTCTCGGGCAGCCCTTGAAAAAGTTACTCGTGTAATTTCCCGCGTAATACGAATATGATGAAATAAAAAGATTTTGCAGGGAAAAAAGTTTGGCCCCGTCCCGAAGGCTTTTTCTTGCAGGATCCTCCCTTATTGCTCTGAAAAACTCGATTTTCGATGTGCCGCCAAGGCCACAAAAATGAAGTTATCCGGATGTACCTTGGCGCATTCGTTGCGTTTCCGGCAGCCCTTGAAAAAGTTACTCGTGTAATTTCCCGCGTAATACGAATATGATGAAATAAAAAGATTTTGCAGGGAAAAAAGTTTGGCCCCGTTCCGAAGGCTTTTTCTTGCAGGATCCTCCCTTATTGCTCTGAAAAACTCGATTTTCGATGTGCCGCCAAGGCCACAAAAATGAAGCTATCCGGATGTACCTTTGCGCATTCGTTGCGTCTCGGGCAGCCCTTGAAAAAGTTACTCGTGTAATTTCCCGCGTAATACGAATATGATGAAATAAACAGATTTTGCAGGGAAAAAAGTTTGGCCCCGTCCCGAAGGCTTTTTCTTGCAGGGTCCCCCCTTATTGCTCTGAAAAACTCGATTTTCGATGTGCCGCCACAGGCACAAAAATGAAGCTATTCGGATGTACCTTGGCGCATTCGTTGCGTCTCGGGCAGCCCTTGAAAAAGTTACTCGTGTAATTTCCCGCGTAATACGAATATGATGAAATAAAAAGATTTTGCAGGGAAAAAAGTTTGGCCCCGTCCCGAAGGCTTTTTCTTGCAGGATCCTCCCTTATTGCTCTGAAAAACTCGATTTTCGATGTGCCGCCAAGGCCACAAAAATGAAGTTATCCGGATGTACCTTGGCGCATTCGTTGCGTCTCCGGCAGCCCTTGAAAAAGTTACTCGTGTAATTTCCCGCGTAATACGAATATGATGAAATAAAAATGCTTTGCAGTGAAACAATTTTGGCTCCGTCCCCAAGGCTTTTTCTTGCAGGATCCTCCCTTATTGCTCTGAAAAACTCGATTTTCGAAGTGCCGCCACGGGCACAAAAATGGAGCTATCCGGATGTACCTTGGTGCATTCGTTGCGTCTCGGGCAGCCCTTGAAAAACTGACTCGTGAAATTTCCCGTGTAATACGAATATGATGAAATAAAAAGATTTTGCAGCGAAACAAATTTGGCCCCGTCCCGAAGGCTTTTTCTTGCAGGATCCTCCCTTATTGCTCTGAAAAACTCGATTTTCGATGTGCCGCCAAGGCCACAAAAATGAAGTTATCCGGATGTACCTTGGCGCATTCGTTGCGTCTCCGGCAGCCCTTGAAAAAGTTACTCGTGTAATTTCCCGCGTAATACGAATATGATGAAATTAAAATGCTTTGCAGTGAAACAATTTTGGCTCCGTCCCCAAGGCATTTTCTTGCAGGATCCTCCCTTATTGCTCTGAAAAACTCGATTTTCGAAGTGCCGCCACGGGCACAAAAATGGAGCTATCCGCATGTACCTTGGTGCATTCGTTGCGTCTCGGGCAGCCCTTGAAAAACTGACTCGTGAAATTTCCCGTGTAATACGAATATGATGAAATAAAAAGATTTTGCAGGGAAACAAATTTGGCCCCGTCCCGAAGGCTTTTTCTTGCAGGATCCTCCCTTATTGCTCTGAAAAACTCGATTTTCGATGTGCCGCCACGGCCACAAAAATGAAGCTATCCGGATGTAACTTGGCACATTCGTTGCGTCTCCGGCAGCCCTTGAAAAACTGACTCGCGAAATTTCCCGTGTAATACGAATATGATGAAATAAAAAGATTTTGCAGGGAACAAATTTTGGCCCCGTCCCGAAGGCTTTTTCTTGCAGGATCCTTCCTTATTGCTCTGAAAAACTCGATATTCGATGTGCCGCCACGGCCACAAAAATGAAGCTATCCGGATGTACCTTGGCGCATTCGTTGCGTCTCCGGCAGCCCTTGAAAAAGTTACTCGTGTAATTTCCCGCGTAATACGAATATGATGAAATAAAAAGATTTTGCAGGGAAAAAAGTTTGGCCCCGTTCCGAAGGCTTTTTCTTGCAGGATCCTCCCTTATTGCTCTGAAAAACTCGATTTTCGATGTGCCGCCAAGGCCACAAAAATGAAGCTATCCGGATGTACCTTTGCGCATTCGTTGCGTCTCGGGCAGCCCTTGAAAAAGTTACTCGTGTAATTTCCCGCGTAATACGAATATGATGAAATAAAAAGATTTTGCAGGGAAAAAAGTTTGGCCCCGTCCCGAAGGCTTTTTCTTGCAGGATCCTCCCTTATTGCTCTGAAAAACTCGATTTTCGATGTGCCGCCAAGGCCACAAAAATGAAGTTATCCGGATGTACCTTGGCGCATTCGTTGCGTTTCCGGCAGCCCTTGAAAAAGTTACTCGTGTAATTTCCCGCGTAATACGAATATGATGAAATAAAAATGCTTTGGAGTGAAACAATTTTGGCTCCGTCCCCAAGGCTTTTTCTTGCAGGATCCTCCCTTATTGCTCTGAAAAACTCGATTTTCGATGTGCCGCCAAGGCCACAAAAATGAAGCTATCCGGATGTACCTTGGCGCATTCGTTGCGTCTCGGGCAGCCCTTGAAAAACTGACTCGTGAAATTTCCCGTGTAATACGAATATGATGAAATAAAAAGATTTTGCAGGGAACAAATTTTGGCCTCGTCCCGAAGGCTTTTTCTTGCAGGATCCTCCCTTATTGCTCTGAAAAACTCGATTTTCGATGTGCCGCCACGGCCACAAAAATGAAGCTATCCGGATGTACCTTGGCGCATTCGTTGCGTCTCCGGCAGCCCTTGAAAAAGTTACTCGTGTAATTTCCCGCGTAATACGAATATGATGAAATAAACAGATTTTGCAGGGAAAAAAGTTTGGCCCCGTCCCGAAGGCTTTTTCTTGCAGGGTCCCCCCTTATTGCTCTGAAAAACTCGATTTTCGATGTGCCGCCACAGGCACAAAAATGAAGCTATTCGGATGTACCTTGGCGCATTCGTTGCGTCTCGGGCAGCCCTTGAAAAAGTTACTCGTGTAATTTCCCGCGTAATACGAATATGATGAAATAAAAAGATTTTGCAGGGAAAAAAGTTTGGCCCCGTCCCGAAGGCTTTTTCTTGCAGGATCCTCCCTTATTGCTCTGAAAAACTCGATTTTCGATGTGCCGCCAAGGCCACAAAAATGAAGTTATCCGGATGTATCTTGGCGCATTCGTTGCGTCTCCGGCAGCCCTTGAAAAAGTTACTCGTGTAATTTCCCGCGTAATACGAATATGATGAAATAAAAATGCTTTGCAGTGAAACAATTTTGGCTCCGTCCCCAAGGCTTTTTCTTGCAGGATCCTCCCTTATTGCTCTGAAAAACTCGATTTTCGAAGTGCCGCCACGGGCACAAAAATGGAGCTATCCGGATGTACCTTGGTGCATTCGTTGCGTCTCGGGCAGCCCTTGAAAAACTGACTCGTGAAATTTCCCGTGTAATACGAATATGATGAAATAAAAAGATTTTGCAGCGAAACAAATTTGGCCCCGTCCCGAAGGCTTTTTCTTGCAGGATCCTCCCTTATTGCTCTGAAAAACTCGATTTTCGATGTGCCGCCAAGGCCACAAAAATGAAGTTATCCGGATGTACCTTGGCGCATTCGTTGCGTCTCCGGCAGCCCTTGAAAAAGTTACTCGTGTAATTTCCCGCGTAATACGAATATGATGAAATAAAAATGCTTTGCAGTGAAACAATTTTGGCTCCGTCCCCAAGGCTTTTTCTTGCAGGATCCTCCCTTATTGCTCTGAAAAACTCGATTTTCGAAGTGCCGCCACGGGCACAAAAATGGAGCTATCCGCATGTACCTTGGTGCATTCGTTGCGTCTCGGGCAGCCCTTGAAAAACTGACTCGTGAAATTTCCCGTGTAATACGAATATGATGAAATAAAAAGATTTTGCAGGGAAACAAATTTGGCCCCGTCCCGAAGGCTTTTTCTTGCAGGATCCTCCCTTATTGCTCTGAAAAACTCGATTTTCGATGTGCCGCCACGGCCACAAAAATGAAGCTATCCGGATGTAACTTGGCACATTCGTTGCGTCTCCGGCAGCCCTTGAAAAACTGACTCGCGAAATTTCCCGTGTAATACGAATATGATGAAATAAAAAGATTTTGCAGGGAACAAATTTTGGCCCCGTCCCGAAGGCTTTTTCTTGCAGGATCCTTCCTTATTGCTCTGAAAAACTCGATATTCGATGTGCCGCCACGGCCACAAAAATGAAGCTATCCGGATGTACCTTGGCGCATTCGTTGCGTCTCCGGCAGCCCTTGAAAAAGTTACTCGTGTAATTTCCCGCGTAATACGAATATGATGAAATAAAAAGATTTTGCAGGGAAAAAAGTTTGGCCCCGTTCCGAAGGCTTTTTCTTGCAGGATCCTCCCTTATTGCTCTGAAAAACTCGATTTTCGATGTGCCGCCAAGGCCACAAAAATGAAGCTATCCGGATGTACCTTTGCGCATTCGTTGCGTCTCGGGCAGCCCTTGAAAAACTGACTCGTGAAATTTTCCGTGTAATACGAATATGATGAAATAAAAAGATTTTGCAGGGAACAAATTTTGGCCCCGTCCCGAAGGCTTTTTCTTGCAGGATCCTCCCTTCTTGCTCTGAAAAACTCGATTTTCGATGTGCCGCCATGGCCACAAAAATGGAGCTATCCGGATGTACCTTGGCGCATTCGTTGCGTCTCCGGCAGACCTTGAAAAAGTTACTCGTGAAATTTCCCGTGTAATACGAATATGATGAAATAAAAAGATTTTGCAGGGAAACAAATTTGGCCCCGTGCCGAAGGCTTTTTCTTGCAGGATCCTCCCTTATTGCTCGGAAAAACTCGATTTTCGATGTGCCGCCACGGCCACAAAAATGGAGCTATCCGGATGTACCTTGGTGCATTCGTTGCGTCTCGGGCAGCCCTTGAAAAACTGACTCGTGAAATTTCCCGTGTAATACGAATATGATGAAATAAAAAGATTTTGCAGCGAAACAAATTTGGCCCCGTCCCGAAGGCTTTTTCTTGCAGGATCCTCCCTTATTGCTCTGAAAAACTCGATTTTCGATGTGCCGCCAAGGCCACAAAAATGAAGTTATCCGGATGTACCTTGGCGCATTCGTTGCGTCTCCGGCAGCCCTTGAAAAAGTTACGCGTGTAATTTCCCGCGTAATACGAATATGATGAAATAAAAATGCTTTGCAGTGAAACAATTTTGGCTCCGTCCCCAAGGCTTTTTCTTGCAGGATCCTCCCTTATTGCTCTGAAAAACTCGATTTTCGAAGTGCCGCCACGGGCACAAAAATGGAGCTATCCGCATGTACCTTGGTGCATTCGTTGCGTCTCGGGCAGCCCTTGAAAAACTGACTCGTGAAATTTCCCGTGTAATACGAATATGATGAAATAAAAAGATTTTGCAGGGAAACAAATTTGGCCCCGTCCCGAAGGCTTTTTCTTGCAGGATCCTCCCTTATTGCTCTGATAAACTCGATTTTCGATGTGCCGCCACAGCCACAAAAATGAAGCTATCCGGATGTAACTTGGCACATTCGTTGCGTCTCCGGCAGCCCTTGAAAAACTGACTCGTGAAATTTCCCGTGTAATACGAATATGATGAAATAAGAAGATTTTGCAGGGAAAAAAGTTTGGCCCCGTCCCGAAGGCTTTTTCTTGCAGGATCCTCCCTTATTGCTCTGAAAAACTCGATATTCGATGTGCCGCTACGGCCACAAAAATGAAGCTATCCGGATGTACCTTGGCGCATTCGTTGCGTCTCCGGCAGCCCTTGACAAAGTTACTCGTGTAATTTCCCGCGTAATACGAATATGATGAAATAAAAAGATTTTGCAGGGAAAAAAGTTTGGCCCCGTCCCGAAGGCTTTTTCTTGCAGGATCCTCCCTTATTGCTCTGAGAAACTCGATTTTCGATGTGCCGCCAAGGCCACAAAAATGAAGTTATCCGGATGTACCTTGGCGCATTCGTTGCGTCTCGGGCAGCCCTTGAAAAACGGCCTCGTGAAATTTCCCGCGTAATACGAATATGATGAAATAAAAATGCTTTGCAGTGAAACAATTTTGGCTCCGTCCCCAAGGCTTTTTCTTGCAGGATCCTCCCTTATTCCTCTGAAAAACTCGATTTTCGAAGTGCCGCCACGGGCACAAAAATGGAGCTATCCGGATGTACCTTGGCGCATTTGTTGCGTCTCGGGCAGCCCTTGAAAAACGGCCTCGTGAAATTTCCCGCGTAATACGAATATGATGAAATAAGAAGGTTTTGGAGGGAAACAAATTTGGCGCCGTCCCCGAGGCTTTTTAATGCAGGTCCCTCCCTTATTGCTCTGAAAAACTAGAATTTCGAAGCGCAGCCACGGCCACAAAAACGAAGCTATCCGGATGTACCTTGGCGCATTCGTTGCGTCTCGGGCAGCCCTTGAAAAACTGCCTCGTGAAATTCCCCGTGTAATCGAATATGATGAAATAAAAAGGTTTTGGAGGGAAACAAATTTGGCGCCGTCCCCGAGGCTTTTTAATGCAGGATCATCCCTTATTGCTCTAAAAAGCTCGATTTTCGATGGGCCGCCACGGCCAAACAATGGAGCTATCCGGATGTACCTTGGTGCATTCGTTGCGTCTCGGGCAGCCCTTGAAAAACTGACTCGTGAAATTTCTCGTGTAATACGAATATGATGAAATAAAAAGATTTTGCAGGGAAACAAATTTGGCCCCGTCTCCGAGGCTTTTTCTTGCAGGATCATCCCTTATTGCTCTGAAAAACTCGATATTTAAAGTGCCGCCACGGGCAAAAAAACGAAGCTATCCGGATGTACCTTGGCGCATTCGTTGCGTCTCGGGCAGCCCTTGAAAAAGTTACTCGTGTAATTTCCCGCGTAATACGAATATGATGAAATAAAAAGATTTTGCAGGGAAAAAAGTTTCGCCCCGTCCCGAAGGCTTTTTCTTGCAGGATCCTCCCTTATTGCTCTGAAAAACTCGATTTTCGAAGTGCTGCCACGGGCACAAAAATGGAGCTATCCGGATGTACCTTGGTGCATTCGTTGCGTCTCGGGCAGCCCTTGAAGAACTGACTCGCGAAATTTCCCGTGTAATACGAATATGATGAAATAAAAAGATTTTGCAGGGAAACAAATTTGGCCCCGTCCCGAAGGCTTTTTCTTGCAGGATCCTCCCTTATTGCTCTGAAAAACTCGATTCTCGACGTGCCGCCACGGCCACAAAAATGAAGCTATCCGGATGTAACTTGGCACATTCGTTGCGTCTCCGGCAGCCCTTGAAAAACTGACTCGCGAAATTTCCCGTGTAATACGAATATGATGAAATAAAAAGATTTTGCAGGGAACAAATTTTGGCCCCGTCCCGAAGGCTTTTTCTTGCAGGACCCTCCCTTATTGCCCTGAAAAACTCGATATTTAAAGTGCCGCCACGGCCACAAAAATGAAGCTATCCGGATGTACCTTGGCGCATTCGTTGCGCCTCCGGCAGCCCTTGAAAAAGTTACTCGTGTAATTTCCCGCGTAATACGAATATGATGAAATAAAAAGATTTTGCAGGGAACAAATTTTGGCCCCGTCCCGAAGGCTTTTTCTTGCAGGATCCTTCCTTATTGCTCTGAAAAACTCGATTTTCGATGTGCCGCTACGGCCACAAAAATGAAGCTATCCGGATGTACCTTGGCGCATTCGTTGCGTCTCCGGCAGCCCTTGAAAAAGTTACTCGTGTAATTTCCCGCGTAATACGAATATGATGAAATAAAAATGCTTTGCAGGGACACAATTCTGGCTCCGTCCCCAAGGCTTTTTCTTGCAGGATCCTCCCTTATTGCTCTGAAAAACTCGATTTTCGAAGTGCCGCCACGGGCACAAAAATGGAGCTATCCGGATGTACCTTGGTGCATTCGTTGCGTCTCGGGCAGCCCTTGAAAAACTGACTCGTGAAATTTCTCGTGTAATACGAATATGATGAAATAAAAAGATTTTCAGGGAACAAATTTTGGCCCCGTCCCGAAGGTTTTTTCTTGCAGGATCCTCCCTTATAGCTCTGAAAAACTCGATTTTCGATGTGCCGCCACGGCCACAAAAATGAAGCTATCCGGATGTACCTTGGCGCATTCGTTGCGTCTCCGGCAGCCCTTGAAAAACTGCCTCGTGAAATTTCCCGCGTAATACGAATATGATGAAATAAAAAGGTTTTGGAGGGAAACAAATTTGACGCCGTCCCCGAGGCTTTTTAATGCAGGATCATCCCTTATTGCTCTGAAAAACTCGATTTTCGATGTGCCGCCACGGCCACAAAAATGAAGCTATCCGGATGTACCTTGGCGCATTCGTTGCGTCTCCGGCAGCCCTTAAAAAACTGACTCGTGAAATTTCCCGCGTAATACGAATATGATGAAATAAAAAGATTTTGCAGGTAAAAAGTTTTGGCTCCGTCCCCAAGGCTTTTTCTTGCAGGATCATCCCTTATTGCTCTGAAAAACTCGATTTTCGATGTGCCGCCACGGCCACAAAAATGAAGCTATCCGGATGTACCTTGGTGCATTCGTTGCGTCTCCGGCAGCCCTTGAAAAACTGATTCGTGAAATTCGCCGTGTAATACGAATATGATGAAATAAAAAGATTTTGCAGGGAAAAAATTTTGGCTCCGTCCCCAAGGCTTTTTCTTGCAGGATCATCCCTTATTGCTCTGAAAAACTGGATTTTCGATGTGCCGCCACGGCCACAAAAATGAAACTATCCGGATGTACCTTGGCGCATTCGTTGCGTCTCCGGCAGCCCTTGAAAAACTGACTCGTGAAATTTCCCGCGTAATGCGAATATGATGAAATAAAAAGATTTTGCAGGGAAACAAATTTGGCTCCGTCCCCAAGGCTTTTTCTTGCAGGATCATCCCTTATTACTCTGAAAAACTGGATTTTCGATGTGCCGCCACGGCCACAAAAATGAAACTATCCGGATGTACCTTGGCGCATTCGTTGCGTCTCCGGCAGCCCTTGAAAAACTGACTCGTGAAATTTCCCGCGTAATGCGAATATGATGAAATAAAAAGATTTTGCGGGGAAACAAATTTGGCCCCGTCTCCGAAGCTTTTTCTTGCAGGATCCTCCCTTATTGCTCTGAAAAACTTGATTTTCGATGTGCCGCCAAGGCCACAAAAATGAAGCTATCCAGATGTACCTTGGCGCATTCGTTGCGTCTCCGGCAGCCCTTGAAAAACTGACTCGTGAAATTTCCCGTGTAATACGAATATGATGAAATAAAAAGATTTTGCAGGTAACAAATTTCGGCCCCGTCCCGAAGGCTTTTTCTTGCAGGATCCTCCCTTATTGCTCTGAAAAACTCGATTTTCGATGTGCCGCCACGGGCACAAAAACGAAGCTATCCGGATGTACCTTGGCGCATTCGTTGCGTCTCGGGCAGCCCTTGAAAATCTGACTCGCGAAATTTCCCGTGTAATACGAATATGATGAAATAAAAAGATTTTGCAGGTAAAAAGTTTTGGCTCCGTCCCCAAGGCTTTTTCTTGCAGGATCCTCCCTTATTGCTCTGAAAAACTCCATTTTCGATGTGCCGCCACGGGCACAAAAACGAAGCTATCCGGATTTACCTTGGCGCATTCGTTGCGTCTCGGGCAGCCCATGAAAAACTGACTCGTGAAATTTCCCGTGTAATACGAATATGATGAAATAAAAAGATTTTGCAGGTAAAAAGTTTTGGCTCCGTCCCCAAGGCTTTTTCTTGCAGGATCATCCCTTATTGCTCTGAAAAACTCGATTTTCGATGTGCCGCCACGGCCACAAAAATGAAGCTATCCGGATGTACCTTGGCGCATTCGTTGTGTCTCCGGCAGCCCTTGAAAAACTGACTCGTGAAATTTCCCGCGTAATACGAATATGATGAAATAAAAAGGTTTTGGAGGGAAACAAATTTGGCGCCGTCCCCGAGGCTCTTTAATGCACGTCCCTCCCTTATTGCTCTGAAAAACTCGATTTTCGATGTGCCGCCACGGCCACAAAAATGAAGCTATCCGAATGTACCTTGGCGCATTCGTCGCGTCTCGGGCAGCCCTTGAAAAATTTACTCGTGTAATTTCCCGCGTAATACGAATATGATGAAATAAAAAGATTTTGCACGGAAAAAATTTTGGCTCCGTCCCCAAGGCTTTTTCTTGCAGGATCATCCCTTATTACTCTGAAAAACTGGATTTTCGATGTGCCGCCACGGCCACAAAAATGAAACTATCCGGATGTACCTTGGCGCATTCGTTGCGTCTCCGGCAGCCCTTGAAAAACTGACTCGTGAAATTTCCCGCGTAATACGAATATGATGAAATAAAAAGATTTTGCAGGGAAACAAATTTGGCCCCGTCTCCGAAGCTTTTTCTTGCAGGATCCTCCCTTATTGCTCTGAAAAACTTGATTTTCGATGTGCCGCCAAGGCCACAAAAATGAAGCTATCCAGATGTACCTTGGCGCATTCGTTGCGTCTCCGGCAGCCCTTGAAAAACTGACTCGTGAAATTTCCCGTGTAATACGAATATGATGAAATAAAAAGATTTTGCAAGGAACAAATTTCGGCCCCGTCCCGAAGGCTTTTTCTTGCAGGATCCTCCCTTATTGCTCTGAAAAACTCAATTTTCGATGTGCCGCCACGGGCACAAAAACGAAGCTATCCGGATGTACCTTGGCGCATTCGTTGCGTCTCGGGCAGCCCTTGAAAAACTGACTCGCGAAATTTCCCGTGTAATACGAATATGATGAAATAAAAAGATTTTGCAGGTAAAAAGTTTTGGCTCCGTCCCCAAGGCTTTTTCTTGCAGGATCATCCCTTATTGCTCTGAAAAACTCGATTTTCGAAGTGCCGCCACGGGCACAAAAATGGAGCTATCCGGATGTACCTTGGTGCATTCGTTGCGTCTCGGGCAGCCCTTGAAAAATTTACTCGTGTAATTTCCCGCGTAATACGAATATGATGAAATAAAAAGATTTTGCAGGGAAACAAATTTGGCCTCGTCTCCGAAGCTTTTTCTTGCAGGATCCTCCCTTATTGCTCTGAAAAACTCGATTTTCGAAGTGCCGCCACGGGCACAAAAATGGAGCTATCCGGATGTACCTTGGTGCATTCGTTGCGTCTCGGGCAGCCCTTGAAAAACTGACTCGTGAAATTTCCCGTGTAATACGAATATGATGAAATAAAAAGATTTTGCAGGGAAACAAATTTGGCCCCGTCCCGAAGGCTTTTTCTTGCAGGATCCTTCCTTATTGCTCTGAAAAACTCGATTTTCGATGTGCCGCCACGGCCACAAAAATTAAGCTATCCGGATGTACCTTGGCGCATTCGTTGCGTCTCGGGCAGCCCTTGAAAAAGTTACTCGTGTAATTTCCCGCGTAATACGAATATGATGAAATAAAAAGATTTTGCAGGGAAACAAATTTGGCCCCGTCCCGAAGGCTTTTTCTTGCAGGATCCTCCCTTATTGCTCTGAAAAACTCGATTTTTGTAGTGCCGCCACGGGCACAAAAATGAAGCTATCCGGATGTACCTTGGCGCATTCGTTGCGTCTCGGGCAGCCCTTGAAAAAGTTACTCGCGTAATTTCCCGCGTAATACGAATATGATGAAATAAAAAGATTTTGCAGGGAAACAAATTCGGCCCCGTCTCCGACGCTTTTTCTTGCAGGATCATCCCTTATTGCTCTGAAAAACTCGATTTTCGATGTGCCGCCACGGCCACAAAAATGAAGCTATCCGGATGTACCTTGGCGCATTCGTTGCGTCTCGGGCAGCCCTTGAAAAACTGACTCGTGAAATTCCCCGTGTAATCGAATATGATGAAATAAAAAGATTTTGCAGGTAAAAACTTTTGGCTTCGTCCCCAAGGCTTTTTCTTGCAGGATCATCCCTTATTGCTCTGACAAACTCGATTTTTGAAGTGCCGCCGGGGCCACAACAATGAAGCTATCCGGATGTACCTTGGCGCATTCGTCGCGTCTCGGGCAGCCCTTGAAAAAGTTACTCGTGTAATTTCCCGCGTAATACGAATATGATGAAATAAAAAGATTTTGCAGGGAAACAAATTTGGCCCCGTCCCGAAGGCTTTTTCTTGCAGGATCCTCCCTTATTGCTCTGAAAAACTCGATTTTCGATGTGCCGCCACGGCTACAAAAATGAACCTATCCGGATGTACCTTGGCGCATTCGTTGTGTCTCGGGCAGCCCTTGAAAAAGTTACTCCCGTAATTTCCCGCGTAATACGAATATGATGAAATAAAAAGATTTTGCAGGTAAAAAATTTTGGCTCCGTCCCCAAGGCTTTTTCTTGCAGGATCATCCCTTATTGCTCTGACAAACTCGATTTTCGATTGGCCGCCACGGCCACAACAATGAAGCTATCCAGATGTACCTTGGCGCATTCGTTGCGTCTCCGGCAGCCCTTGAAAAACTGACTCGTGAAATTTCCCGTGTAATCGAATATGATGAAATAAAAAGATTTTGCAGGGAAACAAATTCGGCCCCGTCTCCGACGCTTTTTCTTGCAGGATCATCCCTTATTGCTCTGAAAAACTCGATTTTCGATGTGCCGCCACGGCCACAAAAATGAAGCTATCCGGATGTACCTTGGCGCATTCGTTGCGTCTCGGGCAGCCCTTGAAAAACTGACTCGTGAAATTCCCCGTGTAATCGAATATGATGAAATAAAAAGATTTTGCAGGTAAAAACTTTTGGCTTCGTCCCCAAGGCTTTTTCTTGCAGGATCATCCCTTATTGCTCTGACAAACTCGATTTTTGAAGTGCCGCCGGGGCCACAACAATGAAGCTATCCGGATGTACCTTGGCGCATTCGTCGCGTCTCGGGCAGCCCTTGAAAAAGTTACTCGTGTAATTTCCCGCGTAATACGAATATGATGAAATAAAAAGATTTTGCAGGTAAAAAATTTTGGCTCCGTCCCCAAGGCTTTTTCTTGCAGGATCATCCCTTATTGCTCTGACAAACTCGATTTTCGATTGGCCGCCACGGCCACAACAATGAAGCTATCCAGATGTACCTTGGCGCATTCGTTGCGTCTCCGGCAGTCCTTGAAAAACTGACTCGTGAAATTTCTCGTGTAATACGAATATGATGAAATAAAAAGATTTTGCAGGGAAACAAATTTGGCCCCGTCCCGAAGGCTTTTTCTTGCAGGATCCTCCCTTATTGCTCTGAAAAACTCGATTTTCGATGTGCCGCCACGGCCACAAAAATGAAGCTATCCGGATGTACCTTGGCGCATTCGTTGCGTCTCGGGCAGCCCTTGAAAAAGTTACTCGCGTAATTTCCCGCGTAATACGAATATGATGAAATAAAAAGATTTTGCAGGTAAAAAATTTTGGCTCCGTCCCCAAGGCTTTTTCTTGCAGGATCATCCCTTATTGCTCTGACAAACTCCATTTTCGATGGGCCGCCACGGCCACAACAATGAAGCTATCCAGATGTACCTTGGCGCATTCGTTGCGTCTCCGGCAGCCCTTGAAAAACTGACTCGTGAAATTTCTCGTGTAATACGAATATGATGAAATAAAAAGATTTTGCAGGGAAACAAATTTGGCCCCGTCCCGAAGGCTTTTTCTTGCAGGATCCTCCCTTATTGCTCTGAAAAACTCGATTTTCGATGTGCCGCCACGGCCACAAAAATGAAGCTATCCGGATGTACCTTGGCGCATTCGTTGCGTCTCGGGCAGCCCTTGAAAAAGTTACTCGCGTAATTTCCCGCGTAATACGAATATGATGAAATAAAAAGATTTTGCAGGGAAACAAATTCGGCCCCGTCTCCGACGCTTTTTCTTGCAGGATAATCCCTTATTCCTCTGAAAAACTCGATTTTCGATGGGCCGCCACGGCCACAACAATGAAGCTATCCAGATGTACCTTGGCGCATTCGTTGCGTCTCCGGCAGCCCTTGAAAAACTGACTCGTGAAATTTCTCGTGTAATACGAATATGATGAAATAAAAAGATTTTGCAGGGAAACAAATTTGGCCCCGTCTCCGAAGCTTTTTCTTGCAGGATCATCCCTTATTGCTCTGGAAAACTCGATTTTTGAAGTGCCGCCACGGGCACAAAAATGAAGGTATCCGGATGTACCTTGGCGCATTCGTTGCGTCTCGGGCAGCCCTTGAAAAACTGACTCGTGAAATTTCCCGTGTAATAGGAATATGATGAAATAAAAAGATTTTGCAGGGAACAAATTTTGGCCCCGTCCCGAAGGCATTTTCTTGCAGGATCCTCCCTTATTGCTCTGAAAAACTCGATTTTCGATGTGCCGCCACGGCCACAAAAATGAAGCTATCCGGATGTACCTTGGCGCATTCGTTGCGTCTCGGGCAGCCCTTGAAAAACTGACTCGTGAAATTCTCCGTGTAATCGAATATGATGAAATAAAAAGATTTTGCAGGTAAAAAATTTTGGCTCCGTCCCCAAGGCTTTTTCTTGCAGGATCATCCCTTATTGCTCTGACAAACTCGATTTTTGAAGTGCCGCCACGGCCACAACAATGAAACTATCCGGATGTACCTTGGCGCATTCGTCGCGTCTCGGGCAGCCCTTGAAAAAGTTACTCGTGTAATTTCCCGCGTAATACGAATATGATGAAATAAAAAGATTTTGCAGGGAAACAAATTTGGCCCCGTCTCCGAAGCTTTTTCTTGCAGGGTCATCCCTTATTGCTCTGAAAAACTCGATTTTCGATGTGCCGCCACGGCCACAAAAATGAAGCTATCCGGATGTACCTTGGCGCATTCGTTGCGTCTCGGGCAGCCCTTGAAAAACTGACTCGTGAAATTCCCCGTGTAATCGAATATGATGAAATAAAAAGATTTTGCAGGGAAACAAATTTGGCCCCGTCTCCGAGGCTTTTTCTTGCAGGATCATCCCTTATTGCTCTGGAAAACTCGATTTTTGAAGTGCCGCCACGGGCACAAAAATGAAGGTATCCGGATGTACCTTGGCGCATTCGTTGCGTCTCGGGCAGCCCTTGAAAAACTGACTCGTGAAATTTCCCGTGTAATAGGAATATGATGAAATAAAAAGATTTTGCAGGGAACAAATTTTGGCCCCGTCCCGAAGGCATTTTCTTGCAGGATCCTCCCTTATTGCTCTGAAAAACTCGATTTTCGATGTGCCGCGACGGCCACAAAAATGAAGCTATCCGGATGTACCTTGGCGCATTCGTTGCGTCTCGGGCAGCCCTTGAAAAAGTTACTCGCGTAATTTCCCGCGTAATAGGAATATGATGAAATAAAAAGATTTTGCACGGAAACAAATTCGGCCCCGTCTCCGGCGCTTTTTCTTGCAGGATCATCCCTTATTGCTCTGAAAAACTCGATTTTCGATGGGCCGCCGCGGCCACAACAATGAAGCTATCCAGATGTACCTTGGCGCATTCGTTGCGTCTCCGGCAGCCCTTGAAAAACTGACTCGTGAAATTTCTCGTGTAATACGAATATGATGAAATAAAAAGATTTTGCAGGGAAACAAATTTGGCCCCGTCTCCGAGGCTTTTTCTTGCAGGATCATCCCTTATTGCTCTGGAAAACTCGATTTTTGAAGTGCCGCCACGGGCACAAAAATGAAGGTATCCGGATGTACCTTGGCGCATTCGTTGCGTCTCGGGCAGCCCTTGAAAAACTGACTCGTGAAATTTCCCGTGTAATAGGAATATGATGAAATAAAAAGATTTTGCAGGGAACAAATTTTGGCCCCGTCCCGAAGGCATTTTCTTGCAGGATCCTCCCTTATTGCTCTGAAAAACTCGATTTTCGATGTGCCGCGACGGCCACAAAAATGAAGCTATCCGGATGTACCTTGGCGCATTCGTTGCGTCTCGGGCAGCCCTTGAAAAAGTTACTCGCGTAATTTCCCGCGTAATAGGAATATGATGAAATAAAAAGATTTTGCAGGGAAACAAATTCGGCCCCGTCTCCGGCGCTTTTTCTTGCAGGATCATCCCTTATTGCTCTGAAAAACTCGATTTTCGATGGGCCGCCGCGGCCACAACAATGAAGCTATCCAGATGTACCTTGGCGCATTCGTTGCGTCTCCGGCAGCCCTTGAAAAACTGACTCGTGAAATTTCTCGTGTAATACGAATATGATGAAATAAAAAGATTTTGCAGGGAAACAAATTTGGCCCCGTCTCCGAGGCTTTTTCTTGCAGGATCATCCCTTATTGCTCTGGAAAACTCGATTTTTGAAGTGCCGCCACGGGCACAAAAATGAAGGTATCCGGATGTACCTTGGCGCATTCGTTGCGTCTCGGGCAGCCCTTGAAAAACTGACTCGTGAAATTTCCCGTGTAATAGGAATATGATGAAATAAAAAGATTTTGCAGGGAACAAATTTTGGCCCCGTCCCGAATGCATTTTCTTGCAGGATCCTCCCTTATTGCTCTGAAAAACTCGATTTTCGATGTGCCGCCACGGCCACAAAAATGAAGCTATCCGGATGTACCTTGGCGCATTCGTTGCGTCTCGGGCAGCCCTTGAAAAACTGACTCGTGAAATTCTCCGTGTAATCGTATATGATGAAATAAAAAGATTTTGCAGGTAAAAAATTTTGGCTCCGTCCCCAAGGCTTTTTCGTGCAGGATCATCCCTTATTGCTCTGACAAACTCGATTTTTGAAGTGCCGCCACGGCCACAACAATGAAACTATCCGGATGTACCTTGGCGCATTCGTCGCGTCTCGGGCAGCCCTTGAAAAAGTTACTCGTGTAATTTCCCGCGTAATACGAATATGATGAAATAAAAAGATTTTGCAGGGAAACAAATTTGGCCCCGTCTCCGAAGCTTTTTCTTGCAGGATCATCCCTTATTGCTGTGAAAACCTCGATTTTCGATGTGCCGCCACGGCCACAAAAATGAAGCTATCCGCATGTACCTTGGCGCATTCGTTGCGTCTCGGGCAGCCCTTGAAAAACTGACTCGTGAAATTCCCCGTGTAATCGAATATGATGAAATAAAAGATTTTGCAGGGAAACAAATTTGGCCCCGTCTCCGAAGCTTTTTCTTGCAGGATCATCCCTTATTGCTCTGAAAAACTCGATTTTCGATGTGCCGCCACGGCCACAAAAATGAAGCTATCCGGATGTACCTTGGCGCACTCGTTGCGTCTCGGGCAGCCCTTGAAAAAGTTACTCGCGTAATTTCCCGCGTAATACGAATATGATGAAATAAAAAGATTTTGCAGGGAAACAAATTCGGCCCCGTCTCCGACGCTTTTTCTTGCAGGATAATCCCTTATTGCTCTGAAAAACTCGATTTTCGATGGGCCGCCACGGCCACAACAATGAAGCTATCCGGATGTACCTTGGCGCATTCGTTGCGTCTCGGGCAGCCCTTGAAAAACTGACTCGTGAAATTTCCCGTGTAATAGGAATATGATGAAATAAAAAGATTTTGCAGGAAACAAATTTTGGCCCCGTCCCGAAGGCATTTTCTTGCAGGATCCTCCCTTATTGCTCTGAAAAACTCGATTTTCGATGTGCCGCCACGGCCACAAAAATGAAGCTATCCGGATGTACCTTGGCGCATTCGTCGCGTCTCGGGCAGCCCTTGAAAAAGATACTCGTGTAATTTCCCGCGTAATACGAATATGATGAAATAAAAAGATTTTGCAGGGAAACAAATTTGGCCCCGTCCCGAAGGCTTTTTCTTGCAGGATCCTCCCTTATTGCTCTGAAAAACTCGATTTTCGATGTGCCGCCACGGCCACAAAAATGAAGCTATCCGGATGTACCTTGGCGCATTCGTTGCGTCTCGGGCAGCCCTTGAAAAAGTTACTCGCGTAATTTCCCGCGTAATACGAATATGATGAAATAAAAAGATTTTGCAGGGAAACAAATTCGGCCCCGTCTCCGACGCTTTTTCTTGCAGGATCCTCCCTTATTGCTCTGAAAAACTCGATTTTCGATGTGCCGCGACGGCCACAAAAATGAAGCTATCCGGATGTACCTTGGCGCATTCGTTGCGTCTCGGGCAGCCCTTGAAAAAGTTACTCGCGTAATTTCCCGCGTAATAGGAATATGATGAAATAAAAAGATTTTGCAGGGAAACAAATTCGGCCCCGTCTCCGGCGCTTTTTCTTGCAGGATCATCCCTTATTGCTCTGAAAAACTCGATTTTCGATGGGCCGCCGCGGCCACAACAATGAAGCTATCCAGATGTACCTTGGCGCATTCGTTGCGTCTCCGGCAGCCCTTGAAAAACTGACTCGTGAAATTTCTCGTGTAATACGAATATGATGAAATAAAAAGATTTTGCAGGGAAACAAATTTGGCCCCGTCTCCGAGGCTTTTTCTTGCAGGATCATCCCTTATTGCTCTGGAAAACTCGATTTTTGAAGTGCCGCCACGGGCACAAAAATGAAGGTATCCGGATGTACCTTGGCGCATTCGTTGCGTCTCGGGCAGCCCTTGAAAAACTGACTCGTGAAATTTCCCGTGTAATAGGAATATGATGAAATAAAAAGATTTTGCAGGGAACAAATTTTGGCCCCGTCCCGAAGGCATTTTCTTGCAGGATCCTCCCTTATTGCTCTGAAAAACTCGATTTTCGATGTGCCGCGACGGCCACAAAAATGAAGCTATCCGGATGTACCTTGGCGCATTCGTTGCGTCTCGGGCAGCCCTTGAAAAAGTTACTCGCGTAATTTCCCGCGTAATAGGAATATGATGAAATAAAAAGATTTTGCAGGGAAACAAATTCGGCCCCGTCTCCGGCGCTTTTTCTTGCAGGATCATCCCTTATTGCTCTGAAAAACTCGATTTTCGATGGGCCGCCGCGGCCACAACAATGAAGCTATCCAGATGTACCTTGGCGCATTCGTTGCGTCTCCGGCAGCCCTTGAAAAACTGACTCGTGAAATTTCTCGTGTAATACGAATATGATGAAATAAAAAGATTTTGCAGGGAAACAAATTTGGCCCCGTCGCCGAGGCTTTTTCTTGCAGGATCATCCCTTATTGCTCTGGAAAACTCGATTTTTGAAGTGCCGCCACGGGCACAAAAATGAAGGTATCCGGATGTACCTTGGCGCATTCGTTGCGTCTCGGGCAGCCCTTGAAAAACTGACTCGTGAAATTTCCCGTGTAATAGGAATATGATGAAATAAAAAGATTTTGCAGGGAACAAATTTTGGCCCCGTCCCGAATGCATTTTCTTGCAGGATCCTCCCTTATTGCTCTGAAAAACTCGATTTTCGATGTGCCGCCACGGCCACAAAAATGAAGCTATCCGGATGTACCTTGGCGCATTCGTTGCGTCTCGGGCAGCCCTTGAAAAACTGACTCGTGAAATTCTCCGTGTAATCGAATATGATGAAATAAAAAGATTTTGCAGGTAAAAAATTTTGGCTCCGTCCCCAAGGCTTTTTCGTGCAGGATCATCCCTTATTGCTCTGACAAACTCGATTTTTGAAGTGCCGCCACGGCCACAACAATGAAACTATCCGGATGTACCTTGGCGCATTCGTCGCGTCTCGGGCAGCCCTTGAAAAAGTTACTCGTGTAATTTCCCGCGTAATACGAATATGATGAAATAAAAAGATTTTGCAGGGAAACAAATTTGGCCCCGTCTCCGAAGCTTTTTCTTGCAGGATCATCCCTTATTGCTGTGAAAACCTCGATTTTCGATGTGCCGCCACGGCCACAAAAATGAAGCTATCCGCATGTACCTTGGCGCATTCGTTGCGTCTCGGGCAGCCCTTGAAAAACTGACTCGTGAAATTCCCCGTGTAATCGAATATGATGAAATAAAAAGATTTTGCAGGGAAACAAATTTGGCCCCGTCTCCGAAGCTTTTTCTTGCAGGATCATCCCTTATTGCTCTGAAAAACTCGATTTTCGATGTGCCGCCACGGCCACAAAAATGAAGCTATCCGGATGTACCTTGGCGCATTCGTTGCGTCTCGGGCAGCCCTTGAAAAACTGACACGTGAAATTCCCCGTGTAATCGAATATGATGAAATAAAAAGATTTTGCAGGTAAAAAATTTTGGCTCCGTCCCCAAGGCTTTTTCTTGCAGGATCATCCCTTATTTCTCTGACAAACTCGATTTTTGAAGTGCCGCCACGGCCACAACAATGAAGCTATCCGGATGTACCTTGGCGCATTCGTCGCGTCTCGGGCAGCCCTTGAAAAAGTTACTCGTGTAATTTCCCGCGTAATACGAATATGATGAAATAAAAAGATTTTGCAGGGAAACAAATTTGGCCCCGTCCCGAAGGCTTTTTCTTGCAGGATCCTCCCTTATTGCTCTGAAAAACTCGATTTTCGATGTGCCGCCACGGCCACAAAAATGAAGCTATCCGGATGTACCTTGGCGCACTCGTTGCGTCTCGGGCAGCCCTTGAAAAAGTTACTCGCGTAATTTCCCGCGTAATACGAATATGATGAAATAAAAAGATTTTGCAGGGAAACAAATTCGGCCCCGTCTCCGACGCTTTTTCTTGCAGGATAATCCCTTATTGCTCTGAAAAACTCGATTTTCGATGGGCCGCCACGGCCACAACAATGAAGCTATCCGGATGTACCTTGGCGCATTCGTTGCGTCTCGGGCAGCCCTTGAAAAACTGACTCGTGAAATTTCCCGTGTAATAGGAATATGATGAAATAAAAAGATTTTGCAGGGAACAAATTTTGGCCCCGTCCCGAAGGCATTTTCTTGCAGGATCCTCCCTTATTGCTCTGAAAAACTCGATTTTCGATGTGCCGCCACGGCCACAAAAATGAAGCTATCCGGATGTACCTTGGCGCATTCGTCGCGTCTCGGGCACCCCTTGAAAAAGATACTCGTGTAATTTCCCGCGTAATACGAATATGATGAAATAAAAAGATTTTGCAGGGAAACAAATTTGGCCCCGTCCCGAAGGCTTTTTCTTGCAGGATCCTCCCTTATTGCTCTGAAAAACTCGATTTTCGATGTGCCGCCACGGCCACAAAAATGAAGCTATCCGGATGTACCTTGGCGCATTCGTTGCGTCTCGGGCAGCCCTTGAAAAAGTTACTCGCGTAATTTCCCGCGTAATACGAATATGATGAAATAAAAAGATTTTGCAGGGAAACAAATTCGGCCCCGTCTCCGACGCTTTTTCTCGCAGGATAATCCCTTATTGCTCTGAAAAACTCGATTTTCGATGGGCCGCCACGGCCACAACAATGAAGCTATCCAGATGTACCTTGGCGCATTCGTTGCGTCTCCGGCAGCCCTTGAAAAACTGACTCGTGAAATTTCTCGTGTAATACGAATATGATGAAATAAAAAGATTTTGCAGGGAAACAAATTTGGCTCCGTCCCCAAGGCTTTTTCTTGCAGGATCATCCCTTATTGCTCTGAAAAACTCGATTTTCGATGGGCCGCCACGGCCACAACAATGAAGCTATCCAGATGTACCTTGGCGCATTCGTTGCGTCTCCGGCAGCCCTTGAAAAACTGACTCGTGAAATTTCTCGTGTAATACGATGTGACGAATTACCGGAATCCTTCCGCCATCGTCACCTTCGGTCGCCTCCCTCGCGGAAAGATACACCCGTAACGTGCCGGCAGGGCGCCAGTCGATTTTTGTATCGCCGGTATCGACAACCGGCCTCATCTGGAGGTCGGGAGGGAACGGCCCGACCTCTCTATCCCCGCGGATCGGGTTAAGGGAAGCGGGAACGACTCACCTTACTTCACCGATCGCGACTCAACCGTCGCGATCGGGGTCACTTTTATATCCCCGGAAGTGACGATCCGGGTCACCTGGGTGCCTCCGCGAGATCGGCGGAACCGGAAACGCTCGGCCGCTCAGGTTGCAGAGTTTGGTAGAGAGGGTCGGGGTAAGTCACCCCGGGATGGCCAAAAGATATCGTCCATCCTCCACGAGGCGAAGCCTCACTCGGAGGGCGAGAACACGGATTTTCGCAGCACCGCACCACTCGCAGCGTCGCGAAACGGGTACCCGCGATAACGCCTGAGACCGACACCCATTCACAAAAAAATCACGAGATCAAACTCCCCCGCCCGAAATCGATACGTTAATTCTTATATGGCGAGAACACACTGAAACTAAGATATCCGTAGGGAGCCGGGTCTACACGGAACTCCCCATGGCGCGTACGCGAACTCGGGCTTCTCACTCTAGAGAGCGAGCGCCCTACCACACGGGACCGCGTACGTAGAGAGAGAGCGACCTACGCACAAGCGCAGGCGAGACAGAGACAGCCCGCTCTCTCTACGATCCTTCGCGAGACATCTGCTCGCGAGCGCGACACGATAACGACTGTCTAACAGCCAATCAAATCCTCAGTTCCTCAAATCTGGAATCGGACACCGAGAGCTACTGCCCTCTCGCTCAGCGAAACACTTACCTGCCAAGATAGCGCGATTATCGACGTTGCACGGGATCTCGCGAGTACGCCGACAATCGTTTCCCCTTGGTCATCGCGTATCGGAGAGCACTTCCGTCGGCGGCACGAGGGGTTCCCGCCCTCGCCCGTAATCTTAAAACTCCGCTCATCCTCATACGCGATGCACCACACGGCGGGGCGCCGGTCTTGCAGCCGGACCTGCATCAATTTCTCGCGCGTACTCGCTGGCCGCTTTTACCTGACGGGTAGCTCGATACGGTGAGCGCTATCCTCCACGTCAGGGTCGAGCGCCACGACCTTTTATCCTCCTAATCTCTCCTCTCAACTCCAACTAACGGTCGTATCCTCTTCAGCTACAAAGCTACGGGAACGCATTTGTCTAACGGGTGAGCGAGCGAGGGCAAACGACGCGAACGGCCTTGGGACGGCGACTTTTCCCTAAGCCGGGAAAAAATCACGTCACAACTCCCCACCCCTTAGGGTGGGTTTCGGATAGGCGAATCAAACGGGACCTACCGGGGCGAGATCAGTACGAAGATCATGATAATAATAATTTTCACTCGTACGGCACGACACTAATAAAGAGAGCCCCTTGGGGGAGTTGAAGACTTACCCACGCTCAGCCATACTTCCCCCTCCGTCCTTGTCAGACGGCGACAGCGGTCCTCGGATCCGCGCGCCTATTGGCGGGTCCATCCGGATCCTCGTGAACCTAGTGTTAACCCCACCGGGCGTAAGAAAATCTCAATTGAGAGACTCCCGGTACGAACTCGACCAGGACTTGGCCTGGGAGAATCAACGGGAGCACGGGCCGTTAGGCCCGATTTTACGAGAGCTTGGCAGTTCTGCCATATTATACGGGAGCTAGTAGTAAGCGGGATCGCGGGCCGTTAGGCCCGATGTTACGAGATCTAGGCCTTGCTGCCCACTTGTACGGGAGCTAGACCGGGAGGACGTTAGCGGGATCACGGGCCGTTAGGCCCGGAGGTACGAGAGCTAGGTATTCTTACCTTATTTTGCGGGAGCTTTGGCCTGAGGCCAGTTTCGAGATCCATGGGTATGGGCGGCTGCGAGGGCCCCGCGCCATGACCCAGGCTACCGGGAACGTCCCCGGGTTCGCTCAAGAGCGATCCAACGGCCGGGTGATGGGGGTCGCCGCCGGATCCGGCTTCGGGATTACTCCCGTTTGTCGAGGTCGGCGGGCCGCCCGCGGGACCCTAAGGGCCCGGAGTTCCTCCCGGGGTACATTCCGCCCTGCTAACGGGATGTACGGCCCCAGCCTCCGCCAGTTCTCGCTGCACGCCGGACACGTCCTCAGGGTCTTACCCCGACGGCCGCACCGGCGGCAGAAGACCTCGGTCGGAGGTCCGCTGGGGCACTGCGAGTAGCAGTGGCCCAGCTGTCGGCAATTATAACACGCCCGCTCCAGCACTCGGCGGGGTGCCTGGGGCGGGGCGATCGGTAGCGATGCCAGCGAGGCGGCTGGCGTCGTCGAGATCGGCGTCCCGTCTCTGGACGCGGCCGAGAAGGATGGTGCGGTGACGGTGGTGGCCGCCTTCCTGGCAGCCCGAGATCGGCGGCGCCTCCGGCGGCGAGTCGACGACGCCCGGGACTCCGGGTCGACCTGGGTGGGGGCCGGCTCGGCGGGTTCCGGGTCCAGGGTATCCTGGGCTAACTCCCGGACCACCCGAACCAACTCCTCCATCGATTCCGGATCCCGGCCGTCTTCGCCCGCCAGAGTGGCCGCACACGCGTGGAGGAGGTCCCGCTCGGCCCCCGGCGGCGGGAGAGAGGTGGTGATTCGCACCATATCGTCGAACCACCCGCTCCCCCCGTCATCCGAGAGGACGATCGCCTCCTCGTCTCGTGACCCCTCCTGGCTCATGATGGCGGTACCTGAAAGAGGGCGAGAACGGTTATGGCGGTACCATGGGGGTCTCATAGGGTTTCAGGTCTTGGACCGAAACCTTGCCTAAGGATCGCCCGTCGAGATCGGATAGTTCGTATACTACCCGGGAAAGTTGCTTCGAAATCACGTACGGTCCTTCAAAGGGGGGCAATAAAGCTGCCGTGATGTGTTTCGCCGCGGACGATAGCCGATGCGTTCGGCGTAGCACTAGCTCACCTACCCGGAACCGCTGGTCCCGGTGGCGGAGATTGTACTGGCCGGCTTGCCGGCGGAACGCTTCATCGAGAGCGTGGGTGAAGGCCTTCCTCAGGGTGTCGAGGCGGGCCATCCTCTGTAACCAGTTCTCCGACGGTCGGGGAACTACCTCGAGAGCACCTTCGGTTCTTCGCCGAAGGGAGGGAGCGGCGGCCGGTTCACGACCAAAGTTCGCGAAAGCCGGCGTCGCCTGTAGAGAACTATGGTGGGCCGTGTTATAGGCGAACCGGAATTCGTGAATCTGTTGGTCCCACTCCCGGTGATTGTCACCCAGGAAGGCGCGGATCATAGTTTTGACCACGCGATTGACTCGTTCGGTAGGGTTGGCTTGGGGATGGTACGGCGGCGTGGTACTATGCCGCATCCCTACGCGTTCGGTAAGTTGTCGGATGTCGCGGTTAACGAACTCCGTACCGTTATCGGTGTGGAGCACCCGGGGTGCACCCCATCGGGTAACCACCAGGTCATCGAGAGCTTTGGCAATCGTCTTGCCGTTCGCCTTCCTCAGCGGCAGGACCTCAATCCATTTAGTGTAGAGGTCCTGAACTACGAGAACGTAAGCGTGGCCGGACGAGCTCGGCGTCACCGGGCCCATAATGTCGGTAGCGACCATCATCCATGGTTCCTCGATAACGCGGTGACCCATCAGGCCGGCGGGAGCACGCTGTTCCACTTTACAGCGCTGGCAGGTATCGCATTGGCGCACATATGTGACCACGTCCTTGAACAGGTTTGGCCAGTAATAGGTATTCGCCACTCGTCGGTACGTCTTTTCCACCCCCAGGTGGCCGGCTTGGGGGAGCGCGTGGCACTCCTGTAGGGCGATGGGGCGGGATTCGCGAAGCAGCACCAGCTTCCATGCATCGAGATCGTCCATTTCGGCCTCCGCGAGGCCGGTAGGTCGGTGGAAATATAGTTTTTCCTCGACGACCCTCCAGTCCGGAAATCGGTCGGGAGCGTGGGTAATGTCGCGAATCTTGCGGCGATACCAGGCATCTTGGGTTTCACGGAGGCAGGTGACGGCCTCCGTTTGTCCCTCCGGGATTCGCGAAAGCGCATCGGGAACGTGGTGTAGCGCTCCTTTCCGGTGAACGATTACAAAATCGTACTCCAATAACTCAAGAGCCCATCGTGCGAGTCGGCCGGTAGGGTTCCTCAAGTTATGGAGCCACCGGAGGCTACTGTGGTCGGTAATCACCGTGAACGCGTACCCTTCCAGGTAGCAGCGAAACTTTCGGATGGACCATAACACCGCGAGGCACTCCTGTTCGGTCACCGAGTATTTCTTCTCAGGGTCCGACAGGGCGCGGCTCGCGTAAGCGATAACTCTTTCGTGGCCGTCGATAACCTGCGTTAATACCGCTCCTAAACCCACGCCACTAGCATCGGTCTGGAGGGTAAACGGTAGCGTGAAGTCGGGGCAGGCGAGCGTCGGTGCGCTCGTTAACCGCCGCTTTAGCACATCGAGGGCTTCTTGCTGGGCGGCCTCCCAACCCCAAGCGTTGGTCTTCTTCGTGAGCCGGGTCAGGGGCTCGGCGACGGTTGCAAACTCGGGAATGAACCGTCGGTACCACGACGCCATGCCCAGGAAGCGACGTAACTGCCGAATATTCTTCGGCACCGGGAAATCCAGCACGGGAGCGGTTTTGTCCGGATCTACTTCGAGGCCCTGGCTGTTTACGAGAAACCCGAGGTAACGAACTTGCGATCGGCAAAATTCGCTCTTCTCGCGGTTGATCGCCAGGCCAGCTTCAGAGATCTTCTCGAGGACTTTTCGAAGCCATGTCAGGTGCTCTTCGAAAGTTCGAGTAATGATAATGATATCATCGAGATAGACGAAGACGTGAGGGTACATCTCCGCACCGATAAGACGATCCAGCATGCGCTGGAAGGTAGCGGGAGCGTTCGTGAGACCATATGGCATCCTCTTGAATTGAAAGAGACCCCGCCCTGGCACCACAAACGCGGTGACTTCCCGCGAGGCCGGGGCCATCGGGACCTGCCAATAGGCTTGGCTCAAATCGAGAGTTGAGATGTAGTTCGCCTGCCTCAACTCATCGAGTATACCCGTCATGTTCGGGATGGGGTAAGCATCCTTCTTCGTGACGGCGTTAACTTTACGGTAGTCTATGTATTTGCCGTTAGGTTTCTTAACCATCACGACGGGACTCGCCCAGTCGCTTTTGGACGGCTCGATAACGTCCGTCGCGAGCATCTTGTCGACCTCGGTCCACATGATATCGCGGATAATCGGCGTTACGGGATACGGTCGTTGCTTTACCGGCGGACTATCCCCTACCTCGATCTCGTGTGCGACGAGGGAAGTCACGGCCGAGTCAGCGTCAAGCGAAGGTACGTGAGCGTCTAGGAACCCGCTCAACCGCGTGGCTTCGTCGGAAGTCGGGGTTCGCAGCCCGTGGCACATTGCCAAGCGGGGGGCGCTTTCCTCGGGAACAAACGAGTAGTGGGTCTCCAGGTTATCGCGGAAGTACCACGATTCCCCGAAGAAATCAACCACCATTCTCGCGGAACGTAAGAAGTCCAACCCGAGAATCAAGTCCTCAGAGAGGGACTCCAGGTGGTATGCGAGAGCGGGCGTAGATCGTCCATTTAGGCTGGCCGGTATCTCGGAGGCCGTTCGCACGGTTTCGACCTGGCTGTTAGCGACCAGGACCGATCGTGGTGCGACTTCCTTGGTGGGGACTCCGAGTTCCCCGAGTCGCCCGATAAGAGCGCGCCCGGCGATCGTTCGTGTCGCTCCAGAGTCCACGAGAGCTTTGACCGGGGTGGTGTAGATCATCACCTCAACCCGGAAGGCAATAAGGCCAGCGCGGGAGGCCGCGTTGATCAGGATCTCGTCCAGCGGTGGCGGGTCGGCCAACAACGCCGGATCCGAGTCTGATTTCGGGCTCGGGAGTAGCTCCTGCGGTGAGTTTCGTTCGGTAGCCTTAGGGCAGGGCTTCGGTAGGCGAGAGCGATTCGGGAAGGTTCTTCGTCCGGGTCCGTTACTCGGGCGAGGCGTGGTGACCCGGTCTGGGCGCCTCAGTCCGCGTTTCCCCGGTTGCAGAAGGTGCACCGAGGCGTCGTAACTCCGGATAAACCGCACCGGTAGCAGAATAGCCGGCGGGGTGCCTGGCAATCCCGGTAACGGTGACCTTGTCCGTCGCAGTTCCAACACTGCGGTTCGGTGCGCTTTGGCGGAGCGAGGTCCGGTACCGGAAGGGGGGTCGCGGTCACCTTGGCCGGTGAGGGCGGTGCCCGTCCTTTCATCGGTAGTGGGGCCCGATTTCGGGCCGGTGCGGGAACGCGACTCTCTCGTGGCCGGTTGTCCGGCCTCGGGTGAGTCCGCCCCTTCGGGGGCAATAGCGCCTCCAACATCTCCGGGAGCGTCTCATCGACCTCGTCGTTCGAGGCTTCTTCGGGGTCGGCGTCTCCTTCGGCCTGTAGGGCCCGGATGTCCTGCCGTCTCGGGTAGCGCGGCGGCGGTCGTGGCTCCCGGTACGCGTACCCCGGGCAGAGGGAGGCCTCTGGCTTCGGTGGTGGGCGCCGAGTATTCACGCTCCTCAGGACTTGTTCCTGACGAGCCGCCGACCGTTCGAGAGCCCTCATCGTCACGTGATCACCCAGGGGGATGACGAGCCGATACGCCGGTAGCATGTTCCTGTGCGCGTATCGTACGCGTTCCCACTCGGTCCACGGTGGGTCCAGGCGCGCGAACAAATCGTTCATGCAGCTCAGGAAGTCGAGAGCAGATTCCGCTTCTCCTTGCGTTCGGCCTGAGATCTCCTCGCGTAACGCGATCTGATAATCGGGATCGGAGAAGCGGTCCCGGAACGCGGCTTTTGCCGCCGCCCAATCTGCGAGCGTGGTCCGAATCTGCCGGTACCACGTACGAGCGAGACCACTCAAACAGAAGGAGAGAGTCTTGAGGAGGTCCTCGTCCCGGATGGGAACCAGGGAGCGGCCCTCCTCGACGACAGAAATGAAGTCCTCCACGTCTTCACTCCGTCGCCCCGAGAACGAGAGGTCCCATCGCCGTACCTCTTGCAGAGCGCGATGGGGAGACAATCCTCTCCGGTGTCTCGGCGGGATCCGGTCGCTCTCAGACGCGGAAAAATCTCCTCGCCTGACGCTTAACCGGCGTCTGGTAGACTCGCCCGCGTCGCTCGGACGGCCGAAAGGCGGTGCTCGAGCTCGCGGGTTCGCTTCGGGACCCCCTCTGTCAACCGCTGGGTCCGGCGAGAGGTCGAAATTCAAAATCGGGAGCTTGGCGGGCCCCATGGCGCGCCGCCGATATCGCGGGAATTCCCCTGGGGGCTCGAACTCGGCTTCCCCCGGGCCCGCTGGCCAGGAGGCGCGACCCGCCGTTGGGGGACCGGTAGCTTTAGGCTTGGCGCCCTGGGCTGACGCGTCAGACTCGTCCGGGTACTCCGTTACCGGGGATCGTCGACCCGTCGCGTCCTCCGCCTGCGCCATTTCGATATCGCAACCTTTTTATTTTGTTTTTTTTTTTTTGTTACGAGACCGTTATTATTTTTATTCGGGATCCTATCTTACTCGGGAACGCTAGTAAGGAACTATGGGGGGGGGGGGGGGCACGCCGTCGTTCAAACTGGGCGCGCGCACCACGCAAAAAATATATATATATTTTTTTTTTTTTTTTTTTTTTTTTTTTTGTCCAAACGTCGAGAGCTATTATTATTATTATTATTTATTTTATTTATTTATTTATTTATTTTGTTTTCAAAGTCGAGAGCCGTTATTATTATTATTATTATTAGTTTTTTTTTTCCAAACGTCGAGAGCTATTATGAGTTTTATCCGGGATCCTACAAGTTTTCGAAAAAGGTTGAGCAATTCGAGAACTGAAACCCGAGAGATTTTTCAAGGTTTCAATTTCCACTGTCGAGAGCTGTTTCAAAAATTTTGTTGAATGTCGCGATAAGTTCCAAAATTCGAGAGCTATTTTTTTTTTTTTTTTTTTTTTTTTTTTTTTTTTCGAGAACAGAAACCCGAGAGATTTTCCAAGGTCTCAACTTCTACTGCCGAGAGCGGTTTCAAACATTTTGTTGAAAGTCGCGAAGAACACAATTTTTTTTTTTTTTTTTTTTTTTTTTTTTTTTTTTCAAAATTCGGGAGCTATTTTATTTTATTTAAAAATTTTTTTTTTTTTTTTATTTTTTTTGTTTTTGTTGTTACGAGAGCGTTATGACTTTTCACGCTTTTATGATATTATGATATTTATGACGTTATGATATTTCACGCTTTCACTTTCAGCTGTCGAGAGCTGTTTCAAAACTTTGTTGGACGTCGCGACAAGTTCCAAAATGCGAGAACCATTGAACTGATATCCCAGAGAAATTTCCGTCCTCAGTTACTAAGGTCGAGAACTCGGTTGAAATTTTAAACTCGAGCGGATTTTCTAATATTCGAGATCCGGTCACTCCAAAAACATCGATTAAATCAATTCGAAAATTATCTTCCGCACGGACTTTTCGTTAGGGTTCGATAACGGTCGGTAGGTCGGGGACTGATCCCCCTTCGCTCGACGGGAACGGCCCGGAAAGCAATACGGGTGATTCGACGGGCGATCGGGGAACACAATAGAATTAATTTATCGTCGAGAACAGAAATTCGCTATTTATCCTAAATAAAAATACGTGAGTAAATCTCACTCGGTAACACACCGGTACTCACTCGAGTCTGGAGCAGTATCCTACGGGAACGGTGTCGGCACTGCGAGCACTTGTGACGTAATCTCGCTTTCACTATCGGACCCTATAGCACAGAACTTGGTACAGAGCGTTATCACTCGCGACTTTCACTTGTCACTCGGAGAATTCGAATTAAACTGAGTCTAATTTCTCCGATTTCGGGTAACGAGAGCGGTATGACTCCTGGTAGGGGAGACATAGAAAAACTTGTTTGTCCAAATTTCGAGCGCGATTCTAAGAACGGCCGAAATCGGACAATAGCTTCGTACATCGAGAACATTCGATATTCTTCTATAACGTTCTCCGTGTCTACCTGACACTTCGAGCGCGAGGCGAGAATCTTCCAGGTTCTTCCCGAAATTCGCGATAGCGGAACTTTACTTTTCGTTTTGTTCAGGCGGGATTGGCCATCCCGGTCGGGCCCCACGTTGGGCGCCATTTGTGACGAATTACCGGAATCCTTCCGCCATCGTCACCTTCGGTCGCCTCCCTCGCGGAAAGATACACCCGTAACGTGCCGGCAGGGCGCCAGTCGATTTTTGTATCGCCGGTATCGACAACCGGCCTCATCTGGAGGTCGGGAGGGAACGGCCCGACCTCTCTATCCCCGCGGATCGGGTTAAGGGAAGCGGGAACGACTTACCTTACTTCACCGATCGCGACTCAACCGTCGCGATCGGGGTCACTTTTATATCCCCGGAAGTGACGATCCGGGTCACCTGGGTGCCTCCGCGAGATCGGCGGAACCGGAAACGCTCGGCCGCTCAGGTTGCAGAGTTTGGTAGAGAGGGTCGGGGTAAGTCACCCCGGGATGGCCAAAAGATATCGTCCATCCTCCACGAGGCGAAGCCTCACTCGGAGGGCGAGAACACGGATTTTCGCAGCACCGCACCACTCGCAGCGTCGCGAAACGGGTACCCGCGATAACGCCTGAGACCGACACCCATTCACAAAAAAATCACGAGATCAAACTCCCCCGCCCGAAATCGATACGTTAATTCTTATATGGCGAGAACACACTGAAACTAAGATATCCGTAGGGAGCCGGGTCTACACGGAACTCCCCATGGCGCGTACGCGAACTCGGGCTTCTCACTCTAGAGAGCGAGCGCCCTACCACACGGGACCGCGTACGTAGAGAGAGAGCGACCTACGCACAAGCGCAGGCGAGACAGAGACAGCCCGCTCTCTCTACGATCCTTCGCGAGACATCTGCTCGCGAGCGCGACACGATAACGACTGTCTAACAGCCAATCAAATCCTCAGTTCCTCAAATCTGGAATCGGACACCGAGAGCTACTGCCCTCTCGCTCAGCGAAACACTTACCTGCCAAGATAGCGCGATTATCGACGTTGCACGGGATCTCGCGAGTACGCCGACAATCGTTTCCCCTTGGTCATCGCGTATAGGAGAGCACTTCCGTCGGCGGCACGAGGGGTTCCCGCCCTCGCCCGTAATCTTAAAACTCCGCTCGTCCTCATACGCGATGCACCACACGGCGGGGCGCCGGTCTTGCAGCCGGACCTGCATCAATTTCTCGCGCGTACTCGCTGGCCGCTTTTACCTGACGGGTAGCTCGATACGGTGAGCGCTATCCTCCACGTCAGGGTCGAGCGCCACGACCTTTTATCCTCCTAATCTCTCCTCTCAACTCCAACTAACGGTCGTATCCTCTTCAGCTACAAAGCTACGGGAACGCATTTGTCTAACGGGTGAGCGAGCGAGGGCAAACGACGCGAACGGCCTTGGGACGGCGACTTTTCCCTAAGCCGGGAAAAAATCACGTCACAACGAATATGATGAAATAAAAAGATTTTGCAGGGAAACAAATTTGGCCCCGTCTCCGAGGCTTTTTCTTGCAGGATCATCCCTTATTGCTCTGGAAAACTCGATTTTTGAAGTGCCGCCACGGGCACAAAAATGAAGGTATCCGGATGTACCTTGGCGCATTCGTTGCGTCTCGGGCAGCCCTTGAAAAACTGACTCGTGAAATTTCCCGTGTAATAGGAATATGATGAAATAAAAAGATTTAGCAGGGAACAAATTTTGGCCCCGTCCCGAAGGCATTTTCTTGCAGGATCCTCCCTTATTGCTCTGAAAAACTCGATTTTCGATGTGCCGCCACGGCCACAAAAATGAAGCTATCCGGATGTACCTTGGCGCATTCGTTGCGTCTCGGGCAGCCCTTGAAAAAGTTACTCGCGTAATTTCCCGCGTAATACGAATATGATGAAATAAAAAGATTTTGCAGGGAAACAAATTCGGCCCCGTCTCCGGCGCTTTTTCTTGCAGGATCATCCCTTATTGCTCTGAAAAACTCGATTTTCGATGGGCCGCCGCGGCCACAACAATGAAGCTATCCAGATGTACCTTGGCGCATTCGTTGCGTCTCCGGCAGCCCTTGAAAAACTGACTCGTGAAATTTCTCGTGTAATACGAATATGATGAAATAAAAAGATTTTGCAGGGAAACAAATTTGGCCCCGTCTCCGAGGCTTTTTCTTGCAGGATCATCCCTTATTGCTCAGGAAAACTCGATTTTCGATGTGCCGCCACGGCCACAAAAATGAAGCTATCCGGATGTACCTTGGCGCATTCGTTGCGTCTCGGGCAGCCCTTGAAAAAGTTACTCGCGTAATTTCCCGCGTAATACGAATATGATGAAATAAAAAGATTTTGCAGGTAAAAAATTTTGGCTCCGTCCCCAAGGCTTTTTCTTGCAGGATCATCCCTTATTGCTCTGAAAAACTCGATTTTCGATGGGCCGCCACGGCCACAACAATGAAGCTATCCAGATGTACCTTGGCGCATTCGTTGCGTCTCCGGCAGCCCTTGAAAAACTGACTCGTGAAATTTCTCGTGTAATACGAATATGATGAAATAAAAAGATTTTGCAGGGAAACAAATTTGGCCCCGTCTCCGAGGCTTTTTCTTGCAGGATCATCCCTTATTGCTCTGGAAAACTCGATTTTTGAAGTGCCGCCACGGGCACAAAAATGAAGGTATCCGGATGTACCTTGGCGCATTCGTTGCGTCTCGGGCAGCCCTTGAAAAACTGACTCGTGAAATTTCCCGTGTAATAGGAATATGATGAAATAAAAAGATTTTGCAGGGAACAAATTTTGGCCCCGTCCCGAAGGCATTTTCTTGCAGGATCCTCCCTTATTGCTCTGAAAAACTCGATTTTCGATGTGCCGCCACGGCCACAAAAATGAAGCTATCCGGATGTACCTTGGCGCATTCGTTGCGTCTCGGGCAGCCCTTGAAAAAGTTACTCGCGTAATTTCCCGCGTAATACGAATATGAGGAAATAAAAAGATTTTGCAGGGAAACAAATTCGGCCCCGTCTCCGGCGCTTTTTCTTGCAGGATCATCCCTTATTGCTCTGAAAAACTCGATTTTCGATGGGCCGCCGCGGCCACAACAATGAAGCTATCCAGATGTACCTTGGCGCATTCGTTGCGTCTCCGGCAGCCCTTGAAAAACTGACTCGTGAAATTTCTCGTGTAATACGAATATGATGAAATAAAACGATTTTGCAGGGAAACAAATTTGGCCCCGTCTCCGAGGCTTTTTCTTGCAGGATCATCCCTTATTGCTCTGGAAAACTCGATTTTTGAAGTGCCGCCACGGGCACAAAAATGAAGGTATCCGGATGTACCTTGGCGCATTCGTTGCGTCTCGGGCAGCCCTTGAAAAACTGACTCGTGAAATTTCCCGTGTAATAGGAATATGATGAAATAAAAAGATTTTGCAGGGAACAAATTTTGGCCCCGTCCCGAAGGCATTTTCTTGCAGGATCCTCCCTTATTGCTCTGAAAAACTCGATTTTCGATGTGCCGCCACGGCCACAAAAATGAAGCTATCCGGATGTACCTTGGCGCATTCGTTGCGTCTCGGGCAGCCCTTGAAAAAGTTACTCGCGTATATTCCCGCGTAATACGAATATGATGAAATAAAAAGATTTTGCAGGGAAACAAATTCGGCCCCGTCTCCGGCGCTTTTTCTTGCATGATCATCCCTTATTGCTCTGAAAAACTCGATTTTCGATGGGCCGCCGCGGCCACAACAATGAAGCTATCCAGATGTACCTTGGCGCATTCGTTGCGTCTCCGGCAGCCCTTGAAAAACTGACTCGTGAAATTTCTCGTGTAATACGAATATGATGAAATAAAAAGATTTTGCAGGGAAACAAATTTGGCCCCGTCTCCGAGGCTTTTTCTTGCAGGATCATCCCTTATTGCTCTGGAAAACTCGATTTTCGATGTGCCGCCACGGCCACAAAAATGAAGCTATCCGGATGTACCTTGGCGCATTCGTTGCGTCTCGGGCAGCCCTTGAAAAAGTTACTCGCGTAATTTCCCGCGTAATACGAATATGATGAAATAAAAAGATTTTGCAGGTAAAAAATTTTGGCTCCGTCCCCAAGGCTTTTTCTTGCAGGATCATCCCTTATTGCTCTGAAAAACTCGATTTTCGATGGGCCGCCACGGCCACAACAATGAAGCTATCCAGATGTACCTTGGCGCATTCGTTGCGTCTCGGGCAGCCCTTGAAAAACTGACTCGTGAAATTCCCCGTGTAATCGAATATGATGAAATAAAAAGATTTTGCAGGTAAACAATTTTGGCTCCGTCCCCAAGGCTTTTACTTGCAGGATCATCCCTTATTGCTCTGGAAAACTCGATTTTTGAAGTGCCGCCACGGGCACAAAAATGAAGGTATCCGGATGTACCTTGGCGCATTCGTTGCGTCTCGGGCAGCCCTTGAAAAACTGACTCGTGAAATTTCCCGTGTAATAGGAATATGATGAAATAAAAAGATTTTGCAGGGAACAAATTTTGGCCCCGTCCCGAAGGCATTTTCTTGCAGGATCCTCCCTTATTGCTCTGAAAAACTCGATTTTCGATGTGCCGCCACGGCCACAAAAATGAAGCTATCCGGATGTACCTTGGCGCATTCGTTGCGTCTCGGGCAGCCCTTGAAAAAGTTACTCGCGTAATTTCCCGCGTAATACGAATATGAGGAAATAAAAAGATTTTGCAGGGAAACAAATTCGGCCCCGTCTCCGGCGCTTTTTCTTGCAGGATCATCCCTTATTGCTCTGAAAAACTCGATTTTCGATGGGCCGCCGCGGCCACAACAATGAAGCTATCCAGATGTACCTTGGCGCATTCGTTGCGTCTCCGGCAGCCCTTGAAAAACTGACTCGTGAAATTTCTCGTGTAATACGAATATGATGAAATAAAACGATTTTGCAGGGAAACAAATTTGGCCCCGTCTCCGAGGCTTTTTCTTGCAGGATCATCCCTTATTGCTCTGGAAAACTCGATTTTTGAAGTGCCGCCACGGGCACAAAAATGAAGGTATCCGGATGTACCTTGGCGCATTCGTTGCGTCTCGGGCAGCCCTTGAAAAACTGACTCGTGAAATTTCCCGTGTAATAGGAATATGATGAAATAAAAAGATTTTGCAGGGAACAAATTTTGGCCCCGTCCCGAAGGCATTTTCTTGCAGGATCCTCCCTTATTGCTCTGAAAAACTCGATTTTCGATGTGCCGCCACGGCCACAAAAATGAAGCTATCCGGATGTACCTTGGCGCATTCGTTGCGTCTCGGGCAGCCCTTGAAAAAGTTACTCGCGTATATTCCCGCGTAATACGAATATGATGAAATAAAAAGATTTTGCAGGGAAACAAATTCGGCCCCGTCTCCGGCGCTTTTTCTTGCATGATCATCCCTTATTGCTCTGAAAAACTCGATTTTCGATGGGCCGCCGCGGCCACAACAATGAAGCTATCCAGATGTACCTTGGCGCATTCGTTGCGTCTCCGGCAGCCCTTGAAAAACTGACTCGTGAAATTTCTCGTGTAATACGAATATGATGAAATAAAAAGATTTTGCAGGGAAACAAATTTGGCCCCGTCTCCGAGGCTTTTTCTTGCAGGATCATCCCTTATTGCTCTGGAAAACTCGATTTTCGATGTGCCGCCACGGCCACAAAAATGAAGCTATCCGGATGTACCTTGGCGCATTCGTTGCGTCTCGGGCAGCCCTTGAAAAAGTTACTCGCGTAATTTCCCGCGTAATACGAATATGATGAAATAAAAAGATTTTGCAGGTAAAAAATTTTGGCTCCGTCCCCAAGGCTTTTTCTTGCAGGATCATCCCTTATTGCTCTGAAAAACTCGATTTTCGATGGGCCGCCACGGCCACAACAATGAAGCTATCCAGATGTACCTTGGCGCATTCGTTGCGTCTCGGGCAGCCCTTGAAAAACTGACTCGTGAAATTCCCCGTGTAATCGAATATGATGAAATAAAAAGATTTTGCAGGTAAACAATTTTGGCTCCGTCCCCAAGGCTTTTACTTGCAGGATCATCCCTTATTGCTCTGACAAACTCGATTTTTGAAGTGCCGCCACGGGCACAAAAATGAAGCTATCCGGATGTACCTTGGCGCATTCGTTGCGTCTCGGGCAGCCCTTGAAAAAGTTACTCGCGTAATTTCCCGCGTAATACGAATATGATGAAATAAAAAGATTTTGCAGGGAAACAAATTCGGCCCCGTCTCCGACGCTTTTTCTTGCAGGATCATCCCTTATTGCTCTGAAAAACTCGATTTTCGATGTGCCGCCACGGCCACAAAAATGAAGCTATCCGTATGTACCTTGGCGCATTCGTTGCGTCTCGGGCAGCCCTTCAAAAAGTTACTCGCGTAATTTCCCGCGTAATACGAATATGATGAAATAAAAAGATTTTGCAGGGAAACAAATTTGGCCCCGTCTCCGAAGCTTTTTCTTGCAGGATCATCCCTTATTGCTCTGAAAAACTCGATTTTCGATGTGCCGCCACGGCCACAAAAATGAAGCTATCCGGATGTACCTTGGCGCATTCGTTGCGTCTCGGGCAGCCCTTGAAAAACTGACTCGTGAAATTCCCCGTGTAATCGAATATGATGAAATAAAAAGATTTTGCAGGTAAAAAATTTTGGCTCCGTCCCCAAGGCTTTTTCTTGCAGGATCATCCCTTATTGCTCTGACAAACTCGATTTTTGAAGTGCCGCCACGGCCACAACAATGAAGCTATCCGGATGTACCTTGGCGCATTCGTCGCGTCTCGGGCAGCCCTTGAAAAAGTTACTCGTGTAATTTCCCGCGTAATACGAATATGATGAAATAAAAAGATTTTGCAGGGAAACAAATTTGGCCCCGTCCCGAAGGCTTTTTCTTGCAGGATCCTCCCTTATTGCTCTGAAAAACTCGATTTTCGATGTGCTGCCACGGCCACAAAAATGAAGCTATCCGGATGTACCTTGGCGCACTCGTTGCGTCTCGGGCAGCCCTTGAAAAAGTTACTCGCGTAATTTCCCGCGTAATACGAATATGATGAAATAAAAAGATTTTGCAGGGAAACAAATTCGGCCCCGTCTCCGACGCTTTTTCTTGCAGGATAATCCCTTATTGCTCTGAAAAACTCGATTTTCGATGGGCCGCCACGGCCACAACAATGAAGCTATCCAGATGTACCTTGGCGCATACGTTGCGTCTCCGGCAGCCCTTGAAAAACTGACTCGTGAAATTTCTCGTGTAATACGAATATGATGAAATAAAAAGATTTTGCAGGGAAACAAATTTGGCCCCGTCTCCGAGGCTTTGTCTTGCAGGATCATCCCTTATTGCTCTGGAAAACTCGATTTTTGAAGTGCCGCCACGGGCACAAAAATGAAGGTATCCGGATGTACCTTGGCGCATTCGTTGCGTCTCGGGCAGCCCTTGAAAAACTGACTCGTGAAATTTCCCGTGTAATAGGAATATGATGAAATAAAAAGATTTTGCAGGGAACAAATTTTGGCCCCGTCCCGAAGGCATTTTCTTGCAGGATCCTCCCTTATTGCTCTGAAAAACTCGATTTTCGATGTGCCGCCACGGCCACAAAAATGAAGCTATCCGGATGTACCTTGGCGCATTCGTCGCGTCTCGGGCAGCCCTTGAAAAAGTTACTCGCGTAATTTCCCGCGTAATACGAATATGATGAAATAAAAAGATTTTGCAGGGAAACAAATTCGGCCCCGTCTCCGACGCTTTTTCTTGCAGGATCATCCCTTATTGCTCTGAAAAACTCGATTTTCGATGGGCCGCCACGGCCACAACAATGAAGCTATCCAGATGTACCTTGGCGCATTCGTTGCGTCTCGGGCAGCCCTTGAAATACTGACTCGTGAAATTCTCCGTGTAATCGAATATGATGAAATAAAAAGATTTTGCAGGCAAAAAATTTTGGCTCCGTCCCCAAGGCATTTTCTTGCAGGATCATCCCTTATTGCTCTGACAAACTCGATTTTTGAAGTGCCGCCACGGCCACAACAATGAAACTATCCGGATGTACCTTGGCGTATTCGTCGCGTCTCGGGCAGCCCTTGAAAAAGTTACTCGTGTAATTTCGCGCGTAATACGAATATGATGAAATAAAAAGATTTTGCAGGGAAACAAATTTGGCCCCGTCTCCGAAGCTTTTTCTTGCAGGATCATCCCTTATTGCTCTGAAAAACTCGATTTTCGATGTGCCGCCACGGCCACAAAAATGAAGCTATCCGGATGTACCTTGGCGCATTCGTTGCGTCTCGGGCAGCCCTTGAAAAAGTTACTCGCGTAATTTCCCGCGTAATACGAATATGATGAAATAAAAAGATTTTGCAGGTAAAAAATTTTGGCTCCGTCCCCAAGGCTTTTTCTTGCAGGATCATCCCTTATTGCTCTGAAAAACTCGATTTTCGATGGGCCGCCACGGCCACAACAATGAAGCTATCCAGATGTACCTTGGCGCATTCGTTGCGTCTCGGGCAGCCCTTGAAAAACTGACTCGTGAAATTCCCCGTGTAATCGAATATGATGAAATAAAAAGATTTTGCAGGTAAACAATTTTGGCTCCGTCCCCAAGGCTTTTACTTGCAGGATCATCCCTTATTGCTCTGACAAACTCGATTTTTGAAGTGCCGCCACGGCCACAACAATGAAACTATCCGGATGTACCTTGGCGCATTCGTTGCGTCTCGGGCAGCCCTTGAAAAAGTTACTCGCGTAATTTCCCGCGTAATACGAATATGATGAAATAAAAAGATTTTGCAGGGAAACAAATTCGGCCCCGTCTCCGACGCTTTTTCTTGCAGGATCATCCCTTATTGCTCTGAAAAACTCGATTTTCGATGTGCCGCCACGGCCACAAAAATGAAGCTATCCGTATGTACCTTGGCGCATTCGTTGCGTCTCGGGCAGCCCTTCAAAAAGTTACTCGCGTAATTTCCCGCGTAATACGAATATGATGAAATAAAAAGATTTTGCAGGGAAACAAATTTGGCCCCGTCTCCGAAGCTTTTTCTTGCAGGATCATCCCTTATTGCTCTGAAAAACTCGATTTTCGATGTGCCGCCACGGCCACAAAAATGAAGCTATCCGGATGTACCTTGGCGCATTCGTTGCGTCTCGGGCAGCCCTTGAAAAACTGACTCGTGAAATTCCCCGTGTAATCGAATATGATGAAATAAAAAGATTTTGCAGGTAAAAAATTTTGGCTCCGTCCCCAAGGCTTTTTCTTGCAGGATCATCCCTTATTGCTCTGACAAACTCGATTTTTGAAGTGCCGCCACGGCCACAACAATGAAGCTATCCGGATGTACCTTGGCGCATTCGTCGCGTCTCGGGCAGCCCTTGAAAAAGTTACTCGTGTAATTTCCCGCGTAATACGAATATGATGAAATAAAAAGATTTTGCAGGGAAACAAATTTGGCCCCGTCCCGAAGGCTTTTTCTTGCAGGATCCTCCCTTATTGCTCTGAAAAACTCGATTTTCGATGTGCTGCCACGGCCACAAAAATGAAGCTATCCGGATGTACCTTGGCGCACTCGTTGCGTCTCGGGCAGCCCTTGAAAAAGTTACTCGCGTAATTTCCCGCGTAATACGAATATGATGAAATAAAAAGATTTTGCAGGGAAACAAATTCGGCCCCGTCTCCGACGCTTTTTCTTGCAGGATAATCCCTTATTGCTCTGAAAAACTCGATTTTCGATGGGCCGCCACGGCCACAACAATGAAGCTATCCAGATGTACCTTGGCGCATACGTTGCGTCTCCGGCAGCCCTTGAAAAACTGACTCGTGAAATTTCTCGTGTAATACGAATATGATGAAATAAAAAGATTTTGCAGGGAAACAAATTTGGCCCCGTCTCCGAGGCTTTGTCTTGCAGGATCATCCCTTATTGCTCTGGAAAACTCGATTTTTGAAGTGCCGCCACGGGCACAAAAATGAAGGTATCCGGATGTACCTTGGCGCATTCGTTGCGTCTCGGGCAGCCCTTGAAAAACTGACTCGTGAAATTTCCCGTGTAATAGGAATATGATGAAATAAAAAGATTTTGCAGGGAACAAATTTTGGCCCCGTCCCGAAGGCATTTTCTTGCAGGATCCTCCCTTATTGCTCTGAAAAACTCGATTTTCGATGTGCCGCCACGGCCACAAAAATGAAGCTATCCGGATGTACCTTGGCGCATTCGTCGCGTCTCGGGCAGCCCTTGAAAAAGTTACTCGCGTAATTTCCCGCGTAATACGAATATGATGAAATAAAAAGATTTTGCAGGGAAACAAATTCGGCCCCGTCTCCGACGCTTTTTCTTGCAGGATCATCCCTTATTGCTCTGAAAAACTCGATTTTCGATGGGCCGCCACGGCCACAACAATGAAGCTATCCAGATGTACCTTGGCGCATTCGTTGCGTCTCGGGCAGCCCTTGAAATACTGACTCGTGAAATTCTCCGTGTAATCGAATATGATGAAATAAAAAGATTTTGCAGGCAAAAAATTTTGGCTCCGTCCCCAAGGCATTTTCTTGCAGGATCATCCCTTATTGCTCTGACAAACTCGATTTTTGAAGTGCCGCCACGGCCACAACAATGAAACTATCCGGATGTACCTTGGCGTATTCGTCGCGTCTCGGGCAGCCCTTGAAAAAGTTACTCGTGTAATTTCGCGCGTAATACGAATATGATGAAATAAAAAGATTTTGCAGGGAAACAAATTTGGCCCCGTCTCCGAAGCTTTTTCTTGCAGGATCATCCCTTATTGCTCTGAAAAACTCGATTTTCGATGTGCCGCCACGGCCACAAAAATGAAGCTATCCGGATGTACCTTGGCGCATTCGTTGCGTCTCGGGCAGCCCTTGAAAAACTGACTCGTGAAATTCCCCGTGTAATCGAATATGATGAAATAAAAAGATTTTGCAGGTAAACAATTTTGGCTCCGTTCCCAAGGCTTTTTTTTGCAGGATCATCCCTTATTGCTCTGACAAACTCGATTTTTGAAGTGCCGCCACGGGCACAAAAATGAAGCTATCCGGATGTACCTTGGCGCATTCGTTGCGTCTCGGGCAGCCCTTGAAAAAGTTACTCGCGTAATTTCCCGCGTAATACGAATATGATGAAATAAAAAGATTTTGCAGGGAAACAAATTCGGCCCCGTCTCCGACGCTTTTTCTTGCAGGATCATCCCTTATTGCTCTGAAAAACTCGATTTTCGATGTGCCGCCACGGCCACAAAAATGAAGCTATCCGTATGTACCTTGGCGCATTCGTTGCGTCTCGGGCAGCCCTTCAAAAAGTTACTCGTGTAATTTCCCGCGTAATACGAATATGATGAAATAAAAAGATTTTGCAGGGAAACAAATTTGGCCCCGTCTCCGAAGCTTTTTCTTGCAGGATCGTCCCTTATTGCTCTGAAAAACTCGATTTTCGATGTGCCGCCACGGCCACAACAATGAAGCTATCCAGATGTACCTTGGCGCATTCGTTGCGTCTCGGGCAGCCCTTGAAAAACTGACTCGTGAAATTCCCCGTGTAATCGAATATGATGAAATAAAAAGATTTTGCAGGTAAAAAATTTTGGCTCCGTCCCCAAGGCTTTTTCTTGCAGGATCATCCCTTATTGCTCTGACAAACTCGATTTTTGAAGTGCCGCCACGGCCACAACAATGAAGCTATCCGGATGTACCTTGGCGCATTCGTCGCGTCGCGGGCAGCCCTTGAAAAAGTTACTCGTGTAATTTCCCGCGTAATACGAATATGATGAAATAAAAAGATTTTGCAGGGAAACAAATTTGGCCCCGTCCCGAAGGCTTTTTCTTGCAGGATCCTCCCTTATTGCTCTGAAAAACTCGATTTTCGATGTGTTGCCACGGCCACAAAAATGAAGCTATCCGGATGTACCTTGGCGCATTCGTTGCGTCTCGGGCAGCCCTTCAAAAAGTTACTCGTGTAATTTCCCGCGTAATACGAATATGATGAAATAAAAAGATTTTGCAGGGAAACAAATTTGGCCCCGTCTCCGAAGCTTTTTCTTGCAGGATCGTCCCTTATTGCTCTGAAAAACTCGATTTTCGATGTGCCGCCACGGCCACAAAAATGAAGCTATCCGGATGTACCTTGGCGCATTCGTTGCGTCTCGGGCAGCCATTGAAAAACTGACTCGTGAAATTCCCCGTGTAATCGAATATGATGAAATAAAAAGATTTTGCAGGTAAAAAATTTTGGCTCCGTCCCCAAGGCTTTTTCTTGGAGGATCATCCCTTATTGCTCTGACAAACTCGATTTTTGAAGTGCCGCCACGGCCACAACAATGAAGCTATCCGGATGTACCTTGGCGCATTCGTCGCGTCGCGGGCAGCCCTTGAAAAAGTTACTCGTGTAATTTCCCGCGTAATACGAATATGATGAAATAAAAAGATTTTGCAGGGAAACAAATTTGGCCCCGTCCCGAAGGCTTTTTCTTGCAGGATCCTCCCTTATTGCTCTGAAAAACTCGATTTTCGATGTGTTGCCACGGCCACAAAAATGAAGCTATCCGGATGTACCTTGGCGCATTCGTTGCGTCTCAGGCAGCCCTTGAAAAACTGACTCGTGAAATTTCCCGTGTAATAGGAATATGATGAAATAAAAAGATTTTGCAGGGAACAAATTTTGGCCCCGTCCCGAAGGCATTTTCTTGCAGGATCCTCCCTTATTGCTCTGAAAAACTCGATTTTCGATGTGCCGCCACGGCCACAAAAATGAAGCTATCCGGATGTACCTTGGCGCATTCGTCGCGTCTCGGGCAGCCCTTGAAAAAGATACTCGTGTAATTTCCCGCGTAATACGAATATGATGAAATAAAAAGATTTTGCAGGGAAACAAATTTGGCCCCGTCCCGAAGGCTTTTTCTTGCAGGATCCTCCCTTATTGCTCTGAAAAACTCGATTTTCGATGTGCCGCCACGGCCACAAAAATGAAGCTATCCGGATGTACCTTGGCGCATTCGTTGCGTCTCGGGCAGCCCTTGAAAAAGTTACTCGCGTAATTTCCCGCGTAATACGAATATGATGAAATAAAAAGATTTTGCAGGGAAACAAATTTGGCCCCGTCTCCGAAGCTTTTTCTTGCAGGATCATCCCTTATTGCTCTGAAAAACTCGATTTTCGATGTGCCGCCACGGCCACAAAAATGAAGCTATCCGGATGTACCTTGGCGCATTCGTTGCGTCTCGGGCAGCCCTTGAAAAACTGACTCGTGAAATTCCCCGTGTAATCGAATATGATGGAATAAAAAGATTTTGCAGGTAAAAAATTTTGGCTCCGTCCCCAAGGCTTTTTCTTGCAGGATCATCCCTTATTGCTCTGACAAACTCGATTTTTGAAGTGCCGCCACGGCCACAACAATGAAGCTATCCGGATGTACCTTGGCGCATTCGTCGCGTCGCGGGCAGCCCTTGAAAAAGTTACTCGTGTAATTTCCCGCGTAATACGAATAGGATGAAATAAAAAGATTTTGCAGGGAAACAAATTTGGCCCCGTCCCGAAGGCTTTTTCTTGCAGGATCCTCCCTTATTGCTCTGAAAAACTCGATTTTCGATGTGCTGCCACGGCCACAAAAATGAAGCTATCCGGATGTACCTTGGCGCACTCGTTGCGTCTCGGGCAGCCCTTGAAAAAGTTACTCGCGTAATTTCCCGCGTAATACGAATATGATGAAATAAAAAGATTTTGCAGGGAAACAAATTCGGCCCCGTCTCCGACGCTTTTTCTTGCAGGATAATCCCTTATTGCTCTGAAAAACTCGATTTTCGATGGGCCACCACGGCCACAACAATGAAGCTATCCAGATGTACCTTGGCGCATTCGTTGCGTCTCCGGCAGCCCTTGAAAAACTGACTCGTGAAATTTCTCGTGTAATACGAATATGATGAAATAAAAAGATTTTGCAGGGAAACAAATTTGGCCCCGTCTCCGAGGCTTTTTCTTGCAGGATCATCCCTTATTGCTCTGGAAAACTCGATTTTTGAAGTGCCGCCACGGGCACAAAAATGAAGGTATCCGGATGTACCTTGGCGCATTCGTTGCGTCTCGGGCAGCCCTTGAAAAACTGACTCGTGAAATTTCCCGTGTAATAGGAATATGATGAAATAAAAAGATTTTGCAGGGAACAAATTTTGGTCCCGTCCCGAAGGCATTTTCTTGCAGGATCCTCCCTTATTGCTCTGAAAAACTCGATTTTCGATGTGCCGTCACGGCCACAAAAATGAAGCTATCCGGATGTACCTTGGCGCATTCGTTGCGTCTCGGGCAGCCCTTGAAAAAGTTACTCGCGTAATTTCCCGCGTAATACGAATATGATGAAATAAAAAGATTTTGCAGGGAAACAAATTCGGCCCCGTCTCCGACGCTTTTTCTTGCAGGATCATCCCTTATTGCTCTGAAAAACTCGATTTTCGATGGGCCGCCACGGCCACAACAATGAAGCTATCCAGATGTACCTTGGCGCATTCGTTGCGTCTCCGGCAGCCCTTGAAAAACTGACTCGTGAAATTTCTCGTGTAATACGAATATGATGAAATAAAAAGATTTTGCAGGGAAACAAATTTGGCCCCGTCTCCGAGGCTTTTTCTCGCAGGATCATCCCTTATTGCTCTGGAAAACTCGATTTTTGAAGTGCCGCCACGGGCACAAAAATGAAGGTATCCGGATGTACCTTGGCGCATTCGTTGCGTCTCGGGCAGCCCTTGAAAAACTGACTCGTGAAATTTCCCGTGTAATAGGAATATGATGAAATAAAAAGATTTTGCAGGGAACAAATTTTGGTCCCGTCCCGAAGGCATTTTCTTGCAGGATCCTCCCTTATTGCTCTGAAAAACTCGATTTTCGATGTGCCGTCACGGCCACAAAAATGAAGCTATCCGGATGTACCTTGGCGCATTCGTTGCGTCTCGGGCAGCCCTTGAAAAAGTTACTCGCGTAATTTCCCGCGTAATACGAATATGATGAAATAAAAAGATTTTGCAGGGAAACAAATTCGGCCCCGTCTCCGACGCTTTTTCTTGCAGGATCATCCCTTATGGCTCTGAAAAACTCGATTTTCGATGGGCCGCCACGGCCACAACAATGAAGCTATCCAGATGTACCTTGGCGCATTCGTTGCGTCTCCGGCAGCCCTTGAAAAACTGACTCGTGAAATTTCTCGTGTAATACGAATATGATGAAATAAAAAGATTTTGCAGGGAAACAAATTTGGCCCCGTCTCCGAGGCTTTTTCTTGCAGGATCATCCCTTATTGCTCTGGAAAACTCGATTTTTGAAGTGCCGCCACGGGCACAAAAATGAAGGTATCCGGATGTACCTTGGCGCATTCGTTGCGTCTCGGGCAGCCCTTGAAAAACTGACTCGTGAAATTTCCCGTGTAACAGGAATATGATGAAATAAAAAGATTTTGCAGGGAACAAATTTTGGCCCCGTCCCGAAGGCATTTTCTTGCAGGATCCTCCCTTATTGCTCTGAAAAACTCGATTTTCGATGTGCCGCCACGGCCACAAAAATGAAGCTATCCGGATGTACCTTGGCGCATTCGTTGCGTCTCCGGCAGCCCTTGAAAAACTGACTCGTGAAATTTCTCGTGTAATACGAATATGATGAAATAAAAAGATTTTGCAGGGAAACAAATTTGGCCCCGTCCCGAAGGCTTTTTCTTGCAGGATCCTCCCTTATTGCTCTGAAAAACTCGATTTTCGATGTGCCGCCACGGCCACAAAAATGAAGCTATCCGGATGTACCTTGGCGCATTCGTTGCGTCTCGGGCAGCCCTTGAAAAAGTTACTCGCGTAATTTCCCGCGTAATACGAATATGATGAAATAAAAAGATTTTGCAGGGAAACAAATTCGGCCCCGTCTCCGACGCTTTTTCTTGCAGGATCATCCCTTATTGCTCTGAAAAACTCGATTTTCGATGGGCCGCCACGGCCACAACAATGAAGCTATCCAGATGTACCTTGGCGCATTCGTTGCGTCTCCGGCAGCCCTTGAAAAACTGACTCGTGAAATTTCTCTTGTAATACGAATATGATGAAATAAAAAGATTTTGCAGGGAAACAAATTTGGCCCCGTCTCCGAGGCTTTTTCTTGCAGGATCATCCCTTATTGCTCTGGAAAACTCGATTTTTGAAGTGCCACCACGGGCACAAAAATGAAGGTATCCGGATGTACCTTGGCGCATTCGTTGCGGCTTGGGCAGCCCTTGAAAAACTGACTCGTGAAATTTCCCGTGTAATAGGAATATGATGAAATAAAAAGATTTTGCAGGTAAAAAATTTTGGCTCCGTCCCCAAGGCTTTTTCTTGCAGGATCATCCCTTATTGCTCTGACAAACTCGATTTTTGAAGTGCCGCCACGGCCACAACAATGAAACTATCCGGATGTACCTTGGCGCATTCGTCGCGTCTCGGGCAGCCCTTGAAAAAGTTACTCGTGTAATTTCCCGCGTAATACGAATATGATGAAATCAAAAGATTTTGGAGGGAAACAAATTTGGCCCCGTCTCCGAAGCTTTTTCTTGCAGGATCATCCCTTATTGCTCTGAAAAACTCGATTTTCGATGTGCCGCCACGGCCACAAAAATGAAGCTATCCGGATGTACCTTGGCGCATTCGTTGCGTCTCGGGCAGCCCTTGAAAAACTGACTCGTGAAATTCCCCGTGTAATCGAATATGATGAAATAAAAAGATTTTGCAGGGAAACAAATTCGGCCCCGTCTCCGACGCTTTTTCTTGCAGGATCATCCCTTATTGCTCTGAAAAACTCGATTTTCGATGTGCCGCCACGGCCACAAAAATGAAGCTATCCGTATGTACCTTGGCGCATTCGTTGCGTCTCGGGCAGCCCTTGAAAAAGTTACTCGCGTAATTTCCCGCGTAATACGAATATGATGAAATAAAAAGATTTTGCAGGGAAACAAATTTGGCCCCGTCTCCGAAGCTTTTTCTTGCAGGATCATCCCTTATTGCTCTGAAAAACTCGATATTTAAAGTGCCGCCACGGGCACAAAAATGAAGCTATCCGGATGTACCTTGGCGCATTCGTTGCGTCTCGGGCAGCCCTTGAAAAACTGACTCGTGAAATTTCTCGTGTAATACGAATATGATGAAATAAAAAGATTTTCAGGGAACAAATTTTGGCCCCGTCCCGAAGGCTTTTTCTTGCAGGATCCTTCCTTATTGCTCTGAAAAACTTGATTTTCGATGTGCCGCCACGGCCACAAAAATGAAGCTATCCGGATGTAACTTGGCACATTCGTTGCGTCTCCGGCAGCCCTTGAAAAACTGACTCGCGAAATTTCCCGTGTAATACGAATATGATGAAATAAAAAGATTTTGCAGGGAACAAATTTTGGCCCCGTCCCGAAGGCTTTTTCTTGCAGGATCCTCCCTTATTGCTCTGAAAAACTCGATTTTCGATGTGCCGCCACGGCCACAAAAATGAAGCTATCCGGATGTACCTTGGCGCATTCGTTGCGTCTCCGGCAGCCCTTGAAAAACTGACTCGTAAAATTTCCCGTGTAGTACGAATATGATGAAATAAAAAGATTTTGCAGGGAAACAAATTCGGCCCCGTCTCCGACGCTTTTTCTTGCAGGATCATCCCTTATTGCTCTGAAAAACTCGATATTTAAAGTGCCGCCACGGGCACAAAAATGAAGCTATCCGGATGTACCTTGGCGCATTTGTTGCGTCTCGGGCAGCCCTTGAAAAACTGCCTCGTGAAATTTCCCGCGTAATACGAATATGATGAAATAACAAGGTTTTGGAGGGAAACAAATTTGGCGCCGTCCCCGAGGCTTTTTAATGCAGGATCATCCCTTATTGCTCTGAAAAGCTCGATTTTCGATGGGCCGCCACGGCCACAACAATGGAGCTATCCGGATGTACCTTGGTGCATTCGTTGCGTCTCGGGCAGCCCTTGAAAAACTGACTCGTGAAATTTCTCGTGTAATACGAATATGATGAAATAAAAAGATTTTGCAGGGAAACAAATTTGGCCCCGTCTCCGAGGCTTTTTCTTGCAGGATCATCCCTTATTGCTCTGAAAAACTCGATATTTAAAGTGCCGCCACGGGCACAAAAATGAAGCTATCCGGATGTACCTTGGCGCATTCGTTGCGTCTCGGGCAGCCCTTGAAAAACTGACTCGTGAAATTTCTCGTGTAATACGAATATGATGAAATAAAAAGATTTTCAGGGAACAAATTTTGGCCCCGTCCCGAAGGCTTTTTCTTGCAGGATCCTTCCTTATTGCTCTGAAAAACTCGATTTTCGATGTGCCGCCACGGCCACAAAAATGAAGCTATCCGGATGTAACTTGGCACATTCGTTGCGTCTCCGGCAGCCCTTGAAAAACTGACTCGCGAAATTTCCCGTGTAATACGAATATGATGAAATAAAAAGATTTTGCAGGGAACAAATTTTGGCCCCGTCCCGAAGGCTTTTTCTTGCAGGATAGTAGTGTAGCAAGGGGGATTCTGGACCAACGCGTGTTAGTGCACACGTACACGTAACACGTACACACCCACACATACACACCGACTTCCACGGTGCGGGGGAGGGGGGGGCATCGGACCAACGCATGTTAGTGCACACGTACACGTCACACGTACACACCCACACATACCCACCGACTTCCAAGAAGCGGGGGGGGGGGGGGGGGGGCTCGAAGATTCTGTGACACCATTGATGAGGTGGAGGGCGGGGGGGGGCATCTCGGAGATTCTGTGAACCACGGCGGCAGGGGGGGGTGGGGCATCAGGCGTGAGGTATGAGTTACCCCATATTTCTTAGCCGAATTCTTTATTTATTATTATTTATGCGTGTAATAAATATTCCTATGACGGCACAAGCAGAGCAGTATGAATGCTTCGAGTTACCGATATGTCTTAATTGTATTGTTTATTGCAATCGAACGTTTTTTTTTTTTTTTTTGGGGGGCGACGTTCGATGTGTTACAACGCACCGCGGTGACGTCACAGCCAGAGCAGAGCGTTTTTTGCCACAACGAGATAGCCACGATATCTAGGATATCGGTTGACACTTCTCCAACACGTTTTATCATAAACAATAACGACGGCCCAAAAAATTAGCTATCATTCTCTTTCACAAACCTTAGAAAGAGAGAGCAGCAGCATTACCACATTATTCGATCATCTCACATCTCTCGCGTAGAAAGGATTTTATTGTAATGGAAGAAGTGAACGGAGAAGCATTGGAAGAACGTTGAGTAAGAGCGTTAATAATGGATATACGCGATCGTGATAGAATCGATGTTCTTTGCCAAAATATAATTTCCAAAATACAAATGTGTGCGGTGTTACCAGTTTTAATTAAACTCAAGGTTTTCAATGACGATGATGTAAATTTGCCGATTTGGAGAGTAAGTATAAATAATATTCTTCTTTATTTCAAAATGCTCTTCGTTAAATATTATGATTGTGTTTTCAGAGGAGGATACATTCTAAATCTACAGCGCAAGATATCGTACTAACGATAAAGACACGAGGACCATACGCATACCACAATTTTATACAGGCATTACGTCAAACGGATCACAATGATGAAGCCGATCTTCTTGAAAATGCCAGACTTATAGATGATATCAAATCATTTAAATTATTAATACAATTGCTCCCAATCGCAATTAATTGGATCGTGGCAATCATTAGCGATCAGAATCGGTTAGAAGCTGTTAAACTTAAATATATCTCGCAAATTCAATCTATTTAGCTTTTTAATGTTTTCGATTATGAATATAATTTACCCGTTTTTGTTTTTAATGTTGGTTCCAGGTTACTATGAACTAATCGCAAAGGTTTTCACTCCACGGAGTGAATGATAATACACACTCGAATCCAAATCATGCACGCTATTAACACAACGTTGGCTGCAACAGCTTTGGAACCCCGACAGCGCAATGGTGATTATTGAATTAAGAGGACGAATAATGAGGCAACTCAACTTCATTGACGACTGGACCATCCTAATTGATATTAACATGAACGCGAGATGCAGCATAACATTTTGTTTTTTTCATTTTTTATAAATCATTTTCTTTTATAATTCATTTTTTATATATACTTACATAATTTTTCTTATGTAATTTCATGTGTACTCATTCCAAATATATTTTCTCTCGAATAAAAATAAAAACATGTTACAAATATCTATGGTTTTATACAATTTTTATTCAATATCGTGGTTTCTTCTATTTGATATTACACTCGGTATTACATTCGTTATTACTTATAAAATTATTACATTTGAACAAATTCAATGTTATTATATAGAGTCCCATGAGAGCGTAAAGCCAATCCGTTTTCATGAGATGCATGAACCATCTCCTTGAACAGATCTTCATTTGACAGAATTGGTGTGATCATCCGGGCTGGTAGAAAAACCGTACAAGTTTTTTCCAAATCCACGACGACTCTGTCGCCGTACTTGGTTTTTGCGATTCTTATATCGGTAACTGGATACGCCTTCTGAGGTGACAATTCGGACAGCTTTTTGATTGGAAGAAAGTCAGCCAACATAGCCACTTTGTTGATTTCGTGTAAATTCATGTTGATCTAAAAAATACATTTTTCCCCATAAAATTGTTTATCGCTAACACTCGAAATTACGAGAACACATAATTCAAGAGACAAAACGTTTAATACAAACCTGCGATTTTTTCATGATGATGCGTCAAAATTTATTTGTCCAAATTTGGTTACCAACGATTGAGTTCGTGATCGTGCGATAATTATTTTTTCCACTGCTTGATTTTACTGCTCGTAATAATTGTTTAATGCGGATTAGCAATTCGCGTCTCTTCAACGGTAATAACTTCAGATGCGATGACTTTTGACTGTGTCGCATGAAGACTGATGCAACGACTGATTGGAACAGTCGCGAGCGCGTCTCATTTATACCGAATTTGATCTTCCATCTCATTTTAGTGACTAATTCTTAATTATTATTATTATTTCGCTATGTGAATGCTATGAGGGAATAAAGCTGTGATAAGTTGAGACTAGTCGAGACGAATCGAAACAAGTCGAGACGTTTCCATTGTGGGGGGAAGCATCGAACATTATTTGAATCATTTTCGTTGGTGTATAGGGTATTCAAAATATAGCAAACACAGACATGATATGTATTAAAATCTTTTTTTATTTTCAAGGAAAAATACACTTAATTCTCGGGGGGGGGGGGGGGGGGGGGGGAATTTGGGCGAAGCCAATATTTTAGAGCTAGAACATTTTTGCTAGCGCAATTGAACTTTGATGAATACTTGTGATATGAACAATTAGTGCGTACGTTTTTCTGCATTTTTTGTAACGATGGACACTCGAGATTATCAAGATTGATTATGAGCTCCGACCAATCATTCAACAAATTCATCAACCATTCTCTCTTCTCCGGACCTTTAACGTAAATTACTCGTGCATCGCGCAAAATGTTTTGAAGAATTCTGTTTATAACATTATATGGTATGGCGCCATAGTTCCATGGTAAACCGTGATAATTATCTGTCAACCAAGCATTTGTACATCTATATTTGACGGGCAAATCAATCCATACGCATGGTGGCTCGAAGAAAATCGTTGACGGTGTTCGATTGAAATCCTTTAAAGAAATAACGGAAAATTCTTTCAACACAAATTCGTTCGAGGGCTTTTTGAAACCTTGCAAGTCAACCACGTACTCCATCTCGGATACAACTGATTCCAATTACCCTCGCGTCCGATTTATAAGAAACATTCAATACGCCCCCCCCCCCCAACTTATGAATATATAGTAATAATAAAAACTATAAAAAGTAAAAAAGAAAAATATATAACTCTACTGACGAACGTGTTCTTACACTATTTTTTTAACATTACCACTGATGGGGTTATATTCGACAATACGGTCATGTAAAATTAAACAATAAGCCGAGGTTTGAGCGGGAATGGGATTTACAGATTCGAATTCGAGGCGAATATCGACGGGGCCTGATTTCAACGATTCATTCTGCTTTGAACAATCGATAACAATTAACGGCGCGTATTTCAAAAAGTCACCTTTGTTTATGAGTGGTTCGGGCTCTTTCTCGTAATAAGAAGACTGGAAATTTACATACATTTCATAGAGCAAAGCGTACTGATTGCGACTAATGTCAAGATTTAAGTTCCCATAAGGATAACTCTGTGAATTCAAAAAGAGTTTAACGTCTCGGATATGACAATGATCAAAATGACTCGCATTCTTAAGAGCATTATTTTTTCGTGCTGTTTGGAATCCTACGATTACGTATCGAGGTTTTTCGAGCTGAGTAGAAGTTTTTATCACCCAAACGTGTTTCGACGAGGTTGGTAATAGAGGGTACTCGTACAGTTTCCACGTGCGAAAACTTATTGGGATGGGCGTATCTTTGGCTATGTAATTTAATAGCTGAATTTTTCGCTCATCGGAGACCTTGATATACGGTATCATCCATTCAATTTTCGAAAGAGTAATTTTGAATTCTTCCGACGCAGCATCCCCTTCAGGCCGTGTCAGTATGATGGCATTCGTGTCGGTGTTTGTCCTTGTCAATATCAACTCGTGCTTGGCATTGATGATAATCTTGCGATAGTCCTCGGCAAAGCCCAGTAACATACTCAGTGGTAGCGAGATATCAAAGTAGCCAGAAGCATCAGTTATTTGTAGGTCTTCTGCACTGGGAGCCCAGCCAGCGTTTTCCATTATCGATGTCTGACTAGGGTTCTGAGACACGTAACTCTTCATTACGCTCGTGAGACCAACATTTTTACACCGGTCAATCTCAACAGCATTTAGCTCGTAGCGTATCTCCTCGAATAAATGACAGATGGCGTTGGTGACCAACTTTGTGCTCGTGGTGGGAGTTTGTCCATCGGTTCTTGTTAATCTACCGCTAACGTGCAGCGAGCTCTTGCTCGGCAACAAGCACAAATCTTGATGCTGCACGGCGATACGAATTTCATCGTTGTTATTGAAGGTTGCCGAGGCGAATGGTTGATGCCCGTGTATCTCGTAATGCGCAATGGCATCATCAAACATCACGGGTTTTTGTATTTTTAAGATTTCCGCCATGGTATGAAGCAGGAAATTGTAATATAACAAGAACTTATTTTTATTTTGTTTGAAGTTTCAGACCCAGACTCTTCAGATATCGAATGTTCTGACGTGTTAGCTCCTTGCGAGGCGCTCGACGAATGTTTCGTTCGAGGCATGGTCGTTCAAATTTATACCCGTTACCGCTCTTCGACTCAAACACAATTCCCATTTTTTAGGATTTTATGTGTAGCCGGATCGTTATTAGCTCACCACGAAAATTCACCAACTCGCCGCCTTGATCGACAATTTTCAGCTGTAGATTGTGTATCGATTTAACGGTAACTGGGAGATATGCGATGTGCGAGGGTACTTCGATAATTTTATACCCTGGCGGTACAGTAGGAACAAATTCGTGAATCGTATGAACTCGTTGTCCGTTGATATACGCTCCCGAGGTTATGTTACACTCAACTCGTAGAGAATTTATCTTGAGAATAGTAACGGGTAAATCAGATTTATGGGTAATATTAGGTGGAAGGATGCGTGGTGTAAAACCCAACAGTCTACCAATAGAATCACTCGATTCAAAATTTATCTCACGATTGCTTTTAATTTCACTGCACAGAGTATTATTATTGGGCTTCAGAATGATTGTGATATCACTATCGGAGAGTACTTTTTTCAGGTAGCTCTCAATATCCTCAATTTCGTAGCTCCCAGTTGGTATGGTGATAATCTCCGTACCCACGTAAAATTGGTTATTTTTCTCGTCTATATTGGGAATTGAATTGAAGGTCAACAGTTCAAGGAGACCCAGAGTATAATTTTTATTCGGTGACAATTCGATCGGGGGAAAATAATGAGCTTCGAGTATGGACGATGTACCTGACAATGTCAGTGTAAAAGATTCATCCATCGCGTCTAGCACTCAACTGATGCTACGACCCGTGTAACGACCCCTTTTATAATTCACCATTGAGAAACTTGAGGCACAAATGTCCACACACTATCGTATCATAGTCTTGATATTTTTGATAATTGTAATTCACTTTGCTACCAACACCGAGGTATTTTCTTAAATCTGGTGGTGGTTGAAGATCACCGAAACTGTCGAAGTACATTACTTTCTTGTTCTTTTTCACGTATGCGACCCAATGCGTGCCTGGACCGTCTTTATCGTCAAGATTGACGATAGCTGATTCGTATTTTCGTGGTCCATTCTTTGGTAACGCATTTCTCATGTAAACACCACGGAAATGTGGAATTTGCATGATTCTGGCGAACTTTGATAAATCAGCGTCGGTGAGCGCTCGGTGTGGTAGCCTTAGTCGTTTTTTACATGAAGACCCATGCCACTTTTGTACGGTTTAAGATAAAGCCCCTTTCCCAATGCTATACTCTCGATTGCATCGTTGTGACGTTTACTCTCCTCGAGAGCCCTTTTCGCCGCCGCGGCATCGTTCACAGCTTTGGCAATGCCAGCTGCACCACCAGCGAGAGCTCCGGTGGCACTCAATCCCGCGAAAAGAGGTATGAGAAAGGGTAAAAATCCGCCAATTTTTGGTGGTACGGGAAGAATGCGCGGTAATTGGATGTTCCTCTTGCCACCGGCATTTCTTACAGCTGCGCGTGCGCCCGTGAGAGCTGATTTCACAGCGTTCGCGCCGGGAGTCATAGAGGTTTTCGCTGCTCTGATAATACGCTTTATCGCGACTTTTGTCGCTCGAGGCTTCTTCTTCTTCCTATTCTTCCTCTCCCTAATACCCATACCGAGCTTAGTTTTAGCTTTCATCAGGTTCGCAACTCCCCAAGCTGTAGCTTTTTCACTCAAATTTGCGTCTTTTGCCAAAACACGTCTCCAAGCTTTGTCCTCGAGTATTCTATCAGCCGCGTGTCGAGCTTCGATGTTTTCTCGATTTTTAGAATACGCGATATCGTGATCTTTACAAGCAGCGTCGAGGGCATTAATCCCCGGGTCACCTCGTTCGAGTCTCTTTTTCAATTTGGTGCCAGGACCGCAATATTGATAACCAGGCACATGCAGTTCGATGGGAAGCCGATTGATGAGATTGTTGACAAGTCCCTTTCCGTGTACGATCATTACTCGATGAAGAATAGTCGTAGACTGAGAAATTTTGTTTCGAATCGCCTATTTATCGATATTCTGCTCTCATGATGTGCTCTTTCCCGTAGAAAGTACAAAATAATACTGAGACAATTTTTTTTTCGATGCTTCTCATATTTATATCATTACCCACCCGAAATCATCATTATCCTTATAAAAAGGCTTAGTCGTGTCTCTAGACGTCAGTTATTCTCGAGATGAGGTTCCATAACCAATCGGTCAGATTACCCACGAAAAATTTTGACGATCTCGTGCGAGACGGCGCGAGGAGACGAGGGAGGAGGCGACATGGAGAACTGTTGCCGAGTAGTGTACGCGCATTATTTTGCGGTCCATCCAATTGTGGAAAGACTAACGCGCTCCTTACCCTCATTACACATCCGAACGGCTTGAGATTTGAGAATGTGTATGTGTATTCAAAATCTTTGAATCAACCAAAGTACATATTTCTCAAACGTTTGCTCGAATCTGTGAAAGGAGTCAAATATTTTCCTTGCGCCGATCACGAGCAAGTCATCAAACCCGAGGAGGCTGGGTCGAATTCGATCATGATTTTCGATGATATTGCCTGTGAAAAACAGGATAACGTGAGAGCATTTTTCTGCATGGGGCGACACAGAGACGTGGACTGCTTTTATCTCTGTCAAACGTATGCGCGTATTCCGAAACATCTCGTGCGCGATAATACTAATCTATTGGTACTCTTTAAGCAGGATGAATTGAATTTGAAACATGTATATGATGATCACGTAAATACCGATATGTCGTACACGCAATTTAAAAGTTTATGTTCAAAGTGCTGGAACGACGGTAAATATGGATTCGTGGTAATAGACAAGGATAGTGAATTGAACAAGGGTCGTTACAGGAAGGGATTTGATTGCTTTATAAATTTGTAGCCTTCAACGTTATCACGCAGTTGGAGTCTAACCTTAAAGGCGTCAATATGCACAGAGCTGATCTAAATAAGGAGAAAGATATTGTTACCGGAGGTTTTCGCTCGACATCCCTGCCGCCTGCGATGTCGGGTGTCGGCGGAGTGCCCTATATATTAGGAGCATACTCGACGTCGTGCGTCGAACGATTTCGTCGCACTCCGTCGCTTTTCGACAATCTTCGACGAAAGGTGACGAAAGGGCCCGACGCTAGCGCGACGATCAGCGGCTCTCTTCGATCGAGAGTGGCTGATCGATGCTGATCAGTAGCTAATTAACCTTTGAGCGGGTTAGTGGACTCTTGAGCGGACTAACAGTCGAACGGGTTAGTCGAGAGAACGGACTAGCAGTTGGACGGGTTGGCCGAGAGAGACCACTAAACCGTAGCACGTATTAGAAATTGTGACGGTGCACCGTCTTTGTGTACCGCATAGTGTTCAACTTTGTCAAAGATATAGGTGACCCCGGTCTTCGACCACCTATAGACAAAAGAACACCAGTGTGCTGTTATTGGGAAATTGGTGAAGGAAGTAACAACCGAACATTGTAGAGATTTTGTCGATCAATACTGTAAGTACCAATAAATTTGCCTATCTCGGTCAATCACTGAGGCTTCTTTGATTTCGCGAGATTTTCCTTTCGGTCCTACAACGGAACTCACCCTGAGAATCCGGTCTCTCAATTTACTCGTCAAATAGTGTCGTTCGTCATAACGTAAATCTGACTGGCGCCCAAAAGCGAAATATAGATTTTGAAAACGTTGTCAAAGAGCCCCGGCAGCCGACGGACCACGGCCGCGCCGGGTGGGTATTTCAGAATAATTGTAAGAAAAGAAATACCGGTCTCAATATTTTACGTCAAGTCGCGAGCGCGAGCGACGCGATTCGCCGGAAACATAGAATGTTGAAATTAGGAAAAACAACGACCGAGAGAAATATGGAAGAATTTTTTAGGCCGGTGGTAGCTCCGCTGCAAAAACTAGTCGATCAGTCGTCATCGTCGGTAAAACAGGAATCGGCTATCAACAATGAGCCGAATGTTGAATCATCCGTGAAAATGGAGGACGAATATACCGAGAATGAGGGTGATCGATTTGAACATACGTTTGAAACGGCTCACGGGGATACCTCGGAAGAAAATATTAGTATTGAGGATGATATTAATGACGATTTGTCTCAAAGTTATTTGAAAATGTTCGACACGAAGGAGAAGAAAGAATTGGATACGTCGTATGGAGTGCGAAAATTACAGGGAAATCGTTTAATGCTCGGAAGTTCACCAATTACGTTTGAGCAAAATGTTATTCGTGTCGGTGATAAGACTTATGATCAAAGTGAGGGTTTACTGGAATTGATATTTAAAAAATCACCTGATGAATCCCTCGTAAGGGTGAATGATATGGAAAGTTATCGTGAAATCCTCAACTCGACACACGCCTATAGAAAACATTACATCGGTGATTATCCAATTCGCAAGGATAAAAGTGTGAAATTCAAAAATATAATTGCACAAATGATCGCGTCACCTTTGAGAAAATCTGCGCCAAAGAGACACTCGGAGCGATTGGGTAAAGGCTTACCACGATCCAAAATTGTTAAAAGGAACAGTAGCCTGGATTACGTTTATTGGGACGACCCTAACGAATTAGTCGATAGGTTGCGGCTACTCTTTGCCTCCCAATCAGCCGGAAATTTTAGTCATTCGAATGAGATCGTTTCTATTATCGAAGAACTGCGTGAAGCTGGAATCATTTATTAATGCTGGTTAACGAGTATTCGAGCGCAGTCTTATCGCAACACCCAAAATGAGCGTTGATGTGTTTGGCCATCATTTGAGAAGGAGTAGGAATACTGGTACCGATGGTGGTCGAGGTCCTCCCGGAGAAGGTTTTAAAATCACCGTCGACGGTCAATACGATATGGACAATCGAAGATTGTGTAATTTAGGTGACCCCGTAGGCGAACACGATGCCGTGTCTGTGCGAGTGATGCAAGCTGCTATTGAGGAGGAATTTAGATTTATATACACAGTTACATCAGCCCTGCGAAATAATATCGATGAGTGTGAATCGATGCTTCAAGTCCTCGAATCGAAATTTCAAGAACACACGAAGCACGAGCGAGCGAATGACGCATCGGTACAAAAACTTGCTGCACGCGATTCTGAGCTTATTACTCGTTTGGATGAGCAACTGAGATCACACGAATCCAGTGTGACGTACGCTATACAACATCTGAAAACGCGAATCGAAGCTATCGAAAAATCCACTTTAAGCCCTTCGCAAATTCTGTCCGATCATCCTGGATTAATTGTGTCGGAGCATGGAAAAACAGGCGATAGCGGATGAACTCCATAAATCAGCACGGAGAAATTATCCACGTCGTCACGTTGACATACGAGGATTGGACGAGACGTGGCAAGCTGATCTCGTTGATATGACGGCATATGGACAGTACAATAATGGTTACAAATATCTACTAACAATTATAGATATTTTTTCAAAGTATGCTTGGGTCGTACCAACGAAAACGAAAAGTGGCAAGGATGTGTCGAGTGCCATGGCGACGGTTCTTAAACTTGGTCGCGCCCCCAAAAAATTGCACGTCGACCGTGGTAAAGAATTTTATAACAGCGAATTCAAGAATTTGCTCCAACGCCACGGAATCATCCTGTACTCAACCTTCAGCAACATGAAAGCATCGATATGCGAACGTTTTAATCGCACGATCAAGGATAAAATGTGGAAACAATTCTCCCTACGTGGATCGTACAAGTGGATCGATATACTAAAAAATTTAATCACCAATTACAATAATTCCAAGCATCATACGATAAAGACGAGGCCTCGCGACGTTACCGCTCGAAATGAAAAAAATATCTTGCTACACGTTTATCGAAAATCAAAAGTTAATCGAACGCGAAAGATAAAATTCAAAGTTGGCAATAAAGTACGAATAAGCAAGTATAAACACGTTTTCGAAAAAGGTTATACACCAAATTGGACAACGGAAATATTCATCATAAGCAAAGTCATACGTACCGATCCTGTAACGTACAAGTTGAGAGATTATCAGGACCAACCGATCGAAGGCGGCTTCTACCAAGAAGAACTCGCACCAGTCAAATATCCAAATACTTACCTTGTGGAAAAAGTTATTCGGAAACGTGGAAATAAATTACTTGTAAAATGGCTAGGTTTTGATAGTTCGCACAGTAGCTGGATAAACAAATCTGATTTGTAATTTTTTTATTTATATCATAAGTTTTTTTTTTTTTTTTTTAATCAATAAAAATAATAAACGAATTAAAAAATGGTTTTATACATCATTTTCAGGCATGATTAATACAGTGAAAAGATATCAAGTTTATTCACTTTTTACATTATGTGAATGAACTATTAGTCTGTAGGTACACAGTTTCCTCGCATCTATCCACCCCTTCCACTCCATACATGGACATCGTTTCAGGGTGGTTTCACAATTGAGATACGTCATCGAGGTGATGGTTTCAGCGATGGGATAATACCATGGATCTCGAATTATTTTTTTAACTTTATTTTGCGTTGATGGACGTGGCGTAGCGAATCCAAGCTCTCGTTTCGCGATCCATTTCTCCAGTTCACCACTTCTAATGCCGCGAGTACGATTGGCTGCCCAGGCTTCCGGTGATCCACAGAATTTGGAGGAATTTCCATATTCCCAGTCCTCGGGTCGACAGTGGGGGCAGGCACCCTCATAATCCTCCGCATCGAAGAAGTGTATGAATTTGTGTCGATTTTCACTGTCCAACTTTCTAGCCCAATCTAACCAAGCACTGGTGTAACAATAGGGATGAGGTCGCGACATACTACCTCTCTAATACGAGTGAAGTCTCAAATTGAAATTGAACTGAACACGGCAGCGCGTTTAAATATTCTTTTCTCTACTGTCGTGGGGGATGTGTCATATAAACAAAACTTCTTAGTCGTGTCGATTGTGAATGAAAACAAAAAAAACGATATCGTATTGCACTTCTATAATATATACATAAGTTTTATTTACATTGGTTCTCCAAACATTCTTCTCACTGTACACTTCTATAATACTATATGTTTATAATTCAATGCCCCACGGAAGAGTATCAGTCGTATTTGGATATATTATCCGTTTATCATCATTCCAACTTAGAGCTATTTTTTTCTGACTCACAGTTTCGACATTGTGATTTTTGCTGCGTATTAAATTTTGATTTTTCATTAAAATTTGATTGTCGAAGAGACATCGTTTATAATCGTCAAATGTTATCGTTTTCAGTGTAGCTCTCTTCACACCTTTCGCACGCATTTTGGTCGAGTTTTGCACTCTAAAACTATACATTTTGGCTCTTAATCCGACAAATTCTTGCATAATTTGGCCATTATTTTCATCCTTCATGAGACCCAAAACTTTCTTATTAACTAACGGCATACCATACGCATTGTCTGCTGAATAATCAGATGTGTCAAACCTGTGAATGTCCCGTTTCATAATTTCGTATATATCGGGAGTCTCTATGTGATAGAGTAAACTGTCGGTATCGGTGTACATTAGTTTAGCTCGGTCGTCAAAAGTTTGCTTTATATAATTGTAATGAAAGTCATAGATGTATGTTTTCGCCATATCGAGAATACAAAAACCAGTATATATAGGTTTGTTAAATTTTACTTGAGCGCGTGTCAATTCAATAATAACAGTCGCCTCGTCGAGTATGGTGCAGCTATGAAACGTTGGTTTTGCTATGAGGGCTCGAGCTCCATACCTGCCATCCCATTTAGTAACGAGTCGTATACCGCGATGGTTTCTTACATTTTCCATAGTTTTACCAAAAACGGCGTTATTCATGAGTTTGTAGAAATTTTTTTGAAAATCATTTGTGGATTTTTTTCGTAAGTTGTTATTCAAATCAATGTATTTTTGCAGCCAGGGATGTTGTTGAAATTTAAGAGTTCTGTAAACTTTAACGAGTTTTAAGCCCAAATTCAGGTATTGCTTCAAATTTGTATAGTGTATGATGTATCGATTTTTCGGATATAGCGTTGTCATTAATTTTGCATGCTTACTGCCAGGCGGTACAAAGGGTTCAGGTGCCAGGGGTAAGTCTTTGTGCAGTGCGTGTAATTCTTGCGGATACTCTAAATCGACTTCGAAAATATATCCTATGGCATTGTCATCCGGAATATCGCGTGGATCTATCGACTCCTCCTCTTCCCCCACCCACTCGAAAGACCCAGTAGGAAGATATTGGCTCATTGCTGCACCATACAAATTATTTACATCGTAATACATAAGATATGTTTCGGGTTTGTTTGGATCAAATTCTGCTCCCATATAACGATTATTAGCTTTTGCATATCGATTCGAACACTGTGACAATCCGCCTCGAATACCTCTTTCTATAAACATAAGCATATCTACATCCGTCAAGAGCTCGAGCTTCACGCCCGTAGATTTTAGCGCCGCATCGAAAGCCAACCCGGGGGCGGTGTAATAATGCAGTGGATCAAGGTCATATGTGATTTTACATTTCAGTCGGAAATTTTCAAAAATGTCAGCCAAAAGAAGGACATCAGTTTTTAAATAAACATCCGAGTATTCTCCCAAGGTTTTCACATTAAAAACTTCCCACACTGTGCATGCGTGAGAATACTCGGCGTCTGATATGCCTTCGTTCTTTAATTGTGAATAAAAATTTGGTTTCGTCGGTAATTCAGTCTCGTCGAGTCTCTCCCAACTGTCCACGTAATCATAAGGAAAAACGCCCTTTCTCGTTAATAAATCGAATTCTTGTACGTAATCACAATGCCTCCTCGTGATTAGCTTTTCATCGTTACTAAGATACGACGCTAAGCTCTCGACACTCGATGGCATGAATCGGAATGAATCTATGAATCGATAATCTATGATAGTACCCTTGACACTCTTCGTGAATGATATGTAATTTTCCATATTTACAGGCAAAACTTTGATCGCCCCTTCAAATTGGTTGGCAAGCGCTTTAATTAAAAAGTGTGAGTCATAGCCTGATAAATTATGAAACACTACTGGAATGGTATGTGAGTTTTTAAAATTCAAATTACAACCTTCGTGTGCTGCACCTCGATATTTACCCGAAAAATGACAATGATCACGATGCTTAATATCTTCGGGGGTGAATGGTTTTCCGCAAATATGACAATTTTTGGTAAAAAGAAATTCCATTTTTTCGTCGTGACTCATCGGATTCATTCGCTTGATCGATTTCAAGCTTGTGCTCAACGGTTCGGCAATTTCTTTTAATTCGTTGACAAACCATTCAATACAATCCTTGTTACGATAAATTTTAAATTTTGATCGAGAATCATCGAAACTACATTTGAAATAATATGCAATACTGTGTGGGATATGTTTCTGATAGACATTAGTATTTGCATAGTCTTTTGGTGTGATTGGATTTAAGATGCATTCCAGATCTGCGTAAATTGTGAATGGAACGTCTATTTTATGTTTATAGTTTTTGAATTTCAAAATTGAATTCTCACCGCTCGGCATAATGATTCTCGTCTTATTTAAGACAGCACAATCAATACCGTGTTTTTCAAGTCCAGTTTTTGTATTAAAATGCGACAAACAACGATCGCAAAGCCATGTGCTACATTTATGGTTTGAAATTTGCGATCTTACCAGTCGAGAAAGATTTTTTATCCAAGCAAAATGATAAACTGTATTGATGTTTATTCCTAGTTGCTCATGACTATCTTCGGTGTTTGCTTCATGCACGAGCAAGTGAATCGTAGGCCTATCGGATTTGTTACGGCTTACGTGAATGGGTATTACTTCATTACGACTCTTTCTACCCTCATCGCGCTCAAGTCCATACACATTGATTGTTAAATTGTTCATTTTTTCAAATTTCGCAATATCTTTCAATTGCATAGGAAAGTCTATACCTTCATACTTTAATATTGTGCTGAAATGAGGATACGAAGTCGGACGAGTCGCATGTGATGAGCTTGGATGAAGAGCAGCGGTGATGGCCCACAGGAAACAGTAGGGGTCATCGTTTTGGATGTTGACGACTGCTTTCTTATGTTGAATATCACGCGGAAGTTCGATGAATGTTGACAATCCTCCGCGTAATGGTACATGTCTGTTGATGTTCACGGTCAAATTGATGATTTCTACCATGGACCAGCCCGAATCTTTTTCTTGAAAGTCTTCGACTTTCACAAGTAGTTTTTGCACTAACTCAGCGTACCTCTGCTTAAAATTTATCGTTGTGTACATTTCTTCGTTTCGCGTGTTGAAAAATTTAATCTCCTCAATGATGTCGGTATTTTTGGTGATTGAAAATTTGCACGCAAGAACACAGTTCACTTTGACACTGCTGTCCTTTAACAAAATGTTTTTCAATCTTCTGACGATCAAATTTTGTGAATCTGCGAGAAAACGTTTCACATCTTTATGCCCGAGATTTATCACTATTCCGGTACGAATGCTTGATCCGAAAGCCGACACGGAATCTTCCCACTGAACTCTGTCACTTCGTCGCGAAACACCTGCACCAACTTTTTGCAAAGATTTAATTTTCACGTTTATGGTTTTGAGAATTCCGATTGTCGCGGAAATACGATTCTTCTGTCCCAGAGTTGTGGCTGTTTTCAATAGGTTGCTCAAAAGTCTAATATTTGTGAGCCCATTTTTTAACCATTGTTCGCTGTCGCGCACCGAGAACTTGTCTTTGAGCGATTCGTACGCTCTCTCCATAATTTGAATCAACTTCTGACATTCTTTTGACTCCATTATGGTATACGCAAAAATAATTAGATGTGAGATATTATTCAGGCTCGGGGGTAGAACACACAATGATCTAAGCCCTTTGCTCGCATGGTTCTTTATAAGAGAGAGACGCTAAAAAATGAGGTAATGCTGCTGCTCTCTCTTTCTAAGGTTTGTGAAAGAGAATGATAGCTAATTTTTTGGGCCGTCGTTATTGTTTATGATAAAACGTCTTGGAGAAGTGTCAACCGATATCCTAGATATCGTGGCTATCTCGTTGTGGCAAAAAACGCTCTGCTCTGGCTGTGACGTCACCGCGGTGCGTTGTAGCACATCGCGAACACCACCCCCCATAGCGTTCGAGGGGGCACTTTGAATAAACACTTGGAGAAGTGTCAGTCGATATCCTAGATATCGCGGCTCGCTCGTCGCAGTAGCAAACGTGCTCTGCCTGTGACGTCACCGCGGTGCGTTGTAACACATCGAACGTCGCCCCCCAAAAAAAAAAAAAAAAAAAAAAAAAAACGTTCGATTGCAATAAACAATACAATTAAGACATATCGGTAACTCGCAGCATTCATACTGCCCTGCTTGTGCCGTCATAGGAATATTTATTACACGCATAAATAATAATAAATAAAGAATTCGGCTAAGAAATATGGGGTAACTCATACCTCACGCCTGATGCCCCCCCCCCCCCCCCCCCTGCCGCCGTGGTTCACAGAATCTCCGAGATGTCCCCCCCCCTCCCTCCTCCTCATCAATGGTGTCGCGGAATCTTCGAGCCCCCCCCCCCCCCCCCCCCGCGCACGGTGGAAGTCGGTGTGTATGTGTGGGTGTGTACGTGTTACGTGTACGTGTGCACTAACTCGCGTTGGTCCAGAATCCCCCTTGCTACACTACTCAGGATCCTTCCTTATTGCTCTGAAAAACTCGATATTCGATGTGCCGCCACGGCCACAAAAATGAAGCTATCCGGATGTACCTTGGCGCATTCGTTGCGTCTCCGGCAGCCCTTGAAAAAGTTACTCGTGTAATTTCCCGCGTAATACGAATATGATGAAATAAAAAGATTTTGCAGGGAAAAAAGTTTGGCCCCGTCCCGAAGGCTTTTTCTTGCAGGATCCTCCCTTATTGCTCTGAAAAACTCGATTTTCGATGTGCCGCCACGGGCACAAAAATGAAGCTATCCGGATGTACCTTGGCGCATTCGTTGCGTCTCGGGCAGCCCTTGAAAAAGTTACTCGTGTAATTTCCCGCGTAATACGAATATGATGAAATAAAAAGATTTTGCAGGGAAAAAAGTTTGGCCCCGTCCCGAAGGCTTTTTCTTGCAGGATCCTCCCTTATTGCTCTGAAAAACTCGATTTTCGATGTGCCGCCACGGGCACAAAAATGGAGCTATCCGGATGTACCTTGGTGCATTCGTTGCGTCTCAGGCAGCCCTTGAAAAAGTTACTCGTGTAATTTCCCGCGTAATACGAATATGATGAAATAAAAATGCTTTGCAGTGAAACAATTTTGGCTCCGTCCCCAAGGCTTTTTCTTGCAGGATCCTCCCTTATTGCTCTGAAAAACTCGATTTTCGAAGTGCCGCCACGGGCACAAAAATGGAGCTATCCGGATGTACCTTGGTGCATTCGTTGCGTCTCAGGCAGCCCTTGAAAAACTGACTCGTGAAATTTCCCGTGTAATACGAATATGATGAAATAAAAAGATTTTGCAGAGAAACAAATTTGGCCCCGTCCCGAAGGCTTTTTCTTGCAGGATCCTCCCTTATTGCTCTGAAAAACTCGATTTTCGATGTGCCGCCACGGCCACAAAAATGAAGCTATCCGGATGTAACTTGGCGCATTCGTTGCGTCTCCGGCAGCCCTTGAAAAAGTTACTCGTGTAATTTCCCGCGTAATACGAATATGATGAAATAAAAAGATTTTGCAGGGAAAAAAGTTTAGCCCCGTCCCGAAGGCTTTTTCTTGCAGGATGCTCCCTTATTGCTCTGAAAAACTCGATTTTCGATGTGCCGCCACGGGCACAAAAATGAAGCTATTCGGATGTACCTTGGCGCATTCGTTGCGTCTCGGGCAGCCCTTGAAAAAGTTACTCGTGTAATTTCCCGCGTAATACGAATATGATGAAATAAAAAGATTTTGCAGGGAAAAAAGTTTGGCCCCGGCCCGAAGGCTTTTTCTTGCAGGATCCTCCCTTATTGCTCTGAAAAACTCGATTTTCGATGTGCCGCCACGGCCACAAAAATGAAGCTATCCGGATGTAACTTGGCACATTCGTTGCGTCTCGGGTAGCCCTTGAAAAACTGACTCGCGAAATTTCCCGTGTACTACGAATATGATGAAATAAAAAGATTTTGCAGGGAAAAAAGTTTGGCCCCGTCCCGAAGGCTTTTTCTTGCAGGATCCTCCCTTATTGCTCTGAAAAACTCGATTTTCGATGTGCCGCCAAGGCCACAAAAATGAAGTTATCCGGATGTACCTTGGCGCATTCGTTGCGTTTCCGGCAGCCCTTGAAAAAGTTACTCGTGTAATTTCCCGCGTAATACGAATATGATGAAATAAAAATGCTTTGGAGTGAAACAATTTTGGCTCCGTCCCCAAGGCTTTTTCTTGCAGGATCCTCCCTTATTGCTCTGAAAAACTCGATTTTCGATGTGCCGCCAAGGCCACAAAAATGAAGCTATCCGGATGTACCTTGGCGCATTCGTTGCGTCTCGGGCAGCCCTTGAAAAACTGACTCGTGAAATTTCCCGTGTAATACGAATATGATGAAATAAAAAGATTTTGCAGGGAACAAATTTTGGCCTCGTCCCGAAGGCTTTTTCTTGCAGGATCCTCCCTTATTGCTCTGAAAAACTCGATTTTCGATGTGCCGCCACGGCCACAAAAATGAAGCTATCCGGATGTACCTTGGCGCATTCGTTGCGTCTCCGGCAGCCCTTGAAAAAGTTACTCGTGTAATTTCCCGCGTAATACGAATATGATGAAATAAACAGATTTTGCAGGGAAAAAAGTTTGGCCCCGTCCCGAAGGCTTTTTCTTGCAGGGTCCCCCCTTATTGCTCTGAAAAACTCGATTTTCGATGTGCCGCCACAGGCACAAAAATGAAGCTATTCGGATGTACCTTGGCGCATTCGTTGCGTCTCGGGCAGCCCTTGAAAAAGTTACTCGTGTAATTTCCCGCGTAATACGAATATGATGAAATAAAAAGATTTTGCAGGGAAAAAAGTTTGGCCCCGTCCCGAAGGCTTTTTCTTGCAGGATCCTCCCTTATTGCTCTGAAAAACTCGATTTTCGATGTGCCGCCAAGGCCACAAAAATGAAGTTATCCGGATGTACCTTGGCGCATTCGTTGCGTCTCCGGCAGCCCTTGAAAAAGTTACTCGTGTAATTTCCCGCGTAATACGAATATGATGAAATAAAAATGCTTTGCAGTGAAACAATTTTGGCTCCGTCCCCAAGGCTTTTTCTTGCAGGATCCTCCCTTATTGCTCTGAAAAACTCGATTTTCGAAGTGCCGCCACGGGCACAAAAATGGAGCTATCCGGATGTACCTTGGTGCATTCGTTGCGTCTCGGGCAGCCCTTGAAAAACTGACTCGTGAAATTTCCCGTGTAATACGAATATGATGAAATAAAAAGATTTTGCAGCGAAACAAATTTGGCCCCGTCCCGAAGGCTTTTTCTTGCAGGATCCTCCCTTATTGCTCTGAAAAACTCGATTTCCGATGTGCCGCCAAGGCCACAAAAATGAAGTTATCCGGATGTACCTTGGCGCATTCGTTGCGTCTCCGGCAGCCCTTGAAAAAGTTACTCGTGTAATTTCCCGCGTAATACGAATATGATGAAATAAAAATGCTTTGCAGTGAAACAATTTTGGCTCCGTCCCCAAGGCTTTTTCTTGCAGGATCCTCCCTTATTGCTCTGAAAAACTCGATTTTCGAAGTGCCGCCACGGGCACAAAAATGGAGCTATCCGCATGTACCTTGGTGCATTCGTTGCGTCTCGGGCAGCCCTTGAAAAACTGACTCGTGAAATTTCCCGTGTAATACGAATATGATGAAATAAAAAGATTTTGCAGGGAAACAAATTTGGCCCCGTCCCGAAGGCTTTTTCTTGCAGGATCCTCCCTTATTGCTCGGAAAAACTCGATTTTCGATGTGCCGCCACGGCCACAAAAATGGAGCTATCCGGATGTACCTTGGTGCATTCGTTGCGTCTCGGGCAGCCCTTGAAAAACTGACTCGTGAAATTTCCCGTGTAATACGAATATGATGAAATAAAAAGATTTTGCAGCGAAACAAATTTGGCCCCGTCCCGAAGGCTTTTTCTTGCAGGATCCTCCCTTATTGCTCTGAAAAACTCGATTTTCGATGTGCCGCCAAGGCCACAAAAATGAAGTTATCCGGATGTACCTTGGCGCATTCGTTGCGTCTCCGGCAGCCCTTGAAAAAGTTACTCGTGTAATTTCCCGCGTAATACGAATATGATGAAATAAAAATGCTTTGCAGTGAAACAATTTTGGCTCCGTCCCCAAGGCTTTTTCTTGCAGGATCCTCCCTTATTGCTCTGAAAAACTCGATTTTCGAAGTGCCGCCACGGGCACAAAAATGGAGCTATCCGCATGTACCTTGGTGCATTCGTTGCGTCTCGGGCAGCCCTTGAAAAACTGACTCGTGAAATTTCCCGTGTAATACGAATATGATGAAATAAAAAGATTTTGCAGGGAAACAAATTTGGCCCCGTCCCGAAGGCTTTTTCTTGCAGGATCCTCCCTTATTGCTCTGATAAACTCGATTTTCGATGTGCCGCCACGGCCACAAAAATGAAGCTATCCGGATGTAACTTGGCACATTCGTTGCGTCTCCGGCAGCCCTTGAAAAACTGACTCGCGAAATTTCCCGTGTAATACGAATATGATGAAATAAAAAGATTTTGCAGGGAACAAATTTTGGCCCCGTCCCGAAGGCTTTTTCTTGCAGGATCCTTCCTTATTGCTCTGAAAAACTCGATATTCGATGTGCCGCCACGGCCACAAAAATGAAGCTATCCGGATGTACCTTGGCGCATTCGTTGCGTCTCCGGCAGCCCTTGAAAAAGTTACTCGTGTAATTTCCCGCGTAATACGAATATGATGAAATAAAAAGATTTTGCAGGGAAAAAAGTTTGGCCCCGTTCCGAAGGCTTTTTCTTGCAGGATCCTCCCTTATTGCTCTGAAAAACTCGATTTTCGATGTGCCGCCAAGGCCACAAAAATGAAGCTATCCGGATGTACCTTTGCGCATTCGTTGCGTCTCGGGCAGCCCTTGAAAAACTGACTCGTGAAATTTCCCGTGTAATACGAATATGATGAAATAAAAAGATTTTGCAGGGAACAAATTTTGGCCCCGTCCCGAAGGCTTTTTCTTGCAGGATCCTCCCTTATTGCTCTGAAAAACTCGATTTTCGATGTGCCGCCACGGCCACAAAAATGAAGCTATCCGGATGTACCTTGGCGCATTCGTTGCGTCTCGGGCAGCCCTTGAAAAACTGACTCGTGAAATTTCCCGTGTAATACGAATATGATGAAATAAAAAGATTTTGCAGGGAACAAATTTTGGCCTCGTCCCGAAGGCTTTTTCTTGTAGGATCCTCCCTTATTGCTCTGAAAAACTCGATTTTCGATGTGCCGCCATGGCCACAAAAATGGAGCTATCCGGATGTACCTTGGCGCATTCGTTGCGTCTCCGGCAGCCCTTGAAAAAGTTACTCGTGAAATTTCCCGTGTAATACGAATATGATGAAATAAAAAGATTTTGCAGGGAAATAAATTTGGCCCCGTGCCGAAGGCTTTTTCTTGCAGGATCCTCCCTTATTGCTCGGAAAAACTCGATTTTCGATGTGCCGCCACGGCCACAAAAATGAAGCTATCCGGATGTAACTTGGCACATTCGTCGCGTCTCCGGCAGCCCTTGAAAAACTGACTCGCGAAATTTCCCGTGTAATACGAATATGATGAAATAAAAAGATTTTGCAGGGAACAAATTTTGGCCCCGTCCCGAAGGCTTTTTCTTGCAGGATCCTCCCTTATTGCTCTGAAAAACTCGATTTTCGATGTGCCGCCAAGGCCACAAAAATGACGCTATCCGGATGTACCTTGGCGCATTCGTTGCGTCACGGGCAGCCCTTGAAAAACTGACTCGTGAAATTTCCCGTGTAATACGAATATGATGAAATAAAAAGATTTTGCAGGGAACAAATTTTGGCCCCGTCCCGAAGGCTTTTTCTTGCAGGATCCTTCCTTATTGCTCTGAAAAACTCGATATTCGATGTGCCGCCACGGCCACAAAAATGAAGCTATCCGGATGTACCTTGGCGCATTCGTTGCGTCTCCGGCAGCCCTTGAAAAAGTTACTCGTGTAATTTCCCGCGTAATACGAATATGATGAAATAAAAAGATTTTGCAGGGAAAAAAGTTTGGCCCCGTCCCGAAGGCTTTTTCTTGCAGGATCCTCCCTTATTGCTCTGAAAAACTCGATATTCGATGTGCCGCCAAGGCCACAAAAATGAAGCTATCCGGATGTACCTTGGCGCATTCGTTGCGTCTCGGGCAGCCCTTGAAAAACTGACTCGTGAAATTTCCCGTGTAATACGAATATGATGAAATAAAAAGATTTTGCAGGGAACAAATTTTGGCCCCGTCCCGAAGGCTTTTTCTTGCAGGATCCTCCCTTATTGCTCTGAAAAACTCGATTTTCGATATGACGCCACGGCCACAAAAATGAAGCTATCCGGATGTACCTTGGCGCATTCGTTGCGTCTCGGGCAGCCCTTGAAAAAGTTACTCGTGTAATTTCTCGCGTAATACGAATATGATGAAATAAAAAGATTTTGCAGGGAAAAAAGTTTGGCCCCGACCCGAAGGCTTTTTCTTGCAGGATCCTCCCTTATTGCTCTAAAAAACTCGATTTTCGATGTGCCGCCAAGGCCACAAAAATGAAGTTATCCAGATGTACCTTGGCGCATTCGTTGCGTCTCCGGCAGCCCTTGAAAAAGTTACTCGTGTAATTTCCCGCGTAATACGAATATGATGAAATAAAAATGCTTTGCAGTGAAACAATTTTGGCTCCGTCCCCAAGGCTTTTTCTTGCAGGATCCTCCCTTATTTCTCTGAAAAAACTCGATTTTCGAAGTGCCGCCACGGGCACAAAAATGGAGCTATCCGGATGTACCTTGGTGCATTCGTTGCGTCTCGGGCAGCCCTTGAAAAACTGACTCGTGAAATTTCTCGTGTAATACGAATATGATGAAATAAAAAGATTTTGCAGGGAAACAAATTTGGCCCCGTCTCCGAGGCTTTTTCTTGCAGGATCATCCCTTATTGCTCTGAAAAACTTGATATTTAAAGTGCCGCCACGGGCACAAAAATGAAGCTATCCGGATGTACCTTGGCGCATTCGTTGCGTCTCGGGCAGCCCTTGAAAAACCGACTCGCGAAATTTCCCGTGTAATCCGAATATGATGAAATAAAAAGCTTTTGCAGGGAACAAACTTTGGCCCCGTCCCGAAGGCTTTTTCTTGCAGGATCCTCCCTTATTGCTCTGAAAAACTCGATTTTCGAAGTACCGCCACGGGCACAAAAATGGAGCTATCCGGATGTACCTTGGTGCATTCGTTGCGTCTCGGGCAGCCCTTGAAAAACTGACTCGTGAAATTTCCCGTGTAATACGAATATGATGAAATAAGAAGATTTTGCAGGGAAAAAAGTTTGGCCCCGTCCCGAAGGCTTTTTCTTGCAGGATCCTCCCTTATTGCTCTGAAAAACTCGATATTCGATGTGCCGCTACGGCCACAAAAATGAAGCTATCCGGATGTACCTTGGCGCATTCGTTGCGTCTCCGGCAGCCCTTGACAAAGTTACTCGTGTAATTTCCCGCGTAATACGAATATGATGAAATAAAAAGATTTTGCAGGGAAAAAAGTTTGGCCCCGTCCCGAAGGCTTTTTCTTGCAGGATCCTCCCTTATTGCTCTGAGAAACTCGATTTTCGATGTGCCGCCAAGGCCACAAAAATGAAGTTATCCGGATGTACCTTGGCGCATTCGTTGCGTCTCGGGCAGCCCTTGAAAAACGGCCTCGTGAAATTTCCCGCGTAATACGAATATGATGAAATAAAAATGCTTTGCAGTGAAACAATTTTGGCTCCGTCCCCAAGGCTTTTTCTTGCAGGATCCTCCCTTATTCCTCTGAAAAACTCGATTTTCGAAGTGCCGCCACGGGCACAAAAATGGAGCTATCCGGATGTACCTTGGCGCATTTGTTGCGTCTCGGGCAGCCCTTGAAAAACTGACTCGTGAAATTTCTCGTGTAATACGAATATGATGAAATAAAAAGATTTTGCAGGGAAACAAATTTGGCCCCGTCTCCGAGGCTTTTTCTTGCAGGATCATCCCTTATTGCTCTGAAAAACTCGATATTTAAAGTGCCGCCACGGGCAAAAAAACGAAGCTATCCGGATGTACCTTGGCGCATTCGTTGCGTCTCGGGCAGCCCTTGAAAGAGTTACTCGTGTAATTTCCCGCGTAATACGAATATGATGAAATAAAAAGATTTTGCAGGGAAACAAATTTGGCCCCGTCTCCGAGGCTTTTTCTTGCAGGATCATCCCTTATTGCTCTGAAAAACTTGATATTTAAAGTGCCGCCACGGGCACAAAAATGGAGCTATCCGGATGTACCTTGGTGCATTCGTTGCGTCTCGGGCAGCCCTTGAAAAACTGACTCGTGAAATTTCCCGTGTAATACGAATATGATGAAATAAGAAGATTTTGCAGGGAAAAAAGTTTGGCCCCGTCCCGAAGGCTTTTTCTTGCAGGATCCTCCCTTATTGCTCTGAAAAACTCGATATTCGATGTGCCGCTACGGCCACAAAAATGAAGCTATCCGGATGTACCTTGGCGCATTCGTTGCGTCTCCGGCAGCCCTTGACAAAGTTACTCGTGTAATTTCCCGCGTAATACGAATATGATGAAATAAAAAGATTTTGCAGGGAAAAAAGTTTGGCCCCGTCCCGAAGGCTTTTTCTTGCAGGATCCTCCCTTATTGCTCTGAGAAACTCGATTTTCGATGTGCCGCCAAGGCCACAAAAATGAAGTTATCCGGATGTACCTTGGCGCATTCGTTGCGTCTCGGGCAGCCCTTGAAAAACGGCCTCGTGAAATTTCCCGCGTAATACGAATATGATGAAATAAAAATGCTTTGCAGTGAAACAATTTTGGCTCCGTCCCCAAGGCTTTTTCTTGCAGGATCCTCCCTTATTCCTCTGAAAAACTCGATTTTCGAAGTGCCGCCACGGGCACAAAAATGGAGCTATCCGGATGTACCTTGGCGCATTTGTTGCGTCTCGGGCAGCCCTTGAAAAACGGCCTCGTGAAATTTCCCGCGTAATACGAATATGATGAAATAAGAAGGTTTTGGAGGGAAACAAATTTGGCGCCGTCCCCGAGGCTTTTTAATGCAGGTCCCTCCCTTATTGCTCTGAAAAACTAGAATTTCGAAGCGCAGCCACGGCCACAAAAACGAAGCTATCCGGATGTACCTTGGCGCATTCGTTGCGTCTCGGGCAGCCCTTGAAAAACTGCCTCGTGAAATTTCCCGTGTAATCGAATATGATGAAATAAAAAGGTTTTGGAGGGAAACAAATTTGGCGCCGTCCCCGAGGCTTTTTAATGCAGGATCATCCCTTATTGCTCTGAAAAGCTCGATTTTCGATGGGCCGCCACGGCCAAACAATGGAGCTATCCGGATGTACCTTGGTGCATTCGTTGCGTCTCGGGCAGCCCTTGAAAAACTGACTCGTGAAATTTCTCGTGTAATACGAATATGATGAAATAAAAAGATTTTGCAGGGAAACAAATTTGGCCCCGTCTCCGAGGCTTTTTCTTGCAGGATCATCCCTTATTGCTCTGAAAAACTCGATATTTAAAGTGCCGCCACGGGCAAAAAAACGAAGCTATCCGGATGTACCTTGGCGCATTCGTTGCGTCTCGGGCAGCCCTTGAAAAAGTTACTCGTGTAATTTCCCGCGTAATACGAATATGATGAAATAAAAAGATTTTGCAGGGAAAAAAGTTTCGCCCCGTCCCGAAGGCTTTTTCTTGCAGGATCCTCCCTTATTGCTCTGAAAAACTCGATTTTCGAAGTGCTGCCACGGGCACAAAAATGGAGCTATCCGGATGTACCTTGGTGCATTCGTTGCGTCTCGGGCAGCCCTTGAAAAACTGACTCGCGAAATTTCCCGTGTAATACGAATATGATGAAATAAAAAGATTTTGCAGGGAAACAAATTTGGCCCCGTCCCGAAGGCTTTTTCTTGCAGGATCCTCCCTTATTGCTCTGAAAAACTCGATTCTCGACGTGCCGCCACGGCCACAAAAATGAAGCTATCCGGATGTACCTTGGCGCATTCGTTGCGTCTCCGGCAGCCCTTGAAAAAGTTACTCGTGTAATTTCTCGTGTAATACGAATATGATGAAATAAAAAGATTTTGCAGGGAAACAAATTTGGCCCCGTCTCCGAGGCTTTTTCTTGCAGGATCATCCCTTATTGCTCTGAAAAACTCGATATTTAAAGTGCCGCCACGGGCAAAAAAACGAAGCTATCCGGATGTACCTTGGCGCATTCGTTGCGTCTCGGGCAGCCCTTGAAAAAGTTACTCGTGTAATTTCCCGCGTAATACGAATATGATGAAATAAAAAGATTTTGCAGGGAAAAAAGTTTCGCCCCGTCCCGAAGGCTTTTTCTTGCAGGATCCTCCCTTATTGCTCTGAAAAACTCGATTTTCGATGTGCCGCCATGGCCACAAAAATGGAGCTATCCGGATGTACCTTGGCGCATTCGTTGCGTCTCCGGCAGCCCTTGAAAAACTGACTCGTGAAATTTCCCGTGTAATACGAATATGATGAAATAAAAAGATTTTGCAGGGAACAAATTTTGGCCTCGTCCCGAAGGCTTTTTCTTGCAGGATCCTCCCTTATTGCTCTGAAAAACTCGATTTTCGATGTGCCGCCATGGCCACAAAAATGGAGCTATCCGGATGTACCTTGGCGCATTCGTTGCGTCTCCGGCAGCCCTTGAAAAAGTTACTCGTGAAATTTCCCGTGTAATACGAATATGATGAAATAAAAAGATTTTGCAGGGAAACAAATTTGGCCCCGTCTCCGAGGCTTTTTCTTGCAGGATCATCCCTTATTGCTCTGAAAAACTTGATATTTAAAGTGCCGCCACGGGCACAAAAATGAAGCTATCCGGATGTACCTTGGCGCATTCGTTGCGTCTCGGGCAGCCCTTGAAAAACCGACTCGCGAAATTTCCCGTGTAATCCGAATATGATGAAATAAAAAGCTTTTGCAGGGAACAAACTTTGGCCCCGTCCCGAAGGCTTTTTCTTGCAGGATCCTCCCTTATTGCTCTGAAAAACTCGATTTTCGAAGTGCCGCCACGGGCACAAAAATGGAGCTATCCGGATGTACCTTGGTGCATTCGTTGCGTCTCGGGCAGCCCTTGAAAAACTGACTCGTGAAATTTCCCGTGTAATACGAATATGATGAAATAAGAAGATTTTGCAGGGAAAAAAGTTTGGCCCCGTCCCGAAGGCTTTTTCTTGCAGGATCCTCCCTTATTGCTCTGAAAAACTCGATATTCGATGTGCCGCTACGGCCACAAAAATGAAGCTATCCGGATGTACCTTGGCGCATTCGTTGCGTCTCCGGCAGCCCTTGACAAAGTTACTCGTGTAATTTCCCGCGTAATACGAATATGATGAAATAAAAAGATTTTGCAGGGAAAAAAGTTTGGCCCCGTCCCGAAGGCTTTTTCTTGCAGGATCCTCCCTTGTTGCTCTGAGAAACTCGATTTTCGATGTGCCGCCAAGGCCACAAAAATGAAGTTATCCGGATGTACCTTGGCGCATTCGTTGCGTCTCGGGCAGCCCTTGAAAAACGGCCTCGTGAAGTTTCCCGCGTAATACGAATATGATGAAATAAAAATGCTTTGCAGTGAAACAATTTTGGCTCCGTCCCCAAGGCTTTTTCTTGCAGGATCCTCCCTTATTCCTCTGAAAAACTCGATTTTCGAAGTGCCGCCACGGGCACAAAAATGGAGCTATCCGGATGTACCTTGGCGCATTTGTTGCGTCTCGGGCAGCCCTTGAAAAACGGCCTCGTGAAATTTCCCGCGTAATACGAATATGATGAAATAAGAAGGTTTTGGAGGGAAACAAATTTGGCGCCGTCCCCGAGGCTTTTTAATGCAGGTCCCTCCCTTATTGCTCTGAAAAACTAGAATTTCGAAGCGCAGCCACGGCCACAAAAACGAAGCTATCCGGATGTACCTTGGCGCATTCGTTGCGTCTCGGGCAGCCCTTGAAAAACTGCCTCGTGAAATTTCCCGTGTAATCGAATATGATGAAATAAAAAGGTTTTGGAGGGAAACAAATTTGGCGCCGTCCCCGAGGCTTTTTAATGCAGGATCATCCCTTATTGCTCTGAAAAGCTCGATTTTCGATGGGCCGCCACGGCCAAACAATGGAGCTATCCGGATGTACCTTGGTGCATTCGTTGCGTCTCGGGCAGCCCTTGAAAAACTGACTCGTGAAATTTCTCGTGTAATACGAATATGATGAAATAAAAAGATTTTGCAGGGAAACAAATTTGGCCCCGTCTCCGAGGCTTTTTCTTGCAGGATCATCCCTTATTGCTCTGAAAAACTCGATATTTAAAGTGCCGCCACGGGCAAAAAAACGAAGCTATCCGGATGTACCTTGGCGCATTCGTTGCGTCTCGGGCAGCCCTTGAAAAAGTTACTCGTGTAATTTCCCGCGTAATACGAATATGATGAAATAAAAAGATTTTGCAGGGAAAAAAGTTTCGCCCCGTCCCGAAGGCTTTTTCTTGCAGGATCCTCCCTTATTGCTCTGAAAAACTCGATTCTCGACGTGCCGCCACGGCCACAAAAATGAAGCTATCCGGATGTAACTTGGCACATTCGTTGCGTCTCCGGCAGCCCTTGAAAAACTGACTCGCGAAATTTCCCGTGTAATACGAATATGATGAAATAAAAAGATTTTGCAGGGAACAAATTTTGGCCCCGTCCCGAAGGCTTTTTCTTGCAGGACCCTCCCTTATTGCCCTGAAAAACTCGATATTTAAAGTGCCGCCACGGCCACAAAAATGAAGCTATCCGGATGTACCTTGGCGCATTCGTTGCGTCTCCGGCAGCCCTTGAAAAAGTTACTCGTGTAATTTCCCGCGTAATACGAATATGATGAAATAAAAAGATTTTGCAGGGAACAAATTTTGGCCCCGTCCCGAAGGCTTTTTCTTGCAGGATCCTTCCTTATTGCTCTGAAAAACTCGATTTTCGATGTGCCGCTACGGCCACAAAAATGAAGCTATCCGGATGTACCTTGGCGCATTCGTTGCGTCTCCGGCAGCCCTTGAAAAAGTTACTCGTGTAATTTCCCGCGTAATACGAATATGATGAAATAAAAATGCTTTGCAGGGACACAATTCTAGCTCCGTCCCCAAGGCTTTTTCTTGCAGGATCCTCCCTTATTGCTCTGAAAAACTCGATTTTCGAAGTGCCGCCACGGGCACAAAAATGGAGCTATCCGGATGTACCTTGGTGCATTCGTTGCGTCTCGGGCAGCCCTTGAAAAACTGACTCGTGAAATTTCTCGTGTAATACGAATATGATGAAATAAAAAGATTTTCAGGGAACAAATTTTGGCCCCGTCCCGAAGGTTTTTTCTTGCAGGATCCTCCCTTATAGCTCTGAAAAACTCGATTTTCGATGTGCCGCCACGGCCACAAAAATGAAGCTATCCGGATGTACCTTGGCGCATTCGTTGCGTCTCCGGCAGCCCTTGAAAAACTGCCTCGTGAAATTTCCCGCGTAATACGAATATGATGAAATAAAAAGGTTTTGGAGGGAAACAAATTTGGCGCCGTCCCCGAGGCTTTTTAATGCAGGATCATCCCTTATTGCTCTGAAAAGCTCGATTTTCGATGGGCCGCCACGGCCACAACAATGAAGCTATCCAGATGTACCTTGGCACATTCGTTGCGTCTCCGGCAGCCCTTGAAAAACTGACTCGTGAAATTTCCCGTGTAGTACGAATATGATGAAATAAAAAGTTTTTCAGGGAACAAATTTTGGCTTTGTCCCGAAGGCTTTTTCTTGCAGGATCATCCCTTATTGCTCTGAAAAACTCGATTTTCGATGTGCCGCCACGGCCACAAAAATGAAACTATCCGGATGTACCTTGGCGCATTCGTTGCGTCTCCGGTAGCCCTTGAAAAACTGACTCGTGAAATTTCCCGCGTAATACGAATATGATGAAATAAAAAGGTTTTGCAGGGAACAAATTTTGGCTCCGTCCCCAAGGTTTTTCTTGCAGGATCATCCCTTATTGCTCTGAAAAACTCGATTTTCGATGTGCCGCCACGGCCACAAAAATGAAGCTATCCGGATGTACCTTGGCGCATTCGTTGCGTCTCCGGCAGCCCTTGACAAAGTTACTCGTGTAATTTCCCGCGTAATACGAATATGATGAAATAAAAAGATTTTGCAGGGAAAAAAGTTTGGCCCCGTCCCGAAGGCTTTTTCTTGCAGGATCCTCCCTTATTGCTCTGAGAAACTCGATTTTCGATGTGCCGCCAAGGCCACAAAAATGAAGTTATCCGGATGTACCTTGGCGCATTCGTTGCGTCTCGGGCAGCCCTTGAAAAACGGCCTCGTGAAATTTCCCGCGTAATACGAATATGATGAAATAAAAATGCTTTGCAGTGAAACAATTTTGGCTCCGTCCCCAAGGCTTTTTCTTGCAGGATCCTCCCTTATTCCTCTGAAAAACTCGATTTTCGAAGTGCCGCCACGGGCACAAAAATGGAGCTATCCGGATGTACCTTGGCGCATTTGTTGCGTCTCGGGCAGCCCTTGAAAAACGGCCTCGTGAAATTTCCCGCGTAATACGAATATGATGAAATAAGAAGGTTTTGGAGGGAAACAAATTTGGCGCCGTCCCCGAGGCTTTTTAATGCAGGTCCCTCCCTTATTGCTCTGAAAAACTAGAATTTCGAAGCGCAGCCACGGCCACAAAAACGAAGCTATCCGGATGTACCTTGGCGCATTCGTTGCGTCTCGGGCAGCCCTTGAAAAACTGCCTCGTGAAATTTCCCGTGTAATCGAATATGATGAAATAAAAAGGTTTTGGAGGGAAACAAATTTGGCGCCGTCCCCGAGGCTTTTTAATGCAGGATCATCCCTTATTGCTCTGAAAAGCTCGATTTTCGATGGGCCGCCACGGCCAAACAATGGAGCTATCCGGATGTACCTTGGTGCATTCGTTGCGTCTCGGGCAGCCCTTGAAAAACTGACTCGTGAAATTTCTCGTGTAATACGAATATGATGAAATAAAAAGATTTTGCAGGGAAACAAATTTGGCCCCGTCTCCGAGGCTTTTTCTTGCAGGATCATCCCTTATTGCTCTGAAAAACTCGATATTTAAAGTGCCGCCACGGGCAAAAAAACGAAGCTATCCGGATGTACCTTGGCGCATTCGTTGCGTCTCGGGCAGCCCTTGAAAAAGTTACTCGTGTAATTTCCCGCGTAATACGAATATGATGAAATAAAAAGATTTTGCAGGGAAAAAAGTTTCGCCCCGTCCCGAAGGCTTTTTCTTGCAGGATCCTCCCTTATTGCTCTGAAAAACTCGATTCTCGACGTGCCGCCACGGCCACAAAAATGAAGCTATCCGGATGTAACTTGGCACATTCGTTGCGTCTCCGGCAGCCCTTGAAAAACTGACTCGCGAAATTTCCCGTGTAATACGAATATGATGAAATAAAAAGATTTTGCAGGGAACAAATTTTGGCCCCGTCCCGAAGGCTTTTTCTTGCAGGACCCTCCCTTATTGCCCTGAAAAACTCGATATTTAAAGTGCCGCCACGGCCACAAAAATGAAGCTATCCGGATGTACCTTGGCGCATTCGTTGCGTCTCCGGCAGCCCTTGAAAAAGTTACTCGTGTAATTTCCCGCGTAATACGAATATGATGAAATAAAAAGATTTTGCAGGGAACAAATTTTGGCCCCGTCCCGAAGGCTTTTTCTTGCAGGATCCTTCCTTATTGCTCTGAAAAACTCGATTTTCGATGTGCCGCTACGGCCACAAAAATGAAGCTATCCGGATGTACCTTGGCGCATTCGTTGCGTCTCCGGCAGCCCTTGAAAAAGTTACTCGTGTAATTTCCCGCGTAATACGAATATGATGAAATAAAAATGCTTTGCAGGGACACAATTCTGGCTCCGTCCCCAAGGCTTTTTCTTGCAGGATCCTCCCTTATTGCTCTGAAAAACTCGATTTTCGAAGTGCCGCCACGGGCACAAAAATGGAGCTATCCGGATGTACCTTGGTGCATTCGTTGCGTCTCGGGCAGCCCTTGAAAAACTGACTCGTGAAATTTCTCGTGTAATACGAATATGATGAAATAAAAAGATTTTCAGGGAACAAATTTTGGCCCCGTCCCGAAGGTTTTTTCTTGCAGGATCCTCCCTTATAGCTCTGAAAAACTCGATTTTCGATGTGCCGCCACGGCCACAAAAATGAAGCTATCCGGATGTACCTTGGCGCATTCGTTGCGTCTCCGGCAGCCCTTGAAAAACTGCCTCGTGAAATTTCCCGCGTAATACGAATATGATGAAATAAAAAGGTTTTGGAGGGAAACAAATTTGGCGCCGTCCCCGAGGCTTTTTAATGCAGGATCATCCCTTATTGCTCTGAAAAGCTCGATTTTCGATGGGCCGCCACGGCCACAACAATGAAGCTATCCAGATGTACCTTGGCACATTCGTTGCGTCTCCGGCAGCCCTTGAAAAACTGACTCGTGAAATTTCCCGTGTAGTACGAATATGATGAAATAAAAAGTTTTTCAGGGAACAAATTTTGGCTTTGTCCCGAAGGCTTTTTCTTGCAGGATCATCCCTTATTGCTCTGAAAAACTCGATTTTCGATGTGCCGCCACGGCCACAAAAATGAAACTATCCGGATGTACCTTGGCGCATTCGTTGCGTCTCCGGTAGCCCTTGAAAAACTGACTCGTGAAATTTCCCGCGTAATACGAATATGATGAAATAAAAAGGTTTTGCAGGGAACAAATTTTGGCTCCGTCCCCAAGGTTTTTCTTGCAGGATCATCCCTTATTGCTCTGAAAAACTCGATTTTCGATGTGCCGCCACGGCCACAAAAATGAAGCTATCCGGATGTACCTTGGCGCATTCGTTGCGTCTCCGGCAGCCCTTGACAAAGTTACTCGTGTAATTTCCCGCGTAATACGAATATGATGAAATAAAAAGATTTTGCAGGGAAAAAAGTTTGGCCCCGTCCCGAAGGCTTTTTCTTGCAGGATCCTCCCTTATTGCTCTGAGAAACTCGATTTTCGATGTGCCGCCAAGGCCACAAAAATGAAGTTATCCGGATGTACCTTGGCGCATTCGTTGCGTCTCGGGCAGCCCTTGAAAAACGGCCTCGTGAAATTTCCCGCGTAATACGAATATGATGAAATAAAAATGCTTTGCAGTGAAACAATTTTGGCTCCGTCCCCAAGGCTTTTTCTTGCAGGATCCTCCCTTATTCCTCTGAAAAACTCGATTTTCGAAGTGCCGCCACGGGCACAAAAATGGAGCTATCCGGATGTACCTTGGCGCATTTGTTGCGTCTCGGGCAGCCCTTGAAAAACGGCCTCGTGAAATTTCCCGCGTAATACGAATATGATGAAATAAGAAGGTTTTGGAGGGAAACAAATTTGGCGCCGTCCCCGAGGCTTTTTAATGCAGGTCCCTCCCTTATTGCTCTGAAAAACTAGAATTTCGAAGCGCAGCCACGGCCACAAAAACGAAGCTATCCGGATGTACCTTGGCGCATTCGTTGCGTCTCGGGCAGCCCTTGAAAAACTGCCTCGTGAAATTTCCCGTGTAATCGAATATGATGAAATAAAAAGGTTTTGGAGGGAAACAAATTTGGCGCCGTCCCCGAGGCTTTTTAATGCAGGATCATCCCTTATTGCTCTGAAAAGCTCGATTTTCGATGGGCCGCCACGGCCAAACAATGGAGCTATCCGGATGTACCTTGGTGCATTCGTTGCGTCTCGGGCAGCCCTTGAAAAACTGACTCGTGAAATTTCTCGTGTAATACGAATATGATGAAATAAAAAGATTTTGCAGGGAAACAAATTTGGCCCCGTCTCCGAGGCTTTTTCTTGCAGGATCATCCCTTATTGCTCTGAAAAACTCGATATTTAAAGTGCCGCCACGGGCAAAAAAACGAAGCTATCCGGATGTACCTTGGCGCATTCGTTGCGTCTCGGGCAGCCCTTGAAAAAGTTACTCGTGTAATTTCCCGCGTAATACGAATATGATGAAATAAAAAGATTTTGCAGGGAAAAAAGTTTCGCCCCGTCCCGAAGGCTTTTTCTTGCAGGATCCTCCCTTATTGCTCTGAAAAACTCGATTCTCGACGTGCCGCCACGGCCACAAAAATGAAGCTATCCGGATGTAACTTGGCACATTCGTTGCGTCTCCGGCAGCCCTTGAAAAACTGACTCGCGAAATTTCCCGTGTAATACGAATATGATGAAATAAAAAGATTTTGCAGGGAACAAATTTTGGCCCCGTCCCGAAGGCTTTTTCTTGCAGGATCCTTCCGTATTGCTCTGAAAAACTCGATTTTCGATGTGCCGCTACGGCCACAAAAATGAAGCTATCCGGATGTACCTTGGCGCATTCGTTGCGTCTCCGGCAGCCCTTGAAAAAGTTACTCGTGTAATTTCCCGCGTAATACGAATATGATGAAATAAAAATGCTTTGCAGGGACACAATTCTGGCTCCGTCCCCAAGGCTTTTTCTTGCAGGATCCTCCCTTATTGCTCTGAAAAACTCGATTTTCGAAGTGCCGCCACGGGCACAAAAATGGAGCTATCCGGATGTACCTTGGTGCATTCGTTGCGTCTCGGGCAGCCCTTGAAAAACTGACTCGTGAAATTTCTCGTGTAATACGAATATGATGAAATAAAAAGATTTTCAGGGAACAAATTTTGGCCCCGTCCCGAAGGTTTTTTCTTGCAGGATCCTCCCTTATAGCTCTGAAAAACTCGATTTTCGATGTGCCGCCACGGCCACAAAAATGAAGCTATCCGGATGTACCTTGGCGCATTCGTTGCGTCTCCGGCAGCCCTTGAAAAACTGCCTCGTGAAATTTCCCGCGTAATACGAATATGATGAAATAAAAAGGTTTTGGAGGGAAACAAATTTGGCGCCGTCCCCGAGGCTTTTTAATGCAGGATCATCCCTTATTGCTCTGAAAAGCTCGATTTTCGATGGGCCGCCACGGCCACAACAATGAAGCTATCCAGATGTACCTTGGCACATTCGTTGCGTCTCCGGCAGCCCTTGAAAAACTGACTCGTGAAATTTCCCGTGTAGTACGAATATGATGAAATAAAAAGTTTTTCAGGGAACAAATTTTGGCTTTGTCCCGAAGGCTTTTTCTTGCAGGATCATCCCTTATTGCTCTGAAAAACTCGATTTTCGATGTGCCGCCACGGCCACAAAAATGAAACTATCCGGATGTACCTTGGCGCATTCGTTGCGTCTCCGGTAGCCCTTGAAAAACTGACTCGTGAAATTTCCCGCGTAATACGAATATGATGAAATAAAAAGGTTTTGCAGGGAACAAATTTTGGCTCCGTCCCCAAGGTTTTTCTTGCAGGATCATCCCTTATTGCTCTGAAAAACTCGATTTTCGATGTGCCGCCACGGCCACAAAAATGAAGCTATCCGGATGTACCTTGGCGCATTCGTTGCGTCTCCGGCAGCCCTTAAAAAACTGACTCGTGAAATTTCCCGCGTAATACGAATATGATGAAATAAAAAGATTTTGCAGGTAAAAAGTTTTGGCTCCGTCCCCAAGGCTTTTTCTTGCAGGATCATCCCTTATTGCTCTGAAAAACTCGATTTTCGATGTGCCGCCACGGCCACAAAAATGAAGCTATCCGGATGTACCTTGGTGCATTCGTTGCGTCTCCGGCAGCCCTTGAAAAACTGATTCGTGAAATTCGCCGTGTAATACGAATATGATGAAATAAAAAGATTTTGCAGGGAAAAAATTTTGGCTCCGTCCCCAAGGCTTTTTCTTGCAGGATCATCCCTTATTACTCTGAAAAACTGGATTTTCGATGTGCCGCCACGGCCACAAAAATGAAACTATCCGGATGTACCTTGGCGCATTCGTTGCGTCTCCGGCAGCCCTTGAAAAACTGACTCGTGAAATTTCCCGCGTAATGCGAATATGATGAAATAAAAAGATTTTGCAGGGAAACAAATTTGGCTCCGTCCCCAAGGCTTTTTCTTGCAGGATCATCCCTTATTACTCTGAAAAACTGGATTTTCGATGTGCCGCCACGGCCACAAAAATGAAACTATCCGGATGTACCTTGGCGCATTCGTTGCGTCTCCGGCAGCCCTTGAAAAACTGACTCGTGAAATTTCCCGCGTAATGCGAATATGATGAAATAAAAAGATTTTGCAGGGAAACAAATTTGGCCCCGTCTCCGAAGCTTTTTCTTGCAGGATCCTCCCTTATTGCTCTGAAAAACTTGATTTTCGATGTGCCGCCAAGGCCACAAAAATGAAGCTATCCAGATGTACCTTGGCGCATTCGTTTCGTCTCCGGCAGCCCTTGAAAAACTGACTCGTGAAATTTCCCGTGTAATACGAATATGATGAAATAAAAAGATTTTGCAGGGAACAAATTTCGGCCCCGTCCCGAAGGCTTTTTCTTGCAGGATCCTCCCTTATTGCTCTGAAAAACTCGATTTTCGATGTGCCGCCACGGGCACAAAAACGAAGCTATCCGGATGTACCTTGGCGCATTCGTTGCGTCTCGGGCAGCCCTTGAAAATCTGACTCGCGAAATTTCCCGTGTAATACGAATATGATGAAATAAAAAGATTTTGCAGGTAAAAAGTTTTGGCTCCGTCCCCAAGGCTTTTTCTTGCAGGATCCTCCCTTATTGCTCTGAAAAACTCCATTTTCGATGTGCCGCCACGGGCACAAAAACGAAGCTATCCGGATTTACCTTGGCGCATTCGTTGCGTCTCGGGCAGCCCATGAAAAACTGACTCGCGAAATTTCCCGTGTAATACGAATATGATGAAATAAAAAGATTTTGCAGGTAAAAAGTTTTGGCTCCGTCCCCAAGGCTTTTTCTTGCAGGATCATCCCTTATTGCTCTGAAAAACTCGATTTTCGAAGTGCCGCCACGGGCACAAAAATGGAGCTATCCGGATGTACCTTGGTGCATTCGTTGCGTCTCGGGCAGCCCTTGAAAAACTGACTCGTGAAATTTCCCGTGTAATACGAATATGATGAAATAAAAAGGTTTTGCAGGGAACAAATTTTGGCTCCGTCCCCAAGGTTTTTCTTGCAGGATCATCCCTTATTGCTCTGAAAAACTCGATTTTCGATGTGCCGCCACGGCCACAAAAATGAAGCTATCCGGATGTACCTTGGCGCATTCGTTGCGTCTCCGGCAGCCCTTAAAAAACTGACTCGTGAAATTTCCCGCGTAATACGAATATGATGAAATAAAAAGATTTTGCAGGTAAAAAGTTTTGGCTCCGTCCCCAAGGCTTTTTCTTGCAGGATCATCCCTTATTGCTCTGAAAAACTCGATTTTCGATGTGCCGCCACGGCCACAAAAATGAAGCTATCCGGATGTACCTTGGTGCATTCGTTGCGTCTCCGGCAGCCCTTGAAAAACTGATTCGTGAAATTCGCCGTGTAATACGAATATGATGAAATAAAAAGATTTTGCAGGGAAAAAATTTTGGCTCCGTCCCCAAGGCTTTTTCTTGCAGGATCATCCCTTATTACTCTGAAAAACTGGATTTTCGATGTGCCGCCACGGCCACAAAAATGAAACTATCCGGATGTACCTTGGCGCATTCGTTGCGTCTCCGGCAGCCCTTGAAAAACTGACTCGTGAAATTTCCCGCGTAATGCGAATATGATGAAATAAAAAGATTTTGCAGGGAAACAAATTTGGCTCCGTCCCCAAGGCTTTTTCTTGCAGGATCATCCCTTATTACTCTGAAAAACTGGATTTGCGATGTGCCGCCACGGCCACAAAAATGAAACTATCCGGATGTACCTTGGCGCATTCGTTGCGTCTCCGGCAGCCCTTGAAAAACTGACTCGTGAAATTTCCCGTGTAATACGAATATGATGAAATAAAAAGATTTTGCAGGGAACAAATTTCGGCCCCGTCCCGAAGGCTTTTTCTTGCAGGATCCTCCCTTATTGCTCTGAAAAACTCGATTTTCGATGTGCCGCCACGGGCACAAAAACGAAGCTATCCGGATGTACCTTGGCGCATTCGTTGCGTCTCGGGCAGCCCTTGAAAATCTGACTCGCGAAATTTCCCGTGTAATACGAATATGATGAAATAAAAAGGTTTTGGAGGGAAACAAATTTGGCGCCGTCCCCGAGGCTCTTTAATGCACGTCCCTCCCTTATTGCTCTGAAAAACTCGATTTTCGATGTGCCGCCACGGCCACAAAAATGAAGCTATCCGAATGTACCTTGGCGCATTCGTCGCGTCTCGGGCAGCCCTTGAAAAATTTACTCGTGTAATTTCCCGCGTAATACGAATATGATGAAATAAAAAGATTTTGCACGGAAAAAATTTTGGCTCCGTCCCCAAGGCTTTTTCTTGCAGGATCATCCCTTATTACTCTGAAAAACTGGATTTTCCATGTGCCGCCACGGCCACAAAAATGAAACTATCCGGATGTACCTTGGCGCATTCGTTGCGTCTCCGGCAGCCCTTGAAAAACTGACTCGTGAAATTTCCCGCGTAATACGAATATGATGAAATAAAAAGATTTTGCAGGGAAACAAATTTGGCCCCGTCTCCGAAGCTTTTTCTTGCAGGATCCTCCCTTATTGCTCTGAAAAACTTGATTTTCGATGTGCCGCCAAGGCCACAAAAATGAAGCTATCCAGATGTACCTTGGCGCATTCGTTGCGTCTCCGGCAGCCCTTGAAAAACTGACTCGTGAAATTTCCCGTGTAATACGAATATGATGAAATAAAAAGATTTTGCAGGTAAAAAGTTTTGGCTCCGTCCCCAAGGCTTTTTCTTGCAGGATCATCCCTTATTGCTCTGAAAAACTCGATTTTCGAAGTGCCGCCACGGGCACAAAAATGGAGCTATCCGGATGTACCTTGGTGCATTCGTTGCGTCTCGGGCAGCCCTTGAAAAACTGACTCGTGAAATTTCCCGTGTAATACGAATATGATGAAATAAAAAGATTTTGCAGGGAAACAAATTTGGCCCCGTCCCGAAGGCTTTTTCTTGCAGGGTCCTTCCTTATTGCTCTGAAAAACTCGATTTTCGATGTGCCGCCACGGCCACAAAAATTAAGCTATCCGGATGTACCTTGGCGCATTCGTTGCGTCTCCGGCAGCCCTTGAAAAAGTTACTCGTGTAATTTCCCGCGTAATACGAATATGATGAAATAAAAATGCTTTGCAGTGAAACAATTTTGGCTCCGTCCCCAAGGCTTTTTCTTCCAGGATCCTCCCTTATTGCTCTGAAAAACTCGATTTTCGAAGTGCCGCCACGGGCACAAAAATGGAGCTATCCGGATGTACCTTGGTGCATTCGTTGCGTCTCGGGCAGCCCTTGAAAAACTGACTCGTGAAATTTCCCGTGTAATACGAATATGATGAAATAAAAATATTTTGCAGGGAAACAAATTTGGCCCCGTCCCGAAGGCTTTTTCTTGCAGGATCCTCCCTTATTGCTCTGAAAAACTCGATTTTCGATGTGCCGCCACGGCCACAAAAATGAAGCTATCCGGATGTAACTTGGCACATTCGTTGCGTCTCCGGCAGCCCTAGAAAAACTGACTCGCGAAATTTCCCGTGTAATACGAATATGATGAAATAAAAAGATTTTGCAGGGAACAAATTTTGGCCCCGTCCCGAAGGCTTTTTCTTGCAGGATCCTTCCTTATTGCTCTGAAAAACTCGATATTCGATGTGCCGCCACGGCCACAAAAATGAAGCTATCCGGATGTACCTTGGCGCATTCGTTGCGTCTCCGGCAGCCCTTGAAAAAGTTACTCGTGTAATTTCCCGCGTAATACGAATATGATGAAATAAAAAGATTTTGCAGGGAAAAAAGTTTCGCCCCGTTCCGAAGGCTTTTTCTTGCAGGATCCTCCCTTATTGCTCTGAAAAACTCGATTTTCGATGTGCCGCCAGGGCCACAAAAATGAAGCTATCCGGATGTAACTTGGCACATTCGTTGCGTCTCCGGCAGCCCTAGAAAAACTGACTCGTGAAATTTCCCGTGTAATACGAATATGATGAAATAAAAAGATTTTGCAGGTAAAAAGTTTTGGCTCCGTCCCCAAGGCTTTTTCTTGCAGGATCATCCCTTATTGCTCTGAAAAACTCGATTTTCGATGTGCCGCCACGGCCACAAAAATGAAGCTATCCGGATGTACCTTGGCGCATTCGTTGCGTCTCCGGCAGCCCTTGAAAAACTGACTCGTGAAATTTCCCGCGTAATACGAATATGATGAAATAAAAAGGTTTTGGAGGGAAACAAATTTGGCGCCGTCCCCGAGGCTCTTTAATGCACGTCCCTCCCTTATTGCTCTGAAAAACTCGATTTTCGATGGACCGCCACGGCCACAAAAATGAAGCTATCCGAATGTACCTTGGCACATTCGTCGCGTCTCGGGCAGCCCTTGAAAACTTTACTCGTGTAATTTCCCGCGTAATACGAATATGATGAAATAAAAAGATTTTGCACGGAAACAAATTTGGCCCCGTCTCCGAAGCTTTTTCTTGCAGGATCATCCCTTATTGCTCTGAAAAACTCGATTTTCGATGTGCCGCCACGGCCACAAAAATGAAGCTATCCGGATGTACCTTGGTGCATTCGTTGCGTCTCCGGCAGCCCTTGAAAAACTGACTCGTGAAATTCACCGTGTAATACGAATATGATGAAATAAAAAGATTTTGCAGGGAACAAATTTTGGCTCCGTCCCCAAGGCTTTTTCTTGCAGGATCATCCCTTATTACTCTGAAAAACTCGATTTTCGATGTGCCGCCACGGCCACAAAAATGAAGCTATCCGGATGTACCTTGGTGCATTCGTTGCGTCTCCGGCAGCCCTTGAAAAACTGACTCGTGAAATTTCCCGCGTAATACGAATATGATGAAATAAAAAGATTTTGCAGGTAAAAAGTTTTGGCTCCGTCCCCAAGGCTTTTTCTTGCAGGATCATCCCTTATTGCTCTGAAAAACTCGATTTTCGAAGTGCCGCCACGGGCACAAAAATGGAGCTATCCGGATGTACCTTGGTGCATTCGTTGCGTCTCGGGCAGCCCTTGAAAAATTTACTCGTGTAATTTCCCGCGTAATACGAATATGATGAAATAAAAAGATTTTGCAGGGAAACAAATTTGGCCTCGTCTCCGAAGCTTTTTCTTGCAGGATCCTCCCTTATTGCTCTAAAAAACTCGATTTTCGAAGTGCCGCCACGGGCACAAAAATGGAGCTATCCGGATGTACCTTGGTGCATTCGTTGCGTCTCGGGCAGCCCTTGAAAAACTGACTCGTGAAATTTCCCGTGTAATACGAATATGATGAAATAAAAAGATTTTGCAGGGAACAAATTTTGGCCTCGTCCCGAAGGCTTTTTCTTGCAGGATCCTCCCTTATTGCTCTGAAAAACTCGATTTTCGATGTGCCGCCACGGCCACAAAAATGAAGCTATCCGGATGTACCTTGGCGCATTCGTTGCGTCTCCGGCAGCCCTTGAAAAAGTTACTCGTGTAATTTCCCGCGTAATACGAATATGATGAAATAAACAGATTTTGCAGGGAAAAAAGTTTGGCCCCGTCCCGAAGGCTTTTTCTTGCAGGGTCCCCCCTTATTGCTCTGAAAAACTCGATTTTCGATGTGCCGCCACAGGCACAAAAATGAAGCTATTCGGATGTACCTTGGCGCATTCGTTGCGTCTCGGGCAGCCCTTGAAAAAGTTACTCGTGTAATTTCCCGCGTAATACGAATATGATGAAATAAAAAGATTTTGCAGGGAAAAAAGTTTGGCCCCGTCCCGAAGGCTTTTTCTTGCAGGATCCTCCCTTATTGCTCTGAAAAACTCGATTTTCGAAGTGCCGCCACGGGCACAAAAATGGAGCTATCCGCATGTACCTTGGTGCATTCGTTGCGTCTCGGGCAGCCCTTGAAAAACTGACTCGTGAAATTTCCCGTGTAATACGAATATGATGAAATAAAAAGATTTTGCAGGGAAACAAATTTGGCCCCGTCCCGAAGGCTTTTTCTTGCACGTCCCTCCCCTATTGCTCTGAAAAACTCGATTTTCAATGTGCCGCCACGGCCACAAAAATGAAGCTATCCGGATGTACCTTGGTGCATTCGTTGCGTCTCCGGCAGCCCTTGAAAAACTGACTCGCGAAATTTCCCGTGTAATACGAATATGATGAAATAAAAAGATTTTGCAGGGAACAAATTTTGGCTCCGTCCCCAAGGCTTTTTCTTGCAGGATCATCCCTTATTACTCTGAAAAACTCGATTTTCGATGTGCCGCCACGGCCACAAAAATGAAGCTATCCGGATGTACCTTGGTGCATTCGTTGCGTCTCCGGCAGCCCTTGAAAAACTGACTCGTGAAATTTCCCGCGTAATACGAATATGATGAAATAAAAAGATTTTGCAGGGAAAAAAGTTTGGCCCCGTTCCGAAGGCTTTTTCTTGCAGGATCCTCCCTTATTGCTCTGAAAAACTCGATTTTCGATGTGCCGCCAAGGCCACAAAAATGAAGCTATCCGGATGTACCTTTGCGCATTCGTTGCGTCTCGGGCAGCCCTTGAAAAACTGACTCGTGAAATTTCCCGTGTAATACGAATATGATGAAATAAAAATATTTTGCAGGGAAACACATTTGGCCCCGTCCCGAAGGCTTTTTCTTGCAGGATCCTCCCTTATTGCTCTGAAAAACTCGATTTTCGATGTGCCGCCACGGCCACAAAAATGAAGCTATCCGGATGTAACTTGGCACATTCGTTGCGTCTCCGGCAGCCCTAGAAAAACTGACTCGCGAAATTTCCCGTGTAATACGAATATGATGAAATAAAAAGATTTTGCAGGGAACAAATTTTGGCCCCGCCCCGAAGGCTTTTTCTTGCAGGATCCTTCCTTATTGCTCTGAAAAACTCGATATTCGATGTGCCGCCACGGCCACAAAAATGAAGCTATCCGGATGTACCTTGGCGCATTCGTTGCGTCTCCGGCAGCCCTTGAAAAAGTTACTCGTGAAATTTCCCGTGTAATACGAATATGATGAAATAAAAAGATTTTGCAGGGAACAAATTTGGGCCCCGTTCCGAAGGCTTTTTCTTGCAGGATCCTCCCTTATTGCTCTGAAAAACGCGATTTTCGATGTGCCGCCAAGGCCACAAAAATGAAGCTATCCGGATGTACCTTGGCGCATTCGTTTGTATTCCCGTGTAATACGAATATGATGAAATAAAAAGATTTTGCAGGGAACAAATTTTGGCCTCGTCCCGAAGGCTTTTTCTTGCAGGATCCTCCCTTATTGCTCTGAAAAACTCGATTTTCGATGTGCCGCCACGGCCACAAAAATGAAGCTATCCGGATGTACCTTGGCGCATTCGTTGCGTCTCCGGCAGCCCTTGAAAAAGTTACTCGTGTAATTTCCCGCGTAATACGAATATGATGAAATAAACAGATTTTGCAGGGAAAAAAGTTTGGCCCCGTCCCGAAGGCTTTTTCTTGCAGGGTCCCCCCTTATTGCTCTGAAAAACTCGATTTTCGATGTGCCGCCACAGGCACAAAAATGAAGCTATTCGGATGTACCTTGGCGCATTCGTTGCGTCTCGGGCAGCCCTTGAAAAAGTTACTCGTGTAATTTCCCGCGTAATACGAATATGATGAAATAAAAAGATTTTGCAGGGAAAAAAGTTTGGCCCCGTCCCGAAGGCTTTTTCTTGCAGGATCCTCCCTTATTGCTCTGAAAAACTCGATTTTCGAAGTGCCGCCACGGGCACAAAAATGGAGCTATCCGCATGTACCTTGGTGCATTCGTTGCGTCTCGGGCAGCCCTTGAAAAACTGACTCGTGAAATTTCCCGTGTAATACGAATATGATGAAATAAAAAGATTTTGCAGGGAAACAAATTTGGCCCCGTCCCGAAGGCTTTTTCTTGCACGTCCCTCCCCTATTGCTCTGAAAAACTCGATTTTCGATGTGCCGCCACGGCCACAAAAATGAAGCTATCCGGATGTACCTTGGTGCATTCGTTGCGTCTCCGGCAGCCCTTGAAAAACTGACTCGCGAAATTTCCCGTGTAATACGAATATGATGAAATAAAAAGATTTTGCAGGGAACAAATTTTGGCTCCGTCCCCAAGGCTTTTTCTTGCAGGATCATCCCTTATTTCTCTGAAAAACTCGATTTTCGATGTGCCGCCACGGCCACAAAAATGAAGCTATCCGGATGTACCTTGGTGCATTCGTTGCGTCTCCGGCAGCCCTTGAAAAACTGACTCGTGAAATTTCCCGCGTAATACGAATATGATGAAATAAAAAGATTTTGCAGGGAAAAAAGTTTGGCCCCGTCCCGAAGGCTTTTTCTTGCAGGATCCTCCCTTATTGCTCTGAAAAACTCGATTTTCGAAGTGCCGCCACGGGCACAAAAATGGAGCTATCCGCATGTACCTTGGCACATTCGTTGCGTCTCCGGCAGCCCTTGAAAAACTGACTCGCGAAATTTCCCGTGTAATACGAATATGATGAAATAAAAAGATTTTGCAGGGAACAAATTTTGGCCCCGTCCCGAAGGCTTTTTCTTGCAGGATCCTTCCTTATTGCTCTGAAAAACTCGATATTCGATGTGCCGCCACGGCCACAAAAATGAAGCTATCCGGATGTACCTTGGCGCATTCGTTGCGTCTCCGGCAGCCCTTGAAAAAGTTACTCGTGTAATTTCCCGCGTAATACGAATATGATGAAATAAAAAGATTTTGCAGGGAAAAAAGTTTGGCCCCGTTCCGAAGGCTTTTTCTTGCAGGATCCTCCCTTATTGCTCTGAAAAACTCGATTTTCGATGTGCCGCCAAGGCCACAAAAATGAAGCTATCCGGATGTACCTTTGCGCATTCGTTGCGTCTCGGGCAGCCCTTGAAAAACTGACTCGTGAAATTTCCCGTGTAATACGAATATGATGAAATAAAAAGATTTTGCAGGGAACAAATTTTGGCCCCGTCCCGAAGGCTTTTTCTTGCAGGATCCTCCCTTATTGCTCTGAAAAACTCGATTTTCGATGTGCCGCCACGGCCACAAAAATGAAGCTATCCGGATGTACCTTGGCGCATTCGTTGCGTCTCCGGCAGCCCTTGAAAAAGTTACTCGTGTAATTTCCCGCGTAATACGAATATGATGAAATAAAAAGATTTTGCAGGGAAAAAAGTTTGGCCCCGTCCCGAAGGCTTTTTCTTGCAGGATCCTCCCTTATTGCTCTGAAAAACTCGATTTTCGATGTGCCGCCAAGGCCACAAAAATGAAGCTATCCGGATGTACCTTGGCGCATTCGTTGCGTCTCGGGCAGCCCTTGAAAAACTCACTCGTGAAATTTCCCGTGTAATACGAATATGATGAAATAAAAAGATTTTGCAGGGAACAAATTTTGGCCTCGTCCCGAAGGCTTTTTCTTGCAGGATCCTCCCTTATTGCTCTGAAAAACTCGATTTTCGATGTGCCGCCATGGCCACAAAAATGGAGCTATCCGGATGTACCTTGGCGCATTCGTTGCGTCTCCGGCAGACCTTGAAAAAGTTACTCGTGAAATTTCCCGTGTAATACGAATATGATGAAATAAAAAGATTTTGCAGGGAAACAAATTTGGCCCCGTGCCGAAGGCTTTTTCTTGCAGGATCCTCCCTTATTGCTCGGAAAAACTCGATTTTCGATGTGCCGCCACGGCCACAAAAATGGAGCTATCCGGATGTACCTTGGTGCATTCGTTGCGTCTCGGGCAGCCCTTGAAAAAGTTACTCGTGTAATTTCCCGCGTAATACGAATATGATGAAATAAAAAGATTTTGCAGGGAAACAAATTTGGCCCCGTCTCCGAAGCTTTTTCTTGCAGGATCATCCCTTATTGCTCTGAAAAACTCGATTTTCGATGTGCCGCCACGGCCACAAAAATGAAGCTATCCGGATGTACCTTGGTGCATTCGTTGCGTCTCCGGCAGCCCTTGAAAAACTGACTCGTGAAATTCACCGTGTAATACGAATATGATGAAATAAAAAGATTTTGCAGGGAACAAATTTTGGCTCCGTCCCCAAGGCTTTTTCTTGCAGGATCATCCCTTATTACTCTGAAAAACTCGATTTTCGATGTGCCGCCACGGCCACAAAAATGAAGCTATCCGGATGTACCTTGGTGCATTCGTTGCGTCTCCGGCAGCCCTTGAAAAACTGACTCGTGAAATTTCCCGCGTAATACGAATATGATGAAATAAAAAGATTTTGCAGGTAAAAAGTTTTGGCTCCGTCCCCAAGGCTTTTTCTTGCAGGATCATCCCTTATTGCTCTGAAAAACTCGATTTTCGAAGTGCCGCCACGGGCACAAAAATGGAGCTATCCGGATGTACCTTGGTGCATTCGTTGCGTCTCGGGCAGCCCTTGAAAAATTTACTCGTGTAATTTCCCGCGTAATACGAATATGATGAAATAAAAAGATTTTGCAGGGAAACAAATTTGGCCTCGTCTCCGAAGCTTTTTCTTGCAGGATCCTCCCTTATTGCTCTGAAAAACTCGATTTTCGAAGTGCCGCCACGGGCACAAAAATGGAGCTATCCGGATGTACCTTGGTGCATTCGTTGCGTCTCCGGCAGCCCTTGAAAAAGTTACTCGTGTAATTTCCCGCGTAATACGAATATGATGAAATAAAAATGCTTTGCAGTGAAACAATTTTGGCTCCGTCCCCAAGGCTTTTTCTTCCAGGATCCTCCCTTATTGCTCTGAAAAACTCGATTTTCGAAGTGCCGCCACGGGCACAAAAATGGAGCTATCCGGATGTACCTTGGTGCATTCGTTGCGTCTCGGGCAGCCCTTGAAAAACTGACTCGTGAAATTTCCCGTGTAATACGAATATGATGAAATAAAAATATTTTGCAGGGAAACAAATTTGGCCCCGTCCCGAAGGCTTTTTCTTGCAGGATCCTCCCTTATTGCTCTGAAAAACTCGATTTTCGATGTGCCCCCACGGCCACAAAAATGAAGCTATCCGGATGTAACTTGGCACATTCGTTGCGTCTCCGGCAGCCCTAGAAAAACTGACTCGCGAAATTTCCCGTGTAATACGAATATGATGAAATAAAAAGATTTTGCAGGGAACAAATTTTGGCCCCGTCCCGAAGGCTTTTTCTTGCAGGATCCTTCCTTATTGCTCTGAAAAACTCGATATTCGATGTGCCGCCACGGCCACAAAAATGAAGCTATCCGGATGTACCTTGGCGCATTCGTTGCGTCTCCGGCAGCCCTTGAAAAAGTTACTCGTGAAATTTCCCGTGTAATACGAATATGATGAAATAAAAAGATTTTGCAGGGAACAAATTTGGGCCCCGTTCCGAAGGCTTTTTCTTGCAGGATCCTCCCTTATTGCTCTGAAAAACGCGATTTTCGATGTGCCGCCAAGGCCACAAAAATGAAGCTATCCGGATGTACCTTGGCGCATTCGTTTGTATTCCCGTGTAATACGAATATGATGAAATAAAAAGATTTTGCAGGGAACAAATTTTGGCCTCGTCCCGAAGGCTTTTTCTTGCAGGATCCTCCCTTATTGCTCTGAAAAACTCGATTTTCGATGTGCCGCCACGGCCACAAAAATGAAGCTATCCGGATGTACCTTGGCGCATTCGTTGCGTCTCCGGCAGCCCTTGAAAAAGTTACTCGTGTAATTTCCCGCGTAATACGAATATGATGAAATAAACAGATTTTGCAGGGAAAAAAGTTTGGCCCCGTCCCGAAGGCTTTTTCTTGCAGGGTCCCCCCTTATTGCTCTGAAAAACTCGATTTTCGATGTGCCGCCACAGGCACAAAAATGAAGCTATTCGGATGTACCTTGGCGCATTCGTTGCGTCTCGGGCAGCCCTTGAAAAAGTTACTCGTGTAATTTCCCGCGTAATACGAATATGATGAAATAAAAAGATTTTGCAGGGAAAAAAGTTTGGCCCCGTCCCGAAGGCTTTTTCTTGCAGGATCCTCCCTTATTGCTCTGAAAAACTCGATTTTCGAAGTGCCGCCACGGGCACAAAAATGGAGCTATCCGCATGTACCTTGGTGCATTCGTTGCGTCTCGGGCAGCCCTTGAAAAACTGACTCGTGAAATTTCCCGTGTAATACGAATATGATGAAATAAAAAGATTTTGCAGGGAACAAATTTTGGCCCCGTCCCGAAGGCTTTTTCTTGCAGGATCCTTCCTTATTGCTCTGAAAAACTCGATATTCGATGTCCCGCCACGGCCACAAAAATGAAGCTATCCGGATGTACCTTGGCGCATTCGTTGCGTCTCCGGCAGCCCTTGAAAAAGTTACTCGTGTAATTTCCCGCGTAATACGAATATGATGAAATAAAAAGAGTTTGCAGGGAAAAAAGTTTGGCCCCGTTCCGAAGGCTTTTTCTTGCAGGATCCTCCCTTATTGCTCTGAAAAACTCGATTTTCGATGTGCCGCCAAGGCCACAAACATGAAGCTATCCGGATGTACCTTTGCGCATTCGTTGCGTCTCGGGCAGCCCTTGAAAAACTGACTCGTGAAATTTCCCGTGTAATACGAATATGATGAAATAAAAAGATTTTGCAGGGAACAAATTTTGGCCCCGTCCCGAAGGCTTTTTCTTGCAGGATCCTCCCTTATTGGTCTGAAAAACTCGATTTTCGATGTGCCGCCACGGCTACAAAAATGAAGCTATCCGGATGTACCTTGGCGCATTCGTTGCGTCTCCGGCAGCCCTTGAAAAAGTTACTCGTGTAATTTCCCGCGTAATACGAATATGATGAAATAAAAAGATTTTGCAGGGAAAAAAGTTTGGCCCCGTCCCGAAGGCTTTTTCTTGCAGGATCCTCCCTTATTGCTCTGAAAAACTCGATTTTCGATGTGCCGCCAAGGCCACAAAAATGAAGCTATCCGGATGTACCTTGGCGCATTCGTTGCGTCTCGGGCAGCCCTTGAAAAACTGACTCGTGAAATTTCCCGTGTAATACGAGTATGATGAAATAAAAAGATTTTGCAGGGAACAAATTTTGGCCTCGTCCCGAAGGCTTTTTCTTGCAGGATCCTCCCTTATTGCTCTTAAAAACTCGATTTTCGATGTGCCGCCATGGCCACAAAAATGGAGCTATCCGGATGTACCTTGGCGCATTCGTTGCGTCTCCGGCAGACCTTGAAAAAGTTACTCGTGAAATTTCCCGTGTAATACGAATATGATGAAATAAAAAGATTTTGCAGGGAAACAAATTTGGCCCCGTGCCGAAGGCTTTTTCTTGCAGGATCCTCCCTTATTGCTCGGAAAAACTCGATTTTCGATGTGCCGCCACGGCCACAAAAATGGAGCTATCCGGATGTACCTTGGTGCATTCGTTGCGTCTCGGGCAGCCCTTGAAAAACTGACTCGTGAAATTTCCCGTGTAATACGAATATGATGAAATAAAAAGATTTTGCAGCGAAACAAATTTGGCCCCGTCCCGAAGGCTTTTTCTTGCAGGATCCTCCCTTATTGCTCTGAAAAACTCGATTTTCGATGTGCCGCCAATGCCACAAAAATGAAGTTATCCGGATGTACCTTGGCGCATTCGTTGCGTCTCCGGCAGCCCTTGAAAAAGTTACTCGTGTAATTTCCCGCGTAATACGAATATGATGAAATAAAAAGATTTTGCAGGGAAAAAAGTTTGGCCCCGTCCCGAAGGCTTTTTCTTGCAGGATCCTCCCTTATTGCTCTGAAAAACTCGATTTTCGATGTGCTGCCAAGGCCACAAAAATGAAGCTATCCGGATGTACCTTGGCGCATTCGTTGCGTCTCGGGCAGCCCTTGAAAAACTGACTCGTGAAATTTCCCGTGTAATACGAATATGATGAAATAAAAAGATTTTGCAGGGAACAAATTTTGGCCTCGTCCCGAAGGCTTTTTCTTGCAGGATCCTCCCTTATTGCTCTGAAAAACTCGATTTTCGATGTGCCGCCATGGCCACAAAAATGGAGCTATCCGGATGTACCTTGGCGCATTCGTTGCGTCTCCGGCAGACCTTGAAAAAGTTACTCGTGAAATTTCCCGTGTAATACGAATATGATGAAATAAAAAGATTTTGCAGGGAAACAAATTTGGCCCCGTGCCGAAGGCTTTTTCTTGCAGGATCCTCCCTTATTGCTCGGAAAAACTCGATTTTCGATGTGCCGCCACGGCCACAAAAATGGAGCTATCCGGATGTACCTTGGTGCATTCGTTGCGTCTCGGGCAGCCCTTGAAAAACTGACTCGTGAAATTTCCCGTGTAATACGAATATGATGAAATAAAAAGATTTTGCAGCGAAACAAATTTGGCCCCGTCCCGAAGGCTTTTTCTTGCAGGATCCTCCCTTATTGCTCTGAAAAACTCGATTTTCGATGTGCCGCCAAGGCCACAAAAATGAAGTTATCCGGATGTACCTTGGCGCATTCGTTGCGTCTCCGGCAGCCCTTGAAAAAGTTACTCGTGTAATTTCCCGCGTAATACGAATATGATGAAATAAAAAGATTTTGCAGGGAAACAAATTTGGCCCCGTCCCGAAGGCTTTTTCTTGCAGGATCCTCCCTTATTGCTCTGAAAAACTCGATTTTCGATGTGCCGCCACGGCCACAAAAATGAAGCTATCCGGATGTAACTTGGCACATTCGTTGCGTCACCGGCAGCCCTTGAAAAACTGACTCGCGAAATTTCCCGTGTAATACGAATATGATGAAATAAAAAGATTTTGCAGGGAACAAATTTTGGCCCCGTCCCGAAGGCTTTTTCTTGCAGGATCCTCCCTTATTGCTCTGAAAAACTCGATTTTCGATGTGCCGCCAAGGCCACAAAAATGAAGCTATCCGGATGTACCTTTGTGCATTCGTTGCGTCTCGGGCAGCCCTTGAAAAACTGACTCGTGAAATTTCCCGTGTAATACGAATATGATGAAATAAAAAGATTTTGCAGGGAAACAAATTTGGCCCCGTGCCGAAGGCTTTTTCTCGCAGGATCATCCCTTATTGCTCTGAAAAACTCGATTTTCGAAGTGCCGCCACGGCCACAAAAATGGAGCTATCCGGATGTACCTTGGTGCATTCGTTGCGTCTCGGGCAGCCCTTGAAAAATTTACTCGTGTAATTTCCCGCGTAATACGAATATGATGAAATAAAAAGATTTTGCAGGGAAACAAATTTGGCCTCGTCTCCGAAGCTTTTTCTTGCAGGATCCTCCCTTATTGCTCTGAAAAACTCGATTTTCGAAGTGCCGCCACGGGCACAAAAATGGAGCTATCCGGATGTACCTTGGTGCATTCGTTGCGTCTCGGGCAGCCCTTGAAAAACTGACTCGTGAAATTTCCCGTGTAATACGAATATGATGAAATAAAAAGATTTTGCAGGGAACAAATTTTGGCCTCGTCCCGAAGGCTTTTTCTTGCAGGATCCTCCCTTATTGCTCTGAAAAACTCGATTTTCGATGTGCCGCCACGGCCACAAAAATGAAGCTATCCGGATGTACCTTGGCGCATTCGTTGCGTCTCGGGCAGCCCTTGAAAAAGTTACTCGTGTAATTTCCCGCGTAATACGAATATGATGAAATAAAAAGATTTTGCAGGGAAAAAAGTTTGGCCCCGTCCCGAAGGCTTTTTCTTGCAGGATCCTCCCTTATTGCTCTGAAAAACTCGATTTTCGAAGTGCCGCCACGGGCACAAAAATGGAGCTATCCGCATGTACCTTGGTGCATTCGTTGCGTCTCGGGCAGCCCTTGAAAAACTGACTCGTGAAATTTCCCGTGTAATACGAATATGATGAAATAAAAAGATTTTGCAGGGAAACAAATTTGGCCCCGTCCCGAAGACTTTTTCTTGCACGTCCCTCCCCTATTGCTCTGAAAAACTCGATTTTCGATGTGCCGCCACGGCCACAAAAATGAAGCTATCCGGATGTACCTTGGTGCATTCGTTGCGTCTCCGGCAGCCCTTGAAAAACTGACTCGCGAAATTTCCCGTGTAATACGAATATGATGAAATAAAAAGATTTTGCAGGGAACAAATTTTGGCTCCGTCCCCAAGGTTTTTTCTTGCAGGATCATCCCTTATTACTCTGAAAAACTCGATTTTCGATGTGCCGCCACGGCCACAAAAATGAAGCTATCCGGATGTACCTTGGTGCATTCGTTGCGTCTCCGGCAGCCCTTGAAAAACTGACTCGTGAAATTTCCCGCGTAATACGAATATGATGAAATAAAAAGATTTTGCAGGGAAAAAAGTTTGGCCCCGTTCCGAAGGCTTTTTCTTGCAGGATCCTCCCTTATTGCTCTGAAAAACTCGATTTTCGATGTGCCGCCAAGGCCACAAAAATGAAGCTATCCGGATGTACCTTTGCGCATTCGTTGCGTCTCGGGCAGCCCTTGAAAAACTGACTCGTGAAATTTCCCGTGTAATACGAATATGATGAAATAAAAATATTTTGCAGGGAAACACATTTGGCCCCGTCCCGAAGGCTTTTTCTTGCAGGATCCTCCCTTATTGCTCTGAAAAACTCGATTTTCGATGTGCCGCCACGGCCACAAAAATGAAGCTATCCGGATGTAACTTGGCACATTCGTTGCGTCTCCGGCAGCCCTTGAAAAAGTTACTCGTGAAATTTCCCGTGTAATACGAATATGATGAAATAAAAAGATTTTGCAGGGAACAAATTTGGGCCCCGTTCCGAAGGCTTTTTCTTGCAGGATCCTCCCTTATTGCTCTGAAAAACGCGATTTTCGATGTGCCGCCAAGGCCACAAAAATGAAGCTATCCGGATGTACCTTGGCGCATTCGTTTGTATTCCCGTGTAATACGAATATGATGAAATAAAAAGATTTTGCAGGGAACAAATTTTGGCCTCGTCCCGAAGGCTTTTTCTTGCAGGATCCTCCCTTATTGCTCTGAAAAACTCGATTTTCGATGTGCCGCCACGGCCACAAAAATGAAGCTATCCGGATGTACCTTGGCGCATTCGTTGCGTCTCCGGCAGCCCTTGAAAAAGTTACTCGTGTAATTTCCCGCGTAATACGAATATGATGAAATAAACAGATTTTGCAGGGAAAAAAGTTTGGCCCCGTCCCGAAGGCTTTTTCTTGCAGGGTCCCCCCTTATTGCTCTGAAAAACTCGATTTTCGATGTGCCGCCACAGGCACAAAAATGAAGCTATTCGGATGTACCTTGGCGCATTCGTTGCGTCTCGGGCAGCCCTTGAAAAAGTTACTCGTGTAATTTCCCGCGTAATACGAATATGATGAAATAAAAAGATTTTGCAGGGAAAAAAGTTTGGCCCCGTCCCGAAGGCTTTTTCTTGCAGGATCCTCCCTTATTGCTCTGAAAAACTCGATTTTCGAAGTGCCGCCACGGGCACAAAAATGGAGCTATCCGCATGTACCTTGGTGCATTCGTTGCGTCTCGGGCAGCCCTTGAAAAACTGACTCGTGAAATTTCCCGTGTAATACGAATATGATGAAATAAAAAGATTTTGCAGGGAAACAAATTTGGCCCCGTCCCGAAGGCTTTTTCTTGCAGGATCCTCCCTTATTGCTCTGAAAAACTCGATTTTCGATGTGCCGCCACGGCCACAAAAATGAAGCTATCCGGATGTAACTTGGCACATTCGTTGCGTCTCCGGCAGCCCTTGAAAAACTGACTCGCGAAATTTCCCGTGTAATACGAATATGATGAAATAAAAAGATTTTGCAGGGAACAAATTTTGGCCCCGTCCCGAAGGCTTTTTCTTGCAGGATCCTTCCTTATTGCTCTGAAAAACTCGATATTCGATGTGCCGCCACGGCCACAAAAATGAAGCTATCCGGATGTACCTTGGCGCATTCGTTGCGTCTCCGGCAGCCCTTGAAAAAGTTACTCGTGTAATTTCCCGCGTAATACGAATATGATGAAATAAAAAGATTTTGCAGGGAAAAAAGTTTGGCCCCGTTCCGAAGGCTTTTTCTTGCAGGATCCTCCCTTATTGCTCTGAAAAACTCGATTTTCGATGTGCCGCCAAGGCCACAAAAATGAAGCTATCCGGATGTACCTTTGCGCATTCGTTGCGTCTCGGGCAGCCCTTGAAAAACTGACTCGTGAAATTTCCCGTGTAATACGAATATGATGAAATAAAAAGATTTTGCAGGGAACAAATTTTGGCCCCGTCCCGAAGGCTTTTTCTTGCAGGATCCTCCCTTATTGCTCTGAAAAACTCGATTTTCGATGTGCCGCCACGGCCACAAAAATGAAGCTATCCGGATGTACCTTGGCGCATTCGTTGCGTCTCCGGCAGCCCTTGAAAAAGTTACTCGTGTAATTTCCCGCGTAATACGAATATGATGAAATAAAAAGATTTTGCAGGGAAAAAAGTTTGGCCCCGTCCCGAAGGCTTTTTCTTGCAGGATCCTCCCTTATTGCTCTGAAAAACTCGATGTTCGATGTGCCGCCAAGGCCACAAAAATGAAGCTATCCGGATGTACCTTGGCGCATTCGTTGCGTCTCGGGCAGCCCTTGAAAAACTCACTCGTGAAATTTCCCGTGTAATACGAATATGATGAAATAAAAAGATTTTGCAGGGAACAAATTTTGGCCTCGTCCCGAAGGCTTTTTCTTGCAGGATCCTCCCTTATTGCTCTGAAAAACTCGATTTTCGATGTGCCGCCATGGCCACAAAAATGGAGCTATCCGGATGTACCTTGGCGCATTCGTTGCGTCTCCGGCAGACCTTGAAAAAGTTACTCGTGAAATTTCCCGTGTAATACGAATATGATGAAATAAAAAGATTTTGCAGGGAAACAAATTTGGCCCCGTGCCGAAGGCTTTTTCTTGCAGGATCCTCCCTTATTGCTCGGAAAAACTCGATTTTCGATGTGCCGCCACGGCCACAAAAATGGAGCTATCCGGATGTACCTTGGTGCATTCGTTGCGTCTCGGGCAGCCCTTGAAAAAGTTACTCGTGTAATTTCCCGCGTAATACGAATATGATGAAATAAAAAGATTTTGCAGGGAAACAAATTTGGCCCCGTCTCCGAAGCTTTTTCTTGCAGGATCATCCCTTATTGCTCTGAAAAACTCGATTTTCGATGTGCCGCCACGGCCACAAAAATGAAGCTATCCGGATGTACCTTGGTGCATTCGTTGCGTCTCCGGCAGCCCTTGAAAAACTGACTCGTGAAATTCACCGTGTAATACGAATATGATGAAATAAAAAGATTTTGCAGGGAACAAATTTTGGCTCCGTCCCCAAGGCTTTTTCTTGCAGGATCATCCCTTATTACTCTGAAAAACTCGATTTTCGATGTGCCGCCACGGCCACAAAAATGAAGCTATCCGGATGTACCTTGGTGCATTCGTTGCGTCTCCGGCAGCCCTTGAAAAACTGACTCGTGAAATTTCCCGCGTAATACGAATATGATGAAATAAAAAGATTTTGCAGGTAAAAAGTTTTGGCTCCGTCCCCAAGGCTTTTTCTTGCAGGATCATCCCTTATTGCTCTGAAAAACTCGATTTTCGAAGTGCCGCCACGGGCACAAAAATGGAGCTATCCGGATGTACCTTGGTGCATTCGTTGCGTCTCGGGCAGCCCTTGAAAAATTTACTCGTGTAATTTCCCGCGTAATACGAATATGATGAAATAAAAAGATTTTGCAGGGAAACAAATTTGGCCTCGTCTCCGAAGCTTTTTCTTGCAGGATCCTCCCTTATTGCTCTGAAAAACTCGATTTTCGAAGTGCCGCCACGGGCACAAAAATGGAGCTATCCGGATGTACCTTGGTGCATTCGTTGCGTCTCGGGCAGCCCTTGAAAAACTGACTCGTGAAATTTCCCGTGTAATACGAATATGATGAAATAAAAAGATTTTGCAGGGAAACAAATTTGGCCCCGTCCCGAAGGCTTTTTCTTGCAGGATCCTTCCTTATTGCTCTGAAAAACTCGATTTTCGATGTGCCGCCACGGCCACAAAAATTAAGCTATCCGGATGTACCTTGGCGCATTCGTTGCGTCTCCGGCAGCCCTTGAAAAAGTTACTCGTGTAATTTCCCGCGTAATACGAATATGATGAAATAAAAATGCTTTGCAGTGAAACAATTTTGGCTCCGTCCCCAAGGCTTTTTCTTCCAGGATCCTCCCTTATTGCTCTGAAAAACTCGATTTTCGAAGTGCCGCCACGGGCACAAAAATGGAGCTATCCGGATGTACCTTGGTGCATTCGTTGCGTCTCGGGCAGCCCTTGAAAAACTGACTCGTGAAATTTCCCGTGTAATACGAATATGATGAAATAAAAATATTTTGCTGGGAAACAAATTTGGCCCCGTCCCGAAGGCTTTTTCTTGCAGGATCCTCCCTTATTGCTCTGAAAAACTCGATTTTCGATGTGCCGCCACGGCCACAAAAATGAAGCTATCCGGATGTAACTTGGCACATTCGTTGCGTCTCCGGCAGCCCTAGAAAAACTGACTCGCGAAATTTCCCGTGTAATACGAATATGATGAAATAAAAAGATTTTGCAGGGAACAAATTTTGGCCCCGTCCCGAAGGCTTTTTCTTGCAGGATCCTTCCTTATTGCTCTGAAAAACTCGATATTCGATGTGCCGCCACGGCCACAAAAATGAAGCTATCCGGATGTACCTTGGCGCATTCGTTGCGTCTCCGGCAGCCCTTGAAAAAGTTACTCGTGAAATTTCCCGTGTAATACGAATATGATGAAATAAAAAGATTTTGCAGGGAACAAATTTGGGCCCCGTTCCGAAGGCTTTTTCTTGCAGGATCCTCCCTTATTGCTCTGAAAAACGCGATTTTCGATGTGCCGCCAAGGCCACAAAAATGAAGCTATCCGGATGTACCTTGGCGCATTCGTTTGTATTCCCGTGTAATACGAATATGATGAAATAAAAAGATTTTGCAGGGAACAAATTTTGGCCTCGTCCCGAAGGCTTTTTCTTGCAGGATCCTCCCTTATTGCTCTGAAAAACTCGATTTTCGATGTGCCGCCACGGCCACAAAAATGAAGCTATCCGGATGTACCTTGGCGCATTCGTTGCGTCTCCGGCAGCCCTTGAAAAAGTTACTCGTGTAATTTCCCGCGTAATACGAATATGATGAAATAAACAGATTTTGCAGGGAAAAAAGTTTGGCCCCGTCCCGAAGGCTTTTTCTTGCAGGGTCCCCCCTTATTGCTCTGAAAAACTCGATTTTCGATGTGCCGCCACAGGCACAAAAATGAAGCTATTCGGATGTACCTTGGCGCATTCGTTGCGTCTCGGGCAGCCCTTGAAAAAGTTACTCGTGTAATTTCCCGCGTAATACGAATATGATGAAATAAAAAGATTTTGCAGGGAAAAAAGTTTGGCCCCGTCCCGAAGGCTTTTTCTTGCAGGATCCTCCCTTATTGCTCTGAAAAACTCGATTTTCGAAGTGCCGCCACGGGCACAAAAATGGAGCTATCCGCATGTACCTTGGTGCATTCGTTGCGTCTCGGGCAGCCCTTGAAAAACTGACTCGTGAAATTTCCCGTGTAATACGAATATGATGAAATAAAAAGATTTTGCAGGGAACAAATTTTGGTCCCGTCCCGAAGGCTTTTTCTTGCAGGATCCTTCCTTATTGCTCTGAAAAACTCGATATTCGATGTGCCGCCACGGCCACAAAAATGAAGCTATCCGGATGTACCTTGGCGCATTCGTTGCGTCTCCGGCAGCCCTTGAAAAAGTTACTCGTGTAATTTCCCGCGTAATACGAATATGATGAAATAAAAAGAGTTTGCAGGGAAAGAAGTTTGGCCCCGTTCCGAAGGCTTTTTCTTGCAGGATCCTCCCTTATTGCTCTGAAAAACTCGATTTTCGATGTGCCGCCAAGGCCACAAAAATGAAGCTATCCGGATGTACCTTTGCGCATTCGTTGCGTCTCGGGCAGCCCTTGAAAAACTGACTCGTGAAATTTCCCGTCTAATACGAATATGATGAAATAAAAAGATTTTGCAGGGAACAAATTTTGGCCTCGTCCCGAAGGCTTTTTCTTGCAGGATCCTCCCTTATTGCTCTTAAAAACTCGATTTTCGATGTGCCGCCATGGCCACAAAAATGGAGCTATCCGGATGTACCTTGGCGCATTCGTTGCGTCTCCGGCAGACCTTGAAAAAGTTACTCGTGTAATTTCCCGTGTAATACGAATATGATGAAATAAAAAGATTTTGCAGGGAAACAAATTTGGCCCCGTGCCGAAGGCTTTTTCTTGCAGGATCCTCCCTTATTGCTCGGAAAAACTCGATTTTCGATGTGCCGCCACGGCCACAAAAATGGAGCTATCCGGATGTACCTTGGTGCATTCGTTGCGTCTCGGGCAGCCCTTGAAAAACTGACTCGTGAAATTTCCCGTGTAATACGAATATGATGAAATAAAAAGATTTTGCAGCGAAACAAATTTGGCCCCGTCCCGAAGGCTTTTTCTTGCAGGATCCTCCCTTATTGCTCTGAAAAACTCGATTTTCGATGTGCCGCCAAGGCCACAAAAATGAAGTTATCCGGATGTACCTTGGCGCATTCGTTGCGTCTCCGGCAGCCCTTGAAAAAGTTACTCGTGTAATTTCCCGCGTAATACGAATATGATGAAATAAAAAGATTTTGCAGGGAAAAAAGTTTGGCCCCGTCCCGAAGGCTTTTTCTTGCAGGATCCTCCCTTATTGCTCTGAAAAACTCGATTTTCGATGTGCCGCCAAGGCCACAAAAATGAAGTTATCCGGATGTACCTTGGCGCATTCGTTGCGTCTCCGGCAGCCCTTGAAAAAGTTACTCGTGTAATTTCCCGCGTAATACGAATATGATGAAATAAAAAGATTTTGCAGGGAAACAAATTTGGCCCCGTCCCGAAGGCTTTTTCTTGCAGGATCCTCCCTTATTGCTCTGAAAAACTCGATTTTCGATGTGCCGCCACGGCCACAAAAATGAAGCTATCCGGATGTAACTTGGCACATTCGTTGCGTCTCCGGCAGCCCTTGAAAAACTGACTCGCGAAATTTCCCGTGTAATACGAATATGATGAAATAAAAAGATTTTGCAGGGAACAAATTTTGGCCCCGTCCCGAAGGCTTTTTCTTGCAGGATCCTTCCTTATTGCTCTGAAAAACTCGATATTCGATGTGCCGCCACGGCCACAAAAATGAAGCTATCCGGATGTACCTTGGCGCATTCGTTGCGTCTCCGGCAGCCCTTGAAAAAGTTACTCGTGTAATTTCCCGCGTAATACGAATATGATGAAATAAAAAGATTTTGCAGGGAAAAAAGTTTGGCCCCGTTCCGAAGGCTTTTTCTTGCAGGATCCTCCCTTATTGCTCTGAAAAACTCGATTTTCGATGTGCCGCCAAGGCCACAAAAATGAAGCTATCCGGATGTACCTTTGTGCATTCGTTGCGTCTCGGGCAGCCCTTGAAAAACTGACTCGTGAAATTTCCCGTGTAATACGAATATGATGAAATAAAAAGATTTTGCAGGGAAACAAATTTGGCCCCGTGCCGAAGGCTTTTTCTCGCAGGATCCTCCCTTATTGCTCGGAAAAACTCGATTTTCGATGTGCCGCCACGGCCACAAAAATGGAGCTATCCGGATGTACCTTGGTGCATTCGTTGCGTCTCGGGCAGCCCTTGAAAAACTGACTCGTGAAATTTCCCGTGTAATACGAATATGATGAAATAAAAAGATTTTGCAGCGAAACAAATTTGGCCCCGTCCCGAAGGCTTTTTCTTGCAGGATCCTCCCTTATTGCTCTGAAAAACTCGATTTTCGATGTGCCGCCAAGGCCACAAAAATGAAGTTATCCGGATGTACCTTGGCGCATTCGTTGCGTCTCCGGCAGCCCTTGAAAAAGTTACTCGTGTAATTTCCCGCGTAATACGAATATGATGAAATAAAAAGATTTTGCAGGGAAACAAATTTGGCCCCGTCCCGAAGGCTTTTTCTTGCAGGATCCTCCCTTATTGCTCTGAAAAACTCGATTTTCGATGTGCCGCCACGGCCACAAAAATGAAGCTATCCGGATGTAACTTGGCACATTCGTTGCGTCTCCGGCAGCCCTTGAAAAACTGACTCGCGAAATTTCCCGTGTAATACGAATATGATGAAATAAAAAGATTTTGCAGGGAACAAATTTTGGCCCCGTCCCGAAGGCTTTTTCTTGCAGGATCCTTCCTTATTGCTCTGAAAAACTCGATATTCGATGTGCCGCCACGGCCACAAAAATGAAGCTATCCGGATGTAACTTGGCACATTCGTTGCGTCTCCGGCAGCCCTTGAAAAACTGACTCGCGAAATTTCCCGTGTAATACGAATATGATGAAATAAAAAGATTTTGCAGGGAACAAATTTTGGCCCCGTCCCGAAGGCTTTTTCTTGCAGGATCCTTCCTTATTGCTCTGAAAAACTCGATATTCGATGTGCCGCCACGGCCACAAAAATGAAGCTATCCGGATGTACCTTTGTGCATTCGTTGCGTCTCGGGCAGCCCTTGAAAAACTGACTCGTGAAATTTCCCGTGTAATACGAATATGATGAAATAAAAAGATTTTGCAGGGAACAAATTTTGGCCCCGTCCCGAAGGCTTTTTCTTGCAGGATCCTCCCTTATTGCTCTGAAAAACTCGATTTTCGATGTGCCGCCACGGCCACAAAAATGAAGCTATCCGGATGTACCTTGGCGCATTCGTTGCGTCTCCGGCAGCCCTTGAAAAAGTTACTCGTGTAATTTCCCGCGTAATACGAATATGATGAAATAAAAAGATTTTGCAGGGAAAAAAGTTTGGCCCCGTCCCGAAGGCTTTTTCTTGCAGGATCCTCCCTTATTGCTCGGAAAAACTCGATATTCGATGTGCCGCCACGGCCACAAAAATGAAGCTATCCGGATGTAACTTGGCGCATTCGTTGCGTCTCCGGCAGCCCTTGAAAAAGTTACTCGTGTAATTTCCCGCGTAATACGAATATGATGAAATAAAAAGATTTTGCAGGGAAAAAAGTTTGGCCCCGTTCCGAAGGCTTTTTCTTGCAGGATCCTCCCTTATTGCTCTGAAAAACTCGATTTTCGATGTGCCGCCAAGGCCACAAAAATGAAGCTATCCGGATGTACCTTTGCGCATTCGTTGCGTCTCGGGCAGCCCTTGAAAAACTGACTCGTGAAATTTCCCGTCTAATACGAATATGATGAAATAAAAAGATTTTGCAGGGAACAAATTTTGGCCTCGTCCCGAAGGCTTTTTCTTGCAGGATCCTCCCTTATTGCTCTTAAAAACTCGATTTTCGATGTGCCGCCATGGCCACAAAAATGGAGCTATCCGGATGTACCTTGGCGCATTCGTTGCGTCTCCGGCAGACCTTGAAAAAGTTACTCGTGTAATTTCCCGTGTAATACGAATATGATGAAATAAAAAGATTTTGCAGGGAAACAAATTTGGCCCCGTGCCGAAGGCTTTTTCTTGCAGGATCCTCCCTTATTGCTCGGAAAAACTCGATTTTCGATGTGCCGCCACGGCCACAAAAATGGAGCTATCCGGATGTACCTTGGTGCATTCGTTGCGTCTCGGGCAGCCCTTGAAAAACTGACTCGTGAAATTTCCCGTGTAATACGAATATGATGAAATAAAAAGATTTTGCAGCGAAACAAATTTGGCCCCGTCCCGAAGGCTTTTTCTTGCAGGATCCTCCCTTATTGCTCTGAAAAACTCGATTTTCGATGTGCCGCCAAGGCCACAAAAATGAAGTTATCCGGATGTACCTTGGCGCATTCGTTGCGTCTCCGGCAGCCCTTGAAAAAGTTACTCGTGTAATTTCCCGCGTAATACGAATATGATGAAATAAAAAGATTTTGCAGGGAAAAAAGTTTGGCCCCGTCCCGAAGGCTTTTTCTTGCAGGATCCTCCCTTATTGCTCTGAAAAACTCGATTTTCGATGTGCCGCCAAGGCCACAAAAATGAAGTTATCCGGATGTACCTTGGCGCATTCGTTGCGTCTCCGGCAGCCCTTGAAAAAGTTACTCGTGTAATTTCCCGCGTAATACGAATATGATGAAATAAAAAGATTTTGCAGGGAAACAAATTTGGCCCCGTCCCGAAGGCTTTTTCTTGCAGGATCCTCCCTTATTGCTCTGAAAAACTCGATTTTCGATGTGCCGCCACGGCCACAAAAATGAAGCTATCCGGATGTAACTTGGCACATTCGTTGCGTCTCCGGCAGCCCTTGAAAAACTGACTCGCGAAATTTCCCGTGTAATACGAATATGATGAAATAAAAAGATTTTGCAGGGAACAAATTTTGGCCCCGTCCCGAAGGCTTTTTCTTGCAGGATCCTTCCTTATTGCTCTGAAAAACTCGATATTCGATGTGCCGCCACGGCCACAAAAATGAAGCTATCCGGATGTACCTTGGCGCATTCGTTGCGTCTCCGGCAGCCCTTGAAAAAGTTACTCGTGTAATTTCCCGCGTAATACGAATATGATGAAATAAAAAGATTTTGCAGGGAAAAAAGTTTGGCCCCGTTCCGAAGGCTTTTTCTTGCAGGATCCTCCCTTATTGCTCTGAAAAACTCGATTTTCGATGTGCCGCCAAGGCCACAAAAATGAAGCTATCCGGATGTACCTTTGTGCATTCGTTGCGTCTCGGGCAGCCCTTGAAAAACTGACTCGTGAAATTTCCCGTGTAATACGAATATGATGAAATAAAAATATTTTGCAGGGAAACACATTTGGCCCCGTCCCGAAGGCTTTTTCTTGCAGGATCCTCCCTTATTGCTCTGAAAAACTCGATTTTCGATGTGCCGCCACGGCCACAAAAATGAAGCTATCCGGATGTAACTTGGCACATTCGTTGCGTCTCCGGCAGCCCTTGAAAAAGTTACTCGTGAAATTTCCCGTGTAATACGAATATGATGAAATAAAAAGATTTTGCAGGGAACAAATTTGGGCCCCGTTCCGAAGGCTTTTTCTTGCAGGATCCTCCCTTATTGCTCTGAAAAACGCGATTTTCGATGTGCCGCCAAGGCCACAAAAATGAAGCTATCCGGATGTACCTTGGCGCATTCGTTTGTATTCCCGTGTAATACGAATATGATGAAATAAAAAGATTTTGCAGGGAACAAATTTTGGCCTCGTCCCGAAGGCTTTTTCTTGCAGGATCCTCCCTTATTGCTCTGAAAAACTCGATTTTCGATGTGCCGCCACGGCCACAAAAATGAAGCTATCCGGATGTACCTTGGCGCATTCGTTGCGTCTCCGGCAGCCCTTGAAAAAGTTACTCGTGTAATTTCCCGCGTAATACGAATATGATGAAATAAACAGATTTTGCAGGGAAAAAAGTTTGGCCCCGTCCCGAAGGCTTTTTCTTGCAGGGTCCCCCCTTATTGCTCTGAAAAACTCGATTTTCGATGTGCCGCCACAGGCACAAAAATGAAGCTATTCGGATGTACCTTGGCGCATTCGTTGCGTCTCGGGCAGCCCTTGAAAAAGTTACTCGTGTAATTTCCCGCGTAATACGAATATGATGAAATAAAAAGATTTTGCAGGGAAAAAAGTTTGGCCCCGTCCCGAAGGCTTTTTCTTGCAGGATCCTCCCTTATTGCTCTGAAAAACTCGATTTTCGAAGTGCCGCCACGGGCACAAAAATGGAGCTATCCGCATGTACCTTGGTGCATTCGTTGCGTCTCGGGCAGCCCTTGAAAAACTGACTCGTGAAATTTCCCGTGTAATACGAATATGATGAAATAAAAAGATTTTGCAGGGAAACAAATTTGGCCCCGTCCCGAAGGCTTTTTCTTGCAGGATCCTCCCTTATTGCTCTGAAAAACTCGATTTTCGATGTGCCGCCACGGCCACAAAAATGAAGCTATCCGGATGTAACTTGGCACATTCGTTGCGTCTCCGGCAGCCCTTGAAAAACTGACTCGCGAAATTTCCCGTGTAATACGAATATGATGAAATAAAAAGATTTTGCAGGGAACAAATTTTGGCCCCGTCCCGAAGGCTTTTTCTTGCAGGATCCTTCCTTATTGCTCTGAAAAACTCGATATTCGATGTGCCGCCACGGCCACAAAAATGAAGCTATCCGGATGTACCTTGGCGCATTCGTTGCGTCTCCGGCAGCCCTTGAAAAAGTTACTCGTGTAATTTCCCGCGTAATACGAATATGATGAAATAAAAAGATTTTGCAGGGAAAAAAGTTTGGCCCCGTTCCGAAGGCTTTTTCTTGCAGGATCCTCCCTTATTGCTCTGAAAAACTCGATTTTCGATGTGCCGCCAAGGCCACAAAAATGAAGCTATCCGGATGTACCTTTGCGCATTCGTTGCGTCTCGGGCAGCCCTTGAAAAACTGACTCGTGAAATTTCCCGTGTAATACGAATATGATGAAATAAAAAGATTTTGCAGGGAACAAATTTTGGCCCCGTCCCGAAGGCTTTTTCTTGCAGGATCCTCCCTTATTGCTCTGAAAAACTCGATTTTCGATGTGCCGCCACGGCCACAAAAATGAAGCTATCCGGATGTACCTTGGCGCATTCGTTTGTATTCCCGTGTAATACGAATATGATGAAATAAAAAGATTTTGCAGGGAACAAATTTTGGCCTCGTCCCGAAGGCTTTTTCTTGCAGGATCCTCCCTTATTGCTCTGAAAAACTCGATTTTCGATGTGCCGCCACGGCCACAAAAATGAAGCTATCCGGATGTACCTTGGCGCATTCGTTGCGTCTCCGGCAGCCCTTGAAAAAGTTACTCGTGTAATTTCCCGCGTAATACGAATATGATGAAATAAACAGATTTTGCAGGGAAAAAAGTTTGGCCCCGTCCCGAAGGCTTTTTCTTGCAGGGTCCCCCCTTATTGCTCTGAAAAACTCGATTTTCGATGTGCCGCCACAGGCACAAAAATGAAGCTATTCGGATGTACCTTGGCGCATTCGTTGCGTCTCGGGCAGCCCTTGAAAAAGTTACTCGTGTAATTTCCCGCGTAATACGAATATGATGAAATAAAAAGATTTTGCAGGGAAAAAAGTTTGGCCCCGTCCCGAAGGCTTTTTCTTGCAGGATCCTCCCTTATTGCTCTGAAAAACTCGATTTTCGAAGTGCCGCCACGGGCACAAAAATGGAGCTATCCGCATGTACCTTGGTGCATTCGTTGCGTCTCGGGCAGCCCTTGAAAAACTGACTCGTGAAATTTCCCGTGTAATACGAATATGATGAAATAAAAAGATTTTGCAGGGAAACAAATTTGGCCCCGTCCCGAAGGCTTTTTCTTGCAGGATCCTCCCTTATTGCTCTGAAAAACTCGATTTTCGATGTGCCGCCACGGCCACAAAAATGAAGCTATCCGGATGTAACTTGGCACATTCGTTGCGTCTCCGGCAGCCCTTGAAAAACTGACTCGCGAAATTTCCCGTGTAATACGAATATGATGAAATAAAAAGATTTTGCAGGGAACAAATTTTGGCCCCGTCCCGAAGGCTTTTTCTTGCAGGATCCTTCCTTATTGCTCTGAAAAACTCGATATTCGATGTGCCGCCACGGCCACAAAAATGAAGCTATCCGGATGTACCTTGGCGCATTCGTTGCGTCTCCGGCAGCCCTTGAAAAAGTTACTCGTGTAATTTCCCGCGTAATACGAATATGATGAAATAAAAAGATTTTGCAGGGAAAAAAGTTTGGCCCCGTTCCGAAGGCTTTTTCTTGCAGGATCCTCCCTTATTGCTCTGAAAAACTCGATTTTCGATGTGCCGCCAAGGCCACAAAAATGAAGCTATCCGGATGTACCTTTGCGCATTCGTTGCGTCTCGGGCAGCCCTTGAAAAACTGACTCGTGAAATTTCCCGTGTAATACGAATATGATGAAATAAAAAGATTTTGCAGGGAACAAATTTTGGCCCCGTCCCGAAGGCTTTTTCTTGCAGGATCCTCCCTTATTGCTCTGAAAAACTCGATTTTCGATGTGCCGCCACGGCCACAAAAATGAAGCTATCCGGATGTACCTTGGCGCATTCGTTGCGTCTCCGGCAGCCCTTGAAAAAGTTACTCGTGTAATTTCCCGCGTAATACGAATATGATGAAATAAAAAGATTTTGCAGGGAAAAAAGTTTGGCCCCGTCCCGAAGGCTTTTTCTTGCAGGATCCTCCCTTATTGCTCTGAAAAACTCGATTTTCGATGTGCCGCCAAGGCCACAAAAATGAAGCTATCCGGATGTACCTTGGCGCATTCGTTGCGTCTCGGGCAGCCCTTGAAAAACTCACTCGTGAAATTTCCCGTGTAATACGAATATGATGAAATAAAAAGATTTTGCAGGGAACAAATTTTGGCCTCGTCCCGAAGGCTTTTTCTTGCAGGATCCTCCCTTATTGCTCTGAAAAACTCGATTTTCGATGTGCCGCCATGGCCACAAAAATGGAGCTATCCGGATGTACCTTGGCGCATTCGTTGCGTCTCCGGCAGACCTTGAAAAAGTTACTCGTGAAATTTCCCGTGTAATACGAATATGATGAAATAAAAAGATTTTGCAGGGAAACAAATTTGGCCCCGTGCCGAAGGCTTTTTCTTGCAGGATCCTCCCTTATTGCTCGGAAAAACTCGATTTTCGATGTGCCGCCACGGCCACAAAAATGGAGCTATCCGGATGTACCTTGGTGCATTCGTTGCGTCTCGGGCAGCCCTTGAAAAAGTTACTCGTGTAATTTCCCGCGTAATACGAATATGATGAAATAAAAAGATTTTGCAGGGAAACAAATTTGGCCCCGTCTCCGAAGCTTTTTCTTGCAGGATCATCCCTTATTGCTCTGAAAAACTCGATTTTCGATGTGCCGCCACGGCCACAAAAATGAAGCTATCCGGATGTACCTTGGTGCATTCGTTGCGTCTCCGGCAGCCCTTGAAAAACTGACTCGTGAAATTCACCGTGTAATACGAATATGATGAAATAAAAAGATTTTGCAGGGAACAAATTTTGGCTCCGTCCCCAAGGCTTTTTCTTGCAGGATCATCCCTTATTACTCTGAAAAACTCGATTTTCGATGTGCCGCCACGGCCACAAAAATGAAGCTATCCGGATGTACCTTGGTGCATTCGTTGCGTCTCCGGCAGCCCTTGAAAAACTGACTCGTGAAATTTCCCGCGTAATACGAATATGATGAAATAAAAAGATTTTGCAGGTAAAAAGTTTTGGCTCCGTCCCCAAGGCTTTTTCTTGCAGGATCATCCCTTATTGCTCTGAAAAACTCGATTTTCGAAGTGCCGCCACGGGCACAAAAATGGAGCTATCCGGATGTACCTTGGTGCATTCGTTGCGTCTCGGGCAGCCCTTGAAAAATTTACTCGTGTAATTTCCCGCGTAATACGAATATGATGAAATAAAAAGATTTTGCAGGGAAACAAATTTGGCCTCGTCTCCGAAGCTTTTTCTTGCAGGATCCTCCCTTATTGCTCTGAAAAACTCGATTTTCGAAGTGCCGCCACGGGCACAAAAATGGAGCTATCCGGATGTACCTTGGTGCATTCGTTGCGTCTCGGGCAGCCCTTGAAAAACTGACTCGTGAAATTTCCCGTGTAATACGAATATGATGAAATAAAAAGATTTTGCAGGGAAACAAATTTGGCCCCGTCCCGAAGGCTTTTTCTTGCAGGATCCTTCCTTATTGCTCTGAAAAACTCGATTTTCGATGTGCCGCCACGGCCACAAAAATTAAGCTATCCGGATGTACCTTGGCGCATTCGTTGCGTCTCCGGCAGCCCTTGAAAAAGTTACTCGTGTAATTTCCCGCGTAATACGAATATGATGAAATAAAAATGCTTTGCAGTGAAACAATTTTGGCTCCGTCCCCAAGGCTTTTTCTTCCAGGATCCTCCCTTATTGCTCTGAAAAACTCGATTTTCGAAGTGCCGCCACGGGCACAAAAATGGAGCTATCCGGATGTACCTTGGTGCATTCGTTGCGTCTCGGGCAGCCCTTGAAAAACTGACTCGTGAAATTTCCCGTGTAATACGAATATGATGAAATAAAAATATTTTGCTGGGAAACAAATTTGGCCCCGTCCCGAAGGCTTTTTCTTGCAGGATCCTCCCTTATTGCTCTGAAAAACTCGATTTTCGATGTGCCGCCACGGCCACAAAAATGAAGCTATCCGGATGTAACTTGGCACATTCGTTGCGTCTCCGGCAGCCCTAGAAAAACTGACTCGCGAAATTTCCCGTGTAATACGAATATGATGAAATAAAAAGATTTTGCAGGGAACAAATTTTGGCCCCGTCCCGAAGGCTTTTTCTTGCAGGATCCTTCCTTATTGCTCTGAAAAACTCGATATTCGATGTGCCGCCACGGCCACAAAAATGAAGCTATCCGGATGTACCTTGGCGCATTCGTTGCGTCTCCGGCAGCCCTTGAAAAAGTTACTCGTGAAATTTCCCGTGTAATACGAATATGATGAAATAAAAAGATTTTGCAGGGAACAAATTTGGGCCCCGTTCCGAAGGCTTTTTCTTGCAGGATCCTCCCTTATTGCTCTGAAAAACGCGATTTTCGATGTGCCGCCAAGGCCACAAAAATGAAGCTATCCGGATGTACCTTGGCGCATTCGTTTGTATTCCCGTGTAATACGAATATGATGAAATAAAAAGATTTTGCAGGGAACAAATTTTGGCCTCGTCCCGAAGGCTTTTTCTTGCAGGATCCTCCCTTATTGCTCTGAAAAACTCGATTTTCGATGTGCCGCCACGGCCACAAAAATGAAGCTATCCGGATGTACCTTGGCGCATTCGTTGCGTCTCCGGCAGCCCTTGAAAAAGTTACTCGTGTAATTTCCCGCGTAATACGAATATGATGAAATAAACAGATTTTGCAGGGAAAAAAGTTTGGCCCCGTCCCGAAGGCTTTTTCTTGCAGGGTCCCCCCTTATTGCTCTGAAAAACTCGATTTTCGATGTGCCGCCACAGGCACAAAAATGAAGCTATTCGGATGTACCTTGGCGCATTCGTTGCGTCTCGGGCAGCCCTTGAAAAAGTTACTCGTGTAATTTCCCGCGTAATACGAATATGATGAAATAAAAAGATTTTGCAGGGAAAAAAGTTTGGCCCCGTCCCGAAGGCTTTTTCTTGCAGGATCCTCCCTTATTGCTCTGAAAAACTCGATTTTCGAAGTGCCGCCACGGGCACAAAAATGGAGCTATCCGCATGTACCTTGGTGCATTCGTTGCGTCTCGGGCAGCCCTTGAAAAACTGACTCGTGAAATTTCCCGTGTAATACGAATATGATGAAATAAAAAGATTTTGCAGGGAACAAATTTTGGTCCCGTCCCGAAGGCTTTTTCTTGCAGGATCCTTCCTTATTGCTCTGAAAAACTCGATATTCGATGTGCCGCCACGGCCACAAAAATGAAGCTATCCGGATGTACCTTGGCGCATTCGTTGCGTCTCCGGCAGCCCTTGAAAAAGTTACTCGTGTAATTTCCCGCGTAATACGAATATGATGAAATAAAAAGAGTTTGCAGGGAAAGAAGTTTGGCCCCGTTCCGAAGGCTTTTTCTTGCAGGATCCTCCCTTATTGCTCTGAAAAACTCGATTTTCGATGTGCCGCCAAGGCCACAAAAATGAAGCTATCCGGATGTACCTTTGCGCATTCGTTGCGTCTCGGGCAGCCCTTGAAAAACTGACTCGTGAAATTTCCCGTCTAATACGAATATGATGAAATAAAAAGATTTTGCAGGGAACAAATTTTGGCCTCGTCCCGAAGGCTTTTTCTTGCAGGATCCTCCCTTATTGCTCTTAAAAACTCGATTTTCGATGTGCCGCCATGGCCACAAAAATGGAGCTATCCGGATGTACCTTGGCGCATTCGTTGCGTCTCCGGCAGACCTTGAAAAAGTTACTCGTGTAATTTCCCGTGTAATACGAATATGATGAAATAAAAAGATTTTGCAGGGAAACAAATTTGGCCCCGTGCCGAAGGCTTTTTCTTGCAGGATCCTCCCTTATTGCTCGGAAAAACTCGATTTTCGATGTGCCGCCACGGCCACAAAAATGGAGCTATCCGGATGTACCTTGGTGCATTCGTTGCGTCTCGGGCAGCCCTTGAAAAACTGACTCGTGAAATTTCCCGTGTAATACGAATATGATGAAATAAAAAGATTTTGCAGCGAAACAAATTTGGCCCCGTCCCGAAGGCTTTTTCTTGCAGGATCCTCCCTTATTGCTCTGAAAAACTCGATTTTCGATGTGCCGCCAAGGCCACAAAAATGAAGTTATCCGGATGTACCTTGGCGCATTCGTTGCGTCTCCGGCAGCCCTTGAAAAAGTTACTCGTGTAATTTCCCGCGTAATACGAATATGATGAAATAAAAAGATTTTGCAGGGAAAAAAGTTTGGCCCCGTCCCGAAGGCTTTTTCTTGCAGGATCCTCCCTTATTGCTCTGAAAAACTCGATTTTCGATGTGCCGCCAAGGCCACAAAAATGAAGTTATCCGGATGTACCTTGGCGCATTCGTTGCGTCTCCGGCAGCCCTTGAAAAAGTTACTCGTGTAATTTCCCGCGTAATACGAATATGATGAAATAAAAAGATTTTGCAGGGAAACAAATTTGGCCCCGTCCCGAAGGCTTTTTCTTGCAGGATCCTCCCTTATTGCTCTGAAAAACTCGATTTTCGATGTGCCGCCACGGCCACAAAAATGAAGCTATCCGGATGTAACTTGGCACATTCGTTGCGTCTCCGGCAGCCCTTGAAAAACTGACTCGCGAAATTTCCCGTGTAATACGAATATGATGAAATAAAAAGATTTTGCAGGGAACAAATTTTGGCCCCGTCCCGAAGGCTTTTTCTTGCAGGATCCTTCCTTATTGCTCTGAAAAACTCGATATTCGATGTGCCGCCACGGCCACAAAAATGAAGCTATCCGGATGTACCTTGGCGCATTCGTTGCGTCTCCGGCAGCCCTTGAAAAAGTTACTCGTGTAATTTCCCGCGTAATACGAATATGATGAAATAAAAAGATTTTGCAGGGAAAAAAGTTTGGCCCCGTTCCGAAGGCTTTTTCTTGCAGGATCCTCCCTTATTGCTCTGAAAAACTCGATTTTCGATGTGCCGCCAAGGCCACAAAAATGAAGCTATCCGGATGTACCTTTGTGCATTCGTTGCGTCTCGGGCAGCCCTCGAAAAACTGACTCGTGAAATTTCCCGTGTAATACGAATATGATGAAATAAAAAGATTTTGCAGGGAAACAAATTTGGCCCCGTGCCGAAGGCTTTTTCTCGCAGGATCCTCCCTTATTGCTCGGAAAAACTCGATTTTCGATGTGCCGCCACGGCCACAAAAATGGAGCTATCCGGATGTACCTTGGTGCATTCGTTGCGTCTCGGGCAGCCCTTGAAAAACTGACTCGTGAAATTTCCCGTGTAATACGAATATGATGAAATAAAAAGATTTTGCAGCGAAACAAATTTGGCCCCGTCCCGAAGGCTTTTTCTTGCAGGATCCTCCCTTATTGCTCTGAAAAACTCGATTTTCGATGTGCCGCCAAGGCCACAAAAATGAAGTTATCCGGATGTACCTTGGCGCATTCGTTGCGTCTCCGGCAGCCCTTGAAAAAGTTACTCGTGTAATTTCCCGCGTAATACGAATATGATGAAATAAAAAGATTTTGCAGGGAAACAAATTTGGCCCCGTCCCGAAGGCTTTTTCTTGCAGGATCCTCCCTTATTGCTCTGAAAAACTCGATTTTCGATGTGCCGCCACGGCCACAAAAATGAAGCTATCCGGATGTAACTTGGCACATTCGTTGCGTCTCCGGCAGCCCTTGAAAAACTGACTCGCGAAATTTCCCGTGTAATACGAATATGATGAAATAAAAAGATTTTGCAGGGAACAAATTTTGGCCCCGTCCCGAAGGCTTTTTCTTGCAGGATCGTTCCTTATTGCTCTGAAAAACTCGATATTCGATGTGCCGCCACGGCCACAAAAATGAAGCTATCCGGATGTAACTTGGCACATTCGTTGCGTCTCCGGCAGCCCTTGAAAAACTGACTCGCGAAATTTCCCGTGTAATACGAATATGATGAAATAAAAAGATTTTGCAGGGAACAAATTTTGGCCCCGTCCCGAAGGCTTTTTCTTGCAGGATCCTTCCTTATTGCTCTCAAAAACTCGATATTCGATGTGCCGCCACGGCCACAAAAATGAAGCTATCCGGATGTACCTTTGTGCATTCGTTGCGTCTCGGGCAGCCCTTGAAAAACTGACTCGTGAAATTTCCCGTGTAATACGAATATGATGAAATAAAAAGATTTTGCAGGGAACAAATTTTGGCCCCGTCCCGAAGGCTTTTTCTTGCAGGATCCTCCCTTATTGCTCTGAAAAACTCGATTTTCGATGTGCCGCCACGGCCACAAAAATGAAGCTATCCGGATGTACCTTGGCGCATTCGTTGCGTCTCCGGCAGCCCTTGAAAAAATTACTCGTGTAATTTCCCGCGTAATACGAATATGATGAAATAAAAAGATTTTGCAGGGAAAAAAGTTTGGCCCCGTCCCGAAGGCTTTTTCTTGCAGGATCCTCCCTTATTGCTCGGAAAAACTCGATATTCGATGTGCCGCCACGGCCACAAAAATGAAGCTATCCGGATGTAACTTGGCGCATTCGTTGCGTCTCCGGCAGCCCTTGAAAAAGTTACTCGTGTAATTTCCCGCGTAATACGAATATGATGAAATAAAAAGATTTTGCAGGGAAAAAAGTTTGGCCCCGTTCCGAAGGCTTTTTCTTGCAGGATCCTCCCTTATTGCTCTGAAAAACTCGATTTTCGATGTGCCGCCAAGGCCACAAAAATGAAGCTATCCGGATGTACCTTTGCGCATTCGTTGCGTCTCGGGCAGCCCTTGAAAAACTGACTCGTGAAATTTCCCGTCTAATACGAATATGATGAAATAAAAAGATTTTGCAGGGAACAAATTTTGGCCTCGTCCCGAAGGCTTTTTCTTGCAGGATCCTCCCTTATTGCTCTTAAAAACTCGATTTTCGATGTGCCGCCATGGCCACAAAAATGGAGCTATCCGGATGTACCTTGGCGCATTCGTTGCGTCTCCGGCAGACCTTGAAAAAGTTACTCGTGTAATTTCCCGTGTAATACGAATATGATGAAATAAAAAGATTTTGCAGGGAAACAAATTTGGCCCCGTGCCGAAGGCTTTTTCTTGCAGGATCCTCCCTTATTGCTCGGAAAAACTCGATTTTCGATGTGCCGCCACGGCCACAAAAATGGAGCTATCCGGATGTACCTTGGTGCATTCGTTGCGTCTCGGGCAGCCCTTGAAAAACTGACTCGTGAAATTTCCCGTGTAATACGAATATGATGAAATAAAAAGATTTTGCAGCGAAACAAATTTGGCCCCGTCCCGAAGGCTTTTTCTTGCAGGATCCTCCCTTATTGCTCTGAAAAACTCGATTTTCGATGTGCCGCCAAGGCCACAAAAATGAAGTTATCCGGATGTACCTTGGCGCATTCGTTGCGTCTCCGGCAGCCCTTGAAAAAGTTACTCGTGTAATTTCCCGCGTAATACGAATATGATGAAATAAAAAGATTTTGCAGGGAAAAAAGTTTGGCCCCGTCCCGAAGGCTTTTTCTTGCAGGATCCTCCCTTATTGCTCTGAAAAACTCGATTTTCGATGTGCCGCCAAGGCCACAAAAATGAAGTTATCCGGATGTACCTTGGCGCATTCGTTGCGTCTCCGGCAGCCCTTGAAAAAGTTACTCGTGTAATTTCCCGCGTAATACGAATATGATGAAATAAAAAGATTTTGCAGGGAAACAAATTTGGCCCCGTCCCGAAGGCTTTTTCTTGCAGGATCCTCCCTTATTGCTCTGAAAAACTCGATTTTCGATGTGCCGCCACGGCCACAAAAATGAAGCTATCCGGATGTAACTTGGCACATTCGTTGCGTCTCCGGCAGCCCTTGAAAAACTGACTCGCGAAATTTCCCGTGTAATACGAATATGATGAAATAAAAAGATTTTGCAGGGAACAAATTTTGGCCCCGTCCCGAAGGCTTTTTCTTGCAGGATCCTTCCTTATTGCTCTGAAAAACTCGATATTCGATGTGCCGCCACGGCCACAAAAATGAAGCTATCCGGATGTACCTTGGCGCATTCGTTGCGTCTCCGGCAGCCCTTGAAAAAGTTACTCGTGTAATTTCCCGCGTAATACGAATATGATGAAATAAAAAGATTTTGCAGGGAAAAAAGTTTGGCCCCGTTCCGAAGGCTTTTTCTTGCAGGATCCTCCCTTATTGCTCTGAAAAACTCGATTTTCGATGTGCCGCCAAGGCCACAAAAATGAAGCTATCCGGATGTACCTTTGTGCATTCGTTGCGTCTCGGGCAGCCCTTGAAAAACTGACTCGTGAAATTTCCCGTGTAATACGAATATGATGAAATAAAAAGATTTTGCAGGGAAACAAATTTGGCCCCGTGCCGAAGGCTTTTTCTCGCAGGATCCTCCCTTATTGCTCGGAAAAACTCGATTTTCGATGTGCCGCCACGGCCACAAAAATGGAGCTATCCGGATGTACCTTGGTGCATTCGTTGCGTCTCGGGCAGCCCTTGAAAAACTGACTCGTGAAATTTCCCGTGTAATACGAATATGATGAAATAAAAAGATTTTGCAGCGAAACAAATTTGGCCCCGTCCCGAAGGCTTTTTCTTGCAGGATCCTCCCTTATTGCTCTGAAAAACTCGATTTTCGATGTGCCGCCAAGGCCACAAAAATGAAGTTATCCGGATGTACCTTGGCGCATTCGTTGCGTCTCCGGCAGCCCTTGAAAAAGTTACTCGTGTAATTTCCCGCGTAATACGAATATGATGAAATAAAAAGATTTTGCAGGGAAACAAATTTGGCCCCGTCCCGAAGGCTTTTTCTTGCAGGATCCTCCCTTATTGCTCTGAAAAACTCGATTTTCGATGTGCCGCCACGGCCACAAAAATGAAGCTATCCGGATGTAACTTGGCACATTCGTTGCGTCTCCGGCAGCCCTTGAAAAACTGACTCGCGAAATTTCCCGTGTAATACGAATATGATGAAATAAAAAGATTTTGCAGGGAACAAATTTTGGCCCCGTCCCGAAGGCTTTTTCTTGCAGGATCCTTCCTTATTGCTCTGAAAAACTCGATATTCGATGTGCCGCCACGGCCACAAAAATGAAGCTATCCGGATGTAACTTGGCACATTCGTTGCGTCTCCGGCAGCCCTTGAAAAACTGACTCGCGAAATTTCCCGTGTAATACGAATATGATGAAATAAAAAGATTTTGCAGGGAACAAATTTTGGCCCCGTCCCGAAGGCTTTTTCTTGCAGGATCCTTCCTTATTGCTCTGAAAAACTCGATATTCGATGTGCCGCCACGGCCACAAAAATGAAGCTATCCGGATGTACCTTTGTGCATTCGTTGCGTCTCGGGCAGCCCTTGAAAAACTGACTCGTGAAATTTCCCGTGTAATACGAATATGATGAAATAAAAAGATTTTGCAGGGAACAAATTTTGGCCCCGTCCCGAAGGCTTTTTCTTGCAGGATCCTCCCTTATTGCTCTGAAAAACTCGATTTTCGATGTGCCGCCACGGCCACAAAAATGAAGCTATCCGGATGTACCTTGGCGCATTCGTTGCGTCTCCGGCAGCCCTTGAAAAAGTTACTCGTGTAATTTCCCGCGTAATACGAATATGATGAAATAAAAAGATTTTGCAGGGAAAAAAGTTTGGCCCCGTCCCGAAGGCTTTTTCTTGCAGGATCCTCCCTTATTGCTCGGAAAAACTCGATATTCGATGTGCCGCCACGGCCACAAAAATGAAGCTATCCGGATGTAACTTGGCGCATTCGTTGCGTCTCCGGCAGCCCTTGAAAAAGTTACTCGTGTAATTTCCCGCGTAATACGAATATGATGAAATAAAAAGATTTTGCAGGGAAAAAAGTTTGGCCCCGTTCCGAAGGCTTTTTCTTGCAGGATCCTCCCTTATTGCTCTGAAAAACTCGATTTTCGATGTGCCGCCAAGGCCACAAAAATGAAGCTATCCGGATGTACCTTTGCGCATTCGTTGCGTCTCGGGCAGCCCTTGAAAAACTGACTCGTGAAATTTCCCGTGTAATACGAATATGATGAAATAAAAAGATTTTGCAGGGAACAAATTTTGGCCTCGTCCCGAAGGCTTTTTCTTGCAGGATCCTCCCTTATTGCTCTGAAAAACTCGATTTTCGATGTGCCGCCACGGCCACAAAAATGGAGCTATCCGGATGTACCTTGGTGCATTCGTTGCGTCTCGGGCAGCCCTTGAAAAACTGACTCGTGAAATTTCCCGTGTAATACGAATATGATGAAATAAAAAGATTTTGCAGCGAAACAAATTTGGCCCCGTCCCGAAGGCTTTTTCTTGCAGGATCCTCCCTTATTGCTCGGAAAAACTCGATATTCGATGTGCCGCCACGGCCACAAAAATGAAGCTATCCGGATGTAACTTGGCACATTCGTTGCGTCTCCGGCAGCCCTTGAAAAACTGACTCGCGAAATTTCCCGTGTAATACGAATATGATGAAATAAAAAGATTTTGCAGGGAACAAATTTTGGCCCCGTCCCGAAGGCTTTTTCTTGCAGGATCCTTCCTTATTGCTCTGAAAAACTCGATATTCGATGTGCCGCCACGGCCACAAAAATGAAGCTATCCGGATGTACCTTGGCGCATTCGTTGCGTCTCCGGCAGCCCTTGAAAAAGTTACTCGTGTAATTTCCCGCGTAATACGAATATGATGAAATAAAAAGATTTTGCAGGGAAAAAAGTTTGGCCCCGTTCCGAAGGCTTTTTCTTGCAGGATCCTCCCTTATTGCTCTGAAAAACTCGATTTTCGATGTGCCGCCAAGGCCACAAAAATGAAGCTATCCGGATGTACCTTTGCGCATTCGTTGCGTCTCGGGCAGCCCTTGAAAAACTGACTCGTGAAATTTCCCGTGTAATACGAATATGATGAAATAAAAAGATTTTGCAGGGAACAAATTTTGGCCTCGTCCCGAAGGCTTTTTCTTGCAGGATCCTCCCTTATTGCTCTGAAAAACTCGATTTTCGATGTGCCGCCATGGCCACAAAAATGGAGCTATCCGGATGTACCTTGGCGCATTCGTTGCGTCTCCGGCAGACCTTGAAAAAGTTACTCGTGAAATTTCCCGTGTAATACGAATATGATGAAATAAAAAGATTTTGCAGGGAAACAAATTTGGCCCCGTGCCGAAGGCTTTTTCTTGCAGGATCCTCCCTTATTGCTCGGAAAAACTCGATTTTCGATGTGCCGCCACGGCCACAAAAATGGAGCTATCCGGATGTACCTTGGTGCATTCGTTGCGTCTCGGGCAGCCCTTGAAAAACTGACTCGTGAAATTTCCCGTGTAATACGAATATGATGAAATAAAAAGATTTTGCAGCGAAACAAATTTGGCCCCGTCCCGAAGGCTTTTTCTTGCAGGATCCTCCCTTATTGCTCGGAAAAACTCGATATTCGATGTGCCGCCACGGCCACAAAAATGAAGCTATCCGGATGTAACTTGGCACATTCGTTGCGTCTCCGGCAGCCCTTGAAAAACTGACTCGCGAAATTTCCCGTGTAATACGAATATGATGAAATAAAAAGATTTTGCAGGGAACAAATTTTGGCCCCGTCCCGAAGGCTTTTTCTTGCAGGATCCTTCCTTATTGCTCTGAAAAACTCGATATTCGATGTGCCGCCACGGCCACAAAAATGAAGCTATCCGGATGTACCTTGGCGCATTCGTTGCGTCTCCGGCAGCCCTTGAAAAAGTTACTCGTGTAATTTCCCGCGTAATACGAATATGATGAAATAAAAAGATTTTGCAGGGAAAAAAGTTTGGCCCCGTTCCGAAGGCTTTTTCTTGCAGGATCCTCCCTTATTGCTCTGAAAAACTCGATTTTCGATGTGCCGCCAAGGCCACAAAAATGAAGCTATCCGGATGTACCTTTGCGCATTCGTTGCGTCTCGGGCAGCCCTTGAAAAACTGACTCGTGAAATTTCCCGTGTAATACGAATATGATGAAATAAAAAGATTTTGCAGGGAACAAATTTTGGCCCCGTCCCGAAGGCTTTTTCTTGCAGGATCCTCCCTTATTGCTCTGAAAAACTCGATTTTCGATGTGCCGCCACGGCCACAAAAATGAAGCTATCCGGATGTACCTTGGCGCATTCGTTGCGTCTCCGGCAGCCCTTGAAAAAATTACTCGTGTAATTTCCCGCGTAATACGAATATGATGAAATAAAAAGATTTTGCAGGGAAAAAAGTTTGGCCCCGTCCCGAAGGCTTTTTCTTGCAGGATCCTCCCTTATTGCTCTGAAAAACTCGATTTTCGATGTGCCGCCAAGGCCACAAAAATGAAGCTATCCGGATGTACCTTGGCGCATTCGTTGCGTCTCGGGCAGCCCTTGAAAAACTGACTCGTGAAATTTCCCGTGTAATACGAATATGATGAAATAAAAAGATTTTGCAGGGAACAAATTTTGGCCTCGTCCCGAAGGCTTTTTCTTGCAGGATCCTCCCTTATTGCTCTGAAAAACTCGATTTTCGATGTGCCGCCATGGCCACAAAAATGGAGCTATCCGGATGTACCTTGGCGCATTCGTTGCGTCTCCGGCAGACCTTGAAAAAGTTACTCGTGAAATTTCCCGTGTAATACGAATATGATGAAATAAAAAGATTTTGCAGGGAAACAAATTTGGCCCCGTGCCGAAGGCTTTTTCTTGCAGGATCCTCCCTTATTGCTCGGAAAAACTCGATTTTCGATGTGCCGCCACGGCCACAAAAATGGAGCTATCCGGATGTACCTTGGTGCATTCGTTGCGTCTCCGGCAGCCCTTGAAAAACTGACTCGCGAAATTTCCCGTGTAATATGAATATGATGAAATAAAAAGATTTTGCAGGGAACAAATTTTGGCCCCGTCCCGAAGGCTTTTTCTTGCAGGATCCTTCCTTATTGCTCTGAAAAACTCGATATTCGATGTGCCGCCACGGCCACAAAAATGAAGCTATCCGGGTGTAACTTGGCACATTCGTTGCCTCTCCGGCAGCCCTTGAAAAACTGACTCGCGAAATTTCCCGTGTAATACGAATATGATGAAATAAAAAGATTTTGCAGGGAACAAATTTTGGCCCCGTCCCGAAGGCTTTTTCTTGCAGGATCCTTCCTTATTGCTCTGAAAAACTCGATATTCGATGTGCCGCCACGGCCACAAAAATGAAGCTATCCGGATGTATCTTGGCGCATTCGTTGCGTCTCCGGCAGCCCTTGAAAAAGTTACTCGTGTAATTTCCCGCGTAATACGAATATGATGAAATAAAAAGATTTTGCAGGGAAAAAAGTTTGGCCCCGTTCCGAAGGCTTTTTCTTGCAGGATCCTCCCTTATTGCTCTGAAAAACTCGATTTTCGATGTGCCGCCAAGGCCACAAAAATGAAGCTATCCGGATGTACCTTTGTGCATTCGTTGCGTCTCGGGCAGCCCTTGAAAAACTGACTCGTGAAATTTCCCGTGTAATACGAATATGATGAAATAAAAAGATTTTGCAGGGAACAAATTTTGGCCCCGTCCCGAAGGCTTTTTCTTGCAGGATCCTCCCTTATTGCTCTGAAAAACTCGATTTTCGATGTGCCGCCACCGCCACAAAAATGAAGCTATCCGGATGTACCTTGGCGCATTCGTTGCGTCTCCGGCAGCCCTTGAAAAAGTTACTCGTGTAATTTCCCGCGTAATACGAATATGATGAAATAAAAAGATTTTGCAGGGAAAAAAGTTTGGCCCCGTCCCGAAGGCTTTTTCTTGCAGGATCCTCCCTTATTGCTCTGAAAAACTCGATTTTCGATGTGCCGCCAAGGCCACAAAAATGAAGCTATCCGGATGTACCTTGGCGCATTCGTTGCGTCTCGGGCAGCCCTTGAAAAATTGACTCGTGAAATTTCCCGTGTAATACGAATATGATGAAATAAAAAGATTTTGCAGGGAACAAATTTTGGCCTCGTCCCGAAGGCTTTTTCTTGCAGGATCCTCCCTTATTGCTCTGAAAAACTCGATTTTCGATGTGCCGCCATGGCCACAAAAATGGAGCTATCCGGATGTACCTTGGCGCATTCGTTGCGTCTCCGGCAGACCTTGAAAAAGTTACTCGTGAAATTTCCCGTGTAATACGAATATGATGAAATAAAAAGATTTTGCAGGGAAACAAATTTGGCCCCGTGCCGAAGGCTTTTTCTTGCAGGATCCTCCCTTATTGCTCGGAAAAACTCGATTTTCGATGTGCCGCCACGGCCACAAAAATGGAGCTATCCGGATGTACCTTGGTGCATTCGTTGCGTCTCGGGCAGCCCTTGAAAAACTGACTCGTGAAATTTCCCGTGTAATACGAATATGATGAAATAAAAAGATTTTGCAGCGAAACAAATTTGGCCCCGTCCCGAAGGCTTTTTCTTGCAGGATCCTCCCTTATTGCTCGGAAAAACTCGATATTCGATGTGCCGCCACGGCCACAAAAATGAAGCTATCCGGATGTAACTTGGCACATTCGTTGCGTCTCCGGCAGCCCTTGAAAAACTGACTCGCGAAATTTCCCGTGTAATACGAATATGATGAAATAAAAAGATTTTGCAGGGAACAAATTTTGGCCCCGTCCCGAAGGCTTTTTCTTGCAGGATCCTTCCTTATTGCTCTGAAAAACTCGATATTCGATGTGCCGCCACGGCCACAAAAATGAAGCTATCCGGATGTACCTTGGCGCATTCGTTGCGTCTCCGGCAGCCCTTGAAAAAGTTACTCGTGTAATTTCCCGCGTAATACGAATATGATGAAATAAAAAGATTTTGCAGGGAAAAAAGTTTGGCCCCGTTCCGAAGGCTTTTTCTTGCAGGATCCTCCCTTATTGCTCTGAAAAACTCGATTTTCGATGTGCCGCCAAGGCCACAAAAATGAAGCTATCCGGATGTACCTTTGCGCATTCGTTGCGTCTCGGGCAGCCCTTGAAAAACTGACTCGTGAAATTTCCCGTGTAATACGAATATGATGAAATAAAAAGATTTTGCAGGGAACAAATTTTGGCCCCGGCCCGAAGGCTTTTTCTTGCAGGATCCTCCCTTATTGCTCTGAAAAACTCGATTTTCGATGTGCCGCCACGGCCACAAAAATGAAGCTATCCGGATGTACCTTGGCGCATTCGTTGCGTCTCCGGCAGCCCTTGAAAAAGTTACTCGTGTAATTTCCCGCGTAATACGAATATGATGAAATAAAAAGATTTTGCAGGGAAAAAAGTTTGGCCCCGTCCCGAAGGCTTTTTCTTGCAGGATCCTTCCTTATTGCTCTGAAAAACTCGATATTCGATGTGCCGCCACGGCCACAAAAATGAAGCTATCCGGGTGTAACTTGGCACATTCGTTGCCTCTCCGGCAGCCCTTGAAAAACTGACTCGCGAAATTTCCCGTGTAATACGAATATGATGAAATAAAAAGATTTTGCAGGGAACAAATTTTGGCCCCGTCCCGAAGGCTTTTTCTTGCAGGATCCTTCCTTATTGCTCTGAAAAACTCGATATTCGATGTGCCGCCACGGCCACAAAAATGAAGCTATCCGGATGTATCTTGGCGCATTCGTTGCGTCTCCGGCAGCCCTTGAAAAAGTTACTCGTGTAATTTCCCGCGTAATACGAATATGATGAAATAAAAAGATTTTGCAGGGAAAAAAGTTTGGCCCCGTTCCGAAGGCTTTTTCTTGCAGGATCCTCCCTTATTGCTCTGAAAAACTCGATTTTCGATGTGCCGCCAAGGCCACAAAAATGAAGCTATCCGGATGTACCTTTGTGCATTCGTTGCGTCTCGGGCAGCCCTTGAAAAACTGACTCGTGAAATTTCCCGTGTAATACGAATATGATGAAATAAAAAGATTTTGCAGGGAACAAATTTTGGCCCCGTCCCGAAGGCTTTTTCTTGCAGGATCCTCCCTTATTGCTCTGAAAAACTCGATTTTCGATGTGCCGCCACCGCCACAAAAATGAAGCTATCCGGATGTACCTTGGCGCATTCGTTGCGTCTCCGGCAGCCCTTGAAAAAGTTACTCGTGTAATTTCCCGCGTAATACGAATATGATGAAATAAAAAGATTTTGCAGGGAACAAATTTTGGCCTCGTCCCGAAGGCTTTTTCTTGCAGGATCCTCCCTTATTGCTCTGAAAAACTCGATTTTCGATGTGCCGCCATGGCCACAAAAATGGAGCTATCCGGATGTACCTTGGCGCATTCGTTGCGTCTCCGGCAGACCTTGAAAAAGTTACTCGTGAAATTTCCCGTGTAATACGAATATGATGAAATAAAAAGATTTTGCAGGGAAACAAATTTGGCCCCGTGCCGAAGGCTTTTTCTTGCAGGATCCTCCCTTATTGCTCGGAAAAACTCGATTTTCGATGTGCCGCCACGGCCACAAAAATGGAGCTATCCGGATGTACCTTGGTGCATTCGTTGCGTCTCGGGCAGCCCTTGAAAAACTGACTCGTGAAATTTCCCGTGTAATACGAATATGATGAAATAAAAAGATTTTGCAGCGAAACAAATTTGGCCCCGTCCCGAAGGCTTTTTCTTGCAGGATCCTCCCTTATTGCTCGGAAAAACTCGATATTCGATGTGCCGCCACGGCCACAAAAATGAAGCTATCCGGATGTAACTTGGCACATTCGTTGCGTCTCCGGCAGCCCTTGAAAAACTGACTCGCGAAATTTCCCGTGTAATACGAATATGATGAAATAAAAAGATTTTGCAGGGAACAAATTTTGGCCCCGTCCCGAAGGCTTTTTCTTGCAGGATCCTTCCTTATTGCTCTGAAAAACTCGATATTCGATGTGCCGCCACGGCCACAAAAATGAAGCTATCCGGATGTACCTTGGCGCATTCGTTGCGTCTCCGGCAGCCCTTGAAAAAGTTACTCGTGTAATTTCCCGCGTAATACGAATATGATGAAATAAAAAGATTTTGCAGGGAAAAAAGTTTGGCCCCGTTCCGAAGGCTTTTTCTTGCAGGATCCTCCCTTATTGCTCTGAAAAACTCGATTTTCGATGTGCCGCCAAGGCCACAAAAATGAAGCTATCCGGATGTACCTTTGCGCATTCGTTGCGTCTCGGGCAGCCCTTGAAAAACTGACTCGTGAAATTTCCCGTGTAATACGAATATGATGAAATAAAAAGATTTTGCAGGGAACAAATTTTGGCCCCGGCCCGAAGGCTTTTTCTTGCAGGATCCTCCCTTATTGCTCTGAAAAACTCGATTTTCGATGTGCCGCCACGGCCACAAAAATGAAGCTATCCGGATGTACCTTGGCGCATTCGTTGCGTCTCCGGCAGCCCTTGAAAAAGTTACTCGTGTAATTTCCCGCGTAATACGAATATGATGAAATAAAAAGATTTTGCAGGGAAAAAAGTTTGGCCCCGTCCCGAAGGCTTTTTCTTGCAGGATCCTCCCTTATTGCTCTGAAAAACTCGATTTTCGATGTGCCGCCAAGGCCACAAAAATGAAGCTATCCGGATGTACCTTGGCGCATTCGTTGCGTCTCGGGCAGCCCTTGAAAAACTGACTCGTGAAATTTCCCGTGTAATACGAATATGATGAAATAAAAAGATTTTGCAGGGAACAAATTTTGGCCTCGTCCCGAAGGCTTTTTCTTGCAGGATCCTCCCTTATTGCTCTGAAAAACTCGATTTTCGATGTGCCGCCATGGCCACAAAAATGGAGCTATCCGGATGTACCTTGGCGCATTCGTTGCGTCTCCGGCAGACCTTGAAAAAGTTACTCGTGAAATTTCCCGTGTAATACGAATATGATGAAATAAAAAGATTTTGCAGGGAACAAATTTTGGCCCCGTCCCGAAGGCTTTTTCTTGCAGGATCCTCCCTTATTGCTCTGAAAAACTCGATTTTCGATGTGCCGCCACGGCCACAAAAATGAAGCTATCCGGATGTACCTTGGCGCATTCGTTGCGTCTCCGGCAGCCCTTGAAAAAATTACTCGTGTAATTTCCCGCGTAATACGAATATGATGAAATAAAAAGATTTTGCAGGGAAAAAAGTTTGGCCCCGTCCCGAAGGCTTTTTCTTGCAGGATCCTCCCTTATTGCTCTGAAAAACTCGATTTTCGATGTGCCGCCAAGGCCACAAAAATGAAGCTATCCGGATGTACCTTGGCGCATTCGTTGCGTCTCGGGCAGCCCTTGAAAAACTGACTCGTGAAATTTCCCGTGTAATACGAATATGATGAAATAAAAAGATTTTGCAGGGAACAAATTTTGGCCTCGTCCCGAAGGCTTTTTCTTGCAGGATCCTCCCTTATTGCTCTGAAAAACTCGATTTTCGATGTGCCGCCATGGCCACAAAAATGGAGCTATCCGGATGTACCTTGGCGCATTCGTTGCGTCTCCGGCAGACCTTGAAAAAGTTACTCGTGAAATTTCCCGTGTAATACGAATATGATGAAATAAAAAGATTTTGCAGGGAAACAAATTTGGCCCCGTGCCGAAGGCTTTTTCTTGCAGGATCCTCCCTTATTGCTCGGAAAAACTCGATTTTCGATGTGCCGCCACGGCCACAAAAATGGAGCTATCCGGATGTACCTTGGTGCATTCGTTGCGTCTCCGGCAGCCCTTGAAAAACTGACTCGCGAAATTTCCCGTGTAATACGAATATGATGAAATAAAAAGATTTTGCAGGGAACAAATTTTGGCCCCGTCCCGAAGGCTTTTTCTTGCAGGATCCTTCCTTATTGCTCTGAAAAACTCGATATTCGATGTGCCGCCACGGCCACAAAAATGAAGCTATCCGGGTGTAACTTGGCACATTCGTTGCCTCTCCGGCAGCCCTTGAAAAACTGACTCGCGAAATTTCCCGTGTAATACGAATATGATGAAATAAAAAGATTTTGCAGGGAACAAATTTTGGCCCCGTCCCGAAGGCTTTTTCTTGCAGGATCCTTCCTTATTGCTCTGAAAAACTCGATATTCGATGTGCCGCCACGGCCACAAAAATGAAGCTATCCGGATGTAACTTGGCACATTCGTTGCGTCTCCGGCAGCCCTTGAAAAACTGACTCGCGAAATTTCCCGTGTAATACGAATATGATGAAATAAAAAGATTTTGCAGGGAACAAATTTTGGCCCCGTCCCGAAGGCTTTTTCTTGCAGGATCCTTCCTTATTGCTCTGAAAAACTCGATATTCGATGTGCCGCCACGGCCACAAAAATGAAGCTATCCGGATGTATCTTGGCGCATTCGTTGCGTCTCCGGCAGCCCTTGAAAAAGTTACTCGTGTAATTTCCCGCGTAATACGAATATGATGAAATAAAAAGATTTTGCAGGGAAAAAAGTTTGGCCCCGTTCCGAAGGCTTTTTCTTGCAGGATCCTCCCTTATTGCTCTGAAAAACTCGATTTTCGATGTGCCGCCAAGGCCACAAAAATGAAGCTATCCGGATGTACCTTTGTGCATTCGTTGCGTCTCGGGCAGCCCTTGAAAAACTGACTCGTGAAATTTCCCGTGTAATACGAATATGATGAAATAAAAAGATTTTGCAGGGAACAAATTTTGGCCCCGTCCCGAAGGCTTTTTCTTGCAGGATCCTCCCTTATTGCTCTGAAAAACTCGATTTTCGATGTGCCGCCACCGCCACAAAAATGAAGCTATCCGGATGTACCTTGGCGCATTCGTTGCGTCTCCGGCAGCCCTTGAAAAAGTTACTCGTGTAATTTCCCGCGTAATACGAATATGATGAAATAAAAAGATTTTGCAGGGAAAAAAGTTTGGCCCCGTCCCGAAGGCTTTTTCTTGCAGGATCCTCCCTTATTGCTCTGAAAAACTCGATTTTCGATGTGCCGCCAAGGCCACAAAAATGAAGCTATCCGGATGTACCTTGGCGCATTCGTTGCGTCTCGGGCAGCCCTTGAAAAATTGACTCGTGAAATTTCCCGTGTAATACGAATATGATGAAATAAAAAGATTTTGCAGGGAACAAATTTTGGCCTCGTCCCGAAGGCTTTTTCTTGCAGGATCCTCCCTTATTGCTCTGAAAAACTCGATTTTCGATGTGCCGCCATGGCCACAAAAATGGAGCTATCCGGATGTACCTTGGCGCATTCGTTGCGTCTCCGGCAGACCTTGAAAAAGTTACTCGTGAAATTTCCCGTGTAATACGAATATGATGAAATAAAAAGATTTTGCAGGGAAACAAATTTGGCCCCGTGCCGAAGGCTTTTTCTTGCAGGATCCTCCCTTATTGCTCGGAAAAACTCGATTTTCGATGTGCCGCCACGGCCACAAAAATGGAGCTATCCGGATGTACCTTGGTGCATTCGTTGCGTCTCGGGCAGCCCTTGAAAAACTGACTCGTGAAATTTCCCGTGTAATACGAATATGATGAAATAAAAAGATTTTGCAGCGAAACAAATTTGGCCCCGTCCCGAAGGCTTTTTCTTGCAGGATCCTCCCTTATTGCTCGGAAAAACTCGATATTCGATGTGCCGCCACGGCCACAAAAATGAAGCTATCCGGATGTAACTTGGCACATTCGTTGCGTCTCCGGCAGCCCTTGAAAAACTGACTCGCGAAATTTCCCGTGTAATACGAATATGATGAAATAAAAAGATTTTGCAGGGAACAAATTTTGGCCCCGTCCCGAAGGCTTTTTCTTGCAGGATCCTTCCTTATTGCTCTGAAAAACTCGATATTCGATGTGCCGCCACGGCCACAAAAATGAAGCTATCCGGATGTACCTTGGCGCATTCGTTGCGTCTCCGGCAGCCCTTGAAAAACTGACTCGCGAAATTTCCCGTGTAATACGAATATGATGAAATAAAAAGATTTTGCAGGGAACAAATTTTGGCCCCGTCCCGAAGGCTTTTTCTTGCAGGATCCTTCCTTATTGCTCTGAAAAACTCGATATTCGATGTGCCGCCACGGCCACAAAAATGAAGCTATCCGGGTGTAACTTGGCACATTCGTTGCCTCTCCGGCAGCCCTTGAAAAACTGACTCGCGAAATTTCCCGTGTAATACGAATATGATGAAATAAAAAGATTTTGCAGGGAACAAATTTTGGCCCCGTCCCGAAGGCTTTTTCTTGCAGGATCCTTCCTTATTGCTCTGAAAAACTCGATATTCGATGTGCCGCCACGGCCACAAAAATGAAGCTATCCGGATGTAACTTGGCACATTCGTTGCGTCTCCGGCAGCCCTTGAAAAACTGACTCGCGAAATTTCCCGTGTAATACGAATATGATGAAATAAAAAGATTTTGCAGGGAACAAATTTTGGCCCCGTCCCGAAGGCTTTTTCTTGCAGGATCCTCCCTTATTGCTCTGAAAAACTCGATTTTCGATGTGCCGCCACCGCCACAAAAATGAAGCTATCCGGATGTACCTTGGCGCATTCGTTGCGTCTCCGGCAGCCCTTGAAAAAGTTACTCGTGTAATTTCCCGCGTAATACGAATATGATGAAATAAAAAGATTTTGCAGGGAAAAAAGTTTGGCCCCGTCCCGAAGGCTTTTTCTTGCAGGATCCTCCCTTATTGCTCTGAAAAACTCGATTTTCGATGTGCCGCCAAGGCCACAAAAATGAAGCTATCCGGATGTACCTTGGCGCATTCGTTGCGTCTCGGGCAGCCCTTGAAAAATTGACTCGTGAAATTTCCCGTGTAATACGAATATGATGAAATAAAAAGATTTTGCAGGGAACAAATTTTGGCCTCGTCCCGAAGGCTTTTTCTTGCAGGATCCTCCCTTATTGCTCTGAAAAACTCGATTTTCGATGTGCCGCCATGGCCACAAAAATGGAGCTATCCGGATGTACCTTGGCGCATTCGTTGCGTCTCCGGCAGACCTTGAAAAAGTTACTCGTGAAATTTCCCGTGTAATACGAATATGATGAAATAAAAAGATTTTGCAGGGAAACAAATTTGGCCCCGTGCCGAAGGCTTTTTCTTGCAGGATCCTCCCTTATTGCTCGGAAAAACTCGATTTTCGATGTGCCGCCACGGCCACAAAAATGGAGCTATCCGGATGTACCTTGGTGCATTCGTTGCGTCTCGGGCAGCCCTTGAAAAACTGACTCGTGAAATTTCCCGTGTAATACGAATATGATGAAATAAAAAGATTTTGCAGCGAAACAAATTTGGCCCCGTCCCGAAGGCTTTTTCTTGCAGGATCCTCCCTTATTGCTCGGAAAAACTCGATATTCGATGTGCCGCCACGGCCACAAAAATGAAGCTATCCGGATGTAACTTGGCACATTCGTTGCGTCTCCGGCAGCCCTTGAAAAACTGACTCGCGAAATTTCCCGTGTAATACGAATATGATGAAATAAAAAGATTTTGCAGGGAACAAATTTTGGCCCCGTCCCGAAGGCTTTTTCTTGCAGGATCCTTCCTTATTGCTCTGAAAAACTCGATATTCGATGTGCCGCCACGGCCACAAAAATGAAGCTATCCGGATGTACCTTGGCGCATTCGTTGCGTCTCCGGCAGCCCTTGAAAAAGTTACTCGTGTAATTTCCCGCGTAATACGAATATGATGAAATAAAAAGATTTTGCAGGGAAAAAAGTTTGGCCCCGTTCCGAAGGCTTTTTCTTGCAGGATCCTCCCTTATTGCTCTGAAAAACTCGATTTTCGATGTGCCGCCAAGGCCACAAAAATGAAGCTATCCGGATGTACCTTTGCGCATTCGTTGCGTCTCGGGCAGCCCTTGAAAAACTGACTCGTGAAATTTCCCGTGTAATACGAATATGATGAAATAAAAAGATTTTGCAGGGAACAAATTTTGGCCCCGGCCCGAAGGCTTTTTCTTGCAGGATCCTCCCTTATTGCTCTGAAAAACTCGATTTTCGATGTGCCGCCACGGCCACAAAAATGAAGCTATCCGGATGTACCTTGGCGCATTCGTTGCGTCTCCGGCAGCCCTTGAAAAAGTTACTCGTGTAATTTCCCGCGTAATACGAATATGATGAAATAAAAAGATTTTGCAGGGAAAAAAGTTTGGCCCCGTCCCGAAGGCTTTTTCTTGCAGGATCCTCCCTTATTGCTCTGAAAAACTCGATTTTCGATGTGCCGCCAAGGCCACAAAAATGAAGCTATCCGGATGTACCTTGGCGCATTCGTTGCGTCTCGGGCAGCCCTTGAAAAACTGACTCGTGAAATTTCCCGTGTAATACGAATATGATGAAATAAAAAGATTTTGCAGCGAAACAAATTTGGCCCCGTCCCGAAGGCTTTTTCTTGCAGGATCCTCCCTTATTGCTCTGAAAAACTCGATTTTCGATGTGCCGCCAAGGCCACAAAAATGAAGTTATCCGGATGTACCTTGGCGCATTCGTTGCGTCTCCGGCAGCCCTTGAAAAAGTTACTCGTGTAATTTCCCGCGTAATACGAATATGATGAAATAAAAAGATTTTGCAGGGAAACAAATTTGGCCCCGTCCCGAAGGCTTTTTCTTGCAGGATCCTCCCTTATTGCTCTGAAAAACTCGATTTTCGATGTGCCGCCACGGCCACAAAAATGAAGCTATCCGGATGTAACTTGGCACATTCGTTGCGTCTCCGGCAGCCCTTGAAAAACTGACTCGCGAAATTTCCCGTGTAATACGAATATGATGAAATAAAAAGATTTTGCAGGGAACAAATTTTGGCCCCGTCCCGAAGGCTTTTTCTTGCAGGATCCTTCCTTATTGCTCTGAAAAACTCGATTTTCGATGTGCCGCCACGGCCACAAAAATGAAGCTATCCGGATGTACCTTGGCGCATTCGTTGCGTCTCCGGCAGCCCTTGAAAAAGTTACTCGTGTAATTTCCCGCGTAATACGAATATGATGAAATAAAAAGATTTTGCAGGGAAAAAAGTTTGGCCCCGTCCCGAAGGCTTTTTCTTGCAGGATCCTCCCTTATTGCTCTGAAAAACTCGATTTTCGATGTGCCGCCAAGGCCACAAAAATGAAGCTATCCGGATGTACCTTGGCGCATTCGTTGCGTCTCGGGCAGCCCTTGAAAAACTGACTCGTGAAATTTCCCGTGTAATACGAATATGATGAAATAAAAAGATTTTGCAGGGAACAAATTTTGGCCTCGTCCCGAAGGCTTTTTCTTGCAGGATCCTCCCTTATTGCTCTGAAAAACTCGATTTTCGATGTGCCGCCATGGCCACAAAAATGGAGCTATCCGGATGTACCTTGGCGCATTCGTTGCGTCTCCGGCAGACCTTGAAAAAGTTACTCGTGAAATTTCCCGTGTAATACGAATATGATGAAATAAAAAGATTTTGCAGGGAAACAAATTTGGCCCCGTGCCGAAGGCTTTTTCTTGCAGGATCCTCCCTTATTGCTCGGAAAAACTCGATTTTCGATGTGCCGCCACGGCCACAAAAATGGAGCTATCCGGATGTACCTTGGTGCATTCGTTGCGTCTCGGGCAGCCCTTGAAAAACTGACTCGTGAAATTTCCCGTGTAATACGAATATGATGAAATAAAAATATTTTGCAGCGAAACAAATTTGGCCCCGTCCCGAAGGCTTTTTCTTGCAGGATCCTCCCTTATTGCTCTGAAAAACTCGATTTTCGATGTGCCGCCAAGGCCACAAAAATGAAGTTATCCGGATGTACCTTGGCGCATTCGTTGCGTCTCCGGCAGCCCTTGAAAAAGTTACTCGTGTAATTTCCCGCGTAATACGAATATGATGAAATAAAAAGATTTTGCAGGGAAACAAATTTGGCCCCGTCCCGAAGGCTTTTTCTTGCAGGATCCTCCCTTATTGCTCTGAAAAACTCGATTTTCGATGTGCCGCCACGGCCACAAAAATGAAGCTATCCGGATGTAACTTGGCACATTCGTTGCGTCTCCGGCAGCCCTTGAAAAACTGACTCGCGAAATTTCCCGTGTAATACGAATATGATGAAATAAAAAGATTTTGCAGGGAACAAATTTTGGCCCCGTCCCGAAGGCTTTTTCTTGCAGGATCCTTCCTTATTGCTCTGAAAAACTCGATATTCGATGTGCCGCCACGGCCACAAAAATGAAGCTATCCGGATGTACCTTGGCGCATTCGTTGCGTCTCCGGCAGCCCTTGAAAAAGTTACTCGTGTAATTTCCCGCGTAATACGAATATGATGAAATAAAAAGATTTTGCAGGGAAAAAAGTTTGGCCCCGTTCCGAAGGCTTTTTCTTGCAGGATCCTCCCTTATTGCTCTGAAAAACTCGATTTTCGATGTGCCGCCAAGGCCACAAAAATGAAGCTATCCGGATGTACCTTTGCGCATTCGTTGCGTCTCGGGCAGCCCTTGAAAAACTGACTCGTGAAATTTCCCGTGTAATACGAATATGATGAAATAAAAAGATTTTGCAGGGAACAAATTTTGGCCCCGTCCCGAAGGCTTTTTCTTGCAGGATCCTCCCTTATTGCTCTGAAAAACTCGATTTTCGATGTGCCGCCACGGCCACAAAAATGAAGCTATCCGGATGTACCTTGGCGCATTCGTTGCGTCTCCGGCAGCCCTTGAAAAAGTTACTCGTGTAATTTCCCGCGTAATACGAATATGATGAAATAAAAAGATTTTGCAGGGAAAAAAGTTTGGCCCCGTCCCGAAGGCTTTTTCTTGCAGGATCCTCCCTTATTGCTCTGAAAAACTCGATTTTCGATGTGCCGCCAAGGCCACAAAAATGAAGCTATCCGGATGTACCTTGGCGCATTCGTTGCGTCTCGGGCAGCCCTTGAAAAACTGACTCGTGAAATTTCCCGTGTAATACGAATATGATGAAATAAAAAGATTTTGCAGGGAACAAATTTTGGCCTCGTCCCGAAGGCTTTTTCTTGCAGGATCCTCCCTTATTGCTCTGAAAAACTCGATTTTCGATGTGCCGCCATGGCCACAAAAATGGAGCTATCCGGATGTACCTTGGCGCATTCGTTGCGTCTCCGGCAGACCTTGAAAAAGTTACTCGTGAAATTTCCCGTGTAATACGAATATGATGAAATAAAAAGATTTTGCAGGGAAACAAATTTGGCCCCGTCCCGAAGGCTTTTTCTTGCAGGATCCTCCCTTATTGCTCTGAAAAACTCGATTTTCGATGTGCCGCCATGGCCACAAAAATGAAGCTATCCGGATGTAACTTGGCACATTCGTTGCGTCTCCGGCAGCCCTTGAAAAACTGACTCGCGAAATTTCCCGTGTAATACGAATATGATGAATTAAAAAGATTTTGCAGGGAACAAATTTTGGCCCCGTCCCGAAGGCTTTTTCTTGCAGGATCCTTCCTTATTGCTCTGAAAAACTCGATATTCGATGTGCCGCCACGGCCACAAAAATGAAGCTATCCGGATGTACCTTGGCGCATTCGTTGCGTCTCCGGCAGCCCTTGAAAAAGTTACTCGTGTAATTTCCCGCGTAATACGAATATGATGAAATAAAAAGATTTTGCAGGGAAAAAAGTTTGGCCCCGTTCCGAAGGCTTTTTCTTGCAGGATCCTCCCTTATTGCTCTGAAAAACTCGATTTTCGATGTGCCGCCAAGGCCACAAAAATGAAGCTATCCGGATGTACCTTTGCGCATTCGTTGCGTCTCGGGCAGCCCTTGAAAAACTGACTCGTGAAATTTCCCGTGTAATACGAATATGATGAAATAAAAAGATTTTGCAGGGAACAAATTTTGGCCCCGTCCCGAAGGCTTTTTCTTGCAGGATCCTCCCTTATTGCTCTGAAAAACTCGATTTTCGATGTGCCGCCACGGCCACAAAAATGAAGCTATCCGGATGTACCTTGGCGCATTCGTTGCGTCTCCGGCAGCCCTTGAAAAAGTTACTCGTGTAATTTCCCGCGTAATACGAATATGATGAAATAAAAAGATTTTGCAGGGAAAAAAGTTTGGCCCCGTCCCGAAGGCTTTTTCTTGCAGGATCCTCCCTTATTGCTCTGAAAAACTCGATTTTCGATGTGCCGCCAAGGCCACAAAAATGAAGCTATCCGGATGTACCTTGGCGCATTCGTTGCGTCTCGGGCAGCCCTTGAAAAACTGACTCGTGAAATTTCCCGTGTAATACGAATATGATGAAATAAAAAGATTTTGCAGGGAACAAATTTTGGCCTCGTCCCGAAGGCTTTTTCTTGCAGGATCCTCCCTTATTGCTCTGAAAAACTCGATTTTCGATGTGCCGCCATGGCCACAAAAATGGAGCTATCCGGATGTACCTTGGCGCATTCGTTGCGTCTCCGGCAGACCTTGAAAAAGTTACTCGTGAAATTTCCCGTGTAATACGAATATGATGAAATAAAAAGATTTTGCAGGGAAACAAATTTGGCCCCGTGCCGAAGGCTTTTTCTTGCAGGATCCTCCCTTATTGCTCGGAAAAACTCGATTTTCGATGTGCCGCCACGGCCACAAAAATGGAGCTATCCGGATGTACCTTGGTGGATTCGTTGCGTCTCGGGCAGCCCTTGAAAAACTGACTCGTGAAATTTCCCGTGTAATACGAATATGATGAAATAAAAAGATTTTGCAGCGAAACAAATTTGGCCCCGTCCCGAAGGCTTTTTCTTGCAGGATCCTCCCTTATTGCTCTGAAAAACTCGATTTTCGATGTGCCGCCAAGGCCACAAAAATGAAGTTATCCGGATGTACCTTGGCGCATTCGTTGCGTCTCCGGCAGCCCTTGAAAAAGTTACTCGTGTAATTTCCCGCGTAATACGAATATGATGAAATAAAAATGCTTTGCAGTGAAACAATTTTGGCTCCGTCCCCAAGGCTTTTTCTTGCAGGATCCTCCCTTATTGCTCTGAAAAACTCGATTTTCGAAGTGCCGCCACGGGCACAAAAATGGAGCTATCCGCATGTACCTTGGTGCATTCGTTGCGTCTCGGGCAGCCCTTGAAAAACTGACTCGTGAAATTTCCCGTGTAATACGAATATGATGAAATAAAAAGATTTTGCAGGGAAACAAATTTGGCCCCGTCCCGAAGGCTTTTTCTTGCAGGATCCTCCCTTATTGCTCTGAAAAACTCGATTTTCGATGTGCCGCCACGGCCACAAAAATGAAGCTATCCGGATGTAACTTGGCACATTCGTTGCGTCTCCGGCAGCCCTTGAAAAACTGACTCGCGAAATTTCCCGTGTAATACGAATATGATGAAATAAAAAGATTTTGCAGGGAACAAATTTTGGCCCCGTCCCGAAGGCTTTTTCTTGCAGGATCCTTCCTTATTGCTCTGAAAAACTCGATATTCGATGTGCCGCCACGGCCACAAAAATGAAGCTATCCGGATGTACCTTGGCGCATTCGTTGCGTCTCCGGCAGCCCTTGAAAAAGTTACTCGTGTAATTTCCCGCGTAATACGAATATGATGAAATAAAAAGATTTTGCAGGGAAAAAAGTTTGGCCCCGTTCCGAAGGCTTTTTCTTGCAGGATCTTCCCTTATTGCTCTGAAAAACTCGATTTTCGATGTGCCGCCAACGCCACAAAAATGAAGCTATCCGGATGTACCTTTGCGCATTCGTTGCGTCTCGGGCAGCCCTTGAAAAAGTTACTCGTGTAATTTCCCGCGTAATACGAATATGATGAAATAAAAAGATTTTGCAGGGAAAAAAGTTTGGCCCCGTCCCGAAGGCTTTTTCTTGCAGGATCCTCCCTTATTGCTCTGAAAAACTCGATTTTCGATGTGCCGCCACGGCCACAAAAATGAAGCTATCCGGATGTACCTTGGCGCATTCGTTGCGTCTCCGGCAGCCCTTGAAAAAGTTACTCGTGTAATTTCCCGCGTAATACGAATATGATGAAATAAAAAGATTTTGCAGGGAAAAAAGTTTGGCCCCGTCCCGAAGGCTTTTTCTTGCAGGATCCTCCCTTATTGCTCTGAAAAACTCGATTTTCGATGTGCCGCCAAGGCCACAAAAATGAAGCTATCCGGATGTACCTTGGCGCATTCGTTGCGTCTCGGGCAGCCCTTGAAAAACTGACTCGTGAAATTTCCCGTGTAATACGAATATGATGAAATAAAAAGATTTTGCAGGGAACAAATTTTGGCCTCGTCCCGAAGGCTTTTTCTTGCAGGATCCTCCCTTATTGCTCTGAAAAACTCGATTTTCGATGTGCCGCCATGGCCACAAAAATGGAGCTATCCGGATGTACCTTGGCACATTCGTCGCGTCTCCGGCAGCCCTTGAAAAACTGACTCGCGAAATTTCCCGTGTAATAGGAATATGATGAAATAAAAAGATTTTGCAGGGAACAAATTTTGGCCCCGTCCCGAAGGCTTTTTCTTGCAGGATCCTCCCTTATTGCTCTGAAAAACTCGATTTTCGATGTGCCGCCACGGCCACAAAAATGAAGCTATCCGGATGTACCTTGGCGCATTCGTTGCGTCTCCGGCAGCCCTTGAAAAAGTTACTCGTGTAATTTCCCGCGTAATACGAATATGATGAAATAAAAAGATTTTGCAGGGAAAAAAGTTTGGCCCCGTCCCGAAGGCTTTTTCTTGCAGGATCCTCCCTTATTGCTCTGAAAAACTCGATTTTCGATGTGCCGCCAAGGCCACAAAAATGAAGCTATCCGGATGTACCTTGGCGCATTCGTTGCGTCTCGGGCAGCCCTTGAAAAACTGACTCGTGAAATTTCCCGTGTAATACGAATATGATGAAATAAAAAGATTTTGCAGGGAACAAATTTTGGCCTCGTCCCGAAGGCTTTTTCTTGCAGGATCCTCCCTTATTGCTCTGAAAAACTCGATTTTCGATGTGCCGCCATGGCCACAAAAATGGAGCTATCCGGATGTACCTTGGCGCATTCGTTGCGTCTCCGGCAGACCTTGAAAAAGTTACTCGTGAAATTTCCCGTGTAATACGCATATGATGAAATAAAAAGATTTTGCAGGGAAACAAATTTGGCCCCGTGCCGAAGGCTTTTTCTTGCAGGATCCTCCCTTATTGCTCTGAAAAACTCGATTTTCGATGTGCCGCCAAGGCCACAAAAATGAAGTTATCCGGATGTACCTTGGCGCATTCGTTGCGTCTCCGGCAGCCCTTGAAAAAGTTACTCGTGTAATTTCCCGCGTAATACGAATATGATGAAATAAAAATGCTTTGCAGTGAAACAATTTTGGCTCCGTCCCCAAGGCTTTTTCTTGCAGGATCCTCCCTTATTGCTCTGAAAAACTCGATTTTCGAAGTGCCGCCACGGGCACAAAAATGGAGCTATCCGCATGTACCTTGGTGCATTCGTTGCGTCTCGGGCAGCCCTTGAAAAACTGACTCGTGAAATTTCCCGTGTAATACGAATATGATGAAATAAAAAGATTTTGCAGGGAAACAAATTTGGCCCCGTCCCGAAGGCTTTTTCTTGCAGGATCCTCCCTTATTGCTCTGAAAAACTCGATTTTCGATGTGCCGCCACGGCCACAAAAATGAAGCTATCCGGATGTAACTTGGCACATTCGTTGCGTCTCCGGCAGCCCTTGAAAAACTGACTCGCGAAATTTCCCGTGTAATACGAATATGATGAAATAAAAAGATTTTGCAGGGAACAAATTTTGGCCCCGTCCCGAAGGCTTTTTCTTGCAGGATCCTTCCTTATTGCTCTGAAAAACTCGATATTCGATGTGCCGCCACGGCCACAAAAATGAAGCTATCCGGATGTACCTTGGCGCATTCGTTGCGTCTCCGGCAGCCCTTGAAAAAGTTACTCGTGTAATTTCCCGCGTAATACGAATATGATGAAATAAAAAGATTTTGCAGGGAAAAAAGTTTGGCCCCGTTCCGAAGGCTTTTTCTTGCAGGATCCTCCCTTATTGCTCTGAAAAACTCGATTTTCGATGTGCCGCCAAGGCCACAAAAATGAAGCTATCCGGATGTACCTTTGCGCATTCGTTGCGTCTCGGGCAGCCCTTGAAAAACTGACTCGTGAAATTTCCCGTGTAATACGAATATGATGAAATAAAAAGATTTTGCAGGGAACAAATTTTGGCCCCGTCCCGAAGGCTTTTTCTTGCAGGATCCTCCCTTATTGCTCTGAAAAACTCGATTTTCGATGTGCCGCCACGGCCACAAAAATGAAGCTATCCGGATGTACCTTGGCGCATTCGTTGCGTCTCCGGCAGCCCTTGAAAAAGTTACTCGTGTAATTTCCCGCGTAATACGAATATGATGAAATAAAAAGATTTTGCAGGGAAAAAAGTTTGGCCCCGTCCCGAAGGCTTTTTCTTGCAGGATCCTCCCTTATTGCTCTGAAAAACTCGATTTTCGATGTGCCGCCAAGGCCACAAAAATGAAGCTATCCGGATGTACCTTGGCGCATTCGTTGCGTCTCGGGCAGCCCTTGAAAAACTGACTCGTGAAATTTCCCGTGTAATACGAATATGATGAAATAAAAAGATTTTGCAGGGAACAAATTTTGGCCTCGTCCCGAAGGCTTTTTCTTGCAGGATCCTCCCTTATTGCTCTGAAAAACTCGATTTTCGATGTGCCGCCATGGCCACAAAAATGGAGCTATCCGGATGTACCTTGGCGCATTCGTTGCGTCTCCGGCAGCCCTTGAAAAAGTTACTCGTGAAATTTCCCGTGTAATACGAATATGATGAAATAAAAAGATTTTGCAGGGAAACAAATTTGGCCCCGTGCCGAAGGCTTTTTCTTGCAGGATCCTCCCTTATTGCTCGGAAAAACTCGATTTTCGATGTGCCGCCACGGCCACAAAAATGAAGCTATCCGGATGTAACTTGGCACATTCGTCGCGTCTCCGGCAGCCCTTGAAAAACTGACTCGCGAAATTTCCCGTGTAATACGAATATGATGAAATAAAAAGATTTTGCAGGGAACAAATTTTGGCCCCGTCCCGAAGGCTTTTTCTTGCAGGATCCTCCCTTATTGCTCTGAAAAACTCGATTTTCGATGTGCCGCCAAGGCCACAAAAATGACGCTATCCGGATGTACCTTGGCGCATTCGTTGCGTCTCGGGCAGCCCTTGAAAAACTGACTCGTGAAATTTCCCGTGTAATACGAATATGATGAAATAAAAAGATTTTGCAGGGAACAAATTTTGGCCCCGTCCCGAAGGCTTTTTCTTGCAGGATCCTTCCTTATTGCTCTGAAAAACTCGATATTCGATGTGCCGCCACGGCCACAAAAATGAAGCTATCCGGATGTACCTTGGCGCATTCGTTGCGTCTCCGGCAGCCCTTGAAAAAGTTACTCGTGTAATTTCCCGCGTAATACGAATATGATGAAATAAAAAGATTTTGCAGGGAAAAAAGTTTGGCCCCGTCCCGAAGGCTTTTTCTTGCAGGATCCTCCCTTATTGCTCTGAAAAACTCGATTTTCGATGTGCCGCCAAGGCCACAAAAATGAAGCTATCCGGATGTACCTTGGCGCATTCGTTGCGTCTCGGGCAGCCCTTGAAAAACTGACTCGCGAAATTTCCCGTGTAATACGAATATGATGAAATAAAAATGCTTTGCAGGGACACAATTCTGGCTCCGTCCCCGAAGGCTTTTTCTTGCAGGAACCTCCCTTATTGCTCTGAAAAACTCGATTTTCGATGTGCCGCCAAGGCCACAAAAATGAAGCTATCCGGATGTACCTTGGCGCATTCGTTGCGTCTCGGGCAGCCCTTGAAAAACTGACTCGTGAAATTTCCCGTGTAATACGAATATGATGAAATAAAAAGATTTTGCAGGGAACAAATTTTGGCCTCGTCCCGAAGGCTTTTTCTTGCAGGATCCTCCCTTATTGCTCCGAAAAACTCGATTTTCGATGTGCCGCCACGGCCACAAGAATGAAGCTATCCGGATGTACCTTGGCGCATTCGTTGCGTCTCCGGCTGCCCTTGAAAAAGTTACTCGTGTAATTTCCCGCGTAATACGAATATGATGAAATAAAAAGATTTTGCAGGGAAAAAAGTTTGGCCCCGTCCCGAAGGCTTTTTCTTGCAGGATCCTCCCTTATTGCTCTGAAAAACTCGATTTTCGATGTGCCGCCACGGCCACAAAAATGAAGCTATCCGGATGTACCTTGGCGCATTCGTTGCGTCTCGGGCAGCCCTTGAAAAACTGACTCGTGAAATTTCCCGTGTAATACGAATATGATGAAATAAAAAGATTTTGCAGGGAACAAATTTTGGCCTCGTCCCGAAGGCTTTTTCTTGCAGGATCCTCCCTTATTGCTCGGAAAAACTCGATTTTCGATGTGCCGCCACGGCCACAAAAATGAAGCTATCCGGATGTAACTTGGCACATTCGTTGCGTCTCCGGCAGCCCTTGAAAAACTGACTCGCGAAATTTCCCGTGTAATACGAATATGATGAAATAAAAAGATTTTGCAGGGAACAAATTTTGGCCCCGCCCCGAAGGCTTTTTCTTGCAGGAACCTCCCTTATTGCTCTGAAAAACTCGATTTTCGATGTGCCGCCAAGGCCACAAAAATGAAGCTATCCGGATGTACCTTGGCGCATTCGTTGCGTCTCGGGCAGCCCTTGAAAAACTGACTCGTGAAATTTCCCGTGTAATACGAATATGATGAAATAAAAAGATTTTGCAGGGAACAAATTTTGGCCCCGTCCCGAAGGCTTTTTCTTGCAGGATCCTTCCTTATTGCTCTGAAAAACTCGATATTCGATGTGCCGCCACGGCCACAAAAATGAAGCTATCCGGATGTACCTTGGCGCATTCGTTGCGTCTCCGGCAGCCCTTGAAAAAGTTACTCGTGTAATTTCCCGCGTAATACGAATATGATGAAATAAAAAGATTTTGCAGGGAAAAAAGTTTGCCTCCTCCCCAAGGCTTTTTCTTGCAGGATCCTTCCTTATTGCTCGGAAAAACTCGATATTCGATGTGCCGCCACGGCCACAAAAATGAAGCTATCCGGATGTAACTTGGCACATTCGTTGCGTCTCCGGCAGCCCTTGAAAAACTGACTCGCGAAATTTCCCGTGTAATACGAATATGATGAAATAAAAAGATTTTGCAGGGAACAAATTTTGGCCTCGTCCCGAAGGCTTTTTCTTGCAGGATCCTCCCTTATTGCTCGGAAAAACTCGATTTTCGATGTGCCGCCACGGCCACAAAAATGAAGCTATCCGGATGTAACTTGGCACATTCGTTGCGTCTCCGGCAGCCCTTGAAAAACTGACTCGCGAAATTTCCCGTGTAATACGAATATGATGAAATAAAAAGATTTTGCAGGGAACAAATTTTGGCCCCGCCCCGAAGGCTTTTTCTTGCAGGAACCTCCCTTATTGCTCTGAAAAACTCGATTTTCGAAGTGCCGCCACGGGCACAAAAATGGAGCTATCCGGATGTACCTTGGTGCATTCGTTGCGTCTCGGGCAGCCCTTGAAAAACTGACTCGTGAAATTTCCCGTGTAATACGAATATGATGAAATAAAAAGATTTTGCAGGGAAAAAAGTTTGGCCCCGTCCCGAAGGCTTTTTCTTGCAGGATCCTCCCTTATTGCTCTGAAAAACTCGATTTTCGATGTGCCGCCAAGGCCACAAAAATGAAGTTATCCGGATGTACCTTGGCGCATTCGTTGCGTCTCCGGCAGCCCTTGAAAAAGTTACTCGTGTAATTTCCCGCGTAATACGAATATGATGAAATAAAAAGATTTTGCAGTGAAACAATTTTGGCTCCGTCCCCAAGGCTTTTTCTTGCAGGATCCTCCCTTATTGCTCTGAAAAACTCGATTTTCGAAGTGCCGCCACGGGCACAAAAATGGAGCTATCCGGATATACCTTGGTGCATTCGTTGCGTCTCGGGCAGCCCTTGAAAAACTGACTCGTGAAATTTCCCGTGTAATACGAATATGATGAAATAAAAAGATTTTGCAGGGAAAAAAGTTTGGCCCCGTCCCGAAGGCTTTTTCTTGCAGGATCCTCCCTTATTGCTCTGAAAAACTCGATTTTCGATGTGCCGCCAAGGCCACAAAAATGAAGTTATCCGGATGTACCTTGGCGCATTCGTTGCGTCTCCGGCAGCCCTTGAAAAAGTTACTCGTGTAATTTCCCGCGTAATACGAATATGATGAAATAAAAATGCTTTGCAGTGAAACAATTTTGGCTCCGTCCCCAAGGCTTTTTCTTGCAGGATCCTCCCTTATTCCTCTGAAAAACTCGATATTCGAAGTGCCGCCACGGGCACAAAAATGGAGCTATCCGGATGTACCTTGGTGCATTCGTTGCGTCTCGGGCAGCCCTTGAAAAACTGACTCGTGAAATTTCTCGTGTAATACGAATATGATGAAATACAAAGATTTTGCAGGGAAACAAATTTGGCCCCGTCTCCGAGGCTTTTTCTTGCAGGATCATCCCTTATTGCTCTGAAAAACTTGATATTTAAAGTGCCGCCACGGGCACAAAAATGAAGCTATCCGGATGTACCTTGGCGCATTCGTTGCGTCTCGGGCAGCCCTTGAAAAACTGACTCGCGAAATTTCCCGTGTAATACGAATATGATGAAATAAAAAGCTTTTGCAGGGAACAAACTTTGGCCCTGTAATAATTTTATTTCTAGTCTTCACAAATTTTTTTTATAAATACACAATTTATAAATATACAATTTAATTTAGGGGCCGGTATGGGTTCACCGGGAGAACTCACACATCCTGAGTCTCACCCAATATCGCACGCACAATATATCGACACCACAATGTATCTCAGAATAACACAATTTTTTATGACCAGGATAATTCACAGCACGGTTTATATTTCGACACCTCCTTAGGGCATAAACAAATACGACAATATTAAATATAGATCACAAAAGAGTACAATGTTGCAGGCAAATATTAGACAGCGATAGTAAAAGTAATGATACGATATGACAAATATAAAAGAACACCGTGACCACGCTAGTATCGGTCGCGATCGACTGCTCGAGGTGACCGTTAGGATTTCGCTCCTCTATTCGCGTGTCGCAGGTAGAGACGGAGGGGGATCGGACATCGTCGATTACAATTTCGGTGGTCGCCGCTCAAGCGCCGACGAGATCGTTACAGCCCCGTCCCGAAGGCTTTTTCTTGCAGGATCATCCCTTATTGCTCTGAAAAACTTGATATTTAAAGTGCCGCCACGGGCACAAAAATGAAGCTATCCGGATGTACCTTGGCGCATTCGTTGCGTCTCCGGCAGCCCTTGAAAAACTGACTCGTGAAATTTCCCGTGTAATACGAATATGATGAAATAAAAAGATTTTGCAGGGAACAAATTTTGGCCCCGTCCCGAAGGCTTTTTCTTGCAGGAACCTCCCTTATTGCTCTGAAAAACTCGATTTTCGATGTGCCGCCACGGCCACAAAAATGAAGCTATCCGGATGTACCTTGGCGTATTCGTTGCGTCTCCGGCAGCCCTTGAAAAAGTTACTCGTGTAATTTCCCGCGTAATACGAATATGATGAAATAAAAAGATTTTGCAGGGAAAAAAGTTTGGCCCCGTCCCGAAGGCTTTTTCTTGCAGGATCCTCCCTTATTGCTCTGAAAAACTCGATTTTCGATGTGACGCCACGGCCACAAAAATGAAGCTATCCGGATGTACCTTGGCGCATTCGTTGCGTCTCGGGCAGCCCTTGAAAAAGTTACTCGTGTAATTTCCCGCGTAATACGAATATGATGAAATAAAAAGATTTTGCAGTGAAACAATTTTGGCTCCGTCCCCAAGGCTTTTTCTTGCAGGATCCTCCCTTATTGCTCTGAAAAACTCGATTTTCGAAGTGCCGCCACGGTCACAAAAATGGAGCTATCCGGATGTACCTTGGTGCATTCGTTGCGTCTCGGGCAGCCCTTGAAAAACTGACTCGTGAAATTTCCCGTGTAATACGAATATGATGAAATAAAAAGATTTTGCAGGGAAAAAAGTTTGGCCCCGTCCCGAAGGCTTTTTCTTGCAGGATCCTCCCTTATTGCTCTGAAAAACTCGATTTTCGATGTGCCGCCAAGGCCACAAAAATGAAGTTATCCGGATGTACCTTGGCGCATTCGTTGCGTCTCCGGCAGCCCTTGAAAAAGTTACTTGTGTAATTTCCCGCGTAATACGAATATGATGAAATAAAAATGCTTTGCAGTGAAACAATTTTGGCTCCGTCCCCAAGGCTTTTTCTTGCAGGATCCTCCCTTATTCCTCTGAAAAACTCGATATTCGAAGTGCCGCCACGGGCACAAAAATGGAGCTATCCGGATGTACCTTGGTGCATTCGTTGCGTCTCGGGCAGCTCTTGAAAAACTGACTCGTGAAATTTCTCGTGTAATACGAATATGATGAAATACAAAGATTTTGCAGGGAAACAAATTTGGCCCCGTCTCCGAGGCTTTTTCTTGCAGGATCCTCCCTTATTGCTCTGAAAAACTCGATTTTCGAAGTGCCGCCACGGGCACAAAAATGGAGCTATCCGGATGTACCTTGGTGCATTCGTTGCGTCTCGGGCAGCCCTTGAAAAACTGACTCGTGAAATTTCCCGTGTAATACGAATATGATGAAATAAAAAGATTTTGCAGGGAAAAAAGTTTGGCCCCGTCCCGAAGGCTTTTTCTTGCAGGATCATCCCTTATTGCTCTGAAAAACTCGATTTTCGATGTGCCGCCAAGGCCACAAAAATGAAGTTATCCGGATGTACCTTGGCGCATTCGTTGCGTCTCCGGCAGCCCTTGAAAAAGTTACTCGTGTAATTTCCCGCGTAATACGAATATGATGAAATAAAAATGCTTTGCAGTGAAACAATTTTGGCTCCGTCCCCAAGGCTTTTTCTTGCAGGATCCTCCCTTATTCCTCTGAAAAACTCGATATTCGAAGTGCCGCCACGGGCACAAAAATGGAGCTATCCGGATGTACCTTGGTGCATTCGTTGCGTCTCGGGCAGCCCTTGAAAAACTGACTCGTGAAATTTCTCGTGTAATACGAATATGATGAAATAAAAAGATTTTGCAGGGAACAAATTTTGGCCCCGTCCCGAAGGCTTTTTCTTGCAGGATCCTTCCTTATTGCTCTGAAAAACTCGATTTTCGATGTGCCGCCACGGCCACAAAAATGAAGCTATCCGGATGTACCTTGGCGCATTCGTTGCGTCTCGGGCAGCCCTTGAAAAACTGCCTCGTGAAATTCCCCGTGTAATCGAATATGATGAAATAAAAAGGTTTTGGAGGGAAACAAATTTGGCGCCGTCCCCGAGGCTTTTTAATGCAGGATCATCCCTTATTGCTCTGAAAAGCTCGATTTTCGATGGGCCGCCACGGCCACAACAATGGAGCTATCCGGATGTACCTTGGTGCATTCGTTGCGTCTCGGGCAGCCCTTGAAAAACTGACTCGTGAAATTTCCCGTGTAATACGAATATGATGAAATAAAAAGATTTTGCAGGGAAAAAAGTTTGGCCCCGTCCCGAAGGCTTTTTCTTGCAGGATCCTCCCTTATTGCTCTGAAAAACTCGATTTTCGATGTGCCGCCAAGGCCACAAAATTGAAGTTATCCGGATGTACCTTGGCGCATTCGTTGCGTCTCCGGCAGCCCTTGAAAAAGTTACTCGTGTAATTTCCCGCGTAATACGAATATGATGAAATAAAAATGCTTTGCAGTGAAACAATTTTGGCTCCGTCCCCAAGGCTTTTTCTTGCAGGATCCTCCCTTATTCCTCTGAAAAACTCGATATTCGAAGTGCCGCCACGGGCACAAAAATGGAGCTATCCGGATGTACCTTGGTGCATTCGTTGCGTCTCGGGCAGCCCTTGAAAAACTGACTCGTGAAATTTCTCGTGTAATACGAATATGATGAAATACAAAGATTTTGCAGGGAAACAAATTTGGCCCCGTCTCCGAGGCTTTTTCTTGCAGGATCATCCCTTATTGCTCTGAAAAACTTGATATTTAAAGTGCCGCCACGGGCACAAAAATGAAGCTATCCGGATGTACCTTGGCGCATTCGTTGCGTCTCGGGCAGCCCTTGAAAAACTGACTCGCGAAATTTCCCGTGAAATACGAATATGATGAAATAAAAAGCTTTTGCAGGGAACAAACTTTGGCCCCGTCCCGAAGGCTTTTTCTTGCAGGATCATCCCTTATTGCTCTGAAAAACTTGATATTTAAAGTGCCGCCACGGGCACAAAAATAAAGCTATCCGGATGTACCTTGGCGCATTCGTTGCGTCTCCGGCAGCCCTTGAAAAAGTTACTCGTGTAATTTCCGGCGTAATACGAATATGATGAAATAAAAAGATTTTGCAGGGAAAAAAGTTTGGCCCCGTCCCGAAGGCTTTTTCTTGCAGGATCCTCCCTTATTGCTCGGAAAAACTCGATTTTCGATGTGCCGCCACGGCCACAAAAATGAAGCTATCCGGATGTAACTTGGCACATTCGTTGCGTCTCCGGCAGCCCTTGAAAAACTGACTCGCGAAATTTCCCGTGTAATACGAATATGATGAAATAAAAAGATTTTGCAGGGAACAAATTTTGGCCCCGCCCCGAAGGCTTTTTCTTGCAGGAACCTCCCTTATTGCTCTGAAAAACTCGATTTTCGAAGTGCCGCCACGGGCACAAAAATGGAGCTATCCGGATGTACCTTGGTGCATTCGTTGCGTCTCGGGCAGCCCTTGAAAAACTGACTCGTGAAATTTCCCGCGTAATACGAATATGATGAAATAAAAAGATTTTGCAGTGAAACAATTTTGGCTCCGTCCCCAAGGCTTTTTCTTGCAGGATCCTCCCTTATTGCTCTGAAAAACTCGATTTTCGAAGTGCCGCCACGGGCACAAAAATGGAGCTATCCGGATATACCTTGGTGCATTCGTTGCGTCTCGGGCAGCCCTTGAAAAACTGACTCGTGAAATTTCCCGTGTAATACGAATATGATGAAATAAAAAGATTTTGCAGGGAAAAAAGTTTGGCCCCGTCCCGAAGGCTTTTTCTTGCAGGATCCTCCCTTATTGCTCTGAAAAACTCGATTTTCGATGTGCCGCCAAGGCCACAAAAATGAAGTTATCCGGATGTACCTTGGCGCATTCGTTGCGTCTCCGGCAGCCCTTGAAAAAGTTACTCGTGTAATTTCCCGCGTAATACGAATATGATGAAATAAAAATGCTTTGCAGTGAAACAATTTTGGCTCCGTCCCCAAGGCTTTTTCTTGCAGGATCCTCCCTTATTCCTCTGAAAAACTCGATATTCGAAGTGCCGCCACGGGCACAAAAATGGAGCTATCCGGATGTACCTTGGTGCATTCGTTGCGTCTCGGGCAGCCCTTGAAAAACTGACTCGTGAAATTTCTCGTGTAATACGAATATGATGAAATACAAAGATTTTGCAGGGAAACAAATTTGGCCCCGTCTCCGAGGCTTTTTCTTGCAGGATCATCCCTTATTGCTCTGAAAAACTTGATATTTAAAGTGCCGCCACGGGCACAAAAATGAAGCTATCCGGATGTACCTTGGCGCATTCGTTGCGTCTCGGGCAGCCCTTGAAAAACTGACTCGCGAAATTTCCCGTGAAATACGAATATGATGAAATAAAAAGCTTTTGCAGGGAACAAACTTTGGCCCCGTCCCGAAGGCTTTTTCTTGCAGGATCATCCCTTATTGCTCTGAAAAACTTGATATTTAAAGTGCCGCCACGGGCACAAAAATAAAGCTATCCGGATGTACCTTGGCGCATTCGTTGCGTCTCCGGCAGCCCTTGAAAAAGTTACTCGTGTAATTTCCGGCGTAATACGAATATGATGAAATAAAAAGATTTTGCAGGGAAAAAAGTTTGGCCCCGTCCCGAAGGCTTTTTCTTGCAGGATCCTCCCTTATTGCTCGGAAAAACTCGATTTTCGATGTGCCGCCACGGCCACAAAAATGAAGCTATCCGGATGTAACTTGGCACATTCGTTGCGTCTCCGGCAGCCCTTGAAAAACTGACTCGCGAAATTTCCCGTGTAATACGAATATGATGAAATAAAAAGATTTTGCAGGGAACAAATTTTGGCCCCGCCCCGAAGGCTTTTTCTTGCAGGAACCTCCCTTATTGCTCTGAAAAACTCGATTTTCGAAGTGCCGCCACGGGCACAAAAATGGAGCTATCCGGATGTACCTTGGTGCATTCGTTGCGTCTCGGGCAGCCCTTGAAAAACTGACTCGTGAAATTTCCCGTGTAATACGAATATGATGAAATAAAAAGATTTTGCAGGGAAAAAAGTTTGGCCCCGTCCCGAAGGCTTTTTCTTGCAGGATCCTCCCTTATTGCTCTGAAAAACTCGATTTTCGATGTGCCGCCAAGGCCACAAAAATGAAGTTATCCGGATGTACCTTGGCGCATTCGTTGCGTCTCCGGCAGCCCTTGAAAAAGTTACTCGTGTAATTTCCCGCGTAATACGAATATGATGAAATAAAAAGATTTTGCAGTGAAACAATTTTGGCTCCGTCCCCAAGGCTTTTTCTTGCAGGATCCTCCCTTATTGCTCTGAAAAACTCGATTTTCGAAGTGCCGCCACGGGCACAAAAATGGAGCTATCCGGATATACCTTGGTGCATTCGTTGCGTCTCGGGCAGCCCTTGAAAAACTGACTCGTGAAATTTCCCGTGTAATACGAATATGATGAAATAAAAAGATTTTGCAGGGAAAAAAGTTTGGCCCCGTCCCGAAGGCTTTTTCTTGCAGGATCCTCCCTTATTGCTCTGAAAAACTCGATTTTCGATGTGCCGCCAAGGCCACAAAAATGAAGTTATCCGGATGTACCTTGGCGCATTCGTTGCGTCTCCGGCAGCCCTTGAAAAAGTTACTCGTGTAATTTCCCGCGTAATACGAATATGATGAAATAAAAATGCTTTGCAGTGAAACAATTTTGGCTCCGTCCCCAAGGCTTTTTCTTGCAGGATCCTCCCTTATTCCTCTGAAAAACTCGATATTCGAAGTGCCGCCACGGGCACAAAAATGGAGCTATCCGGATGTACCTTGGTGCATTCGTTGCGTCTCGGGCAGCCCTTGAAAAACTGACTCGTGAAATTTCTCGTGTAATACGAATATGATGAAATACAAAGATTTTGCAGGGAAACAAATTTGGCCCCGTCTCCGAGGCTTTTTCTTGCAGGATCATCCCTTATTGCTCTGAAAAACTTGATATTTAAAGTGCCGCCACGGGCACAAAAATGAAGCTATCCGGATGTACCTTGGCGCATTCGTTGCGTCTCGGGCAGCCCTTGAAAAACTGACTCGCGAAATTTCCCGTGTAATACGAATATGATGAAATAAAAAGCTTTTGCAGGGAACAAACTTTGGCCCTGTAATAATTTTATTTCTAGTCTTCACAAATTTTTTTTATAAATACACAATTTATAAATATACAATTTAATTTAGGGGCCGGTATGGGTTCACCGGGAGAACTCACACATCCTGAGTCTCACCCAATATCGCACGCACAATATATCGACACCACAATGTATCTCAGAATAACACAATTTTTTATGACCAGGATAATTCACAGCACGGTTTATATTTCGACACCTCCTTAGGGCATAAACAAATACGACAATATTAAATATAGATCACAAAAGAGTACAATGTTGCAGGCAAATATTAGACAGCGATAGTAAAAGTAATGATACGATATGACAAATATAAAAGAACACCGTGACCACGCTAGTATCGGTCGCGATCGACTGCTCGAGGTGACCGTTAGGATTTCGCTCCTCTATTCGCGTGTCGCAGGTAGAGACGGAGGGGGATCGGACATCGTCGATTACAATTTCGGTGGTCGCCGCTCAAGCGCCGACGAGATCGTTACAGCCCCGTCCCGAAGGCTTTTTCTTGCAGGATCATCCCTTATTGCTCTGAAAAACTTGATATTTAAAGTGCCGCCACGGGCACAAAAATGAAGCTATCCGGATGTACCTTGGCGCATTCGTTGCGTCTCCGGCAGCCCTTGAAAAACTGACTCGTGAAATTTCCCGTGTAATACGAATATGATGAAATAAAAAGATTTTGCAGGGAACAAATTTTGGCCCCGTCCCGAAGGCTTTTTCTTGCAGGAACCTCCCTTATTGCTCTGAAAAACTCGATTTTCGATGTGCCGCCACGGCCACAAAAATGAAGCTATCCGGATGTACCTTGGCGTATTCGTTGCGTCTCCGGCAGCCCTTGAAAAAGTTACTCGTGTAATTTCCCGCGTAATACGAATATGATGAAATAAAAAGATTTTGCAGGGAAAAAAGTTTGGCCCCGTCCCGAAGGCTTTTTCTTGCAGGATCCTCCCTTATTGCTCTGAAAAACTCGATTTTCGATGTGACGCCACGGCCACAAAAATGAAGCTATCCGGATGTACCTTGGCGCATTCGTTGCGTCTCGGGCAGCCCTTGAAAAAGTTACTCGTGTAATTTCCCGCGTAATACGAATATGATGAAATAAAAAGATTTTGCAGTGAAACAATTTTGGCTCCGTCCCCAAGGCTTTTTCTTGCAGGATCCTCCCTTATTGCTCTGAAAAACTCGATTTTCGAAGTGCCGCCACGGTCACAAAAATGGAGCTATCCGGATGTACCTTGGTGCATTCGTTGCGTCTCGGGCAGCCCTTGAAAAACTGACTCGTGAAATTTCCCGTGTAATACGAATATGATGAAATAAAAAGATTTTGCAGGGAAAAAAGTTTGGCCCCGTCCCGAAGGCTTTTTCTTGCAGGATCCTCCCTTATTGCTCTGAAAAACTCGATTTTCGATGTGCCGCCAAGGCCACAAAAATGAAGTTATCCGGATGTACCTTGGCGCATTCGTTGCGTCTCCGGCAGCCCTTGAAAAAGTTACTCGTGTAATTTCCCGCGTAATACGAATATGATGAAATAAAAATGCTTTGCAGTGAAACAATTTTGGCTCCGTCCCCAAGGCTTTTTCTTGCAGGATCCTCCCTTATTCCTCTGAAAAACTCGATATTCGAAGTGCCGCCACGGGCACAAAAATGGAGCTATCCGGATGTACCTTGGTGCATTCGTTGCGTCTCGGGCAGCCCTTGAAAAACTGACTCGTGAAATTTCTCGTGTAATACGAATATGATGAAATACAAAGATTTTGCAGGGAAACAAATTTGGCCCCGTCTCCGAGGCTTTTTCTTGCAGGATCCTCCCTTATTGCTCTGAAAAACTCGATTTTCGAAGTGCTGCCACGGGCACAAAAATGGAGCTATCCGGATGTACCTTGGTGCATTCGTTGCGTCTCGGGCAGCCCTTGAAAAACTGACTCGTGAAATTTCCCGTGTAATACGAATATGATGAAATAAAAAGATTTTGCAGGGAAAAAAGTTTGGCCCCGTCCCGAATGCTTTTTCTTGCAGGATCATCCCTTATTGCTCTGAAAAACTCGATTTTCGATGTGCCGCCAAGGCCACAAAAATGAAGTTATCCGGATGTACCTTGGCGCATTCGTTGCGTCTCCGGCAGCCCTTGAAAAAGTTACTCGTGTAATTTCCCGCGTAATACGAATATGATGAAATAAAAATGCTTTGCAGTGAAACAATTTTGGCTCCGTCCCCAAGGCTTTTTCTTGCAGGATCCTCCCTTATTCCTCTGAAAAACTCGATATTCGAAGTGCCGCCACGGGCACAAAAATGGAGCTATCCGGATGTACCTTGGTGCATTCGTTGCGTCTCGGGCAGCCCTTGAAAAACTGACTCGTGAAATTTCTCGTGTAATACGAATATGATGAAATAAAAAGATTTTGCAGGGAACAAATTTTGGCCCCGTCCCGAAGGCTTTTTCTTGCAGGATCCTTCCTTATTGCTCTGAAAAACTCGATTTTCGATGTGCCGCCACGGCCACAAAAATGAAGCTATCCGGATGTACCTTGGCGCATTCGTTGCGTCTCGGGCAGCCCTTGAAAAACTGCCTCGTGAAATTCCCCGTGTAATCGAATATGATGAAATAAAAAGGTTTTGGAGGGAAACAAATTTGGCGCCGTCCCCGAGGCTTTTTAATGCAGGATCATCCCTTATTGCTCTGAAAAGCTCGATTTTCGATGGGCCGCCACGGCCACAACAATGGAGCTATCCGGATGTACCTTGGTGCATTCGTTGCGTCTCGGGCAGCCCTTGAAAAACTGACTCGTGAAATTTCCCGTGTAATACGAATATGATGAAATAAAAAGATTTTGCAGGGAAAAAAGTTTGGCCCCGTCCCGAAGGCTTTTTCTTGCAGGATCCTCCCTTATTGCTCTGAAAAACTCGATTTTCGATGTGCCGCCAAGGCCACAAAAATGAAGTTATCCGGATGTACCTTGGCGCATTCGTTGCGTCTCCGGCAGCCCTTGAAAAAGTTACTCGTGTAATTTCCCGCGTAATACGAATATGATGAAATAAAAATGCTTTGCAGTGAAACAATTTTGGCTCCGTCCCCAAGGCTTTTTCTTGCAGGATCCTCCCTTATTCCTCTGAAAAACTCGATATTCGAAGTGCCGCCACGGGCACAAAAATGGAGCTATCCGGATGTACCTTGGTGCATTCGTTGCGTCTCGGGCAGCCCTTGAAAAACTGACTCGTGAAATTTCTCGTGTAATACGAATATGATGAAATACAAAGATTTTGCAGGGAAACAAATTTGGCCCCGTCTCCGAGGCTTTTTCTTGCAGGATCATCCCTTATTGCTCTGAAAAACTCGATTTTCGATGTGCCGCCACGGCCACAAAAATGAAGCTATCCGGATGTACCTTGGCGCATTCGTTGCGTCTCGGGCAGCCCTTGAAAAACTGACTCGCGAAATTTCCCGTGAAATACGAATATGATGAAATAAAAAGCTTTTGCAGGGAACAAACTTTGGCCCCGTCCCGAAGGCTTTTTCTTGCAGGATCATCCCTTATTGCTCTGAAAAACTTGATATTTAAAGTGCCGCCACGGGCACAAAAATAAAGCTATCCGGATGTACCTTGGCGCATTCGTTGCGTCTCCGGCAGCCCTTGAAAAAGTTACTCGTGTAATTTCCGGCGTAATACGAATATGATGAAATAAAAAGATTTTGCAGGGAAAAAAGTTTGGCCCCGTCCCGAAGGCTTTTTCTTGCAGGATCCTCCCTTATTGCTCTGAAAAACTCGATTTTCGATGTGCCGCCACGGCGACAAAAATGAAGCTATCCGGATATAACTTGGCACATTCGTTGCGTCTCCGGCAGCCCTTGAAAAACTGACTCGTGAAATTTCCCGTGTAATACGAATATGATGAAATAAAAAGATTTTGCAGGGAACAAATTTTGGCCCCGTCCCGAAGGCTTTTTCTTGCAGGATCCTCCCTTATTGCTCTGAAAAACTCGATTTTTGAAGTGCCGCCACGGGCACAAAAATGGAGCTATCCGGATGTAACTTGGCGCATTCGTTGCGTCTCCGGCAGCCCTTAAAAAAGTTACCCGTGTAATTTCCCGCGTAATACGAACACGATGAAATAAAAAGATTTTGCAGGGAAAAAAGTTTGGCCCCGTCCCGAAGGCTTTCTCTTCCAGGATCCTCCCTTATTGCTCTGAAAAACTCGATTTTCGATGTGCCGCCAAGGCCACAAAAATGAAGTTATCCGGATGTACTTTGGCGCATTCGTTGCGTCTCCGGCAGCCCTTGAAAAAGTTACTCGTGTAATTTCCCGCGTAATACAAATATGATGAAATAAAAATGCTTTGCAGTGAAACAACTTTGGCTCCGTCCCCAAGGCTTTTTCTTGCAGGATCCTCCCTTATTGCACTGAAAAACTCGATTTTCGAAGTGCCGCCACGGGCACAAAAATGGAGCTATCCGGATGTACCTTGGTGCATTCGTTGCGTCTCGGGCAGCCCTTGAAAAACTGACTCGTGAAATTTCCCGTGTAATACGAATATGATGAAATAAAAAGATTTTGCAGGGAACAAATTTTGGCCCCGTCCCGAAGGCTTTTTCTTGCAGGATCCTTCCTTATTGCTCTGAAAAACTCGATATTCGATGTGCCGCCACGGCCACAAAAATGAAGCTATCCGGATGTACCTTGGCGCATTCGTTGCGTCTCCGGCAGCCCTTGAAAAAGTTACTCGTGTAATTTCCCGCGTAATACGAATATGATGAAATAAAAAGATTTTGCAGGGAACAAATTTTGGCCCCGTCCCGAAGGCTTTTTCTTGCAGGATCCTTCCTTATTGCTCTGAAAAACTCGATTTTCGATGTGCCGCTACGGCCACAAAAATGAAGCTATCCGGATGTACCTTGGCGCATTCGTTGCGTCTCCGGCAGCCCTTGAAAAAGTTACTCGTGTAATTTCCCGCGTAATACGAATATGATGAAATAAAAATGCTTTGCAGGGACACAATTCTGGCTCCGTCCCCAAGGCTTTTTCTTGCAGGATCCTCCCTTATTGCTCTGAAAAACTCGATTTTCGAAGTGCCGCCACGGGCACAAAAATGGAGCTATCCGGATGTACCTTGGTGCATTCGTTGCGTCTCGGGCAGCCCTTGAAAAACTGCCTCGTGAAATTTCCCGCGTAATACGAATATGATGAAATAAAAAGGTTTTGGAGGGAAACAAATTTGGCGCCGTCCCCGAGGCTTTTTAATGCAGGATCATCCCTTATTGCTCTGAAAAGCTCGATTTTCGATGGGCCGCCACGGCCACAACAATGAAGCTATCCAGATGTACCTTGGCACATTCGTTGCGTCTCCGGCAGCCCTTGAAAAACTGACTCGTGAAACTTCCCGTGTAGTACGAATATGATGAAATAAAAAGATTTTGCAGGGAACAAATTTTGGCCCCGTCCCGCAGGCTTTTTCTTGCAGGATCCTTCCTTATTGCTCTGAAAAACTCGATATTCGATGTGCCGCCACGGCCACAAAAATGAAGCTATCCGGATGTACCTTGGCGCATTCGTTGCGTCTCCGGCAGGCCTTAAAAAACTGACTCGTGAAATTTCCCGCGTAATACGAATATGATGAAATAAAAAGATTTTGCAGGTAAAAAGTTTTGGCTCCGTCCCCAAGGCTTTTTCTTGCAGGATCATCCCTTATTGCTCTGAAAGACTCGATTTTCGATGTGCCGCCACGGCCACAAAAATGAAGCTATCCGGATGTACCTTGGTGCATTCGTTGCGTCTCCGGCAGCCCTTGAAAAACTGATTCGTGAAATTCGCCGTGTAATACGAATATGATGAAATAAAAAGATTTTGCAGGGAAACAAATTTGGCCCCGTCTCCGAAGCTTTTTCTTGCAGGATCCTCCCTTATTGCTCTGAAAAACTTGATTTTCGATGTGCCGCCACGGCCACAGAAATGAAGCTATCCAGATGTACCTTGGCGCATTCGTTGCGTCTCCGGCAGCCCTTGAAAAACTGACTCGTGAAATTTCCCGTGTAATACGAATATGATGAAATAAAAAGATTTTGCAGGGAACAAATTTCGGCCCCGTCCCGAAGGCTTTTTCTTGCAGGATCCTCCCTTATTGCTCTGAAAAACTCGATTTTCGATGTGCCGTCACGGGCACAAAAACGAAGCTATCCGGATGTACCTTGGCGCAATCGTTGCGTCTCGGGCAGCCCTTGAAAAACTGACTCGCGAAATTTCCCGTGTAATACGAATATGATGAAATAAAAAGATTTTGCAGGGAACAAACTTTGGCCCCGTCCCGAAGGCTTTTTCTGGCAGGATCCTTCCTTATTGCTCTGAAAAACTCGATTTTCGATGTGCCGCCACGGCCACAAAAATGAAGCCATCCGGATGTACCTTGGCGCATTCGTTGCGTCTCCGGCAGCCCTTGAAAAACTGACTCGTGAAATTCGCCGTGTAATACGAATATGATGAAATAAAAAGGTTTTGCAGGGAAAAAATTTTGACTCCGTCCCCAAGGCTTTTTCTTGCAGGATCATCCCTTATTGCTCTGAAAAACTCGATTTTCGATGTGCCGCCACGGCCACAAAAATGAAGCTATCCGGATGTACCTTGGCGCATTCGTTGCGTCTCCGGCAGCCCTTAAAAAACTGACTCGTGAAATTTCCCGCGTAATACGAATATGATGAAATAAAAAGATTTTGCAGGTAAAAAGTTTTGGCTCCGTCCCCAAGGCTTTTTCTTGCAGGATCATCCCTTATTGCTCTGAAAAACTCGATTTTCGATGTGCCGCCACGGCCACAAAAATGAAGCTATCCGGATGTACCTTGGTGCATTCGTTGCGTCTCCGGCAGCCCTTGAAAAACTGATTCGTGAAATTCGCCGTGTAATACGAATATGATGAAATAAAAAGATTTTGCAGGGAAACAAATTTGGCCCCGTCTCCGAAGCTTTTTCTTGCAGGATCCTCCCTTATTGCTCTGAAAAACTTGATTTTCGATGTGCCGCTAAGGCCACAAAAATGAAGCTATCCAGATGTACCTTGGCGCATTCGTTGCGTCTCCGGCAGCCCTTGAAAAACTGACTCGTGAAATTTCCCGTGTAATACGAATATGATGAAATAAAAAGATTTTGCAGGGAACAAATTTCGGCCCCGTCCCGAAGGCTTTTTCTTGCAGGATCCTCCCTTATTGCTCTGAAAAACTCGATTTTCGATGTGCCGCCACGGGCACAAAAACGAAGCTATCCGGATGTACCTTGGCGCAATCGTTGCGTCTCGGGCAGCCCTTGAAAAACTGACTCGCGAAATTTCCCGTGTAATACGAATATGATGAAATAAAAAGATTTTGCAGGGAACAAACTTTGGCCCCGTCCCGAAGGCTTTTTCTGGCAGGATCCTTCCTTATTGCTCTGAAAAACTCGATTTTCGATGTGCCGCCACGGCCACAAAAATGAAGCCATCCGGATGTACCTTGGCGCATTCGTTGCGTCTCCGGCAGCCCTTGAAAAACTGACTCGTGAAATTTCCCGCGTAATACGAATATGATGAAATAAAAAGATTTTGCAGGGAAAAAAGTTTGGCCCCGTCCCGAAGGCTTTTTCTTGCAGGATCCTCCCTTATTGCTCTGAAAAACTCGATTTTCGATGTGCCGCCAAGGCCACAAAAATGAAGCTATCCGGATGTACCTTGGCGCATTCGTTGCGTCTCGGGCAGCCCTTGAAAAACTGACTCGTGAAATTTCCCGTGTAATACGAATATGATCAAATAAAAAGATTTTGCAGGGAACAAATTTTGGCCCCGTCCCGAAGGCTTTTTCTTGCAGGATCCTCCCTTATTGCTCTGAAAAACTCGATTTTCGATGTGCCGCCACGGCCACAAAAATGAAGCTATCCGGATAAACCTTGGCGCATTCGTTGCGTCTCCGGCAGCCCTTGAAAAAGTTACTCGTGTAATTTCCCGCGTAATACGAATATGATGAAATAAAAAGATTTTGCAGGGAACAAATTTTGGCCCCGTCCCGAAGGCTTTTTCTTGCAGGATCCTTCCTTATTGCTCTGAAAAACTCGATTTTCGATGTGCCGCTACGGCCACAAAAATGAAGCTATCCGGATGTACCTTAGCGCATTCGTTGCGTCTCCGGCAGCCCTTGAAAAAGTTACTCGTGTAATTTCCCGCGTAATACGAATATGATGAAATAAAAATGCTTTGCAGGGACACAATTCTGGCTCCGTCCCCAAGGCTTTTTCTTGCAGGATCCTCCCTTATTGCTCTGAAAAACTCGATTTTCGAAGTGCCGCCACGGGCACAAAAATGGAGCTATCCGGATGTACCTTGGTGCATTCGTTGCGTCTCGGGCAGCCCTTGAAAAACTGCCTCGTGAAATTTCCCGCGTAATACGAATATGATGAAATAAAAAGGTTTTGGAGGGAAACAAATTTGGCGCCGTCCCCGAGGCTTTTTAATGCAGGAGCATCCCTTATTGCTCTGAAAAGCTCGATTTTCGATGGGCCGCCACGGCCACAACAATGAAGCTATCCAGATGTACCTTGGCACATTCGTTGCGTCTCCGGCAGCCCTTGAAAAACTGACTCGTGAAATTTCCCGTGTAGTACGAATATGATGAAATAAAAAGTTTTTCAGGGAACAAATTTTGGCTTTGTCCCGAAGGCTTTTTCTTGCAGGATCATCCCTTATTGCTCTGAAAAACTCGATTTTCGAAGTGCCGCCACGGGCACAAAAATGGAGCTATCCGGATGTACCTTGGTGCATTCGTTGCGTCTCGGGCAGCCCTTGAAAAACTGACTCGTGAAATTTCCCGTGTAGTACGAATATGATGAAATAAAAAGGTTTTGCAGGGAAAAAATTTTGACTCCGTCCCCAAGGCTTTTTCTTGCAGGATCATCCCTTATTGCTCTGAAAAACTCGATTTTCGATGTGCCGCCACGGCCACAAAAATGAAGCTATCCGGATGTACCTTGGCGCATTCGTTGCGTCTCCGGCAGCCCTTAAAAAACTGACTCGTGAAATTTCCCGCGTAATACGAATATGATGAAATAAAAAGATTTTGCAGGTAAAAAGTTTTGGCTCCGTCCCCAAGGCTTTTTCTTGCAGGATCATCCCTTATTGCTCTGAAAAACTCGATTTTCGATGTGCCGCCACGGCCACAAAAATGAAGCTATCCGGATGTACCTTGGTGCATTCGTTGCGTCTCCGGCAGCCCTTGAAAAACTGATTCGTGAAATTCGCCGTGTAATACGAATATGATGAAATAAAAAGATTTTGCAGGGAAACAAATTTGGCCCCGTCTCCGAAGCTTTTTCTTGCAGGATCCTCCCTTATTGCTCTGAAAAACTTGATTTTCGATGTGCCGCCAAGGCCACAAAAATGAAGCTATCCAGATGTACCTTGGCGCATTCGTTGCGTCTCCGGCAGCCCTTGAAAAACTGACTCGTGAAATTTCCCGTGTAATACGAATATGATGAAATAAAAAGATTTTGCAGGGAACAAATTTCGGCCCCGTCCCGAAGGCTTTTTCTTGCAGGATCCTCCCTTATTGCTCTGAAAAACTCGATTTTCGATGTGCCGCCACGGGCACAAAAACGAAGCTATCCGGATGTACCTTGGCGCAATCGTTGCGTCTCGGGCAGCCCTTGAAAAACTGACTCGCGAAATTTCCCGTGTAATACGAATATGATGAAATAAAAAGATTTTGCAGGGAACAAACTTTGGCCCCGTCCCGAAGGCTTTTTCTGGCAGGATCCTTCCTTATTGCTCTGAAAAACTCGATTTTCGATGTGCCGCCACGGCCACAAAAATGAAGCCATCCGGATGTACCTTGGCGCATTCGTTGCGTCTCCGGCAGCCCTTGAAAAACTGACTCGTGAAATTTCCCGCGTAATACGAATATGATGAAATAAAAAGATTTTGCTGGGAAAAAAGTTTGGCCCCGTCCCGAAGGCTTTTTCTTGCAGGATCCTCCCTTATTGCTCTGAAAAACTCGATTTTCGATGTGCCGCCAAGGCCACAAAAATGAAGCTATCCGGATGTACCTTGGCGCATTCGTTGCGTCTCGGGCAGCCCTTGAAAAACTGACTCGTGAAATTTCCCGTGTAATACGAATATGATCAAATAAAAAGATTTTGCAGGGAACAAATTTTGGCCCCGTCCCGAAGGCTTTTTCTTGCAGGATCATCCCTTATTGCTCTGAAAAGCTCGATTTTCGATGGGCCGCCACGGCCACAACAATGAAGCTATCCAGATGTACCTTGGCACATTCGTTGCGTCTCCGGCAGCCCTTGAAAAAGTTACTCGTGTAATTTCCCGCGTAATACGAATATGATGAAATAAAAATGCTTTGCAGGGACACAATTCTGGCTCCGTCCCCAAGGCTTTTTCTTGCAGGATCCTCCCTTATTGCTCTGAAAAACTCGATTTTCGAAGTGCCGCCACGGGCACAAAAATGGAGCTATCCGGATGTACCTTGGTGCATTCGTTGCGTCTCGGGCAGCCCTTGAAAAACTGCCTCGTGAAATTTCCCGCGTAATACGAATATGATGAAATAAAAAGGTTTTGGAGGGAAACAAATTTGGCGCCGTCCCCGAGGCTTTTTAATGCAGGATCATCCCTTATTGCTCTGAAAAGCTCGATTTTCGATGGGCCGCCACGGCCACAACAATGAAGCTATCCAGATGTACCTTGGCACATTCGTTGCGTCTCCGGCAGCCCTTGAAAAACTGACTCGTGAAATTTCCCGTGTAGTACGAATATGATGAAATAAAAAGTTTTTCAGGGAACAAATTTTGGCTTTGTCCCGAAGGCTTTTTCTTGCAGGATCATCCCTTATTGCTCTGAAAAACTCGATTTTCGAAGTGCCGCCACGGGCACAAAAATGGAGCTATCCGGATGTACCTTGGTGCATTCGTTGCGTCTCGGGCAGCCCTTGAAAAACTGACTCGTGAAATTTCCCGTGTAATACGAATATGATGAAATAAAAAGATTTTGCAGGGAACAAATTTTGGCCCCGTCCCGCAGGCTTTTTCTTGCAGGATCCTTCCTTATTGCTCTGAAAAACTCGATATTCGATGTGCCGCCACGGCCACAAAAATGAAGCTATCCGGATGTACCTTGGCGCATTCGTTGCGTCTCCGGCAGGCCTTAAAAAACTGACTCGTGAAATTTCCCGCGTAATACGAATATGATGAAATAAAAAGATTTTGCAGGGAACAAATTTTGGCCCCGTCCCGCAGGCTTTTTCTTGCAGGATCCTTCCTTATTGCTCTGAAAAACTCGATTTTCGATGTGCCGCCACGGCCACAAAAATGAAGCTATCCGGATGTACCTTGGTGCATTCGTTGCGTCTCCGGCAGCCCTTGAAAAACTGATTCGTGAAATTCGCCGTGTAATACGAATATGATGAAATAAAAAGATTTTGCAGGGAAACAAATTTGGCCCCGTCTCCGAAGCTTTTTCTTGCAGGATCCTCCCTTATTGCTCTGAAAAACTTGATTTTCGATGTGCCGCCACGGCCACAGAAATGAAGCTATCCAGATGTACCTTGGCGCATTCGTTGCGTCTCCGGCAGCCCTTGAAAAACTGACTCGTGAAATTTCCCGTGTAATACGAATATGATGAAATAAAAAGATTTTGCAGGGAACAAATTTCGGCCCCGTCCCGAAGGCTTTTTCTTGCAGGATCCTCCCTTATTGCTCTGAAAAACTCGATTTTCGATGTGCCGTCACGGGCACAAAAACGAAGCTATCCGGATGTACCTTGGCGCAATCGTTGCGTCTCGGGCAGCCCTTGAAAAACTGACTCGCGAAATTTCCCGTGTAATACGAATATGATGAAATAAAAAGATTTTGCAGGGAACAAACTTTGGCCCCGTCCCGAAGGCTTTTTCTGGCAGGATCCTTCCTTATTGCTCTGAAAAACTCGATTTTCGATGTGCCGCCACGGCCACAAAAATGAAGCCATCCGGATGTACCTTGGCGCATTCGTTGCGTCTCCGGCAGCCCTTGAAAAACTGACTCGTGAAATTCGCCGTGTAATACGAATATGATGAAATAAAAAGGTTTTGCAGGGAAAAAATTTTGACTCCGTCCCCAAGGCTTTTTCTTGCAGGATCATCCCTTATTGCTCTGAAAAACTCGATTTTCGATGTGCCGCCACGGCCACAAAAATGAAGCTATCCGGATGTACCTTGGTGCATTCGTTGCGTCTCCGGCAGCCCTTGAAAAACTGATTCGTGAAATTCGCCGTGTAATACGAATATGATGAAATAAAAAGATTTTGCAGGGAAACAAATTTGGCCCCGTCTCCGAAGCTTTTTCTTGCAGGATCCTCCCTTATTGCTCTGAAAAACTTGATTTTCGATGTGCCGCCAAGGCCACAAAAATGAAGCTATCCAGATGTACCTTGGCGCATTCGTTGCGTCTCCGGCAGCCCTTGAAAAACTGACTCGTGAAATTTCCCGTGTAATACGAATATGATGAAATAAAAAGATTTTGCAGGGAACAAATTTCGGCCCCGTCCCGAAGGCTTTTTCTTGCAGGATCCTCCCTTATTGCTCTGAAAAACTCGATTTTCGATGTGCCGCCACGGGCACAAAAACGAAGCTATCCGGATGTACCTTGGCGCAATCGTTGCGTCTCGGGCAGCCCTTGAAAAACTGACTCGCGAAATTTCCCGTGTAATACGAATATGATGAAATAAAAAGATTTTGCAGGGAACAAACTTTGGCCCCGTCCCGAAGGCTTTTTCTGGCAGGATCCTTCCTTATTGCTCTGAAAAACTCGATTTTCGATGTGCCGCCACGGCCACAAAAATGAAGCCATCCGGATGTACCTTGGCGCATTCGTTGCGTCTCCGGCAGCCCTTGAAAAACTGACTCGTGAAATTTCCCGCGTAATACGAATATGATGAAATAAAAAGATTTTGCAGGGAAAAAAGTTTGGCCCCGTCCCGAACGCTTTTTCTTGCAGGATCCTCCCTTATTGCTCTGAAAAACTCGATTTTCGATGTGCCGCCAAGGCCACAAAAATGAAGCTATCCGGATGTACCTTGGCGCATTCGTTGCGTCTCGGGCAGCCCTTGAAAAACTGACTCGTGAAATTTCCCGTGTAATACGAATATGATCAAATAAAAAGATTTTGCAGGGAACAAATTTTGGCCCCGTCCCGAAGGCTTTTTCTTGCAGGATCCTCCCTTATTGCTCTGAAAAACTCGATTTTCGATGTGCCGCCACGGCCACAAAAATGAAGCTATCCGGATAAACCTTGGCGCATTCGTTGCGTCTCCGGCAGCCCTTGAAAAAGTTACTCGTGTAATTTCCCGCGTAATACGAATATGATGAAATAAAAAGATTTTGCAGGGAACAAATTTTGGCCCCGTCCCGAAGGCTTTTTCTTGCAGGATCCTTCCTTATTGCTCTGAAAAACTCGATTTTCGATGTGCCGCTACGGCCACAAAAATGAAGCTATCCGGATGTACCTTGGCGCATTCGTTGCGTCTCCGGCAGCCCTTGAAAAAGTTACTCGTGTAATTTCCCGCGTAATACGAATATGATGAAATAAAAATGCTTTGCAGGGACACAATTCTGGCTCCGTCCCCAAGGCTTTTTCTTGCAGGATCCTCCCTTATTGCTCTGAAAAACTCGATTTTCGAAGTGCCGCCACGGGCACAAAAATGGAGCTATCCGGATGTACCTTGGTGCATTCGTTGCGTCTCCGGCAGCCCTTGAAAAACTGATTCGTGAAATTCGCCGTGTAATACGAATATGATGAAATAAAAAGATTTTGCAGGGAAACAAATTTGGCCCCGTCTCCGAAGCTTTTTCTTGCAGGATCCTCCCTTATTGCTCTGAAAAACTTGATTTTCGATGTGCCGCCACGGCCACAGAAATGAAGCTATCCAGATGTACCTTGGCGCATTCGTTGCGTCTCCGGCAGCCCTTGAAAAACTGACTCGTGAAATTTCCCGTGTAATACGAATATGATGAAATAAAAAGATTTTGCAGGGAACAAATTTCGGCCCCGTCCCGAAGGCTTTTTCTTGCAGGATCCTCCCTTATTGCTCTGAAAAACTCGATTTTCGATGTGCCGTCACGGGCACAAAAACGAAGCTATCCGGATGTACCTTGGCGCAATCGTTGCGTCTCGGGCAGCCCTTGAAAAACTGACTCGCGAAATTTCCCGTGTAATACGAATATGATGAAATAAAAAGATTTTGCAGGGAACAAACTTTGGCCCCGTCCCGAAGGCTTTTTCTGGCAGGATCCTTCCTTATTGCTCTGAAAAACTCGATTTTCGATGTGCCGCCACGGCCACAAAAATGAAGCCATCCGGATGTACCTTGGCGCATTCGTTGCGTCTCCGGCAGCCCTTGAAAAACTGACTCGTGAAATTCGCCGTGTAATACGAATATGATGAAATAAAAAGGTTTTGCAGGGAAAAAATTTTGACTCCGTCCCCAAGGCTTTTTCTTGCAGGATCATCCCTTATTGCTCTGAAAAACTCGATTTTCGATGTGCCGCCACGGCCACAAAAATGAAGCTATCCGGATGTACCTTGGTGCATTCGTTGCGTCTCCGGCAGCCCTTGAAAAACTGATTCGTGAAATTCGCCGTGTAATACGAATATGATGAAATAAAAAGATTTTGCAGGGAAACAAATTTGGCCCCGTCTCCGAAGCTTTTTCTTGCAGGATCCTCCCTTATTGCTCTGAAAAACTTGATTTTCGATGTGCCGCCAAGGCCACAAAAATGAAGCTATCCAGATGTACCTTGGCGCATTCGTTGCGTCTCCGGCAGCCCTTGAAAAACTGACTCGTGAAATTTCCCGTGTAATACGAATATGATGAAATAAAAAGATTTTGCAGGGAACAAATTTCGGCCCCGTCCCGAAGGCTTTTTCTTGCAGGATCCTCCCTTATTGCTCTGAAAAACTCGATTTTCGATGTGCCGCCACGGGCACAAAAACGAAGCTATCCGGATGTACCTTGGCGCAATCGTTGCGTCTCGGGCAGCCCTTGAAAAACTGACTCGCGAAATTTCCCGTGTAATACGAATATGATGAAATAAAAAGATTTTGCAGGGAACAAACTTTGGCCCCGTCCCGAAGGCTTTTTCTGGCAGGATCCTTCCTTATTGCTCTGAAAAACTCGATTTTCGATGTGCCGCCACGGCCACAAAAATGAAGCCATCCGGATGTACCTTGGCGCATTCGTTGCGTCTCCGGCAGCCCTTGAAAAACTGACTCGTGAAATTTCCCGCGTAATACGAATATGATGAAATAAAAAGATTTTGCAGGGAAAAAAGTTTGGCCCCGTCCCGAAGGCTTTTTCTTGCAGGATCCTCCCTTATTGCTCTGAAAAACTCGATTTTCGATGTGCCGCCAAGGCCACAAAAATGAAGCTATCCGGATGTACCTTGGCGCATTCGTTGCGTCTCGGGCAGCCCTTGAAAAACTGACTCGTGAAATTTCCCGTGTAATACGAATATGATCAAATAAAAAGATTTTGCAGGGAACAAATTTTGGCCCCGTCCCGAAGGCTTTTTCTTGCAGGATCCTCCCTTATTGCTCTGAAAAACTCGATTTTCGATGTGCCGCCACGGCCACAAAAATGAAGCTATCCGGATAAACCTTGGCGCATTCGTTGCGTCTCCGGCAGCCCTTGAAAAAGTTACTCGTGTAATTTCCCGCGTAATACGAATATGATGAAATAAAAAGATTTTGCAGGGAACAAATTTTGGCCCCGTCCCGAAGGCTTTTTCTTGCAGGATCCTTCCTTATTGCTCTGAAAAACTCGATTTTCGATGTGCCGCTACGGCCACAAAAATGAAGCTATCCGGATGTACCTTGGCGCATTCGTTGCGTCTCCGGCAGCCCTTGAAAAAGTTACTCGTGTAATTTCCCGCGTAATACGAATATGATGAAATAAAAATGCTTTGCAGGGACACAATTCTGGCTCCGTCCCCAAGGCTTTTTCTTGCAGGATCCTCCCTTATTGCTCTGAAAAACTCGATTTTCGAAGTGCCGCCACGGGCACAAAAATGGAGCTATCCGGATGTACCTTGGTGCATTCGTTGCGTCTCGGGCAGCCCTTGAAAAACTGCCTCGTGAAATTTCCCGCGTAATACGAATATGATGAAATAAAAAGGTTTTGGAGGGAAACAAATTTGGCGCCGTCCCCGAGGCTTTTTAATGCAGGATCATCCCTTATTGCTCTGAAAAGCTCGATTTTCGATGGGCCGCCACGGCCACAACAATGAAGCTATCCAGATGTACCTTGGCACATTCGTTGCGTCTCCGGCAGCCCTTGAAAAACTGACTCGTGAAATTTCCCGTGTAGTACGAATATGATGAAATAAAAAGTTTTTCAGGGAACAAATTTTGGCTTTGTCCCGAAGGCTTTTTCTTGCAGGATCATCCCTTATTGCTCTGAAAAACTCGATTTTCGAAGTGCCGCCACGGGCACAAAAATGGAGCTATCCGGATGTACCTTGGTGCATTCGTTGCGTCTCGGGCAGCCCTTGAAAAACTGACTCGTGAAATTTCCCGTGTAATACGAATATGATGAAATAAAAAGATTTTGCAGGGAACAAATTTTGGCCCCGTCCCGCAGGCTTTTTCTTGCAGGATCCTTCCTTATTGCTCTGAAAAACTCGATATTCGATGTGCCGCCACGGCCACAAAAATGAAGCTATCCGGATGTACCTTGGCGCATTCGTTGCGTCTCCGGCAGGCCTTAAAAAACTGACTCGTGAAATTTCCCGCGTAATACGAATATGATGAAATAAAAAGATTTTGCAGGGAACAAATTTTGGCCCCGTCCCGCAGGCTTTTTCTTGCAGGATCCTTCCTTATTGCTCTGAAAAACTCGATTTTCGATGTGCCGCCACGGCCACAAAAATGAAGCTATCCGGATGTACCTTGGTGCATTCGTTGCGTCTCCGGCAGCCCTTGAAAAACTGATTCGTGAAATTCGCCGTGTAATACGAATATGATGAAATAAAAAGATTTTGCAGGGAAACAAATTTGGCCCCGTCTCCGAAGCTTTTTCTTGCAGGATCCTCCTTTATTGCTCTGAAAAACTTGATTTTCGATGTGCCGCCACGGCCACAGAAATGAAGCTATCCAGATGTACCTTGGCGCATTCGTTGCGTCTCCGGCAGCCCTTGAAAAACTGACTCGTGAAATTTCCCGTGTAATACGAATATGATGAAATAAAAAGATTTTGCAGGGAACAAATTTCGGCCCCGTCCCGAAGGCTTTTTCTTGCAGGATCCTCCCTTATTGCTCTGAAAAACTCGATTTTCGATGTGCCGTCACGGGCACAAAAACGAAGCTATCCGGATGTACCTTGGCGCAATCGTTGCGTCTCGGGCAGCCCTTGAAAAACTGACTCGCGAAATTTCCCGTGTAATACGAATATGATGAAATAAAAAGATTTTGCAGGGAACAAACTTTGGCCCCGTCCCGAAGGCTTTTTCTGGCAGGATCCTTCCTTATTGCTCTGAAAAACTCGATTTTCGATGTGCCGCCACGGCCACAAAAATGAAGCCATCCGGATGTACCTTGGCGCATTCGTTGCGTCTCCGGCAGCCCTTGAAAAACTGACTCGTGAAATTCGCCGTGTAATACGAATATGATGAAATAAAAAGGTTTTGCAGGGAAAAAATTTTGACTCCGTCCCCAAGGCTTTTTCTTGCAGGATCATCCCTTATTGCTCTGAAAAACTCGATTTTCGATGTGCCGCCACGGCCACAAAAATGAAGCTATCCGGATGTACCTTGGTGCATTCGTTGCGTCTCCGGCAGCCCTTGAAAAACTGATTCGTGAAATTCGCCGTGTAATACGAATATGATGAAATAAAAAGATTTTGCAGGGAAACAAATTTGGCCCCGTCTCCGAAGCTTTTTCTTGCAGGATCCTCCTTTATTGCTCTGAAAAACTTGATTTTCGATGTGCCGCCACGGCCACAGAAATGAAGCTATCCAGATGTACCTTGGCGCATTCGTTGCGTCTCCGGCAGCCCTTGAAAAACTGACTCGTGAAATTTCCCGTGTAATACGAATATGATGAAATAAAAAGATTTTGCAGGGAACAAATTTCGGCCCCGTCCCGAAGGCTTTTTCTTGCAGGATCCTCCCTTATTGCTCTGAAAAACTCGATTTTCGATGTGCCGTCACGGGCACAAAAACGAAGCTATCCGGATGTACCTTGGCGCAATCGTTGCGTCTCGGGCAGCCCTTGAAAAACTGACTCGCGAAATTTCCCGTGTAATACGAATATGATGAAATAAAAAGATTTTGCAGGGAACAAACTTTGGCCCCGTCCCGAAGGCTTTTTCTGGCAGGATCCTTCCTTATTGCTCTGAAAAACTCGATTTTCGATGTGCCGCCACGGCCACAAAAATGAAGCCATCCGGATGTACCTTGGCGCATTCGTTGCGTCTCCGGCAGCCCTTGAAAAACTGACTCGTGAAATTCGCCGTGTAATACGAATATGATGAAATAAAAAGGTTTTGCAGGGAAAAAATTTTGACTCCGTCCCCAAGGCTTTTTCTTGCAGGATCATCCCTTATTGCTCTGAAAAACTCGATTTTCGATGTGCCGCCACGGCCACAAAAATGAAGCTATCCGGATGTACCTTGGCGCATTCGTTGCGTCTCCGGCAGCCCTTAAAAAACTGACTCGTGAAATTTCCCGCGTAATACGAATATGATGAAATAAAAAGATTTTGCAGGTAAAAAGTTTTGGCTCCGTCCCCAAGGCTTTTTCTTGCAGGATCATCCCTTATTGCTCTGAAAAACTCGATTTTCGATGTGCCGCCACGGCCACAAAAATGAAGCTATCCGGATGTACCTTGGTGCATTCGTTGCGTCTCCGGCAGCCCTTGAAAAACTGATTCGTGAAATTCGCCGTGTAATACGAATATGATGAAATAAAAAGATTTTGCAGGGAAACAAATTTGGCCCCGTCTCCGAAGCTTTTTCTTGCAGGATCCTCCCTTATTGCTCTGAAAAACTTGATTTTCGATGTGCCGCCACGGCCACAGAAATGAAGCTATCCAGATGTACCTTGGCGCATTCGTTGCGTCTCCGGCAGCCCTTGAAAAACTGACTCGTGAAATTTCCCGTGTAATACGAATATGATGAAATAAAAAGATTTTGCAGGGAACAAATTTCGGCCCCGTCCCGAAGGCTTTTTCTTGCAGGATCCTCCCTTATTGCTCTGAAAAACTCGATTTTCGATGTGCCGTCACGGGCACAAAAACGAAGCTATCCGGATGTACCTTGGCGCAATCGTTGCGTCTCGGGCAGCCCTTGAAAAACTGACTCGCGAAATTTCCCGTGTAATACGAATATGATGAAATAAAAAGATTTTGCAGGGAACAAACTTTGGCCCCGTCCCGAAGGCTTTTTCTGGCAGGATCCTTCCTTATTGCTCTGAAAAACTCGATTTTCGATGTGCCGCCACGGCCACAAAAATGAAGCCATCCGGATGTACCTTGGCGCATTCGTTGCGTCTCCGGCAGCCCTTGAAAAACTGACTCGTGAAATTCGCCGTGTAATACGAATATGATGAAATAAAAAGGTTTTGCAGGGAAAAAATTTTGACTCCGTCCCCAAGGCTTTTTCTTGCAGGATCATCCCTTATTGCTCTGAAAAACTCGATTTTCGATGTGCCGCCACGGCCACAAAAATGAAGCTATCCGGATGTACCTTGGCGCATTCGTTGCGTCTCCGGCAGCCCTTAAAAAACTGACTCGTGAAATTTCCCGCGTAATACGAATATGATGAAATAAAAAGATTTTGCAGGTAAAAAGTTTTGGCTCCGTCCCCAAGGCTTTTTCTTGCAGGATCATCCCTTATTGCTCTGAAAAACTCGATTTTCGATGTGCCGCCACGGCCACAAAAATGAAGCTATCCGGATGTACCTTGGTGCATTCGTTGCGTCTCCGGCAGCCCTTGAAAAACTGATTCGTGAAATTCGCCGTGTAATACGAATATGATGAAATAAAAAGATTTTGCAGGGAAACAAATTTGGCCCCGTCTCCGAAGCTTTTTCTTGCAGGATCCTCCCTTATTGCTCTGAAAAACTCGATTTTCGATGTGCCGTCACGGGCACAAAAACGAAGCTATCCGGATGTACCTTGGCGCAATCGTTGCGTCTCGGGCAGCCCTTGAAAAACTGACTCGCGAAATTTCCCGTGTAATACGAATATGATGAAATAAAAAGATTTTGCAGGGAACAAACTTTGGCCCCGTCCCGAAGGCTTTTTCTGGCAGGATCCTTCCTTATTGCTCTGAAAAACTCGATTTTCGATGTGCCGCCACGGCCACAAAAATGAAGCCATCCGGATGTACCTTGGCGCATTCGTTGCGTCTCCGGCAGCCCGTGAAAAACTGACTCGTGAAATTCGCCGTGTAATACGAATATGATGAAATAAAAAGGTTTTGCAGGGAAAAAATTTTGACTCCGTCCCCAAGGCTTTTTCTTGCAGGATCATCCCTTATTGCTCTGAAAAACTCGATTTTCGATGTGCCGCCACGGCCACAAAAATGAAGCTATCCGGATGTACCTTGGCGCATTCGTTGCGTCTCCGGCAGCCCTTAAAAAACTGACTCGTGAAATTTCCCGCGTAATACGAATATGATGAAATAAAAAGATTTTGCAGGTAAAAAGTTTTGGCTCCGTCCCCAAGGCTTTTTCTTGCAGGATCATCCCTTATTGCTCTGAAAAACTCGATTTTCGATGTGCCGCCACGGCCACAAAAATGAAGCTATCCGGATGTACCTTGGTGCATTCGTTGCGTCTCCGGCAGCCCTTGAAAAACTGATTCGTGAAATTCGCCGTGTAATACGAATATGATGAAATAAAAAGATTTTGCAGGGAAACAAATTTGGCCCCGTCTCCGAAGCTTTTTCTTGCAGGATCCTCCCTTATTGCTCTGAAAAACTTGATTTTCGATGTGCCGCCAAGGCCACAAAAATGAAGCTATCCAGATGTACCTTGGCGCATTCGTTGCGTCTCCGGCAGCCCTTGAAAAACTGACTCGTGAAATTTCCCGTGTAATACGAATATGATGAAATAAAAAGATTTTGCAGGGAACAAATTTCGGCCCCGTCCCGAAGGCTTTTTCTTGCAGGATCCTCCCTTATTGCTCTGAAAAACTCGATTTTCGATGTGCCGCCACGGGCACAAAAACGAAGCTATCCGGATGTACCTTGGCGCAATCGTTGCGTCTCGGGCAGCCCTTGAAAAACTGACTCGCGAAATTTCCCGTGTAATACGAATATGATGAAATAAAAAGATTTTGCAGGGAACAAACTTTGGCCCCGTCCCGAAGGCTTTTTCTGGCAGGATCCTTCCTTATTGCTCTGAAAAACTCGATTTTCGATGTGCCGCCACGGCCACAAAAATGAAGCCATCCGGATGTACCTTGGCGCATTCGTTGCGTCTCCGGCAGCCCTTGAAAAACTGACTCGTGAAATTTCCCGCGTAATACGAATATGATGAAATAAAAAGATTTTGCTGGGAAAAAAGTTTGGCCCCGTCCCGAAGGCTTTTTCTTGCAGGATCCTCCCTTATTGCTCTGAAAAACTCGATTTTCGATGTGCCGCCAAGGCCACAAAAATGAAGCTATCCGGATGTACCTTGGCGCATTCGTTGCGTCTCGGGCAGCCCTTGAAAAACTGACTCGTGAAATTTCCCGTGTAATACGAATATGATCAAATAAAAAGATTTTGCAGGGAACAAATTTTGGCCCCGTCCCGAAGGCTTTTTCTTGCAGGATCATCCCTTATTGCTCTGAAAAGCTCGATTTTCGATGGGCCGCCACGGCCACAACAATGAAGCTATCCAGATGTACCTTGGCACATTCGTTGCGTCTCCGGCAGCCCTTGAAAAAGTTACTCGTGTAATTTCCCGCGTAATACGAATATGATGAAATAAAAATGCTTTGCAGGGACACAATTCTGGCTCCGTCCCCAAGGCTTTTTCTTGCAGGATCCTCCCTTATTGCTCTGAAAAACTCGATTTTCGAAGTGCCGCCACGGGCACAAAAATGGAGCTATCCGGATGTACCTTGGTGCATTCGTTGCGTCTCGGGCAGCCCTTGAAAAACTGCCTCGTGAAATTTCCCGCGTAATACGAATATGATGAAATAAAAAGGTTTTGGAGGGAAACAAATTTGGCGCCGTCCCCGAGGCTTTTTAATGCAGGATCATCCCTTATTGCTCTGAAAAGCTCGATTTTCGATGGGCCGCCACGGCCACAACAATGAAGCTATCCAGATGTACCTTGGCACATTCGTTGCGTCTCCGGCAGCCCTTGAAAAACTGACTCGTGAAATTTCCCGTGTAGTACGAATATGATGAAATAAAAAGTTTTTCAGGGAACAAATTTTGGCTTTGTCCCGAAGGCTTTTTCTTGCAGGATCATCCCTTATTGCTCTGAAAAACTCGATTTTCGAAGTGCCGCCACGGGCACAAAAATGGAGCTATCCGGATGTACCTTGGTGCATTCGTTGCGTCTCGGGCAGCCCTTGAAAAACTGACTCGTGAAATTTCCCGTGTAATACGAATATGATGAAATAAAAAGATTTTGCAGGGAACAAATTTTGGCCCCGTCCCGCAGGCTTTTTCTTGCAGGATCCTTCCTTATTGCTCTGAAAAACTCGATATTCGATGTGCCGCCACGGCCACAAAAATGAAGCTATCCGGATGTACCTTGGCGCATTCGTTGCGTCTCCGGCAGGCCTTAAAAAACTGACTCGTGAAATTTCCCGCGTAATACGAATATGATGAAATAAAAAGATTTTGCAGGGAACAAATTTTGGCCCCGTCCCGCAGGCTTTTTCTTGCAGGATCCTTCCTTATTGCTCTGAAAAACTCGATTTTCGATGTGCCGCCACGGCCACAAAAATGAAGCTATCCGGATGTACCTTGGTGCATTCGTTGCGTCTCCGGCAGCCCTTGAAAAACTGATTCGTGAAATTCGCCGTGTAATACGAATATGATGAAATAAAAAGATTTTGCAGGGAAACAAATTTGGCCCCGTCTCCGAAGCTTTTTCTTGCAGGATCCTCCTTTATTGCTCTGAAAAACTTGATTTTCGATGTGCCGCCACGGCCACAGAAATGAAGCTATCCAGATGTACCTTGGCGCATTCGTTGCGTCTCCGGCAGCCCTTGAAAAACTGACTCGTGAAATTTCCCGTGTAATACGAATATGATGAAATAAAAAGATTTTGCAGGGAACAAATTTCGGCCCCGTCCCGAAGGCTTTTTCTTGCAGGATCCTCCCTTATTGCTCTGAAAAACTCGATTTTCGATGTGCCGTCACGGGCACAAAAACGAAGCTATCCGGATGTACCTTGGCGCAATCGTTGCGTCTCGGGCAGCCCTTGAAAAACTGACTCGCGAAATTTCCCGTGTAATACGAATATGATGAAATAAAAAGATTTTGCAGGGAACAAACTTTGGCCCCGTCCCGAAGGCTTTTTCTGGCAGGATCCTTCCTTATTGCTCTGAAAAACTCGATTTTCGATGTGCCGCCACGGCCACAAAAATGAAGCCATCCGGATGTACCTTGGCGCATTCGTTGCGTCTCCGGCAGCCCTTGAAAAACTGACTCGTGAAATTCGCCGTGTAATACGAATATGATGAAATAAAAAGGTTTTGCAGGGAAAAAATTTTGACTCCGTCCCCAAGGCTTTTTCTTGCAGGATCATCCCTTATTGCTCTGAAAAACTCGATTTTCGATGTGCCGCCACGGCCACAAAAATGAAGCTATCCGGATGTACCTTGGTGCATTCGTTGCGTCTCCGGCAGCCCTTGAAAAACTGATTCGTGAAATTCGCCGTGTAATACGAATATGATGAAATAAAAAGATTTTGCAGGGAAACAAATTTGGCCCCGTCTCCGAAGCTTTTTCTTGCAGGATCCTCCCTTATTGCTCTGAAAAACTTGATTTTCGATGTGCCGCCAAGGCCACAAAAATGAAGCTATCCAGATGTACCTTGGCGCATTCGTTGCGTCTCCGGCAGCCCTTGAAAAACTGACTCGTGAAATTTCCCGTGTAATACGAATATGATGAAATAAAAAGATTTTGCAGGGAACAAATTTCGGCCCCGTCCCGAAGGCTTTTTCTTGCAGGATCCTCCCTTATTGCTCTGAAAAACTCGATTTTCGATGTGCCGCCACGGGCACAAAAACGAAGCTATCCGGATGTACCTTGGCGCAATCGTTGCGTCTCGGGCAGCCCTTGAAAAACTGACTCGCGAAATTTCCCGTGTAATACGAATATGATGAAATAAAAAGATTTTGCAGGGAACAAACTTTGGCCCCGTCCCGAAGGCTTTTTCTGGCAGGATCCTTCCTTATTGCTCTGAAAAACTCGATTTTCGATGTGCCGCCACGGCCACAAAAATGAAGCCATCCGGATGTACCTTGGCGCATTCGTTGCGTCTCCGGCAGCCCTTGAAAAACTGACTCGTGAAATTTCCCGCGTAATACGAATATGATGAAATAAAAAGATTTTGCAGGGAAAAAAGTTTGGCCCCGTCCCGAAGGCTTTTTCTGGCAGGATCCTTCCTTATTGCTCTGAAAAACTCGATTTTCGATGTGCCGCCACGGCCACAAAAATGAAGCCATCCGGATGTACCTTGGCGCATTCGTTGCGTCTCCGGCAGCCCTTGAAAAACTGACTCGTGAAATTTCCCGCGTAATACGAATATGATCAAATAAAAAGATTTTGCAGGGAAAAAAGTTTGGCCCCGTCCCGAAGGCTTTTTCTTGCAGGATCCTCCCTTATTGCTCTGAAAAACTCGATTTTCGATGTGCCGCCAAGGCCACAAAAATGAAGCTATCCGGATGTACCTTGGCGCATTCGTTGCGTCTCGGGCAGCCCTTGAAAAACTGACTCGTGAAATTTCCCGTGTAATACGAATATGATCAAATAAAAAGATTTTGCAGGGAACAAATTTTGGCCCCGTCCCGAAGGCTTTTTCTTGCAGGATCCTCCCTTATTGCTCTGAAAAACTCGATTTTCGATGTGCCGCCACGGCCACAAAAATGAAGCTATCCGGATAAACCTTGGCGCATTCGTTGCGTCTCCGGCAGCCCTTGAAAAAGTTACTCGTGTAATTTCCCGCGTAATACGAATATGATGAAATAAAAAGATTTTGCAGGGAACAAATTTTGGCCCCGTCCCGAAGGCTTTTTCTTGCAGGATCCTTCCTTATTGCTCTGAAAAACTCGATTTTCGATGTGCCGCTACGGCCACAAAAATGAAGCTATCCGGATGTACCTTGGCGCATTCGTTGCGTCTCCGGCAGCCCTTGAAAAAGTTACTCGTGTAATTTCCCGCGTAATACGAATATGATGAAATAAAAATGCTTTGCAGGGACACAATTCTGGCTCCGTCCCCAAGGCTTTTTCTTGCAGGATCCTCCCTTATTGCTCTGAAAAACTCGATTTTCGAAGTGCCGCCACGGGCACAAAAATGGAGCTATCCGGATGTACCTTGGTGCATTCGTTGCGTCTCGGGCAGCCCTTGAAAAACTGCCTCGTGAAATTTCCCGCGTAATACGAATATGATGAAATAAAAAGGTTTTGGAGGGAAACAAATTTGGCGCCGTCCCCGAGGCTTTTTAATGCAGGATCATCCCTTATTGCTCTGAAAAGCTCGATTTTCGATGGGCCGCCACGGCCACAACAATGAAGCTATCCAGATGTACCTTGGCACATTCGTTGCGTCTCCGGCAGCCCTTGAAAAACTGACTCGTGAAATTTCCCGTGTAGTACGAATATGATGAAATAAAAAGTTTTTCAGGGAACAAATTTTGGCTTTGTCCCGAAGGCTTTTTCTTGCAGGATCATCCCTTATTGCTCTGAAAAACTCGATTTTCGAAGTGCCGCCACGGGCACAAAAATGGAGCTATCCGGATGTACCTTGGTGCATTCGTTGCGTCTCGGGCAGCCCTTGAAAAACTGACTCGTGAAATTTCCCGTGTAATACGAATATGATGAAATAAAAAGATTTTGCAGGGAACAAATTTTGGCCCCGTCCCGCAGGCTTTTTCTTGCAGGATCCTTCCTTATTGCTCTGAAAAACTCGATATTCGATGTGCCGCCACGGCCACAAAAATGAAGCTATCCGGATGTACCTTGGCGCATTCGTTGCGTCTCCGGCAGGCCTTAAAAAACTGACTCGTGAAATTTCCCGCGTAATACGAATATGATGAAATAAAAAGATTTTGCAGGTAAAAAGTTTTGGCTCCGTCCCCAAGGCTTTTTCTTGCAGGATCATCCCTTATTGCTCTGAAAAACTCGATTTTCGATGTGCCGCCACGGCCACAAAAATGAAGCTATCCGGATGTACCTTGGTGCATTCGTTGCGTCTCCGGCAGCCCTTGAAAAACTGATTCGTGAAATTCGCCGTGTAATACGAATATGATGAAATAAAAAGATTTTGCAGGGAAACAAATTTGGCCCCGTCTCCGAAGCTTTTTCTTGCAGGATCCTCCCTTATTGCTCTGAAAAACTTGATTTTCGATGTGCCGCCACGGCCACAGAAATGAAGCTATCCAGATGTACCTTGGCGCATTCGTTGCGTCTCCGGCAGCCCTTGAAAAACTGACTCGTGAAATTTCCCGTGTAATACGAATATGATGAAATAAAAAGATTTTGCAGGGAACAAATTTCGGCCCCGTCCCGAAGGCTTTTTCTTGCAGGATCCTCCCTTATTGCTCTGAAAAACTCGATTTTCGATGTGCCGTCACGGGCACAAAAACGAAGCTATCCGGATGTACCTTGGCGCAATCGTTGCGTCTCGGGCAGCCCTTGAAAAACTGACTCGCGAAATTTCCCGTGTAATACGAATATGATGAAATAAAAAGATTTTGCAGGGAACAAACTTTGGCCCCGTCCCGAAGGCTTTTTCTGGCAGGATCCTTCCTTATTGCTCTGAAAAACTCGATTTTCGATGTGCCGCCACGGCCACAAAAATGAAGCCATCCGGATGTACCTTGGCGCATTCGTTGCGTCTCCGGCAGCCCTTGAAAAACTGACTCGTGAAATTCGCCGTGTAATACGAATATGATGAAATAAAAAGGTTTTGCAGGGAAAAAATTTTGACTCCGTCCCCAAGGCTTTTTCTTGCAGGATCATCCCTTATTGCTCTGAAAAACTCGATTTTCGATGTGCCGCCACGGCCACAAAAATGAAGCTATCCGGATGTACCTTGGCGCATTCGTTGCGTCTCCGGCAGCCCTTAAAAAACTGACTCGTGAAATTTCCCGCGTAATACGAATATGATGAAATAAAAAGATTTTGCAGGTAAAAAGTTTTGGCTCCGTCCCCAAGGCTTTTTCTTGCAGGATCATGCCTTATTGCTCTGAAAAACTCGATTTTCGATGTGCCGCCACGGCCACAAAAATGAAGCTATCCGGATGTACCTTGGTGCATTCGTTGCGTCTCCGGCAGCCCTTGAAAAACTGATTCGTGAAATTCGCCGTGTAATACGAATATGATGAAATAAAAAGATTTTGCAGGGAAACAAATTTGGCCCCGTCTCCGAAGCTTTTTCTTGCAGGATCCTCCCTTATTGCTCTGAAAAACTTGATTTTCGATGTGCCGCCAAGGCCACAAAATTGAAGCTATCCAGATGTACCTTGGCGCATTCGTTGCGTCTCCGGCAGCCCTTGAAAAACTGACTCGTGAAATTTCCCGTGTAATACGAATATGATGAAATAAAAAGATTTTGCAGGGAACAAATTTCGGCCCCGTCCCGAAGGCTTTTTCTTGCAGGATCCTCCCTTATTGCTCTGAAAAACTCGATTTTCGATGTGCCGCCACGGGCACAAAAACGAAGCTATCCGGATGTACCTTGGCGCAATCGTTGCGTCTCGGGCAGCCCTTGAAAAACTGACTCGCGAAATTTCCCGTGTAATACGAATATGATGAAATAAAAAGATTTTGCAGGGAACAAACTTTGGCCCCGTCCCGAAGGCTTTTTCTGGCAGGATCCTTCCTTATTGCTCTGAAAAACTCGATTTTCGATGTGCCGCCACGGCCACAAAAATGAAGCCATCCGGATGTACCTTGGCGCATTCGTTGCGTCTCCGGCAGCCCTTGAAAAACTGACTCGTGAAATTTCCCGCGTAATACGAATATGATGAAATAAAAAGATTTTGCAGGTAAAAAGTTTTGGCTCCGTCCCCAAGGCTTTTTCTTGCAGGATCCTCCCTTATTGCTCTGAAAAACTCGATTTTTGAAGTGCCGCCACGGGCACAAAAATGGAGCTATCCGGATGTAACTTGGCGCATTCGTTGCGTCTCCGGCAGCCCTTGAAAAAGTTACGCGTGTAATTTCCCGCGTAATACGAACACGATGAAATAAAAAGATTTTGCAGGGAAAAAAGTTTGGCCCCGTCCCGAAGGCTTTCTCTTCCAGGATCCTCCCTTATTGCTCTGAAAAACTCGATTTTCGATGTGCCGCCAAGGCCACAAAAATGAAGTTATCCGGATGTACTTTGGCGCATTCGTTGCGTCTCCGGCAGCCCTTGAAAAAGTTACTCGTGTAATTTCCCGCGTAATACAAATATGATGAAATAAAAATGCTTTGCAGTGAAACAACTTTGGCTCCGTCCCCAAGGCTTTTTCTTGCAGGATCCTCCCTTATTGCACTGAAAAACTCGATTTTCGAAGTGCCGCCACGGGCACAAAAATGGAGCTATCCGGATGTACCTTGGTGCATTCGTTGCGTCTCGGGCAGCCCTTGAAAAACTGACTCGTGAAATTTCCCGTGTAATACGAATATGATGAAATAAAAAGATTTTGCAGGGAACAAATTTTGGCCCCGTCCCGAAGGCTTTTTCTTGCAGGATCCTTCCTTATTGCTCTGAAAAACTCGATATTCGATGTGCCGCCACGGCCACAAAAATGAAGCTATCCGGATGTACCTTGGCGCATTCGTTGCGTCTCCGGCAGCCCTTGAAAAAGTTACTCGTGTAATTTCCCGCGTAATACGAATATGATGAAATAAAAAGATTTTGCAGGGAAAAAAGTTTGGCCCCGTCCCGAAGGCTTTTTCTTGCAGGATCCTCCCTTATTGCTCTGAAAAACTCGATTTTCGATGTGCCGCCAAGGCCACAAAAATGAAGCTATCCGGATGTACCTTGGCGTATTCGTTGCGTCTCGGGCAGCCCTTGAAAAACTGACTCGTGAAATTTCCCGTGTAATACGAATATGATCAAATAAAAAGATTTTGCAGGGAACAAATTTTGGCCCCGTCCCGAAGGCTTTTTCTTGCAGGATCATCCCTTATTGCTCTGAAAAACTCGATTTTCGATGTGCCGCCACGGCCACAAAAATGAAGCTATCCGGATGTACCTTGGTGCATTCGTTGCGTCTCCGGCAGCCCTTGAAAAACTGATTCGTGAAATTCGCCGTGTAATACGAATATGATGAAATAAAAAGATTTTGCAGGGAAACAAATTTGGCCCCGTCTCCGAAGCTTTTTCTTGCAGGATCCTCCCTTATTGCTCTGAAAAACTTGATTTTCGATGTGCCGCCAAGGCCACAAAAATGAAGCTATCCAGATGTACCTTGGCGCATTCGTTGCGTCTCCGGCAGCCCTTGAAAAACTGACTCGTGAAATTTCCCGTGTAATACGAATATGATGAAATAAGAAGATTTTGCAGGGAACAAATTTCGGCCCCGTCCCGAAGGCTTTTTCTTGCAGGATCCTCCCTTATTGCTCTGAAAAACTCGATTTTCGATGTGCCGCCACGGGCACAAAAACGAAGCTATCCGGATGTACCTTGGCGCAATCGTTGCGTCTCGGGCAGCCCTTGAAAAACTGACTCGCGAAATTTCCCGTGTAATACGAATATGATGAAATAAAAAGATTTTGCAGGGAACAAACTTTGGCCCCGTCCCGAAGGCTTTTTCTGGCAGGATCCTTCCTTATTGCTCTGAAAAACTCGATTTTCGATGTGCCGCCACGGCCACAAAAATGAAGCCATCCGGATGTACCTTGGCGCATTCGTTGCGTCTCCGGCAGCCCTTGAAAAACTGACTCGTGAAATTTCCCGCGTAATACGAATATGATGAAATAAAAAGATTTTGCAGGGAAACAAATTTGGCCTCGTCTCCGAAGCTTTTTCTTGCAGGATCATCCCTTATTGCTCTGAAAAACTCGATTTTCGATGTGCCGCCACGGCCACAAAAAAGAAGCTATCCGGATGTAACTTGACGCATTCGTTGCGTCTCCGGCAGCCCTTGAAAAACTGACTCGCGAAATTTCCCGTGTAATACGAATATGATGAAATAAAAAGATTTTGCAGGGAACAAATTTGGCCCCGTCCCGAAGGCTTTTTCTGGCAGGATCCTTCCTTATTGCTCTGAAAAACTCGATTTTCGATGTGCCGCCACGGCCACAAAAATGAAGCTATCCGGTTGTACCTTGGCGCATTCGTCGCGTCTCGGGCAGCCCTTGAAAAATTTACTCGTGTAATTTCCCGCGTAATACGAATATGATGAAATAAAAAGATTTTGCAGGGAAACAAATTTGGCCTCGTCTCCGAAGCTTTTTCTTGCAGGATCATCCCTTATTGCTCTGAAAAACTCGATTTTCGATGTGCCGCCACGGCCACAAATATGAAGCTATCCGGATGTACCTTGGCGCAATCGTTGCGTCTCCGGCAGCCCTTGAAAAACTGACTCGTGAAATTCACCGTGTAATACGAATATGATGAAATAAAAAGATTTTGCAGGTAAAAAGTTTTGGCTCCGTCCCCAAGGCTTTTTCTTGCAGGGTCATCCCTTATTGCTCTGAAAAACTCGATTTTCGATGTGCCGCCACGGCCACAAAAATGAAGCTATCCGGATGTACCTTGGCGCATTCGTTGCGTCTCCGGCAGCCCTTGAAAAACTGACTCGTGAAATTTCCCGTGTAATACGAATATGATGAAATAAAAAGATTTTGCAGGGAACAAATTTGGCCCCGTCCCGAAGGCTTTTTCTGGCAGGATCCTTCCTTATTGCTCTGAAAAACTCGATTTTCGATGTGCCGCCACGGCCACAAAAATGAAGCTATCCGGTTGTACCTTGGCGCATTCGTCGCGTCTCGGGCAGCCCTTGAAAAATTTACTCGTGTAATTTCCCGCGTAATACGAATATGATGAAATAAAAAGATTTTGCAGGGAAACAAATTTGGCCTCGTCTCCGAAGCTTTTTCTTGCAGGATCATCCCTTATTGCTCTGAAAAACTCGATTTTCGATGTGCCGCCACGGCCACAAATATGAAGCTATCCGGATGTACCTTGGCGCAATCGTTGCGTCTCCGGCAGCCCTTGAAAAACTGACTCGTGAAATTCACCGTGTAATACGAATATGATGAAATAAAAAGATTTTGCAGGTAAAAAGTTTTGGCTCCGTCCCCAAGGCTTTTTCTTGCAGGATCATCCCTTATTGCTCTGAAAAACTCGATTTTCGATGTGCCGCCACGGCCACAAAAATGAAGCTATCCAGATGTACCTTGGCGCATTCGTTGCGTCTCCGGCAGCCCTTAAAAAACTGACTCGTGAAATTTCCCGTGTAATACGAATATGCTGAAATAAAAAGATTTTGCAGGGAACAAATTTCGGCCCCGTCCCGAAGGCTTTTTCTTGCAGGATCCTCCCTTATTGCTCTGAAAAACTCGATTTTCGATGTGCCGCCACGGGCACAAAAACGAAGCTATCCGGATGTACCTTGGCGCATTCGTTGCGTCTCGGGCAGCCCTGGAAAAACTGACTCGTGAAATTTCCCGCGTAATACGAATATGATGAAATAAAAAGATTTTGCAGGGAAACAAATTTGGCCCCGTCTCCGAAGCTTTTTCTTGCAGGATCCTCCCTTATTGCTCTGAAAAACTTGATTTTCGATGTGCCGCCAAGGCCACAAAAATGAAGCTATCCAGATGTACCTTGGCGCATTCGTTGCGTCTCCGGCAGCCCTTGAAAAACTGACTCGTGAAATTTCCCGTGTAATACGAATATGATGAAATAAAAAGATTTTGCAGGTAAAAAGTTTTGGCTCCGTCCCCAAGGCTTTTTCTTGCAGGATTATCCCGTTTTGCTCTGAAAAACTCGATTTTCGATGTGCCGCCACGGCCACAAAAATGAAGCTATCCGGATGTACCTTGGTGCATTCGTTGCGTCTCCGGCAGCCCTTGAAAAACTGACTCGTGAAATTCACCGTGTAATACGAATATGATGAAATAAAAAGATTTTGCAGGGAACAAATTTTGGCTCCGTCCCCAAGGCTTTTTCTTGCAGGATCATCCCTTATTGCTCTGAAAAACTCGATTTTCGATGTGCCGCCACGGCCACAAAAAAGAAGCTATCCGGATGTAACTTGACGCATTCGTTGCGTCTCCGGCAGCCCTTGAAAAACTGACTCGCGAAATTTCCCGTGTAATACGAATATGATGAAATAAAAAGATTTTGCAGGGAACAAATTTGGCCCCGTCCCGAAGGCTTTTTCTGGCAGGATCCTTCCTTATTGCACTGAAAAACTCGATTTTCGAAGTGCCGCCACGGGCACAAAAATGGAGCTATCCGGATGTACCTTGGCGCATTCGTTGCGTCTCCGGCAGCCCTTGAAAAAGTGACTCGTGAAATTTCCCGCGTAATACGAATATGATGAAATAAAAAGGTTTTGGAGGGAAACAAATTTGGCGCCGTCCCCGAGGCTCTTTAATGCACGTCCCTCCCTTATTGCTCTGAAAAACTCGATTTTCGATGTCCCGCCACGGCCACAAAAATGAAGCTATCCGGATGTACCTTGGTGCATTCGTTGCGTCTCCGGCAGCCCTTGAAAAACTGACTCGTGAAATTCGCCGTGTAATACGAAAATGATGAAATAAAAAGATTTTGCAGGGAAAAAATTTTTGCTCCGTCCCCAAGGCTTTTTCTTGCAGGATCATCCCTTATTGCTCTGAAAAACTCGATTTTCGATGTGCCGCCACGGCCACAAAAAAGAAGCTATCCGGATGTAACTTGACGCATTCGTTGCGTCTCCGGCAGCCCTTGAAAAACTGACTCGCGAAATTTCCCGTGTAATACGAATATGATGAAATAAAAAGATTTTGCAGGGAACAAATTTGGCCCCGTCCCGAAGGCTTTTTCTGGCAGGATCCTTCCTTATTGCTCTGAAAAACTCGATTTTCGATGTGCCGCCACGGCCACAAAAATGAAGCTATCCGGATGTACCTTGGCGCATTCGTTGCGTCTCCGGCAGCCCTTGAAAAACTGACTCGTGAAATTTCCCGCGTAATACGAATATGATGAAATAAAAAGATTTTGCAGGTAAAAAGTTTTGGCTCCGTCCCCAAGGCTTTTTCTTGCAGGATCATCCCTTATTGCTCTGAAAAACTCGATTTTCGAAGTGCCGCCACGGGCACAAAAATGGAGCTATCCGGATGTACCTTGGTGCATTCGTTGCGTCTCGGGCAGCCCTTGAAAAACTGACTCGTGAAATTTCCCGTGTAATACGAATATGATGAAATAAAAAGATTTTGCAGGGAACAAATTTTGGCCCCGTCCCGCAGGCTTTTTCTTGCAGGATCCTTCCTTATTGCTCTGAAAAACTCGATATTCGATGTGCCGCCACGGCCACAAAAATGAAGCTATCCGGATGTACCTTGGCGCATTCGTTGCGTCTCCGGCAGGCCTTAAAAAACTGACTCGTGAAATTTCCCGCGTAATACGAATATGATGAAATAAAAAGATTTTGCAGGTAAAAAGTTTTGGCTCCGTCCCCAAGGCTTTTTCTTGCAGGATCATCCCTTATTGCTCTGAAAAACTCGATTTTCGATGTGCCGCCACGGCCACAAAAATGAAGCTATCCGGATGTACCTTGGTGCATTCGTTGCGTCTCCGGCAGCCCTTGAAAAACTGATTCGTGAAATTCGCCGTGTAATACGAATATGATGAAATAAAAAGATTTTGCAGGGAAACAAATTTGGCCCCGTCTCCGAAGCTTTTTCTTGCAGGATCCTCCCTTATTGCTCTGAAAAACTTGATTTTCGATGTGCCGCCACGGCCACAGAAATGAAGCTATCCAGATGTACCTTGGCGCATTCGTTGCGTCTCCGGCAGCCCTTGAAAAACTGACTCGTGAAATTTCCCGTGTAATACGAATATGATGAAATAAAAAGATTTTGCAGGGAACAAATTTCGGCCCCGTCCCGAAGGCTTTTTCTTGCAGGATCCTCCCTTATTGCTCTGAAAAACTCGATTTTCGATGTGCCGTCACGGGCACAAAAACGAAGCTATCCGGATGTACCTTGGCGCAATCGTTGCGTCTCGGGCAGCCCTTGAAAAACTGACTCGCGAAATTTCCCGTGTAATACGAATATGATGAAATAAAAAGATTTTGCAGGGAACAAACTTTGGCCCCGTCCCGAAGGCTTTTTCTGGCAGGATCCTTCCTTATTGCTCTGAAAAACTCGATTTTCGATGTGCCGCCACGGCCACAAAAATGAAGCCATCCGGATGTACCTTGGCGCATTCGTTGCGTCTCCGGCAGCCCTTGAAAAACTGACTCGTGAAATTCGCCGTGTAATACGAATATGATGAAATAAAAAGGTTTTGCAGGGAAAAAATTTTGACTCCGTCCCCAAGGCTTTTTCTTGCAGGATCATCCCTTATTGCTCTGAAAAACTCGATTTTCGATGTGCCGCCACGGCCACAAAAATGAAGCTATCCGGATGTACCTTGGCGCATTCGTTGCGTCTCCGGCAGCCCTTAAAAAACTGACTCGTGAAATTTCCCGCGTAATACGAATATGATGAAATAAAAAGATTTTGCAGGTAAAAAGTTTTGGCTCCGTCCCCAAGGCTTTTTCTTGCAGGATCATGCCTTATTGCTCTGAAAAACTCGATTTTCGATGTGCCGCCACGGCCACAAAAATGAAGCTATCCGGATGTACCTTGGTGCATTCGTTGCGTCTCCGGCAGCCCTTGAAAAACTGATTCGTGAAATTCGCCGTGTAATACGAATATGATGAAATAAAAAGATTTTGCAGGGAAACAAATTTGGCCCCGTCTCCGAAGCTTTTTCTTGCAGGATCCTCCCTTATTGCTCTGAAAAACTTGATTTTCGATGTGCCGCCAAGGCCACAAAATTGAAGCTATCCAGATGTACCTTGGCGCATTCGTTGCGTCTCCGGCAGCCCTTGAAAAACTGACTCGTGAAATTTCCCGTGTAATACGAATATGATGAAATAAAAAGATTTTGCAGGGAACAAATTTCGGCCCCGTCCCGAAGGCTTTTTCTTGCAGGATCCTCCCTTATTGCTCTGAAAAACTCGATTTTCGATGTGCCGCCACGGGCACAAAAACGAAGCTATCCGGATGTACCTTGGCGCAATCGTTGCGTCTCGGGCAGCCCTTGAAAAACTGACTCGCGAAATTTCCCGTGTAATACGAATATGATGAAATAAAAAGATTTTGCAGGGAACAAACTTTGGCCCCGTCCCGAAGGCTTTTTCTGGCAGGATCCTTCCTTATTGCTCTGAAAAACTCGATTTTCGATGTGCCGCCACGGCCACAAAAATGAAGCCATCCGGATGTACCTTGGCGCATTCGTTGCGTCTCCGGCAGCCCTTGAAAAACTGACTCGTGAAATTTCCCGCGTAATACGAATATGATGAAATAAAAAGATTTTGCAGGTAAAAAGTTTTGGCTCCGTCCCCAAGGCTTTTTCTTGCAGGATCCTCCCTTATTGCTCTGAAAAACTCGATTTTTGAAGTGCCGCCACGGGCACAAAAATGGAGCTATCCGGATGTAACTTGGCGCATTCGTTGCGTCTCCGGCAGCCCTTGAAAAAGTTACGCGTGTAATTTCCCGCGTAATACGAACACGATGAAATAAAAAGATTTTGCAGGGAAAAAAGTTTGGCCCCGTCCCGAAGGCTTTCTCTTCCAGGATCCTCCCTTATTGCTCTGAAAAACTCGATTTTCGATGTGCCGCCAAGGCCACAAAAATGAAGTTATCCGGATGTACTTTGGCGCATTCGTTGCGTCTCCGGCAGCCCTTGAAAAAGTTACTCGTGTAATTTCCCGCGTAATACAAATATGATGAAATAAAAATGCTTTGCAGTGAAACAACTTTGGCTCCGTCCCCAAGGCTTTTTCTTGCAGGATCCTCCCTTATTGCACTGAAAAACTCGATTTTCGAAGTGCCGCCACGGGCACAAAAATGGAGCTATCCGGATGTACCTTGGTGCATTCGTTGCGTCTCGGGCAGCCCTTGAAAAACTGACTCGTGAAATTTCCCGTGTAATACGAATATGATGAAATAAAAAGATTTTGCAGGGAACAAATTTTGGCCCCGTCCCGAAGGCTTTTTCTTGCAGGATCCTTCCTTATTGCTCTGAAAAACTCGATATTCGATGTGCCGCCACGGCCACAAAAATGAAGCTATCCGGATGTACCTTGGCGCATTCGTTGCGTCTCCGGCAGCCCTTGAAAAAGTTACTCGTGTAATTTCCCGCGTAATACGAATATGATGAAATAAAAAGATTTTGCAGGGAAAAAAGTTTGGCCCCGTCCCGAAGGCTTTTTCTTGCAGGATCCTCCCTTATTGCTCTGAAAAACTCGATTTTCGATGTGCCGCCAAGGCCACAAAAATGAAGCTATCCGGATGTACCTTGGCGTATTCGTTGCGTCTCGGGCAGCCCTTGAAAAACTGACTCGTGAAATTTCCCGTGTAATACGAATATGATCAAATAAAAAGATTTTGCAGGGAACAAATTTTGGCCCCGTCCCGAAGGCTTTTTCTTGCAGGATCATCCCTTATTGCTCTGAAAAACTCGATTTTCGATGTGCCGCCACGGCCACAAAAATGAAGCTATCCGGATGTACCTTGGTGCATTCGTTGCGTCTCCGGCAGCCCTTGAAAAACTGATTCGTGAAATTCGCCGTGTAATACGAATATGATGAAATAAAAAGATTTTGCAGGGAAACAAATTTGGCCCCGTCTCCGAAGCTTTTTCTTGCAGGATCCTCCCTTATTGCTCTGAAAAACTTGATTTTCGATGTGCCGCCAAGGCCACAAAAATGAAGCTATCCAGATGTACCTTGGCGCATTCGTTGCGTCTCCGGCAGCCCTTGAAAAACTGACTCGTGAAATTTCCCGTGTAATACGAATATGATGAAATAAGAAGATTTTGCAGGGAACAAATTTCGGCCCCGTCCCGAAGGCTTTTTCTTGCAGGATCCTCCCTTATTGCTCTGAAAAACTCGATTTTCGATGTGCCGCCACGGGCACAAAAACGAAGCTATCCGGATGTACCTTGGCGCAATCGTTGCGTCTCGGGCAGCCCTTGAAAAACTGACTCGCGAAATTTCCCGTGTAATACGAATATGATGAAATAAAAAGATTTTGCAGGGAACAAACTTTGGCCCCGTCCCGAAGGCTTTTTCTGGCAGGATCCTTCCTTATTGCTCTGAAAAACTCGATTTTCGATGTGCCGCCACGGCCACAAAAATGAAGCCATCCGGATGTACCTTGGCGCATTCGTTGCGTCTCCGGCAGCCCTTGAAAAACTGACTCGTGAAATTTCCCGCGTAATACGAATATGATGAAATAAAAAGATTTTGCAGGGAAACAAATTTGGCCTCGTCTCCGAAGCTTTTTCTTGCAGGATCATCCCTTATTGCTCTGAAAAACTCGATTTTCGATGTGCCGCCACGGCCACAAAAAAGAAGCTATCCGGATGTAACTTGACGCATTCGTTGCGTCTCCGGCAGCCCTTGAAAAACTGACTCGCGAAATTTCCCGTGTAATACGAATATGATGAAATAAAAAGATTTTGCAGGGAACAAATTTGGCCCCGTCCCGAAGGCTTTTTCTGGCAGGATCCTTCCTTATTGCTCTGAAAAACTCGATTTTCGATGTGCCGCCACGGCCACAAAAATGAAGCTATCCGGTTGTACCTTGGCGCATTCGTCGCGTCTCGGGCAGCCCTTGAAAAATTTACTCGTGTAATTTCCCGCGTAATACGAATATGATGAAATAAAAAGATTTTGCAGGGAAACAAATTTGGCCTCGTCTCCGAAGCTTTTTCTTGCAGGATCATCCCTTATTGCTCTGAAAAACTCGATTTTCGATGTGCCGCCACGGCCACAAATATGAAGCTATCCGGATGTACCTTGGCGCAATCGTTGCGTCTCCGGCAGCCCTTGAAAAACTGACTCGTGAAATTCACCGTGTAATACGAATATGATGAAATAAAAAGATTTTGCAGGTAAAAAGTTTTGGCTCCGTCCCCAAGGCTTTTTCTTGCAGGGTCATCCCTTATTGCTCTGAAAAACTCGATTTTCGATGTGCCGCCACGGCCACAAAAATGAAGCTATCCGGATGTACCTTGGCGCATTCGTTGCGTCTCCGGCAGCCCTTGAAAAACTGACTCGTGAAATTTCCCGTGTAATACGAATATGATGAAATAAAAAGATTTTGCAGGGAACAAATTTGGCCCCGTCCCGAAGGCTTTTTCTGGCAGGATCCTTCCTTATTGCTCTGAAAAACTCGATTTTCGATGTGCCGCCACGGCCACAAAAATGAAGCTATCCGGTTGTACCTTGGCGCATTCGTCGCGTCTCGGGCAGCCCTTGAAAAATTTACTCGTGTAATTTCCCGCGTAATACGAATATGATGAAATAAAAAGATTTTGCAGGGAAACAAATTTGGCCTCGTCTCCGAAGCTTTTTCTTGCAGGATCATCCCTTATTGCTCTGAAAAACTCGATTTTCGATGTGCCGCCACGGCCACAAATATGAAGCTATCCGGATGTACCTTGGCGCAATCGTTGCGTCTCCGGCAGCCCTTGAAAAACTGACTCGTGAAATTCACCGTGTAATACGAATATGATGAAATAAAAAGATTTTGCAGGTAAAAAGTTTTGGCTCCGTCCCCAAGGCTTTTTCTTGCAGGATCATCCCTTATTGCTCTGAAAAACTCGATTTTCGATGTGCCGCCACGGCCACAAAAATGAAGCTATCCAGATGTACCTTGGCGCATTCGTTGCGTCTCCGGCAGCCCTTAAAAAACTGACTCGTGAAATTTCCCGTGTAATACGAATATGCTGAAATAAAAAGATTTTGCAGGGAACAAATTTCGGCCCCGTCCCGAAGGCTTTTTCTTGCAGGATCCTCCCTTATTGCTCTGAAAAACTCGATTTTCGATGTGCCGCCACGGGCACAAAAACGAAGCTATCCGGATGTACCTTGGCGCATTCGTTGCGTCTCGGGCAGCCCTGGAAAAACTGACTCGTGAAATTTCCCGCGTAATACGAATATGATGAAATAAAAAGATTTTGCAGGGAAACAAATTTGGCCCCGTCTCCGAAGCTTTTTCTTGCAGGATCCTCCCTTATTGCTCTGAAAAACTTGATTTTCGATGTGCCGCCAAGGCCACAAAAATGAAGCTATCCAGATGTACCTTGGCGCATTCGTTGCGTCTCCGGCAGCCCTTGAAAAACTGACTCGTGAAATTTCCCGTGTAATACGAATATGATGAAATAAAAAGATTTTGCAGGTAAAAAGTTTTGGCTCCGTCCCCAAGGCTTTTTCTTGCAGGATTATCCCGTTTTGCTCTGAAAAACTCGATTTTCGATGTGCCGCCACGGCCACAAAAATGAAGCTATCCGGATGTACCTTGGTGCATTCGTTGCGTCTCCGGCAGCCCTTGAAAAACTGACTCGTGAAATTCACCGTGTAATACGAATATGATGAAATAAAAAGATTTTGCAGGGAACAAATTTTGGCTCCGTCCCCAAGGCTTTTTCTTGCAGGATCATCCCTTATTGCTCTGAAAAACTCGATTTTCGATGTGCCGCCACGGCCACAAAAAAGAAGCTATCCGGATGTAACTTGACGCATTCGTTGCGTCTCCGGCAGCCCTTGAAAAACTGACTCGCGAAATTTCCCGTGTAATACGAATATGATGAAATAAAAAGATTTTGCAGGGAACAAATTTGGCCCCGTCCCGAAGGCTTTTTCTGGCAGGATCCTTCCTTATTGCACTGAAAAACTCGATTTTCGAAGTGCCGCCACGGGCACAAAAATGGAGCTATCCGGATGTACCTTGGCGCATTCGTTGCGTCTCCGGCAGCCCTTGAAAAAGTGACTCGTGAAATTTCCCGCGTAATACGAATATGATGAAATAAAAAGGTTTTGGAGGGAAACAAATTTGGCGCCGTCCCCGAGGCTCTTTAATGCACGTCCCTCCCTTATTGCTCTGAAAAACTCGATTTTCGATGTCCCGCCACGGCCACAAAAATGAAGCTATCCGGATGTACCTTGGTGCATTCGTTGCGTCTCCGGCAGCCCTTGAAAAACTGACTCGTGAAATTCGCCGTGTAATACGAAAATGATGAAATAAAAAGATTTTGCAGGGAAAAAATTTTTGCTCCGTCCCCAAGGCTTTTTCTTGCAGGATCATCCCTTATTGCTCTGAAAAACTCGATTTTCGATGTGCCGCCACGGCCACAAAAAAGAAGCTATCCGGATGTAACTTGACGCATTCGTTGCGTCTCCGGCAGCCCTTGAAAAACTGACTCGCGAAATTTCCCGTGTAATACGAATATGATGAAATAAAAAGATTTTGCAGGGAACAAATTTGGCCCCGTCCCGAAGGCTTTTTCTGGCAGGATCCTTCCTTATTGCTCTGAAAAACTCGATTTTCGATGTGCCGCCACGGCCACAAAAATGAAGCTATCCGGATGTACCTTGGCGCATTCGTTGCGTCTCCGGCAGCCCTTGAAAAACTGACTCGTGAAATTTCCCGCGTAATACGAATATGATGAAATAAAAAGATTTTGCAGGTAAAAAGTTTTGGCTCCGTCCCCAAGGCTTTTTCTTGCAGGATCATCCCTTATTGCTCTGAAAAACTCGATTTTCGATGTGCCGCCACGGCCACAAAAATGAAGCTATCCGGATGTACCTTGGCGCATTCGTCGCGTCTCGGGCAGCCCTTGAAAAATTTACTCGTGTAATTTCCCGCGTAATACGAATATGATGAAATAAAAAGATTTTGCAGGGAAACAAATTTGGCTTCGTCTCCGAAGCTTTTTCTTGCAGGATCATCCCTTATTGCTCTGAAAAACTCGATTTTCGATGTGCCGCCACGGCCACAAATATGAAGCTATCCGGATGTACCTTGGCGCAATCGTTGCGTCTCCGGCAGCCCTTGAAAAACTGACTCGTGAAATTCACCGTGTAATACGAATATGATGAAATAAAAACATTTTGCAGGTAAAAAGTTTTGGCTCCGTCCCCAAGGCTTTTTCTTGCAGGATCATCCCTTATTGCTCTGAAAAACTCGATTTTCGATGTGCCGCCACGGCCACAAAAATGAAGCTATCCGGATGTACCTTGGCGCATTCGTTGCGTCTCCGGCAGCCCTTGAAAAACTGACTCGTGAAATTTCCCGCGTAATACGAATATGATGAAATAAAAAGGTTTTGGAGGGAACAAATTTTGGCCCCGTCCCGAAGGCTTTTTCTTGCAGGATCCTTCCTTATTGCTCTGAAAAACTCGATTTTCGATGTGCCGCCACGGGCACAAAAATGGAGCTATCCGGATGTACCTTGGCGCATTCGTTGCGTCTCCGGCAGCCCTTGAAAAAGTGACTCGTGAAATTTCCCGCGTAATACGAATATGATGAAATAAAAAGGTTTTGGAGGGAAACAAATTTGGCGCCGTCCCCGAGGCTCTTTAATGCACGTCCCTCCCTTATTGCTCTGAAAAACTCGATTTTCGATGTCCCGCCACGGCCACAAAAATGAAGCTATCCGGATGTACCTTGGTGCATTCGTTGCGTCTCCGGCAGCCCTTGAAAAACTGACTCGTGAAATTCGCCGTGTAATACGAATATGATGAAATAAAAAGATTTTGCAGGGAACAAATTTGGCCCCGTCCCGAAGGCTTTTTCTGGCAGGATCCATCCTTATTGCTTTGAAAAACTCGATTTTCGATGTGCCGCCCCGGCCACAAAAATGAAGCTATCCGGATGTACCTTGGCGCATTCGTTGCGTCTCCGGCAGCCCTTGAAAAACTGACTCGTGAAATTTCCCGTGTAATACGAATATGATGAAATAAAAAGATTTTGCAGGGAACAAATTTCGGCCCCGTCCCGAAGGCTTTTTCTTGCAGGATCCTCCCTTATTGCTCTGAAAAACTCGATTTTCGATGTGCCGCCACGGGCACAAAAACCAAGCTATCCGGATGTACCTTGGCGCATTCGTTGCGTCTCGGGCAGCCCTTGAAAAACTGACTCGTGAAATTTCCCGCGTAATACGAATATGATGAAATAAAACGATTTTGCAGGGAAACAAATTTGGCCCCGTCTCCGAAGCTTTTTCTTGCAGGATCCTCCCTTATTGCTCTGAAAAACTTGATTTTCGATGTGCCGCCAAGGCCACAAAAATGAAGCTATCCAGATGTACCTTGGCGCATTCGTTGCGTTTCCGGCAGCCCTTGAAAAACTGACTCGTGAAATTCGCCGTGTAATACGAATATGATGAAATAAAAAGATTTTGCAGGGAAAAAATTTTGGCTCCATCCCCAAGGCTTTTTCTTGCAGGATCATCCCTTATTGCTCTGAAAAACTCGATTTTCGATGTGCCGCCACGGGCACAAAAACGAAGCTATCCGGATGTACCTTGGCGCATTCGTTGCGTCTCGGGCAGCCCTGGAAAAACTGACTCGTGAAATTTCCCGCGTAATACGAATGTGATGAAATAAAAAGATTTTGCAGGGAAACAAATTTGGCCCCGTCTCCGAAGCTTTTTCTTGCAGGATCCTCCCTTATTGCTCTGAAAAACTTGATTTTCGATGTGCCGCCAAGGCCACAAAAATGAAGCTATCCAGATGTACCTTGGCGCATTCGTTGCGTCTCCGGCAGCCCTTGAAAAACTGACTCGTGAAATTTCCCGTGTAATACGAATATGATGAAATAAAAAGATTTTGCAGGTAAAAAGTTTTGGCTCCGTCCCCAAGGCTTTTTCTTGCAGGATTATCCCGTATTGCTCTGAAAAACTCGATTTTCGATGTGCCGCCACGGCCACAAAAATGAAGCTATCCGGATGTACCTTGGTGCATTCGTTGCGTCTCCGGCAGCCCTTGAAAAACTGACTCGTGAAATTCACCGTGTAATACGAATATGATGAAATAAAAAGATTTTGCAGGGAACAAATTTTGGCTCCGTCCCCAAGGCTTTTTCTTGCAGGATCATCCCTTATTGCTCTGAAAAACTCGATTTTCGATGTGCCGCCACGGCCACAAAAAAGAAGCTATCCGGATGTAACTTGACGCATTCGTTGCGTCTCCGGCAGCCCTTGAAAAACTGACTCGTGAAATTCACCGTGTAATACGAATATGATGAAATAAAAAGATTTTGCAGGGAACAAATTTTGGCTCCGTCCCCAAGGCTTTTTCTTGCAGGATCATCCCTTATTACTCTGAAAAACTCGATTTTCGATGTGCCGCCACGGCCACAAAAATGAAGCTATCCGGATGTACCTTGGTGCATTCGTTGCGTCTCCGGCAGCCCTTGAAAAACTGACTCGTGAAATTCGCCGTGTAATACGAAAATGATGAAATAAAAAGATTTTGCAGGGAAAACATTTTTGCTCCGTCCTCAAGGCTTTTTCTTGCAGGATCATCCCTTATTGCTCTGAAAAACTCGATTTTCGATGTGCCGCCACGGCCACAAAAAAGAAGCTATCCGGATGTAACTTGACGCATTCGTTGCGTCTCCGGCAGCCCTTGAAAAACTGACTCGCGAAATTTCCCGTGTAATACGAATATGATGAAATAAAAAGATTTTGCAGGGAACAAATTTGGCCCCGTCCCGAAGGCTTTTTCTGGCAGGATCCTTCCTTATTGCTCTGAAAAACTCGATTTTCGATGTGCCGCCACGGCCACAAAAATGAAGCTATCCGGATGTACCTTGGCGCATTCGTTGCGTCTCCGGCAGCCCTTGAAAAACTGACTCGTGAAATTTCCCGCGTAATACGAATATGATGAAATAAAAAGATTTTGCAGGTAAAAAGTTTTGGCTCCGTCCCCAAGGCTTTTTCTTGCAGGATTATCCCGTATTGCTCTGAAAAACTCGATTTTCGATGTGCCGCCACGGCCACAAAAATGAAGCTATCCGGATGTACCTTGGTGCATTCGTTGCGTCTCCGGCAGCCCTTGAAAAACTGACTCGTGAAATTCACCGTGTAATACGAATATGATGAAATAAAAAGATTTTGCAGGGAACAAATTTTGGCTCCGTCCCCAAGGCTTTTTCTTGCAGGATCATCCCTTATTGCTCTGAAAAACTCGATTTTCGATGTGCCGCCACGGCCACAAAAAAGAAGCTATCCGGATGTAACTTGACGCATTCGTTGCGTCTCCGGCAGCCCTTGAAAAACTGACTCGTGAAATTCACCGTGTAATACGAATATGATGAAATAAAAAGATTTTGCAGGGAACAAATTTTGGCTCCGTCCCCAAGGCTTTTTCTTGCAGGATCATCCCTTATTACTCTGAAAAACTCGATTTTCGATGTGCCGCCACGGCCACAAAAATGAAGCTATCCGGATGTACCTTGGTGCATTCGTTGCGTCTCCGGCAGCCCTTGAAAAACTGACTCGTGAAATTCGCCGTGTAATACGAAAATGATGAAATAAAAAGATTTTGCAGGGAAAACATTTTTGCTCCGTCCTCAAGGCTTTTTCTTGCAGGATCATCCCTTATTGCTCTGAAAAACTCGATTTTCGATGTGCCGCCACGGCCACAAAAAAGAAGCTATCCGGATGTAACTTGACGCATTCGTTGCGTCTCCGGCAGCCCTTGAAAAACTGACTCGCGAAATTTCCCGTGTAATACGAATATGATGAAATAAAAAGATTTTGCAGGGAACAAATTTGGCCCCGTCCCGAAGGCTTTTTCTGGCAGGATCCTTCCTTATTGCTCTGAAAAACTCGATTTTCGATGTGCCGCCACGGCCACAAAAATGAAGCTATCCGGATGTACCTTGGCGCATTCGTTGCGTCTCCGGCAGCCCTTGAAAAACTGACTCGTGAAATTTCCCGCGTAATACGAATATGATGAAATAAAAAGATTTTGCAGGTAAAAAGTTTTGGCTCCGTCCCCAAGGCTTTTTCTTGCAGGATCATCCCTTATTGCTCTGAAAAACTCGATTTTCAATGTGCCGCCACGGCCACAAAAATGAAGCTATCCGGATGTACCTTGGCGCATTCGTTGCGTCTCCGGCAGCCCTTGAAAAACTGACTCGTGAAATTTCCCGCGTAATACGAATATGATGAAATAAAAAGGTTTTGGAGGGAACAAATTTTGGCCCCGTCCCGAAGGCTTTTTCTTGCAGGATCCTTCCTTATTGCTCTGAAAAACTCGATTTTCGATGTGCCGCTACGGCCACAAAAATGAAGCTATCCGGATGTACCTTGGTGCATTCGTTGCGTCTCCGGCAGCCCTTGAAAAACTGACTCGTGAAATTCGCCGTGTAATACGAATATGATGAAATAAAAACATTTTGCAGGGAAACAATTTTGGCTCCGTCCCCAAGGCTTTTTCTTGCAGGATCATCCCTTATTGCTCTGAAAAACTCGATTTTCGATGTGCCGCCACGGCCACAAAAATGAAGCTATCCGGATGTAACTTGACGCATTCGTTGCCTCTCCGGCAGCCCTTGAAAAACTGACTCGCGAAATTTCCCGTGTAATACGAATATGATGAAATAAAAAGATTTTGCAGGGAACAAATTTGGCCCCGTCCCGAAGGCTTTTTCTGGCAGGATCCATCCTTATTGCTTTGAAAAACTCGATTTTCGATGTGCCGCCCCGGCCACAAAAATGAAGCTATCCGGATGTACCTTGGCGCATTCGTTGCGTCTCCGGCAGCCCTTGAAAAACTGACTCGTGAAATTTCCCGTGTAATACGAATATGATGAAATAAAAAGATTTTGCAGGGAACAAATTTCGGCCCCGTCCCGAAGGCTTTTTCTTGCAGGATCCTCCCTTATTGCTCTGAAAAACTCGATTTTCGATGTGCCGCCACGGGCACAAAAACGAAGCTATCCGGATGTACCTTGGCGCATTCGTTGCGTCTCGGGCAGCCCTTGAAAAACTGACTCGTGAAATTTCCCGCGTAATACGAATATGATGAAATAAAAAGATTTTGCAGGGAAACAAATTTGGCCCCGTCTCCGAAGCTTTTTCTTGCAGGATCCTCCCTTATTGCTCTGAAAAACTTGATTTTCGATGTGCCGCCAAGGCCACAAAAATGAAGCTATCCAGATGTACCTTGGCGCATTCGTTGCGTCTCCGGCAGCCCTTGAAAAACTGACTCGTGAAATTCGCCGTGTAATACGAATATGATGAAATAAAAAGATTTTGCAGGGAAAAAATTTTGGCTCCATCCCCAAGGCTTTTTCTTGCAGGATCATCCCTTATTGCTCTGAAAAACTCGATTTTCGATGTGCCGCCACGGCCACAAAAATGAAGCTATCCGGATGTAACTTGACGCATTCGTTGCCTCTCCGGCAGCCCTTGAAAAACTGACTCGCGAAATTTCCCGTGTAATACGAATATGATGAAATAAAAAGATTTTGCAGGGAAACAAATTTGGCCCCGTCTCCGAAGCTTTTTCTTGCAGGATCCTCCCTTATTGCTCTGAAAAACTTGATTTTCGATGTGCCGCCAAGGCCACAAAAATGAAGCTATCCAGATGTACCTTGGCGCATTCGTTGCGTCTCCGGCAGCCCTTGAAAAACTGACTCGTGAAATTTCCCGTGTAATACGAATATGATGAAATAAAAAGATTTTGCAGGGAACAAATTTCGGCCCCGTCCCGAAGGCTTTTTCTTGCAGGATCCTCCCTTATTGCTCTGAAAAACTCGATTTTCGATGTGCCGCCACGGGCACAAAAATGAAGCTATCCGGATGTACCTTGGCGCATTCGTTGCGTCTCGGGCAGCCCTTGAAAAAGTTACTCGTGTAATTTCCCGCGTAATACGAATATGATGAAATAAAAAGATTTTGCAGGGAAAAAATTTTTGCTCCGTCCCCAAGGCTTTTTCTTGCAGGATCATCCCTTATTGCTCTGAAAAACTCGATTTTCGATGTGCCGCCACGGCCACAAAAATGAAGCTATCCGGATGTAACTTGACGCATTCGTTGCGTCTCCGGCAGCCCTTGAAAAACTGACTCGCGAAATTTCCCGTGTAATACGAATATGATGAAATAAAAAGATTTTGCAGGGAACAAATTTGGCCCCGTCCCGAAGGCTTTTTCTGGCAGGATCCTTCCTTATTGCTCTGAAAAACTCGATTTTCGATGTGCCGCCACGGCCACAAAAATGAAGCTATCCGGATGTACCTTGGCGCATTCGTTGCGTCTCCGGCAGCCCTTGAAAAACTGACTCGTGAAATTTCCCGCGTAATACGAATATGATGAAATAAAAAGATTTTGCAGGGAAACAAATTTGGCCCCGTCTCCGAAGCTTTTTCTTGCAGGATCCTCCCTTATTGCTCTGAAAAACTTGATTTTCGATGTGCCGCCAAGGCCACAAAAATGAAGCTATCCAGATGTACCTTGGCGCATTCGTTGCGTCTCCGGCAGCCCTTGAAAAACTGACTCGTGAATTTTCCCGTGTAATATGAATATGATGAAATAAAAAGATTTTGCAGGGAACAAAATTTGGCCCCGTCCCGAAGGCTTTTTCTGGCAGGATTCTTCCTTATTGCTCTGAAAAACTCGATTTTCGATGTGCCGCCACGGCCACAAAAATGAAGCCATCCGGATGTACCTTGGCGCATTCGTTGCGTCTCCGGCAGCCCTTGAAAAACTGACTCGTGAAATTTCCCGCGTAATACGAATATGATGAAATAAAAAGATTTTGCAGGTAAAAAGTTTTGGCTCCGTCCCCAAGGCTTTTCCTTGCAGGATTATCCCGTATTGCTCTGAAAAACTCGATTTTCGATGTGCCGCCACGGCCACAAAAATGAAGCTATCCGGATGTACCTTGGCGCATTCGTTGCGTCTCCGGCAGCCCTTGAAAAACTGACTCGTGAAATTCACCGTGTAATACGAATATGATGAAATAAAAAGATTTTGCAGGGAACAAATTTTGGCTCCATCCCCAAGGCTTTTTCTTGCAGGATCATCCCTTATTGCTCTGAAAAACTCGATTTTCGATGTGCCGCCACGGCCACAAAAATGAAGCTATCCGGATGTAACTTGACGCATTCGTTGCCTCTCCGGCAGCCCTTGAAAAACTGACTCGCGAAATTTCCCGTGTAATACGAATATGATGAAATAAAAAGATTTTGCAGGGAAACAAATTTGGCCCCGTCTCCGAAGCTTTTTCTTGCAGGATCCTCCCTTATTGCTCTGAAAAACTTGATTTTCGATGTGCCGCCAAGGCCACAAAAATGAAGCTATCCAGATGTACCTTGGCGCATTCGTTGCGTCTCCGGCAGCCCTTGAAAAACTGACTCGTGAAATTTCCCGTGTAATACGAATATGATGAAATAAAAAGATTTTGCAGGGAACAAATTTCGGCCCCGTCCCGAAGGCTTTTTCTTGCAGGATCCTCCCTTATTGCTCTGAAAAACTCGATTTTCGATGTGCCGCCACGGGCACAAAAACGAAGCTATCCGGATGTACCTTGGCGCATTCGTTGCGTCTCGGGCAGCCCTTGAAAAACTGACTCGTGAAATTCCCCGCGTAATACCAATATGATGAAATAAAAAGATTTTGCAGGGAAAAAATGGTGGCCCCGTCCGGAAGGTTTTTTCTTGCAGGATCCTCCCTTATTGCTCGGAAAAACTCGATTTTCGATGTGCCGCCACGGCCACAAAAATGAAGCTATCCGGATGTACCTTGGCGCATTCGTTGCGTCTCCGGCAGCCCTTGAAAAACTGACTCGTGAAATTCCCCGTGTAATACGAATATGAGGAAATAAAAAGATTTTGCAGGTTAAAAACTTTGGCTCCGTCCCCAAGGCTTTTTCTTGCAGGATCATCCCTTATTGCTCTGAAAAACTCGATTTTCAAAGTGCTGCCACGGCCACAAAAATGAAGCTATCCGAATGTACCTTGGCGCATTCGTCGCGTCTCGGGCAGCCCTTGAAAAACTGACTCTCGAAATTTCCCGTGTAATACGAATATGGTGAAATAAAAAGATTTTGCAGGGAAAAAATTTTGGACCCGTCCCGAAGGTTTTTTCTTGCAGGATCCTCCCTTATTGCTCTGAAAAACTCGATTTTCGATGCGCCGCCACGGCCACAACAATGAAGCTATCCGGATGTACCTTGGCGCATTCGTTGCGTCTCCGGCAGCCCTTGAAAAACTGACTCGTGAAATTCCCCGTGTAATACGAATATGATGAAATAAAAAGATTTTGCAGGTAACAAATTTTGGCTCCGTCCCCAAGGCTTTTTCTTGCAGGATCATCCCTTATTGCTCTGAAAAACTCGATTTTCAAAGTGCTGCCATGGCCACAAAAATGAAGCTATCCGAATGTACCTTGGCGCATTCGTCGCGTCTCGGGCAGCCCTTGAAAAACTGACTCGCGAAATTTCCCGTGTAATACGAATATGATGAAATAAAAAGATTTTGCAGGTAAAAAATTTTGGCTCCGTCCCTAAGGCTTTTTCTTGCAGGATCATCCCTTATTGCTCTGAAAAACTCGATTTTCAAAGTGCTGCCACGGCCACAAAAATGAAGCTATCCGAATGTACCTTGGCGCATTCGTCGCGTCTCGGGCAGCCCTTGAAAAACTGACTCGCGAAATTTCCCGTGTAATACGAATATGGTGAAATAAAAAGATTTTGCAGGGAAAAAATTTTGGCCCCGTCCCGAAGGTTTTTTCTTGCAGGATCCTCCCTTATTGCTCTGAAAAACTCGATTTTCGATGCGCCGCCACGGCCACAACAATGAAGCTATCCGGATGTACCTTGGCGCATTCGTTGCGTCTCGGGCAGCCCTTGAAAAACTGACTCGTGAAATTCCCCGCGTAATACGAATATGATGAAATAAAAAGATTTTGCAGGGAAACAATTTTGGCCCCGTCCCGAAGGCTTTTTCTTCGTGTTCTGTGCTGTTTGTTCTTGATTTTGTCGGGGTATTTCTACCGGGTGAATTATTTTGAGAATTTCGTTGCTCGGCATTTGAGTCTGTGTTAGGTCGTTCTTGATATTCGTTTTGGTGTTGGTCAAATGAGTTGTTTCTGTATCGGGTTTGGGAATTGTCGCTGTATTTATCTCGGGAATACTTTTTGTGTCTGTCTCGGGTTCTGTATCGGGTTTGGGAATTGTCTCTGTATTTATCTCGGGAGTAGTTTTTGTGTCTGTCGTTCGAATTATTTCTGTTTGAATAATTTGTATGGCTGTCGTTCGAGTAATTTGTGTATCTGTCGTTTGAATAATTTCTTGATCTATCGTTCGAGTTATCTGTGTATCTGTCGTTTGAATAATTTCTGTGTCTGTCGTTTGAATATCTGTCGTTTGAACGATTTCTGTATCTGTCGTTCGGGTGATTCCTGTATCTATCGTTTGAATGATTTCTGTACCTGTCATTTGAATAATTCCTGTATCTGTCGTTTGAGTTATGTTTGTGTCTGTCATTTGAGTAATTTCTGTATCTATTGTTTGGGTAATCTCTGGTGTTCAATGCTTGGGTGAAAATATGGGAGTATTGGTTTCGTCTATTTATTCAACGGGACGGTCTGGTCGGTGGATTCGATATTACGGCACGATAGAATGACATGTACATACCATGTTTCGATATGTCAATATTAAAAATTGTGGTTTTGTAATGTTAATTTGTACATTTTGTTCGTTGGTAATTGAGTGTCAACATTTTATTTTATTTTTTTTTTTTGTAAATAATATTACCAAAATCTATATTTGAAAGATTTTATTCCAAGAGAAATGCCGTTCAGAAAATGAATTTTGTTATTGTTTTTTTTTTTTTTTTTTTCAAGATTTATATTCGGAATGTGTTATAAAATTGTGTGTCGAAAAGTTGTATTTAAAGAAAAGTTATATTGAACTTGACATTCAAATTTTATGTACAATTATTGGGTATTAATTACTTCCACCGTGAACGAATATGCGATTTTTAAAGGTAACATGCAAAAGATTTTTGAGTGGAGTTGTAACGTTCCCACATTCCATTCCCACTATTCTCATCTACGCCTAATCTCCTTTCCCGCTAATCTCCAACTTTGCTTACTCCACAAGTCCCACGGTCCCTTATCACCTTCACGCGACATCCCTTCCACTCCTAAACTCTTTTCTTCCAGACTCTGTCCCAGCCTGTTCCATCATCCTAAATCAGTTCTCCTCCGACTTCCTAACCATCTAAACCTCTTTTACTTCTCCAATAAATACTAAGTACTCATCATCGAAACCATTAGCTAGTTTATTCACTCACCGCTTACCATCCCGTCACATGGTGTCAGAAGCGAGATTCGAATCACCACGCGAATCATCTCGCGAAATAAATTAATAAAGTGAAAAACAAAACATCAAAAACAATTTACACAAACGACAACAAAAGTGTAAGACCAAAAAAAACCGAGAAATACATCGGAGACATATCACACGGACACAGTCTACACTATACATTATACTCTACACAACGCACATCGAAACGAAGCAGCGAAGGAAAAAAAGAAAGAACGACACACACGCCACAACCACAGCTATACCAAACCCATCAACGCCATACACACAGACGAAGCAACGAAGAAGAAAGGACACACGCACACCAACTATCACCGAGTACGCATACCGCACACACACAACGACCGCCAGCATCTCAGCCGCTACGCGCGAGTCACCACCCAGAGCATAAGGGATCAGCTGATGCTTACGCTCACCATCGTTCTTCTGGCATTGTAAGTACACTCCACTCAAAAATCTTTTTCATGTTACCTTTAAAAATCGCATATTCGTTCACGGTGGAAGTAATTAATACAACTCATTATAAATCTACATACACAATAATTGTACATAAAATTTGAATGTCAAGTTCAATATAACTTTTCTTTAAATACAACTTTTCGACACACAATTTCTATAACACATTCCGAATATAAATCTTGAAAAAAAATCGTTTTTTTAACGACATTTGTCTTGGAATAAAATCTTTCAAATATAATTTTTGGTAATATTATTTACAAAAAAAAAACAAAACAAATTTGACACTCAATTACCAACGAACAAAATGTACAAATTAACATTACGAAACCACAATTTTTTAAATTGACATACCGAAACATGGTATGTCCATGTCATTCTATCGTGCCGTAATATCGAATCCACCGACCAGACCACCCCGTAGAATAAATAGACGAAACCCAATACTCCCATATTTTCACCCAAGCATTGAACACCAAATTATCACAATGACTGAAAATAATAATACATTCACGTTTAGAGATACATTTAAAGTTGTCCCCATATACGATGGAAAAAATATGAAAATAGAAGATTACGCTAAAACAGTTAAACGAGTCAACGAATGCCTCTCAGATGGCGAAAGATCTTAATTATTAAAAATGATTCCACTCAAACTGAACGGAATCGCACGTTCAGACGTTGATGCCAACCGTCCAAATTCCCTCGAATCACTTTTGAAAATATTTAAAAAAGCATTTAGCAAAAACAAAGATTTAGCCGATTTAGAAAACGAATTAGAATCATCCCCACAAAATTACGACGAAACGGTCATCGAATACGCAGCGAGGACGCGCGATATACTCAATAATATTATAGATAAATTATCAGACGTGTATAACACAGCTGCGCAAACAACATTTTTGGAAGCACGAATCGAAGAAGTGACAGCAAAAGCAAAAAGAGCATATGTTAGAGGATTAACACCCGCAATAGGTTCCTATTTAATTCTCCATAACGCGGAAACATCCGATAATATAATAGACAGAGCCCAAACAATAGAATATGAAATCGAAAAACAAAAGCGAATGCGTGGTACCCTTGATATTAGAAACACCGCAAGAGTTCATTTTATGGAACATACAAAACCAGGAAAATTTTGCGAACTTCATCAATCACACACACACGACACAAAAGACTGCTTCACAATAAAAAACATGGGTGAAGATAAAAACTCTTGGCGCTCACACGAAACATCCGACAGGTACCGAAATAATTCACGAGACAGATACGCTCAAAATAAAAGAAGAAACTCGAGAAACCAATACAGAGATTACTCAAACGACAGATACAGAAATCGTTCAAACGACAGATATTCAAACGACAGATACTCAAGCGACAGATACAGAAATCGTTCAAACGACAGATATTTAAACGACAGATATTCAAACGACAGACACAGAAATTATTCAAACGACAGATACAGAGATAACTCGAACGGGAGATCCAGAAATTATTCAAACGACAGATACAGAGATAACTCGAACGATAGATCAAGAAATTATTCAAATGACAGATACAGAGATTACTCGAACAACAGATATACAAATTATTCAAACAGAAATCATTCGAACGACAGACACAAAAACTACTCCCGAGATAAATACAGAGACAATTCCCAAACCCGATACAGAAACAACTCATTTGACCAACACCAAAACGAATATCAAGAACGACCTAACACAGACTCAAATGCCGAGCAACGAAATTCTCAAAATAATTCACCCGGTAGAAATACCCCGACAAAATCAAGAACAAACAGCACAGAACACATTGATACACTTTTCGAAAAAGTAGACCTAAAAAACTAAGACAACGTCTCGCGGAAAAGTGCGACACGAGACTCATTATCAGAGCACTAAAGACAGTTAAATCAGTAAAAGTAGAATTTCATGTTGTCACTGACGCATTTCCAACCCAGGAAAACGCGATACTTGGTGACGCATTTTTCAAACAGATTCCAGCCGATATATTATATACACAAAGATGCATAACTTTCCATGATCATGTTATACCATTTTCTGAACGCGAATATATCGTAATCCCACCAAAATCAAAAACAATAATGCACATAAGAATCAAAAACAATGAAATTTCAGAGGGCTATATCCCAACATATAAAACCAAAGAAGGTATACGTTATGGTGGCGCATTAGGAAAAATAACAACGGAATTGCATACTTACAAGTAATCAACCGCCAACCAAAATCAATAGAATTGGAAATTCCTGCTATAGAATTGCAACCAATCGAGATAATTTCAGAAACACCATTTAAACTTGAAACCGACATTTTTAACAATCCTCAAAACAATAACGCATCAATTTATACAAATAACGTATCCGAAAATAACGCAGAACGACTGCAAAAACTCAAATCATTACTTCATTTAGATCATCTCAATAACGAAGAGAAAGAATACATTTTGCAACTAGTCTCGGAATACCCAAAACTCTTTTTACTACCAGACGACGAACTTGGTCACACCACGATAACACAACACAAAATTCCCACGACAGACAACAAACCTATCAACACAAAACAGTACCGATTCCCACCTGTACACAAAAAAGAAATCCAAATGCAAGTCAATAATTTGTTGGAGAAAAACATCATTCAACCTTCCCTCTCCCCCTATAACTCACCAGTTTGGGTCGTACCAAAAAAGGCGGACTCACAGGGCAAAAAGAGATGGCGAATGGTTATCGATTTTCGCAAATTGAACGCGGAAACAGTATCCGACGCATATCCATTACCGAGTATCGTGGATATTCTGGACCAATTGGGCAAATCACGATACTTCTCTATTGTTGACAGCGTCTGGCTTCCATCAAATCGAAATGGACCCTAACCACAAACAAAAAACCGCATTTTCAACGGCGAACGGACATTTAGAGTTCAACCGTATGCCATTTGGGTTGAGAAATGCACCCGCAACATTCCAAAGATTGATGGATGTCGTATTATCAGGACTTCAGGGTAACGACCTGTTCGTATACCTGGACGACATTGTCATTTACGCTAATACTCTCGAAGAACACGCGACAAAATTTCGGCGTTTAGCGAAACGTTTGACCGAAGCAAGTCTAACCTTGCAAACCGATAAATGTCAATTCTTGCGAACAGAGGTTACATATCTAGGACACACAATCACGGAAGATGGTGCAAAGCCCAACAATACAATAGTAAAATCCATAACAGAATTCACAACACCAACTAACAAAAAAGGAATCAAACAATTTACAGCACTCGCAGGTTATTACAGACGATTCATTAGAGACTTTGCAAAAATCACATCACCACTAACAAAAAAATTGAAAAAAAATGTTACATTCGAATGGACAGACGAATGCCAAAAAGCATTCGAATTGCTCAAAAGGAAAATTGTAAAACGCCCAATTTTGCGTTACCCCGATTTCGAGAAACCTCTCCAAATTACACTCACCACAGACGCTTCAGACTATGCAATAGGCGCAGTTTTAAGTCAGGAACACAACAAATTCAACCACCCCGTAGCATTTTATTCAAAAACACTCTCGAAACCACAACAAGCATACGACACAATGAGGAAAGAACTTCTAGCCGTAGCTTACGCAGTAGAACATTTTCGCCCGTACTTATACGGCAGACAATTTACATTGATCACCGATAATAGAGCTTTGACATACCTAAATACTAAATCCGACTTGCCACAGTACCAAATAACCCTCAACGATTACGATTTTAAAATACAACATCAACCGGGAAAATCAAACCACGTCGCAGACGCTCTATCTAGGAACCCCATTACTGGGGCATGAGCCCATTAGACAAAGAGACAGTTCTTCAAAAGAAGAACGCCTCCCAAAAAGACCAAAACATTCACACCAACCAAATACACGACAGCGGTCTGATTCAGACGAAGAATCAGGCAACCCAACACCCAAAAAGAAACAACAAAACGAGCAAACAACAGGAAGTGAAAACGAACACGAAAACAACACACAATCTAAATCAGACCCAAAACTCGACGATGAATCCCCACAAACAGAAGAGGAAACAAATATAGGAAAAGATAGCACAGACGTCATCACAGAGACAGAAGCAACGGAGGAGGAACTCACAAAAAATATAACGACTCGGAAACGCACAAGGGACAATACGGCAAAGGAACTGAATACGAAAAACAAACGCAAACGAACAAGGATACGAGATGAAACGACCACGGAAAAATTCACACCAACAAAGAACCAAGAAGAAGCAAACGAAGAAAACAAAGGCGAAGAAGAAGTCAATGAATTAAATATAACGAATCAACGATTTGCAGATATTGATCCCAATAAAAATGGAGAAAATAAAGACAAAAGCGCAAATAAGCACAGAGGCCAACGAGCCCAGCAAACAGACGCAAATCAAAAATATCCGCAAGAATGGGAAATAGAACGCAAATCGAAAAACCAAACAGAAGAACAGGCAACGCCCAAGGATTACGGCAAGGAACAACTGGATTCCAGATCAGCGACGCATATCGGAGAAGCGACCGCTGACCAAGGAACGGAGAAAGCAATCCCGGAACCAAATTTCCGATCACCAACGAATCCAACAGAAACGGAAGATGTTCAACGAAATGCACAACCGCAAGTGCAGCCAAACTTCAGATCACCATCACCACCACGAACGTTTACAAATAAGTCAAAAAGTACCACCAACATAGGCCCATATTCACCGGAAATGACACCCGAATACTTTGATTCGTTAGCAAAGTCACCTGAAAATAATAACGACGAAGCAAATCTATCTTCTGAAGGAAATATCGGAGATAACATCAACCCTCTAGTAGAAGCACCACAGTTGCACAACACACAAGCAACAATCGAGCCAACATTTCGATCACCACCCGAAAATGTTGAACGAATCACGAGGCAAACCACTACACAAGCAGAGCCAAACAACAATTCATCGAAATCAACATCAGACAAAAACACCTCAAGTGGAAACAACCTAACAGAGGCCGACAGTGATACGCCATTTGCACCATCACAGTATTACAGAAAGAAAATGACACACAAAGAATCTTGCACCGCAACTAGAAGGACGGAAATAACGCAAGATGTAACAAACAAAAACAAAATTATCACCACACAGAAAAATATCCTAGCACGAAAAGACAATATTGCATACTTCCTACCAGCAGACTATACAATGAATACGATGATATCAGAAATTCTACAGGAAAAAGGCAGAATCAACCACCAATCACTTTTGGACTGTAACCCCCAAATTGGCGATATTCTGATTACCCGCCGAGGAATCACTTGTTATTTCACAATAATCTGTAAACAGAAATCAACAGATTCACCGACCATCACAGAAGTTCGAAATTGTTTGAAAACACTATTCGAAGTATTCAATAAATTGCAGCTAGAGACTTGTACGATCCCAAAGGACCCGAAAATTCTAAATCCGTTCGTTTGGGAATACATCAAATCATTCGTACGAGAAAAATCAACGACCTCACGTACAAGCATCACATTATGCCATGGTCTATTGTCAGTACCTCCATAACCACGCAGGAAAGATATCATCCAGGAGTTTCACAGCTCAACAATTGGTGGACATAATGGACTATCAAAAACATATAATCGAATCCTATCACAATACTACTGGAAAAGCCTCAAAAACGACATTCGAGAATTCATCAAATACTGTTTCGATTGTCAAAAGAACAAACTGGTACGAGTGAAAGATAAAGCACCAATGATCATCACCGACTCTCCAGCAGAACCGTTCGGTAAGGTCGCAATCGATATCGTTGGACCCTTACCAAAAACCACACAAGGACACGAATATATTCTGACCATTTTGAACCTTTTTAGCAAATTCGCAATAGCAATTCCATTAAAACATCAAACTTCAACGGATATCGCTAAAGCACTTACCACAGCTTTAATAACAACATTTGGTGCTCCTCGAGCGATACTGTCCGATCAAGGAAGGAACTTTATGTCTGACACATTCAAACAATTCGCTGAACTCTTTCAAATTCGACAATACAAAACAACAGCATACCATCCTAAATCAAATGGTGCATTAGAACGTTACCATCACAGCCTTGCCGAGTCCCTCAAACATTTCATTAACAACAACCGCGATTGGGACGAACTCCTTACACTTGCAACATTCTCGTATAACACAAGCACACACGAAAGTAGTGGATTCACACCATACGAACTGGTGTTCGGAAGAACTGCCCGCACACCTTCCGAATTTCCACCTCCAGAAACAACAATAACATACGATGACTACATGACAAACCTCACGAACAATTTAAAAAAGACACGACAAGCCGCATGGGAAAGACAAATCAAATTTAAAGAAAGAACAAAACGATATTACGATAAAAGAGTCACAGAACCAAAATTTGAAAAAGGACAACTAGTATTCCTCATAAAGGAACAGAGAAAAGGAAAACTCGACTCCCATTACGTAGGACCATTTAGAATCTTAGAAGTATTAGATAGACATAATATTAAGTTAGAAATTCAGGACGGCAAAACAAAAATAGTACACATAGACAAAATAAAAATGGCACATGTTACAGATGCCATACACACGCCTCAAGTGTCAACCCCTTAATAAAAATTACACAACTCGCACAAAACCCAGGACTATACTCTGAAGAACACGGTATACTACGCTCGTATCACACAACATGGACCCTCATTACCGGCGTCAACACAGATGGACTCACAACAAGACGCGAACAACTCTCCCGCAACTTATTCGCAATCCAAAGATATTGCGACATGATCACCCCACACTGCTTGGTCAGTGCTCAACTGCAGATAATGAAATCTCGATTAAAAACAATCCACAAAATATAAATAATCTTGCAAGAACTTATACCATATACTAGGAACGATAGTAATAATCATAGAGAAAAAAGAGGACTCCTAAATTTCGCAGCAAAAATACAGAAAACACTATACGGTACTTTAGACTCAGAAGATGGTGAAAGAATCTACAATGAACTTAGCATACTGGCAAATAATTCACTAGAATTAGCAGAAATTGTTAAAAACCAAACACATATCTTAAAATCAAAATTTGACCTTGACCAAAAACGCATAAAAAACATCGCAAAAATGGTAGCAAACGACATGGAACAAATTAACCATGTAATAATAACTCTAAAAAACGAAACAGACCTGCTTAGGTATAATCAAGTAGCTATAAAATACGTCACCCAAACAGATGAGGATCTAATAGAATTGGAACTAGATACAGACACACTTATGAACGCGATTCTTTTCGCAAAGACCGGTCAAATCCATCCTCAAATACTTACTACGAGACAAATCCTAGTAAGCGCACAAGCAATACAGAGAACAGTATCAAATACCGAATTTCCCGTACCACTAGATATTAAGTATATGCCAAACCTCATCTCTATATCAGATATCACAATATTCTATGCACAAGGAAGATTAATTTATGTATGTAAAGTTCCATTGCTAGACTTAACACAGTATAAGTTATACCGACATTTTTCAATCCCCATTCGTCAACCAACGTTAACCAACAATTCACGTTTTGCCTTCATCATACCAGCAATCAGCTACACAGCAATCTCGGAAAACTACGAAAAATATTTTAATCTCGAAACTTTAGCAAATTGTAAAATCACGACGTCGTATTACGTGTGCGACCAGGTCAACCCAGTCCAACAGATAGATGAAAATACTCAATGCGAAACTCAACTCTTGTCAAACCCGCAGTTTAAAAATTTGGCAATGTGCGACATTCGACTAAAAACACTCCGTCAGACCTATTGGTCCAGGATCCCAGACACAAACGCATGGCTTTTTGCAGCACCAGAAGCAGAAAGCCTTTACGTTAACTGCGATAACCATCAGTCATCCATTTACACAATCAAAAATACTGGCATCTTGAATATTACTCCGCCATGCCAAGCAAAAACTCGTACGACTCAACTGACACCGTCCATCGACATAACATCCTCAACCCAGACAAATTTCTCTACCACCTTAACACTCAACATGACAAAAATAATAGAAAATTCGATTCAAAATGATGAACACCTACTAAATATCACTGCAATCCTTCTAGAAACGGAAAAATTTATATATTCCTTGGAATCATATGCAATAAATAACGATTTAGCAAAAAACGAGATAGCACTAAAAACAGTTATGGCCAGAGCCAAAGAAATTACCAAACTACAATATATGAACGGTCGACTAACAACAGTAGAATCAGTATTCAGGTATACAGGAATATCTATCCTCTCAGTACTCACAATAACAGGAATTTGTTGGAAATTTTCCTTGTTGGGAAAAATCTCGGGAATACTTAAAGTAATTTCCTGTATGAGAAACCAGAAGAAAACACGAAAAAACCTAAACCATGTCGAGGCAACAACGAACGACGAAAATAATAAGCACTCTATCTCAAGGAATCACGATGGAAATATAACAATCATAACAACCACACCTTTAGAAATGAAACACGCACCAATTCAGGCTACATCATACTATAATCAGGATGCACGTCTTTGAGTACCACCAGGGCGAGCCTCATGCGTACTAACTACTCACAAACCTAACAGCATGCACATATCTGCACCCGCACCAATTATCAACAACGGTATTTTCCACAACCTCTAGCTACTAAAACTACTGTTAATTATGGACGCACTAAATGGATGCCCGATATGCCAAGGAGTAGTCTCAAAAAACATTATGAGCAAACATATGAAGGACTACCTAGAAAACCTGGCGACGATAGCAGCAAAAACAAAAAAACAGCACATGCATTGTCCTCCCTATCACGGCGTTTTTCCGCCCAAACGCTTAATCGCGCATATAATAGTTTGTTCCCCATATGTAATGAAACAACAAAAGGATAAATATAAATTAACCACAACCACAAGAACAACAACAACACGCATATCGAACATAACCAACACCAATACAAACTATCAGACTACGTCACGTAAACGGAAAAGGACAGACGACCCGACACTACCCAGACTCGACGGAACAATTGATCCCCCACCAATAAAAATACCGAAACACACACCAATAGTATGGGACCTACAGAAGACAGACAGCAGCGACGACTCCGACGATAGCTCAACGACATCGGAAGCATCGACAATGATACCACCATTAACAGACATACCACACATGACAACAGAAACTCTAAAGGACGCATACAAGGCCATAGGAGAGGAGCTGTTTAAAAGACTCCAACTACAATAAACATACAACTAAACGACAAGACCCACAAAACACAACACACACTCATTATACATACATACACACACTCCTATTCCAAATCATATATACTTAATCACACATACTTAACCATATATACCTAACCACGCATACGTATTTTGTTAATCATATATACTTAAGTCATATATACTTAACCACATATACCTAACCACACATACTTATTTTGTTAATCACACATACTTAAATCAGATATACTTAATCCCATATACGTACCTATTCTTAATTATACATACTTAACCATACATAATCAGCTACATATATACCTATAATTTCTTTATCGTATCTTTTTTTTAATAAAACCTTTAATTATACCTAAAACTTTATTCACTAAACCCACAAACTGAAACCCCCACAAAACAAACCAACGCATCCCAAGTAACATACCTCTTCTACTAATCAATGAGCTAATAAGGAAATTAGAATGTTCTAGCAGTTTACCAGGAAATATATACAAATAATATAACCAGGAGAAAGTAACCAGGACCGAATATATATATATATATATATTGTGACGTTGCACAATGTTATCCTCCCCCGCTGCACCAGCTCGTCCCAAAGGCAGCCGTTCCACCAACCTAAAACATAAAGTATCAGTAAGTATGTCCTTTCCTTATATTATAATTGTAACTCGTGCAAACACTTACGCGCCGCCCCGAAGAAAACTCACCATCCACCGACGAAAATCACCATCGAGAAGAGCCACAGCACCCCAGGATCACCATCATCGCCACCCGGACATCATCCCGAATAACCTAAAATAAAATAACCAAGGAACAAAAAAGGAAAAGAAGAAAGCAACCATTAAAAGAACACTCACCACCCACCGGAGAAAAATCCAACGAGGAAACCCGAACGGAACATCACCCACCGCGCACTCGTAAAATCTACAAAAGTATCTCCACATGGAAGAAAAATATCGTCTCCCGCACTCTCCAAATAAACTACCGCACATGTCACCGGCCACATCTCATCAGCTGTCCCCGAGCCATCAATCGGCGACGGTGACGCAATAACTAAGGAGATGGCAGCAGCGTCCGGCGACACCGATAGCCTTCCCACCCGTCCTACTTACCCGACACCTTATCCTACCATATCGATAAATTCTCGTTACGCCTAGTTCCCGATAGAGCCTGCCCCCAACATTGTCCCCAGAAATATCGACCCGAGTGTCGCCTCATCGATTGACCCGTGACCCGCGCGGCCAATCGTGGATCAAGGATCTCCCGTGTCTCGGCAAATCAGAGGCACGGGAGAAATTTAAGAACACCCCGGAAAATTCGCAAGTTCCGGCACGCCATGTGCCGGACACTTTGCGACGAGCGGTGTTAGAAGATAGACGTGCGACAGGAGAATATTAGAGGAATTTTGTTTGAGCGATAATTAGAGTAGAGTGCAGGTGTGAGAGAGATAGAGAGAGAGAGCGCGGCGTGAGTGAGGAAAGGACGAGGAGAATAAAAGGAAGCGAAAAAAATTACACTACGACGATCCGGCATACTCCACCAACACACGATTCGAGGAAATTTGGGAAGTACGACGAACCGGCGAGACGAAGGACCGCGAGAGAGCGACAGAGAGAGTAAGTGTTTGCACCATCGAAGTTTTGACACCGAGCTTTTTCACTTTTCTCCTTAGCCTTTACGAAAAATTTGTATTCGAGTCCTCCCCCCCATTCTTGTTCCCGGTGTAGAGTCTCCCTAAGAATTAATTACCTCCGTGAATTTTCACGGAGGAATAATCATAAGAACCGCGAAGTGGAACGGCTGTGTAGTACTAAGACGCGTTAGTTTTAAGATTTTCCCGACGGCCTTCGACCGTCCCCGCCCGTCAGAGTTCGCGTTACCCGTGTTTACGTTTTTTTTTGTATAGAGTCCCGCGTTATCTCGTTTCAGTTTCCGCACTTGGCGAAATATTATTTCAAAGATCAAAATCGTAGCCAGTGGTAATCATTAAGAGGCCATCGCGTCGGAGAACCCAACCTGAACTAACCCCCAATATTAATCCTCCCCTAGTCTTCCCAAAATAATTGTTTACACCCCCTCCCTTGTGATAAAATTTATTTTGTTATTTTTTTGTATGTAAAAATAACTGGCGCCCATCAATATTAACGGTATAAATTTTATTTATATTTCCGCCGAGATCGTCCGCCGAAGTTAATAGTACGACTTTTTATTTGTTTTCTGTGATATATAATTGTTAACTAGCGATATCTAAATAAAATACGGATTGTGATATTTTGTGAAGTCGTGTCGCCCATATTCAGTTAATTTTTTTTGTCCCCCACATTTCCCCCAGTTATTCCTTTCCCAACGGCGTGACAAATTTGGCGCCCAACGTGGGGCCCGAACAAGTTACCCCCCCCCCCCACAATTAGCGCAAACGGAGAGCAGAGGCAGCAACAATCAATAAATAACTAATTTTTTTAGAATATATTTTTTTTTAGACAACACTTCTTTTTATAGCATTTTTTTTTTGAGCTTCCCTAAATAACTACAATTTTTTTTTGAGAATACTTTTTTTTATATACAATTTTTTTTTTTGAGAATACTGTTTTCTGAGAACACCTTGGACGAATCATGACAAAATAAATAAAGTAATAAATAATAAATTCTGTTTTGAATAAAATTTATTTTCGACAACAATTTTTTTGAGGATAAAAATTTTTTTTTACAGATTTTTTTTTTGATAATAATTTTGAGAATATTTTTTTTTGAGAACGGACTTTTTTGTTTTTGTGTTTTTTTTGCGAATATCTTGTTTTTGAGAATAATTATTTTCTTTCCTTTCTTTCTTAGAAATTTTTTTTTTAGAATACAATTTTTTTTGAGAATCATTTTTTTTGGAGAATAATGTTTTTGTGAGACTACAATTTTTTTTAGAAAAGTTTTGCAAATAATTTTTGTTTACAATAATTTAAATAAATAAATAAATTAATAAATAAATAAATACTCTCTTTGAGAATGACATTTTTGAAAATATCTCTTTTTTTAATACATTTCTGAGAACACCTTTTCTGAGGAATAGATTTTTCTTTTATAAATAGTTTTTGAGAATAATAGTTTTTTTTTAAATTCTTTTTTTTTTGAGAATACAATTTTTTTTTTGGAGAATCACCTTTTTGGGGAATAATTTGTTTTCTAGAAAGTTTCTTGTGACAATATCTATTTTTTTTTGTTGACATCATATATTTTTTTTTTGAGATCACTTCTTGGAGATAGTTGTGATCTAACGTTTGGAGGATAGAATTTTGGAGAACACTTTTTTTTATATACGCTTTTCAGAGTATTTTTTTTTGTATTAGAATAATTTTGTTTGAGAATATCCTTGGCTGTCATTTAGTCGCGCCAAGCCTTCGTATTGCTGCTTCCCCCCCCCCCCCGTTTAATAGTGCCCGCCACTGGCACCCCAATTTCAATAAAAATTGGTATTGTGTTTTTTTGTATCTAGGTAATTTGAGAAATAATTTAAAGACCTCCCTTTTTGCGATATTGAGAATTTTTGTGATTACACACCGTTCCACGCCTAGGGTATATACCGTCGCTCCTATCTCGTCGCATATTGAGAACCACTGTTTGATATTTTTTTTGTGTCTATAATCTCGAGCGAATATTGTGTATGATTGTGACCCCCTTATCTGGAAATTAATCTGTGTACCCCGGCTACCATCATGGACCCCCTCGGACTGACGCTTCCTCAGACCGCCGTGACGGTGACCACCACTACCGTTACCTCCCCCATCGTCCACATTTCCCAAAGTTCACCCCAAACGTCCCCCAACCCCATCAATAGAGAGGAGCACATTTCGGAGATCCGAGCCCGAATTCTCGGAATCCGAAATGTGCGGGCCATTATTAGATTATGCCTGGTCTCTAAAATCAGTTCTCTCGGCACGGACGAAGAACTGAGAGACCGGCTAATCCGTCACGAAGTAAGACGATTATATCCGTTCCTCCCTGTAGCGTGGAGTCCTCTCGAGGACGACCCCGCAGTTCCTCTTTCGTTCGCGTTTGATGACGAACTGACGAATCCTCCCCACCACCATCCCCTACTAGACCCAACCCTCCCGCACATAGCCCCCGCTGAGTCCATCACGTCTCAGCCGACAACCCCCCTCCCCCATGACGCACCCTACCCTCCCTCCAATCCTCACCTCAGTCCTGAACGCCACCCCCAACCCCCCCAACCCCTCCCGCCGGTCGTCCGACGGACACCGGACATCCTAACTGGGAACGAAGTAGTCGCCCAGGAACAATACCATCCCCTTCCTCCCCCTCTCTACCCCCGCCGATCCACGCAAACCGTAACATTTGCACAAACCCCCGGGATACGATCCCCATCCTATCAACCCCCACCGGCATCAACAAACCCCCGTCCCCTAATACCTAACCTTCCGTATTACGACACCGAAACCCTATGGAATCCCTCCATCCCCCGTCCCTCGTTTGCCGGTCCCGCGTTGCAGAGCACGCAACTCGGTCCTCCATCCCGTACCCACAACAGACATTTAGAGCCCCCGACGTTTGAGCGCACAGGATATAATGAGTCCCGAAACTCCCGGGACGTACGCCGAGCCGACGATTGGCGGCGGTACGGTCCCAAATTCGCGGGAGGACGCAGTGAAGACGGCGAGGAGTTCCTTCGCCGTCTCCACGAATACTGTCAGGCCCGCGAATATACCGAGGCGGAGTTCCTCCGCTCCCTCCCCGAAGCTTTCATGGACGGAGCGTTGAGGTGGCACCGCCTCGAACAAGAAAACTGGGATTCATACACCGGGTTCTTATATTATTTCAGAACCCGGTACGGAATCGAAGCATGCCAAGAGAAGATCCGACAGGAAATTGGCATGCGGACCCAGGGTCCGGATGAACCGTGTGGGGAGTTCTTGGATAAACTCCGCACGCTCATCCGACGACTGAACCCCGCCCCTCCCCTTGACGAACAAATATCCATCTGCCACACCAACCTCCACCCCGACTTTAGCGAACAAATCCCCCGTGAAAGTATCCATGATTTCGCTGACCTGCAACAAGCCTGCAGGCAGCGAGAAATAATTAGAGAAAAAAGAAAGGCTTACCGCCCCCCTCCCACTGCATCTCCCACCTGTGATCCCTACGTGACATACAAGCCCCAAAACAGGCCAGAGATCCGGAAAACTTCCGCCGTCGAGTCAACTCCTGAGAATGAACTCCTACCCCCCTCCCTACCCTTACCAACAACCCAACGGCCGATCCCACCCCCCAGAACGGTCAATCCAACCAAGAGCTACAGCGAAGTAGCCTCCACCGACCATCAATCCCCTCCGCACTACCACTCTCGACAAGAAAATTCCCGTCCCCTTCCACCCCCGCGAAAACAATCCCAAAAACCAATACCTCGCCTATCGGACGTCGCTCCGAAACACCCTCCCCCAAATACCCCCCTAAACACCCCCTCCTTCACTCCCGGCCCGTGTTTAAATTGCAGCCAACCCGGACACCGTTACCGCGATTGTACGCACCCCCTCGGATACTTTTGCCGACTGTGCGGACGCCGGGGCACGGACACGCGCTCCTGCCCGCGTGTCTGCAAAGACAGTCGGGAAACTACGCCGGGGGGAGGCAATAATTAACCCGCCTCCCCTCGCGAGTTTTACACTCAGCGCTCCCGCCCAAAGTACCGAAGAAACAGTTTTAGAGAAAATTTTGAGCAAATGGAACCTTCCCTTAGTAAGCACCCTAAACCCTGCGGAACCAACCCCTAGCACAAGTATCGGAATCCAGTCCCCCTATGAGGTAAGTAAGTTCGAGTCAAACTCTCCCAAAACGCCTTTAGAGTCACCCCGAGTAAACAAACCCTCTTCCCATTCCCAGAAACTAACCCTACCCCCTCGCCCAATCCCCAAATCCGCCCCTCCCGAGGAACCCGTCCAAATGATCGACGGAGACCAACGCCACTACCTCTGGGTCCTCCTGGGTAACTGTAAATTCCCAGGACTCGTCGACCCAGGCTCCTGTCGATCATACCTCAGTCCCAGCCTTACTGAAAAGTTAACCCTACCCCTAATACCCATCGAGGAAGGCGTGAAAGTCGCCAATGGCCACGTAATGAACGTAGATGGAGCCCTCCATCTACAGTTTGAGTTTGGTGGAGAGAGTGCCCCAGTATTAATGCGCGTAGCAGCCATTAATTGCCCCTGTATACTTGGACTGGACTTTTTGCGACAATTTGGACTGATAATAAATTACCGTGACGAGACTTGGCAGACGCAACACAGTACTCCCCAGACATTCCTCACTACCCGTACTACCGTGACCGCCCTTAACCTACAAGACTGTGCTGGTCTTGTAGTCCCAGAAGAATCCTCCCGACGCAAATTACAGACAATCCTGACCAAATACATCATGCCCAACCCTTCCCCCGAGCTACGAATGACACACATAACCGAACACGAGATAGACGTACAAGACCACCCTCCCATACGACAACGTTCTCGAATGATCTCTCCACACCTCCTCAAAATCGCCCAAGAGGAGGTCGATAAAATGTGGAGAGGAGTTATAGAGAGGTCCAAGAGCGCTTGGCATAGTAATCCCGTTATTGTCCCGAAACCCGGTGGTAAGCACCGGTTTTGCGTCGACTACCGAGACGTAAATAAAGTAACCAGAAAAGATGCCTACCCCCTCCCCAATATGGACAGAATTATAGCCGGTCTGAGACAAGCCCGATATATTTCCAAGCTCGACCTGAGCCAAGCTTATTTCCAGATCCCCGTCGAACCGAAAAGCCGCCCTATCACTGCCTTTGCCGTTCCTGGTCGAGGATTATTCCAATTTAAACGCATGCCCTTTGGACTGACGAACGCTCCCGCGACTTTTCAACGACTGATGGACCGACTGATAGACCCCGAATGGGAACCCCATGTTTTTGCCTACCTAGATGACGTTATTATAGCCACGGATACGGAAGACGACCACTATGACTACCTGACTAGAGTTTTGACAGTATTTAGAGACGCCGGACTGGAATTAAATAGAGACAAAAGTGAATTTTTCTGCCCCGAGGTTAAATATTTAGGTTATGTTATAGGAAAAGACGGACTGAAGACTGATCCCGACAAGATTGCCCCTATCCTCGACTATCCCGCCCCAACCAAGGTCAAGCAACTTCGCCGATTCTTGGGAATGGTGGGATGGTACGCCCGGTTCATGGGAGACATATCTCGTGACAAAACTCCCCTGACCGACCTATTGCATAAAGACGCTCCCTGGCACTGGGGCCCCGACCAAGACAAAGCCTTCCAATCCCTTCGCGACGCCTTGACCCGTACCCCTGTTCTAGCTCGGCCACATTTCACTCAACCCTTCACAATCCATACCGATGCTAGCGACCTCGCAGTAGGCGCAGTCCTCACCCAAGTCCTCAATAATGAAGAACATCCCATCCTTTTTGCAAGCCGTGTCCTTACCCGAGCAGAACAGAAATACACCGTGACCGAGAAGGAATGTTTAGCGGTGCTGTGGGCCGTGAAGAAGCTGAGACCGTACATAGCAGGTACGGCCTTCACCGTTATCACGGACCACAGCAGCCTCCAATGGCTGAAAAATTTGAGAGACCCATCCGGCCGACTGGCCCGATGGGCATTGGCCATGCAAGCCTACAATATGAAAATCGAACGTCGAAAAGGAGCCCTAAATGTAGTTCCCGACGCCTTATCCCGAATGTTCGAAGACCAAATAGAGACCATATCAGCCATTGGAGATGCCATAGATACCTGGTACGAAGAGAAATTAGAGAATGTCCGAGAGTTTCCCCGTAAGTACCCCAATTGGAAAATCGAAGACGGTAAGTTATACTATCATAAACCTTACTCCGTCATAGACCCTACCTTAATCGACCTAGATGCCTGGAAATTAGTCCTACCCTTAGAGTCCCGTTCTGAAGCACTTAGAGAAGCCCACGACAACCCCCAAGCTGTTCACCTCGGAATAGACAAAACCTACCACCGGGTCATACAAGACTTCTTTTGGCCCGGTGTGTTCCAAGACGTTGCCCAGTATGTAACCCGTTGTCGGGAATGCCAACTCCATAAGGTCTCACAGGGAGCTCCCGGAGGCCTTATGAGAGAGAGAACCAGCGAAGGACCATGGTGCGTCGTAGCCGCTGACGTCATGGGTCCTTTCCCTCCCAGTAAAAATCAGAATAAGTATGTCGTGGTGTTTCAGGACCTATTTACGAAATTTGTGGAAGCCAAAGCCCTTAGAACAGCGACCGGACCCAATATTATGACCGCCTTAGAGGCCCTTGTCCTCAACCGATGGGGATGCCCCCAAAACCTCCTGACGGACAACGGGACCGAATTCGTTAATACCCACATCACCCAACACCTCTCCCAATATGGCATCCGTCAAACCACAGTCCCTCCCTATCATCCCCAAGCCAATCCCGTTGAAAGAGTAAACAGAACCTTAAAAACCATGATCACCGCGTACGTCGGGCAAGACCATAGACTCTGGGACCAACATCTCTCAGAGCTATGTTTTGCGATGAACACCGCCGTACAATCCTCCACCCATATGACCCCAGCTTTCCTGAATTTTGGTAGAAACCCCCGCCCAGCGAAGAGTATTCGAGACAACGTTCCTACTTCCCCGACGTTACACCCTACAGACCCCCAAGTATGGACAGTCGTACCCAGTCGTGTATCAGTGGCAGTCGACTAAAACGACTGCCACTGATACACGACTGGGTACAGAAACAATTAGAGCAGGCACACAAACGACAGGCTAAATATTACAACAAAGGACGGAAAGACACCCGCTTTAAGATTGGAGAGTTAGTCCTGAGACGCAACCGAGTATTGTCCTCCGGCACCCAGAACTTCGCAGCCAAGTTAGCTCCCAGATTTATAGGGCCCTTTAAGATTTTGAGTATTCCATCCCCTGTTGTTTACGAGTTAGAGGACCCAAACTCCCGGAAAAACCCTCGAGTGCATGTGAGTGATTTGAAAGAGTACAAAACCCCAGAGACCGAGTCTATTCCCCAGAGACCGTCTACTAGCCAACCACACCCCGCTAACTATGTGCATTACCTATTTCAGAAGACAAACGACGAATCGAACATGAGCGGGCGGAGAAATACCGGCCGATCCGGGGGTCACCGCGAGTACCGCCTCCCGGTGGGTACTTTGCGCGGCCCCGAACCACCCTCCCAGACTCCCGCCCATCTAATCTTTAATCTACATCCTACTCCCCCCTCGTCCCCCTCCCCTACACGTCCCCCTTCACCCACCCCCCCAGAAAAGAGAACAGCCCCCCCAACCAACCCTTCCCACTCCTTTCGCCCCAACCCGGTCCAGCCGGTTCTCCAAGCTGCTGGCTTTGGTCCAGGCAGCAAGGAAGGACCAACAGCCGTCCCCCCACCCCGGCCCCCTTACAGTACTCCCCTCCCTTCCCAGCCTCCCCGCTACCCCAGTCCCCCGACAACCCGCCCTAACCACCCGCAACCCCATCCCCTCCTATTCCCTTGCCGCCCTCAACACCATCCACCTCACCGGCCCCGTCCCCACATTCCCCCCCAAGATGGTGGAGTCAGCACCGCCACCCCTTTTTCCTCCCCAGTCCTCCGCGAAACGGCCCTATACGGCCCAAAGCCGCATAGACGCCATTCGCTCGCCCTCAATTCCCCCACCAAGGGCCCCCCGACCCCATCCTCCATCCCCCCCTTGATGACCGTCCCGACCAAACCCTCCATCCCACCGCTAATGGGAATCCGAGTTAACCCGCCAACCCCCTCCTCAAACACCCCACCCTCCCAGAATCCCTCTGAAAGAATCCCTCAACGTCTCCCCGGAAAACCCCAAAGGATTACCCCTACCTATCCTTCCCTTCCCTCCCCCACCACACCAGCCCCCACCCACAGTAATCCCCCGGCCCCCGGCAATGCCCCTCAGTCCTAACTCCGCGACCCCACCGCTATAGAACTCCTCAAATCCCTTACCAACACCCCTCCCAACGTCCTCGCCCGAGCCCTGGCTTCGGCCCTACTATTACAGCAAACCCCGACCCCCCTCCCGACCCCACCCCCGGCTAATCAGCCACCGGTGGTCCGCAAGTGTTGGGCCTGCGGCGCCTCGGGCCACATAGCCAGGGACTGCCCCAATAAAATCGAGAACCGGTCCCGGCCCCAGTAAAACGGGGACTTCCGGGTCCGGTGGAGCACTCCGGCTCCGATTTTGTTGAGAGTTGGCATCGACCAGTTTTTTTAGTTTTTTCGAGTATGGCAGCGACCATTTTTTTTTGTTTGTGTTTTGCGAGTTGGCATCGACCACCTTTTTTTAGTTTTTTTTGAGTATGGCATAGACCACCTTTTTTTAGTTCCCTTTTTTTTCTTTCTTTTCTCCTGGCATAGACCAAATTTTAAGTTTTCTCTGTATTGGCGAAGACCACATTTTTAGTTAGTTGTTCGATACTGGCACCGTCCATCTTCTCTTTAGTTTTATTTACATCTTTTGGGCCAATGGCCACGACCAATTTTTTTGTATTAAAGGTTGCCCAAAAGGGTAACACCCACAATAAGAAGTAACCGCGGGTCCAACACCGGCGGATCTAAGCCATTCTACCGAACCTACCCGAAGCTAACCCAGTCTACCCGAACATACCCGAATCTAACCCAGCATACCCGAGCCTACCCGAGCCTACTCCCCCCCCCCCCCCACTAAACACCAAAGTGGAACCAAAGAGAGCCCTACGAACGAAACCACGGAATGCAGAGAGAATATATGAAGAATTGAGATCATCCCATCAAGTCACACGAGAAAGGAGAGAAGACACCTTAGTCAGTATTATCACCCAAGAGATACACCAAGGAATTGAGAACCTTCAGACTTAAACTATGATAACCAAAGTGCCTTCATTTCAATGCTGCAACCACTGTGATATTGTTTTTTCTGTATAAAGCATGGAAGAATGAGTGTAATAATAGTTAGATTCCAGGTTAGAGATTAGCCCGAATACGTCTAAAAGACGTACTCTCGTGTAAGCAGGGGGGAGTTGTGACGTTGCACAATGTTATCCTCCCCCGCTGCACCAGCTCGTCCCAAAGGCAGCCGTTCCACCAACCTAAAACATAAAGTATCAGTAAGTATGTCCTTTCCTTATATTATAATTGCAACTCGTGCAAACGCTTACGCGCCGCCCCGAAGAAAACTCACCATCCACCGACGAAAATCACCATCGAGAAGAGCCACAGCACCCCAGGATCACCATCATCGCCACCCGGACATCATCCCGAATAACCTAAAATAAAATAACCAAGGAACAAAAAAGGAAAAGAAGAAAGCAACCATTAAAAGAACACTCACCACCCACCGGAGAAAAATCCAACGAGGAAACCCGAACGGAACATCACCCACCGCGCACTCGTAAAATCTACAAAAGTATCTCCACTTGGAAGAAAAATATCGTCTCCCGCACTCTCCAAATAAACTACCGCACATGTCACCGGCCACATCTCATCAGCTGTCCCCGAGCCATCAATCGGCGACGGTGACGCAATAACTAAGGAGATGGCAGCAGCGTCCGGCGACACCGATAGCCTTCCCACCCGTCCTACTTACCCGACACCTTATCCTACCATATCGACAAATCCTCGTTACGCCTAGTTCCCGATAGAGCCTGCCCCCAACATTGTCCCCAGAAATATCGACCCGAGTGTCGCCTCATCGATTGACCCGTGACCCGCGCGGCCAATCGTGGATCAAGGATCTCCCGTGTCTCGTCAAATCAGAGGCACGGGAGAAATTTAAGAACACCCCGGAAAATTCGCAAGTTCCGGCACGCCATGTGCCGGACACTTTGCGACGAGCGGTGTTAGAAGATAGACGTGCGACAGGAGAATATTAGAGGAATTTTGTTTGCGCGATAATTAGAGTAGAGTGCAGGTGTGAGAGAGATAGAGAGAGAGTGCGGCGTGAGTGAGGAAAGGACAAGGAGAATAAAAGGAAGCGAAAAAAATTACACTACGACGATCCGGCATACTCAACCAACACACGATTCGAGGAAATTTGGGAAGTACGACGAACTGGCGAGACGAAGGACCGCGAGAGAGCGACAGAGAGAGTAAGTGTTTGCACCATCGAAGTTTTGACACCGAGCTTTTTCACTTTTGTATTCTCCTTAGCCTTTACGAAAAATTTGTATTCGAGTCCTCCCCCCCATTCTTGTTCCCGGTGTAGAGTCTCCCTAAGAATTAATTACCTCCGTGAATTTTCACGGAGGAATAATCATAAGTTATCCGCGAAGTGGAACGGCTATGTAGTACTAAGACGCGTTAGTTTTAAGATTTTCCCGACGGCCTTCTACCGTCCCCGCCCGTCAGAGTTCGCGTTACCCGTGTTTACGTTTTTTTTGTGTATAGAGTCCCGCGTTATCTCGTTTCAGTTTCCGCACTTGGCGAAATATTATTTCAAAGATCAAAATTGTGGCCAGTGGTAATCATTAAGAGGCCATCGCGTCGGAGAACCCACCCTGAGCTAACCCCCAATATTAATCCTCCCCTAGTCTTCCCAAAATAATTGTTTACACCCCCTCCCTTGTGATAAAATTTATTTTGTTATTTTTTTGTATGTAAAAATAACTGGCGCCCATCAATATTAACGGTATAAATTTTGTTTATATTTCCCCCGAGATCGATCGCCGAAGTTAATAGTAGTTTTTATTTGTTTTCTGTGATATATAATTGTTAACTAGCGATATCTAAATAAAATACGGATTGTGATATTTTGTGAAGTCGTGTCGCCCATATTCAGTTAATTTTTTTTGTCCCCCACATTTCCCCCAGTTATTCCTTTCCCAACGGCGTGACAATATATATATATACGTAACAAAGGAAAATAACCAGGGCCAAATATAAATACAAACCATATCACCAGGACAAACATAAAATAACAAGACATAAAACCGGAGCAAATTAACCAGGAAGATGAAACTAAAAAAAGAAAAAACAGGAAACAACCACTAATTTATACATATTTATACATACAATACAACCACATAACCTTACCCACCTCACCATAACACCACCACCCACTAACACCAAGACTAATCCATCTTTATAAGTTACAGGATAAGCAACATCCTCTACAAGCCACTACGAAGACCAGCAGGAACCACCAATAGGAAGCAAAAAACACACACACACACACACAAACACCACAAACCATTCAAAACATTGTTTTATACAGAATCACACACAACCAAATTTTCTTTCTGTAAACAAAATATTTCTTTTATATAGAGTCAAAACAACCAACCAAAATTTTTGTAAATCGGATGCAGGAGCATCCGCTTCTTTTGTAAGAAGGGGAGTGTAACGTTCCCACATTCCATTCCCACTATTCTCATCTACGCCTAATCTCCTTTCCCGCTAATCTCCAACTTTCCTTACTCCACAAGTCCCACGGTCCCTTATCACCTTTACGCGACATCCCCTCCACTCCTAAACTCTTTTCTTCCAGACTCTTTCCCAGCCTCTTCCATCATCCTAACTCAGTTCTCCTCCGACTTCCTAACCATCTAAACCTCTTTTACTTCTCCAATAAATACTAAGTACTCATCATCGAAACCATTAGCTAGTTTATTCACTCACCGCTTACCATCCCGTCACAGAGTGTACTTACAATGCCAGAAGAACGATCGTGAGCGTCAGCATCAGCTGATGCCTTATGCGCTGGGTGGTGACTCGCGCGTAGCGGCTGAGATGCTGGCGGTCGTTGTGTGTGTGCGGTATGCATGCTTGGTGATAGTTGGTGTGCGTGTGTCCTTTCTTCTTCGTTGCTTCGTCTGTGTGTATGGCGTTGATGGGTTTGGTATAGCTGTGGTTCTGGCGTGTGTGTCGTTCTTTCTTTTCTTCCTTCGCTGCTTCGTTTCGATGTGCGTTGTGTAGTGTATAATGTGTAGTATAGTCTGTGTCCGTTGTGGTTTATCTCCGATGTAATTCTCTTTTTTTTTCTTTGTACTAAATTGTCCTTGGTGTTTTCACTTTTGTCGTTGTTTGTGTAAATTTGTAATTTTTTTTGTTTCGATATTTTGTTTTCCACTTGTTAATTTATTTCGCGGGATGATTCGTGGGCGTGGGTTCGAATCCCACTTCTGACACCATGTAACGGATGGTTTATTGGCGGTGAATAAGTTGATGTGAAATAATGGTTTAATGATTTTATTAGTTTGGATATGAGCGATACGACGTCTGATTAGGATGAGTGTCGGAGGAGGACTGATTTAGGATGATGGAAGAGGCTGGGAAAGAGTCTGGAAGAAAAGAGCTTAGGAGTGGAGGGGATGTCGCGTGAAGGTGATAAGGAACCGTGGGACTTGTGGAGTAAGCAAAGTTGGAGATTAGCGGGAAAGGAGATTAGGCGTAGATGAGAATACTGGGAAAGGAATATGGGAACGTTACAATGAAATAAAAATGTTTTGGAGGGCAAAAAATTTGGCCCGATCCCCGAGGCTTTTACTTGCAGGTTTTCTTGCCCTTATTGCTCTAAAAATCGCGATTTTCGAAGTGCCGCCACGGCCACAAAAATGAAGCTATCCGGATGTACCTTGGCGCATTCGTTGCGTCTCCGGCAGCCCTTGAAAAACTGACTCGTGAAATTGCCTGTGGGACGAACGAGATCGGAGCTACGGCGTCGCGAAAAATCGATTTTTCGAGGTTTCGAAACCTACAAAATTTCAAAAATCGAATATTTCCTTAAATTGCGATTTACCGAGATTATCATGGTGCTATTCGCACTGCGCGGGAAATTTCCGATTCCATAACCTCCATTTGAAGCCTTTTTGGAGGAAAACAAATTTGATTTTCTTTTTTCTCTAAAAATTTGCAAGCCGGGTGAAGTTGGCAGTATTGCCACGGCAGCTTTGCATGCTTTATCCATGACACTTCGTAATTGCAATAAAATCGCGTAAATACATACGTAATCAACCTTATACCATCGAGCTGTTGTATCATTCATTTTTCATGCATTGCTGAGTACCGTCGCGAATTTTCTACACTGTCATCGTCCTCGTCAGAATCATCGATAACAGCGCGTAGTGTTTTTCGAATACCCTGATGCAATGGGCTATCGTTGTCGCTAAGGTCTGCAAAATAAATTATTCATATGTATTTTTCTTTATTACATGCGAAGGAAAAAATAAAATGCAAATTGTAATATACGAAGTTTTAATTTTTAGACGCCTTCGCTCTCTTGAATAAGAGTGTTTTTTGCCTCATCGTTGACCCTGCCTTCGTCGTCTGAAGATTCCTCGATAAATTGGTGCATACTTCTTGTAATCGCTTTGGAAATCATCGGTTTCAATCTGCCTTCGTTAGACGATAATGTTTCTATATTCGCCCTAAAATTAAACAAATTGTGTCCCTGTGGCATTTATCATAACAAAAATGTCGCTTTGAGTAAGAAAAAAATGTGTACAAAGGACGAGTGTCTTGAGATAAAACAAAAAATGTAAATAAAGGACCTAGTGTACTATGGATCTAGTGTAATTTGAGATTGGAGAACTTGGATAAATGGACAAATTTAAAAGTGTAGGCCCACACAAAGATTCTATATATGAAAATTGAATATTTATTACACGTAAAAATAGTTGGTGTTAATCTAACGCACTATCCCCGGTAATGAGAATAAAACGAAAAAAAAACAAAACTAAAGAAACACTTATGTGTCCCGTTTTTTCGTCGATGCCAGTTCCTCACGTTGCAAAGCTGCCAACTTCACGCGGCTAGCAGAGTGCTATAGGGCCGAAAGTTTTGCAACGATTGAATAAACGTGAAGCTCGAACAAACGATACAAATTTACTAATATTCACTAACAATGGACTAACAATCGTGTAGGATAAGAAGACTCAACATGTTGCTGCAATTACGAAGTGTCATGGATAAAGCATGCAAAGCTGCCGTGGCAATGCTTCACGCGGCTAGCACCGTGCTGTAGGCCCAAAAGACAAACAACCTCGTAGCAGCCTCGGAGAAGTTGCGGGCGACCTTTACTCTCTATTTTGAATCCCGTTTTTCTGAAGAACTATCAGCGATGAAACTATGAAATTTGACATACATTAGCATCAAATGACGACCAAACTGTAGTAATACGAAAATGTTAAAAAAGTTAAAAAATCAAAAATCGCAATTGTCCAAAGTCCAGGGATACAAAGTTACTAGCTAACTTCAGGTCACACTCGTAGAAAATGAATTGCGTTTTTCCAAGAAACTATCAACGAGCAAACTTGGTATACATTAATACCAAACGACAATCGAACGATAGCAAAAGAAAAATATTCCAAAAGTAAACAAATATTACAACTGGAAGTGTCCAAAGTTCACCAGTAAAAAGTTATTACACAACTTCAGGTCAGATTGGGAGAAAGTTATTTCTATTTTGTAAAAAACTACTATTAACGATCACTTTTAACGATCAAATGACATCAAACGATGATCAGACGATTAGTAAAAAAAAATCTTAAACAGTTAAAGTTGGCCGGCCAACTTTATGGAGCCGTTGGTACCGTGCTGTAATTACGTGCGATATACGGACGAGACATGTCAACCTTACTCAAGGTATTCTAAGGATCTTGAGCGGTCACGCGGAATACTAGTGGTTGGGTGTTATATACACAACGTGTATATAAAATAAATAATAAAACTCATCAATTCATAAACAATAAAAGTAACAAATCATAAACAATAAAAGGAACGAATCATAAACAATAAAAGGAACAAAACTCAAAGAATAGAACTGTTGAGACGCAAGCTCTCTTATGAACTAGAGAGAGCAGTGGATCAAGAATGAGGATCGGCGTGGGTTGAAATGACAGATGTTGTTTAGGATGAGATCCAATAACAAACAGTATAATATATTTCTAACAAAAGTTTCTTATGTGTAGGAACAGTTTTATTTCACAGCACGCGTGGTCTCTTAGGTTGAGTTATTCGACCGACTAGCCTCGCGACCAAGCGTCGCCCGCGGAAGCCTTCTTGGCAAACCTCGTTCGGCTATTTACGCCGTCGCTCGGAAGCCCGCGTGCGCGCGCATCAAACACGATGACACTCCTCAACAAGAACAATAATAGATCAAACACTGATAGGACGGGCGCCAGTATTACGGCATATAATTTAGCGCGTAGCCTGTCGGCATTGCCGTACTATATGGCGACCCATATTCCCCGTATTGCGGAACAGGTGCGGGCTGTGTTGATACCGGCCACGCGGGTGCCGGTGGGACCTGCGATGGTACCGGCCACGTGGGTACCGGGTTCAGCGGAGCTGCATCGCGCAGTACATCAATAAGACAACCAAAAAACATCAATTATTAGCGATTGAATTGTATATAAAAGTAAACTTTGCCTCGATTTAAGATGACTTACGTTGTTTCTTTTTTGGACGACGATTCGACAGTGAATATAGTTCAGCAATCTCTACTTGTTGGCGATTAATAATGGATTGCAATGCTGCCATTTTCGTCTCCCACTCCTTGTTCGCCAGCAAGTGAGCTTCGCACGTTTGACACGTCAATTGCGGTTGTTGTTGTTATTCCGGTTGTTGTTGATGTTGTTGCAGCTGTTGTTGTTGCAGGTGTTGTTCTTCTGCTTCCATTTATTGTTGTTGCAGCTGTTTGTCTGCAATAAAAATAACAATATGACAAAAATCGATTATACAATCGAGTAAAAATTTTATAACAAAAGTTGTAAGGTTTCAAGGAGATTAACTTTTATTTTCAATTTTAAACGATTTTGATATAAAATCTAATAAACTAAGATACAAAATTTATCAACTTTTTATCGAAGAAATGTAAAGCCATATTTTTTATTAATAAAACACATTTTTTTATAAAAAAAAAAATATAAAACACTTTTTTTATCAAAAAAATATCGAACACCACATTCATTTTGTCATACAAATATTAAGTACCACTTTTTTATCACACGAATGTAAAACCCAACCGAATTGTTTATGACATGGCAGCGATAATTTTTCTTTGAAGTTTTTAAACCTTACAATTTTTGTTAGACACTTTTTTCCAACAAATTATTTATAATTTAATATTTAGACTACTATTACGAAGAATAAAAAAGTAAATGACGAAATTTGTGAACACTTACTATTTCCTTCCATCGTGTTTCGTTCTGTTTGTTTCGACGTTTGGCGAATGATTAACCCTTTGCACTCCGAATGTTTCTGGACGTTGGCTATCAGCTACTCAGCGCCACTTTACGACAGAAACGAACATTTACAGACCCTCGTATTATCTATTATAATTTTGGAAATAAGTAACGTATTATAATGAGATTGGACTTATATGAATTGGTTGAAATCGGGGAAAGTATATTTGCAACAAAATCAATATTTTATTGTTTATAATTTTCTACAGTATGATACGTTCCGAAACATTCCCCAATATGCATTGCAGGCTGATTAGTGCACGTTTGACAATAATAAGTTGTTTGACGCCTGCCACCAGATGTTTTCCTGTTAGAACATACAATACAGTCCCGTTTTCTTTGTCCCACATTGGGAATATGTAGTTGATTGTTTAATCTATTGTATGCAGAAGATGTAGATGAACGCGTTCTCGATACACGAAAATCGCCCTTCAATTGGTCAATGAGTGTCTTCACAAACTTGTGGTGTGTCATAGGTGTATCATTATTTCTTTGTTTTAAGATGCGATACAATATGTATGAGTTTATCACACACATTTCCAATCCCCAAAAAAATAACTTTCTCCACCATTTCAGTGATTTACGGAGAAAACAATACGTCGAAGCGTAATAATCGGCACGATCTACACCACCCATATTTGCCGTATATCCTAACACCATTTCAGGCTTATTGACTGTTACGAAACATCTCTTATCGCTCTTCTCAAGTTACATAACAGAAGCGCTCGGAACGTCGGGAGTCGCGGGCGCACTTCGTTGTTTTTTTCCGACGTAAAACCGATTGATATTTTTTTTTGTATACTTAGTAATTGTACCATATTTTGATGCGATTTGTTGTGCCATTTCAAGATAAAACTTCAGGGAAACATGCGTGTCTCAAAAAGTTGAGCTGAAATAACTCAATTCCCCGTAATCACTAATAAACTTGAATGTCCCCTGAGAGGGGACATCCGAGTGATATGCTAGAATTACGATGTCCCCTGAGAGGGGACAGCGGAGTGCAAAGGGTTAATGAGCGGTGCCACTATTAGTATAGCTGCACGTGCCGCTCGTGGGGAACCCCGCACCGCGCGAGCGGTACGTGCCTACGCACCCTACGCAATCCAACGAAAACTTACAATGTTTCAGATTTTGTATTACATTGGCCATACATTCGTGAATTCTTTGTTATAAATAAATTGTATTTGAATCGCATTTTGAATATACTTGTAAAGCATCATCATTCGTTCGACGAATAAAAATATTCGATTCGAAAATCGACCAAGAATTGAAATTTCGCGGTTGCAAATTTCACACCGTATGTACATTGTTTCACACATGTGCATTTGGCTCAAGAGAGCCATTTCACGAATGCAACGAGCCGAGTCGAGACTCGATCGAGAATTATAGATTGTCAGTCCAACATATGAAACTTGAACTTATAGGGGGGCACGATGTTCGGATCACGGATTTTCTTCAGGCTGTTTACACTTTTAGTAGTCCATTAGGGTAAAATAGTGTGCATGCATCGAGACCCGCTTATCACTTCTTTTTTAAATTTATCTTTTTTTTCAACACTGGTCATATTCTTTCATATATAGTACAATTGAAAGGTAATAAAAAGAAAAAATACGTGTATTTCCAGGCCTGGGTTGAAAGGGATTTCTCATTTTCAGGAAAACTTTATGCATTTCGTCGTTTACGTCTCGATAATTATAAATATACCATTTGTTGTAATAATACAAATTGATAAACAGCCAAATAACAATGGCAATTTAATAAAAGTTTATGCAAATACACGTATTTTTTTCATTATATTACCTTTGAATTGTAATATATACGAAAGAATATGACCAATGTTGTAAACAAAATTTAAATAAAAAGATACATGGACTCGATTCGTGCGACGTAGCGATTCCGAAGCTTGAACGCTAACCACTCGACCACCGCTACCTTGCACTTCTAATTGCAATGCACCGGAATATATTTTACCCAGAAGACTTCTCATGCGATTTTGTCGATAACGCCTCAGTAGTACGCCTTACTACTTGCACATTGTGTTGTCCTAATGGCCGACTAAAAGTTTACAAAGTTTGAAAAAAACGTGATCCATCGTGATTCGGTCTATTTCTCGGCGCAATACTTGCATTAGGCTCGAGATTGTCGTTTTTCGCCCAGACTGCACGCTTTCGGACGTACACTGCCATCACGCGGTGACGCGAAGCGCTTGCGTTACGCGTTATATTAAACGTTATATTACTGTATTAAACATATAGTTTGCGTTACGCTTCACTATATCTATTTCAGTGTTGCGTCGGACGTTATGACATTGCGCCAAGTACACAATCGCCCCTCAGCTCTATTTTACAGTAACATACTGGAATAGTACGTAAGATTTTTGCAGGCCCAAGTGGTTTTTTAAACTGTGAATATTATTATTGGTCATATTTATATAACTTTATTTATATTGTAGTGTAGATATTTATTTTTTGTGAAAATTGTGTTTTAGGATTTGAGATTATATTAATGTAAGTTTTATTTTTATTGAATCGTCTGATTTAATATTAGTTTTGCAACGTTGATATTTACACATATTTATATTTATATTATTTTTAACTGCCTTCATTTTCAAGATGCTAATATGAGATTTTTATTTAATTTAATTTAAGTGTTATTTATTCAAACTTATATACATGGTGTTTAATGTCGCTTATCGATCATTTCGCGCAGTTAGAATGTGTTTCAATGCGTAAAATAATAATATCATAATATTAAAATGTAACGGAACATCGTTTAACGCTTTCTTAATAGCGATGCTAATCGTTTCGCAATTTGGCGACGTCGAAGTTCTTATTTAAAAAAAAAAAACAAAGAAAAAACTTATGTGTACTTATGTACGCTTTACTGTGTTTACCCGAAACCGAGTAAACACAGATATGACCAAACCAAGGCATTCAGGCCCATCAGCTTCACGTCCTTCCTACTTAAAACCATGGAGGGACTCGTCGACCGGTTTATTAGAGACGGGGCGTTGGTTAGAATGCCAATGCAACAGTCTCAACACGAGTACCAGGTGGGCAGGTCCGTGGAAACGGCCCTCCACAGCCTGGTCCGCGAGATAGAAGGCGCCCTTAATAGGAAGAATGCCACCCTATGTGTCATTCTAGACGTCGAAGGGGCGTTTGACAATACTTCGTTCAAAGTGATCTGCGAAGCGGCGAGGAATCTTCGAGTTGAAGACACGGTCATAGAATGGATGGACTTCATGCTCCAATCGCGAATTATCATATCCAGCCTCGGCGGGACTGACATCAGGGCGCACGTCGGTAGAGGGTGCCCACAGGATAGAGTAACCTCCCCCCAGGTGTAGCTCATGGTTGTCGACGGGCTCTTGAGCAGGCTCGGGAGACTGAAAGTAATTTAAAAGAGGGCCGCAGAGCGCTTTGCGGACCTCTGGGAGCGGGACCCAGGGATGAGGCTCACAAAGACACTGTTCTCTGGCTCCGCCAAAATGCTAGGAACTGAGCTGACGCTCCTCGACCGGTCTCAATTAAAATTGGTGGTGGGGCTAGTTACGCGTCACTGGCGCACTGAAGAGAACCTAGTGCGACTGGGTCTCGCAGAGGACCCGATCTGCAAGAGGTGCCACAACGGGATGGATACACCCCTTCACTTAAGTACAAGATGCAGCGGGCTCGAGGACGTCAGAAGTGACATCCTAGGGACCACTGTCACAAATGACGTCGATCTGGCGGTCGCGGGGGCCACCGATCTCCGAAGCTTTGCGCGGGAGGCTGGCTTGCCCGTGGGCCCACCTCGGTAACGGTTATGCCCCACCAAGGGCTCGGGCACAATGGTCCACTGCATTCAGCGCCCGGTAAAACACCATATATATACAAAAAAAGAGTCAAATGATTGATAAGCGACATTAAATACCATGAATACAAGTTTAAATAAAACACATTTAAATTAAATCAAATAAAACTGACATACTAGAATCTTTTAAATTAAGGCAGTTAAAAATAATATAAATATATGTAAATATCAATTTTGCAAAAATAATATTAAATCGGACGATTCAATAAAAATAATACTGACATTAATATAACCTCAAATCTCAAAACACAATTTCCACAAAAAAACAATCATTGCAATTGTACACTGGATTATAAAAAATTATTTTTTTATTCACGCCAAAGAATTATAATTTCTTACGTGCGCACATAAGTACTGATAGGTTTTTTTTGCATTTTCTTAAAGTATGATGTCTCGGAAATATTATCTAAAGTTTCAAATAGTTCCAATGAATAGTTCCGCAAAGCACGACTTGTGGGACGGGATCCAACAAATATGGCGATAACTTGGTCGATAATGAAAATTTTTATTTTTTATTTTTGTGAAATAAAGTTAAAACCTAACATAATAACTTTGTATTAATTGTTTTATAAAATAAATTAAACTACTGTCAAAAAAACATTATTTAAAATACTCATTATTTCACGCCGCTGATTGCCCCTAACCACTTAAGTAATTTCTTCCGTGCGAACTCACTCGTTTGTCATCTCAGTTATGACCCATGATGACGTTTGGAACATAAAACGTATATTGATCTTTTGGCATTTACTTTTCGATTAACCGTCACCAGAAGAAAATGACTAGCGTTTTTGCATCTCTATTCCAAATATCATCTCATTTTTTGAGCCGGAATAGATTACTGGTTATGATCGAAACTCCGAAAAATAAATAAATGAACGTAAAGTTTTCAAACTAGGGATAATCATCCAACAATTTATCGACGATAATATATTCGCACTAATTATGTATACAAATGGAATTGTACACTTATGTAATCGAAATAATCCACTAAGTCCAACGTCTACGGACGTATTACATTATTTAATCCTCTTTTGTCCACGGATTCGATGAACTATCGTAAGTACATACTTTGTTATACATAATTACAAGTACAAAAAATAGTGTTTCGCATATATGAGAACAGGAGAAGGATACGAAATTTTAATCTCTGTCTAAATACACATTCTTATTCTCTTAAAAAATAACTTTCATATTATGGCGTTACCGCATTAGGGTGTCGAACAAATATCCGTTATAAACAGATCACTCAAGTAACATCCATAAAAGAAAGTTATTGGTTCATGATGCCAATTATAAAATGCCTGCCAAATTCGATATTCGACTATACATCGATACTTATATCGGCTCGATGCCTTTTTTACGATCCCATTCATTTGCTAGAAATAGCATAGTGTATACGCTTGCCAGTCGTGTAATATACCCGCCTAAAAAGAGAATCGCCTCTATATCGAAATCTATAGGTTGAATGGCTACTTGAATAATACATCAGCAGAGCAATCGATACATTAGGATATGGAACGTAAGTCGACCAAGGTTATTCGAAATACTTGTGCAATTTAAAGCACATAGATATACACATTCGGAAACACATATAGGAATACGCAGTCTTACCCACGTATGCATGCAGACAAGCAGAAATTTATATATATATATATATATATATATATATATATATATATGTGGGTTTGGATTAGTCCGCTATTAACCACCGAATTATCCACCATAAAAATAATGTTATTCGTCTGCCATACTGATATCAAATTTTGTTGTAGTAAATGTGTATAATGTGAGACATTTTTCCCACTTAATCATACAAGTTTTCGGAATATTCAAGATACTATTTTCATGAAGGGTAAATTTTTCGTTGTTTCAAGTTTACAATTTCCATCAATCACTTAAAAGTATATATTCAACAACGTTCTTCTACGTAAAGGCAAACAAATTTCCCGATTAAAGTAATATTTTGAATTAGGATCGTATCAAAATTTAGCATCACAATTATGATTAACTTGAGATTCGGGTATCAGTACCATTCCAAATATCTCAATATATATTTTATGACAATTCCATTCTAAGAGCGAGCGTTAACTGTGTGAATGAAATAATAGTCCAATTCGACGAATTTTTTAAGTGGTGTAAGCCTGTGCACCTGAAATATCCGATTATATACAGTTTAATAGATATTATGTCAGTATTTAATAAAGACCGACAAGAAGGAGAAAAAAACTGTTCTGATAGAAAAAGTAATTTTTAAGAATATTTGTTTGTATTACTATTTATGTTATAAAATTCTGGTGTTATTTTTTCTATTGACATTTTGCTGACCTATAACGGTCATACTTATGTTTTTCCCAAGGACTCGGGTATAGTCGGCCCATGTGAGAATTTTGGTTAAAAAAAAGGTCGTACTGTATTAAAATGGAATCATATATGTCTACGCAAAAACTAGATGTTAGAAATACAGACGATAATAAATTTAATGCTATATGGCGCCGTGGTTAATAGCAGAATATCTCATATATATATATATATATATATATATATATATAGGGCGAATTTCATAAGGTATATCAGAATTTATTCTAAGGTAGATGGGACCATTATAAACAAAAGTTTCAAATATACATTAGGGATATTTTAAATAGTTTACGAGATATAAATTTTTAAAGCTGATCTAATCAGAGCGCGCCAAGAAGCGTTGGAGCCGCCCGCTCCTCACCCTAAATTCACCAGAAACCAACAAAATTTCCTTGTGATTTTTCTCCGCCCCCTTTCAAGTTTAACTATCCTGTACTAATTCGCGAGATTGGTGACCATAGAGACGAAAGTTTTGGCGCGATACGGCGCGGGGAGATGGAGCGGCGAACGCGGGCAACCAATGATTGATACAGTGCGCTGTCTCTACGGCTAGGGCGGAGAGAGGGTGGCTCCAACGCTTCTCGGCGCGCTCTGATTAGACCCACTTTAAAATTTTATATCTCGTAAACTATTGAAAATATCTCTAATGTACACAACTTTTGTTTGTAATGGTCCCATCTACCTTAGAATAAATTCTGCTACACCTTACGAAATTCGCCCTGTATATATATACATAAATGTCTGGTCTTTCAATTCTACGAATGTTTGTATCACTCTCTTGGTTTTAATTTTTAATTTTGCCGCAAGAAATTGGCATACCCGGTTAAATTTTATTAATCCCGGCATTCTTCGTGTATTAAAACGGAGAGGCTGTGGATCAATAATGTGGTCCCATACTTTTACTGGATAGATAGATTATTTGATTTTTCTTCGCATATCTCCGATTACATCGTCGATTTTCGATATATAGTTGATTAGGTATATATAGTTAATACGATCGTGATTGAAGCCACAAGAATATTTCGCCGTTATTTACAAACTCCAACAAAACTATACGATCAAAAACGAGACCTAATTACAAAATAACGGTGTCGCCATTGTTGTCGATCGATCCTGGAAAAGGTTTGGTCGGTAAAAAATATCGAGATATATTAGTGTACAGGATAGGAAGTCGTGATAGTGGATGAAATACAGGCGTTTCCCTCTGGACTATAGAAAGGTAGTTTGTTTTTCTTCGTTTTATGTTTTCTTCTGCTTTACTATAGCTATATGTCTACAGAGTCCCATGAAAATCATTCCACCATGTTGAGGGGCATCAGGTTAGGTTCATGTGACAAACAGTCATGTGCCTTCTAAAATGAGTGAACCATTTTTACGGGATTCGGCAAAGCGCGTCAATAATGGTCCCAGTTGCAGTGAGGACGAAAGAGTAGCAGCGCGACATTTGGTAAAGAAATTTAATGCAAGCTTAGTTGAAATAGTCGATCGCTGGGAAACTAGCTCGTATACAATTATTAATGTGTACAATAGTACAAAGAGAAAGCGGGCAGCAGTAACGATCTTTTAACTATAGACGTAATATTCATGACGTCAGTTCTAGAACACGACTGTGCGTTCGTTGCCAATAATTTTAGTTTTTTTCTTTCAAATATTTTCGTTTGGATTTGGTTTCGGCTCGGGTTTGGGAGCCAAGCGATTTATGTATGTGTGCGCGCGTGCGTGCGTGGTTCAGTGCGAATGGGCGCGTGCGTATGTCGACTTTTTTGGGATGTTACAGATACAATGTATAATTGTCTAGATTAATTATTAAAATTTTTTGAAAAATAAACGCTCATCAGAAGAACAAAATTTAACTAAACGAAAAATCACTTTTTAATTCATTATACATCGTTTTTTCAAGGGATATTACATTAGACCATTAGCAGTGCATAGTAAATAATATGAATAAATATACGTAGGTATGTTTTTAGATATGGATAAGTAGTTACGAATCCAAGGACATCGAATTATACGTATGTGAGATTTTTAGGATAGCATTTCGCTTTATTTATCTTTCCTAAATTAGGACTTCCATTCTTTTCTTTCGAATTCATTGAAACCGGGTTTTAAATCAAACCTCAATTAAGCATACCATACTAATAATATAGTTTCAAAAAGGTATGCTATTGAGAATTCTTTTGGTTCAATTATAATTTTTTCGTTGTATCCTTCTTTTTTTATTCACCTTTTTAAATAGTATTTTCTTAGCAAACTTGGTCTCGGACTTTAATGCTAATTGATATATTCTCATCAAGTATCACTCTAAATACAGCACGCAGGGTAAAGTTCAAAGTTCATCGCGGTGTTTCGTGTTCATTTTCGACTGATCGTGGATCGTCTAAACGCTTTGTATTGACATTTACAAGGTCAAAAATTCATTGGTTCGACGCGGTCGCACGGTATTTTCTTTGTACTTTTTTCCTCCGAAATTCGTGCTATTTTTTCATTCGTATGATACATCTATCATCATAGCTTATAGTGCAAATTTTTGTTTGTTAATTTTGATACAACTAGTCGGATTTTGTTCAAACCCTCGTATACGGCTTATTTGCCAAAATGGGCGGGAGATATGGATAGGGGTTCGGAAGATGGACAACCATTTTTTGATCGAACGAAAGAATATCACTATTTAAATCAATGAGACTCTCGCCTCGTCCGTAATTTCCGCGAACACGCTCTTCTCGTTTTATGCCTAATACATGTCTAACGAAGAATGAAGGAGCAAGGTTACACCATCGATTTTGCTTTGCTACCGGTCCTCGAATTCTTTCTCACTGTGTCCCCTTCTGAGTATCGTGACTTGAGCGACCGAGGTGTACAAAGCCACCCTTGCACGTATGCTAGAGTCACTGATTGTGAGTTACATCATACAATACACAGCACTACATTGTAACAGTTACAAATCGTGTTTAACCATAATGTACGTAACAGTAGGTAAAATAATATGAATAAAATGAAAGGCGGCAGCTCAACTGTCACTCATGATGATTGACGATATAATAAAATGCAGCCAAAGTTATATCTAACTTAAATATAACGCCCTGAGTTTTTATGGTAAGGAAAACGCAATTTCAATATTTTCATGATCGAACCCTTTTTCCAATATCGAAAATCTTTCAATTGCTTTAGAAAAACATAAATAAAACAGAAAACGTACTGGTTTGTTTCGCATGCAGTCTGGTTTCAGTTGCCTCCCTTCAGCACACACAGATCGATTATCATCATGAATGTAATAAAAGACACGAGGGTATATGAGATTACTAAGCACTTTGGAAGAATTTAGTGACTATTGAAGCGAGGCTTCAATGTTTTTTTTTGTTTTTAATTTTTGCTCACTCTTGGAAACACTTGGATCGATCTCGTCCTGTTTGACTAATGACGGTTTGCGACATTCGGGAGTTCTCGTTTCCCTTCTTTCTCTTTATTTTCAGGACGTAATTGACACTATTTTTTTCGTCAAAGTAACATTGTACAAGAAAATATTGTTGGTACGTTTTTCTTAATCGTATTTTCTGTTTTAAAACGTGCAATCGACGTCGCCACAATCAACGTTGACTCTGTGTGAACTTAATTTTGTGGATCTGACAGAATAAAAACAAAAACAGTGAGAAGTGCTAAAACACACGTTTTATACGAGGAGTTCCTTTAGAAAGTCCTCGGCGAGCAAATTCTACAAATATTCATCGAGACGTTCTCGCTCATCAGGTGGACTCGGTTCGCTTATACTTAGTATAGGTAGACCAAAGTGCTGATTGTTATCGATACTTGGAGCTTCGACGTTTTTTTGGACGTAGTCAAAACTCTTCGACGGTCGCTCGTTGTTCTCGAGACGGTGAGCGTGATGATTCAAATGTGTTGCCGGCAGATTTGCAGCTGCCACCGATGATTGATGGTAATGATGATGATGATGATGCGTTATGCATGCGAAATCTGGCTCGCACGGCCTTCTGTACGACCTAAAAAATATGTCATTCAATCATGATTTCGTGAAAAAAATGTTAGAGGTAGGTACTTTGTCAAGAAGACTTTATTGCGAAGCGTAACATTCTTCACAATGAAGTTTCTACGAGCATGTTATTTAGTTATGATCGTTTTCGTAAATAGCGGTCGATTGTCTATTAAGAAGTCATGCCATTCTATAACTTCGAAGATAAAAAGGTTGCGTTTTTGAAGTTATATTTCTTTAGGCGCGTTAGGCAGTTCTGATGGGAGTGTATTTTCTCGATGTCACGAACTGTGCATGCACCGGCACACATCATGAAGTTAGTTGCGAGTGAGAATTTATTTTATTTTATTATCGGTCTGAAGTTATCCGAGTAGTGCGCAAATCGCGTACGCCTATAGTTTGCGTAACCGGCATCAGACTCACGCCGCGACTTCACGGGCGCAACTTCACGCCGTCAACACCCGCGAATAGGCGTGAACTCCGCGCAACAATAACGACCGTCAACACTCACCAGAGATGAGTAGTGAGATCAGCAACGCTCGACAGAAGTTAAAACCTGGAGAGCGGTCCGGCGGGGCGACATCTGATCAAATATCGAACTGTGGGTACGTATATATATATATATATTTTTTTTTCGCCATATATATGACTCCGATAGCTGAGCCAACTTCGGGTCATGGGTATATATATATATATATATATATATATATATATATATATGTGTATATATATATAATCTGGCGGTGCGTATACGCCGATCGGGTCTTTCCGTGAATGAGACAGGCGTGCAGTGATGACATATGTCTATATATTCGAGACCCGTACACGTTGCTCGAATGTTCCGAGATACGAGCGAGCGAAATATATGTAAAGATCCGCATATACAATTTGCGCAAAACAGCCGATGTTTTTTTATTCTTTCAGCTACTAAATCTGTATAGACGAATTAAAAATTTTTTAAACAAAATTAAATAATGTGGAAAAAATATAATTTACCGTCGTTGGTTTACCTCCATCAAGCTAGGGCTTCAATCTTTCTTGCTATAGGAACATATTATTTTGCAGAGATAATGTACCTGGCTTCATTATTTTGGGATATTTCGATTGCCGTCAAAAATTTCGAAGACGGGTATATTATTTTGTGAAATATAACGAATCTGAAAATAAAATTTCAAGATATTTCTGGAAATACGTAATTAATGATTGTTTAACCGTGTTCCCCGATAGTAACTAATTGCATTCGCTATTTCGCTGTGAATATCCTAATCAACTTTGAAAACTTTTTGAATAATTATCATTAAAGTGATTTGCTCAAATTTGTATGGTACGTTTAGCACATCTATAGTTATAACTGGAACTAGAATATTTGTGATTTGTGTGAAATTGGACTGTTCACACAGTTTAAAAAAATAGATTCCAAATTTCGTCACGTTTTCGTACTTTCTGAGGAAGGTTTCAGTGCAGCAATCGACTTCGGGACGCCCTTTCAGGGTAGTATAGGGTTGGGTCCCAAGTGTTACCCCCTGCCACCGTTCACCCTGGTGGGCCCTCGTTTTTGAGAAATCGACGAAACAACATTTGTGTGACGAGTCTGAACCTCGAAAATAACCTGAATTCTCGAAGCGGCGCGATAGCCTAGCGGTTAAGGTCTTCGGATAGTACGCTAAGGGTTTTCGATGCGAGCCCGACTACCGCTATATTTTTGTTTTCATTCGAAATGCTTGTAAACCCGATTTTCATTTGTTTACTTCAATTTCAATCCGACTTTTTTATATTGTGTGTAGAGTTCTTACTCGCGTGATTGTAATCACCGTTTCAAAAACATTGTATATGCATTTTTCTTCGCATATTCTTCATCTAGTTCGAAATTATTGCTCGTTTTTTGGAAAAGTTCCGTTAAAGCTTCAAAAAATACACGACATACACTTTCCCACATAATGTGTATATAGTGTTCTGTATTTTCATCTAATCGACGGAGCGATAATTTATTCATTTCCTCATATTAACAATGATATAGGAGTTAATAGAAACAATAAAAAAGCGAGCAATATTTCAAACTAGACGAACAATTTTTGAAAGGGTGATTACAATGAAACGAGCAAGACTTCCAAACGCAATATAAAAAGTCGGATTTAAATTGAAGTATGTATATAAATAAAAATAACGTTTACAAGCATTTCGATTGAAAAAAGTAGCGGTAGCAGGACTCTAACCCAAAACTTTCAGCGTACTAGCCGAAGACCTTAACCGTTAGGCTATCTCGCCGTTTCGAAAATTCAGGTTAATTTCGAGGTTCAACTTCGGCACACAAATTTTGTTTCGTCGATTTCTCAAAAACGAGGGCCCAACAGCGTGAACGGTGGCAGGGCGTGGCACTTAGGACCGAACCCTATACTACCCTGGGCGTCCTGAAGTTGATTGCTCCACTGAAACCTTCCTGAGAAAGTAGGAAAAAAGCGATGAAATTTTTAATTTCATTCAAATCACAAATATTCTAGTTCCAGTTAGAACTATAGATGTGCTGTATACCATACAAATTTGAGCAAAATCAGATAAATAGTTTCCGAGTTATCATGCAAGCCAATTTGAAAAATACATTTTCGGGGAAAACGCGTACTTCAGCAATGACCGACGATTTTGATCTGAAAAACTTGTAACGTCCACTCAAAATATTAATAAATATGTGGTGAAAAGTTCGCAGTTATATGTTTATTGAATTTTCAACAAATTCCCAACGACGGGCAAAAAAAGAGCTTCCACATGGGATGACTGCCTTAAGTTTATCTATACTTGAAGTCGTTTCCGGCGTTTGCCTGGGGCTCGATGAGCTGCGAGCTTCAATGGGGGGGGGGGGGTATTATTGATTGCCTTCTCGCGGTGCCCCATGGACACGTGTTCATCAATCACTTTAATAATAATCATTCAAAAAACTTTTAAAGTGGTTAGGCTATTCATAGCGAAACAGCAAATGCAATTAATTATGATTGGTGAAGCCGGCTAAACAATCAATAATTACGTGTTTCCAGAAATATCTTGAATTTTTATTTTCAGATTCATTATATTTCACAAAATAATATACCCGTCTTCAAAATTTTTGACAGCAATCGAAATATGCAAAAATAATAAAGCGAGGTACATAATATGAAAAAAAAAGAAAAAGTCGCAGCGATCTCGCGCTGCTAGTCCAAGTCTATTCTATCTCTGCAAAATAATATGTTGCTATAGCAAGAAAGATTGAAGCCCTAGCTTGATGGAGCTGTACCGACGACAATAAATTATATTTTTTCCACATTATTTAATTTTGTTTAAAAATTTGTTAATTCGTCTATACACATTTAGTAGCTGAAAGAATAAAAAAGACATCGGCGGTTCGCAAGTTGTTCATGCGGATCTTTACATATATTTCGGTCGCTCGTATCTCGGAACATTCGAGCAGCGCGTACGGGTTTCGAATATATAGACATATGTCATCACTGCACGCCTGTCTCATTCACGGAAAGACCCGATCGGCGTATACGGACTGCCAGATTATATATATTCTTTTCGCCATATATATGACTCCGATAGCTGAGCCAACTTCGGGTCATGGGTACACAGTTCGATATTTGGCCACTGAGATGTCGCCCCGCCAGACCAGTTTTCCAGATTTCAACTTTTGTCGAGCGTTGCTGATCTCTCTACTGACCTCTGGACGCACAATGTTCACGATGATCATAGTCGTCTTCAGTCACTTATCACTGACGTGAACTCAAGTGTGGATGGCTTTTGCACGACTGTTCACGGCATTCACGCCTGTTCGCGGCTTGTTTCCGCTCGGAATGGATTTTTGTGTCCGCTTCAAGAGCTGTCAACATTTCGCGGCCACATTCGCACCGTCGCAATCTGAAGCTAGCATAATATGTCAGTGCATATGCGGTTAAACCCGCAGTACCTGAAAATTCATTCATTTTGTATTGTACCAGGGACTGAAGACGACTGTGAACCTTGTGGAGAGTTATTATTGTTGCGCGAAGTTCATGCCTATTCGCGGCGCGGCTTCACCCCGTGAAGTCGCGGCGTGAGTCTCGAGCCGGCATAACGCGAACTACAGCTATTTCACTTTTGCGTCGGACGCTGTGCCATTGCGCCGAGACCACAATCGCCCCTCAGCTCTATTGTACAGTAAAATACTGAAATAGTACGTAAGATTTCCGCAGAACCAAGTGGTTTTTTAAACTGCGAATATTATTATTGTTCATATTCATAAAACTTTATTTACATTGTAGTGTAGATATTTCTATTTTGTGAAAATTGCGTTTTAGGATTTGAGGTTATATTGATGTAAGTATTATTTTTATTGAATCGTCTGATTTAATATTATTTTTGCAAAATTCATATTGCCACATATTTATATTTATATTATTTTTACCTGCCTTCATTCGAAAGATTCTAATATGAGATTTTTATTAAATTTAATTTAAGTGTCATTTATTCAAACTTGTGTTCATAGTAGTTAATGTCATTTATCGATTATTTGGCTCAGTTGAAATGTAATTGAATGCGTAAAATAATAATATCATAATATTTAAATGTAACGGAGAAGCATTTAACGCTTACTTAATCGCGATGCTAATCGTTTCGCAATTTGACGACGTCGAAGTTCTTATTTACAAAAACAAAGAAAAAACCTGTGTGTACTTATGTACGCACGTAAGTAGTTATACTTCTTTGGCGTGAATAAAAAAAGAATTTCTTTACGCATTCAAACAAATTTGAGCTGACGACGGGAGGATATGAGTGCAGCAATTGACTTCGGGACGCCCTTCCAGGGTAGTGTAGGGTTCGGTCCCAAGTGTCATCCCTATCACCGTTCATCCTGGTGGGCCCTCGTTTTCGGAAAATCGACAAACCAAAATTTGTATAACGAGTCTGAACCTCGAAAATAAAACTTTCGAAGCGGCGCGATGCCTAACGGTTAATATTTTCAGCCAGTACTCTGCAGGTTTTGGGTTCGAGTCCTGCTACTACTAATTATTATTTTTTTTAATCGAAATTCTTATAAACATTATTTTTATTTATTCTTATTCTTCATCTAGTTTGAAATAATTGCTCATTTTGATTATTGTTTCTATTAACTTTTATTGTAGAATGGCAGTGTATCTGTATATCAGGATAAGGAATGATGATCGACTTTCGTAACAATATCTTTATTATATGTAGTTTTATTATAAACGTATGCGACGCGCTCGTGCGGTGGTTTTCGTACAACTGACGCTAAGACGCGTGGCACACTCGGTTATCGAAAGACGGACAAAAGAATAGGGCGCGGCAGTCACCGCACACTGCGCCGTGTTCGGACCTGTATCGCAAATACATAAACAGAGCAACGGCGATCACATCAAGTGATTTACAACACTTCCCCTCGATACAGGACAGACTGTCGAAGTTTTACGCTAGATTTCCTAGTCCGGTTCCTTCGGATAGATCTCTGTGTCTTGGCCCTCCCAGACCTTCTGTGAAAACGTCGGCCACCATTTCGCCCGTAGGAATGTACTCAAGTTTTATTTCCTCACTCTTCAGAGCGTCGCGAACAAAATGATGCCTTATATCGATATGTTTAGTGCGATTATGAAAAACTGGATTTTCTGCAAGTTTAATCGCACCCTGGTTGTCGCAGTACAAAGTAATGTCCGCGGATGCCTCGAAACCCAATCCCGAAAGAAAACGCCGCAAGTGTATTGCCTCTTTCGTGGCTTCGCTTAAGCTCATATATTCCGCTTCGACGGAAGATAGCGCGACAGTCTTCTGTTTCTTAGAACCCCACGAGACCGCAGCGTTCGCAAGACGGAAACAATATCCCGTGAATGATTTTCTGTCATCAAGACAGCCTCCCCAATCGGCATCGGCGTAGCCATCCATTGGCTTATCGTTTGCCTTATACATAAGGCCGAGATTCGCGGTCCCTTTCAAGTATCGCAGGATACGCTTCGCGCCGATCCAATGTGTTTTGCCATAGCAATCGCAAAATTGACTTAGTACACTTACGGCATGCGCAATATCGGGCCTGGTAGCTACCGCAAGGTACATCAAAGAACCCACGAGTTCTCTGAACGGGTGTTTTTCGTTACTCTCGCGCGGACCTTCAGGTTCCTTTCGCAATTTAACACCGAGCTCCAGTGGGGTTGTCGCGGATTTACAATCATTCATGCCGAATCGATCCAAGAGATCCTCGATATACCCACGCTGGTGCAGATGAATCGCATCGTCGGAACGACGAAATTCGATTCCCAAGCAACATTTTACGTTGCCCAAATCCTTGACCTCGAAAACGCTTTTCAAATGATTTTTGAACTGGTTAATCTTCTCGAGATCTCGCGAAACTATCAGGAAGTCGTCTACGTATACGAGAACTAACAAAATGTCTTCCCCTCGTCCTCGACGATAAACGCATGGGTCGGCATTACTCGGTGATAAGCCACATTTTTTTTTTCATGGTTCAATCGACGATACCAACTGCGTCCGGCTTGTTTCAGGCCGTACAAGGCCTTTCGCATCAAGCAGACTTTATCGCCTTGTCGCATACTACGTCGCATTTCGAGCGCCTTCTTCCTGAGCTTACCGTCGGTCTTATTCGATTCGATTAAAATGTTGAGCGGTTTCTCGATATGCCGAGGGATCTCCATAAGGATTTCCTCGTCAAGACTAGCATTTAGATACGCGGAAGTTACGTCGACTTGGTGAATGTGCATGTCGTATTGCGCGGTAAGAGCGCTGACAATTCTCACTGATTCCAGGCGGGCTACAGGCGCAAAAGTTTCGTGAAAATCGAGTCCGAAACGTTGCGCGAATCCGCGCGCCACCAATCTCGCCTTTCGTCGTTCGAGCTCGCCGCATGGTTTGTATTTGTTTCGCAATACCATACGACTACCTATGACCTTCGCGTTCGCCGGACGTTCGACGAGTTCCCAGGCATCGTTTTTTAGTATCGACCCTAACTCGACAGTCATGGCTTCGTACCATTCGCTCGCTTCCACGCTCTCGACGGCTTGTTCCAAAGGAACTTCACCCATAAATGCTTGCTCGATCGCGATATTTCCGACTTCTACCATATTATATTCCTTGCGGGGCCTTCCCCGTTGACCGGTTCTCGCCTTCCTCGGTCTACCGCGACCTCTACGTAGTTGCGCTATTTCGCGATCCCCATGGTCGGTATCCCCACTATCGTCAGACTCGTCATCGTTCCGCCCCTCCTCGCGGGCGTCTTCATTTCGTCTGTTCTCTAATCGACGGTTGTTTCCGGAGAATAAGTCGATTTCTATAGCGTTGTGCTCGATACCGCATTCGCTATCGCTTGTATCGTCGTCTGTGACGGTTTCGAGAGGCGCGTTATTTTCAGACGAGTTATCGCGGAAATTACCGGAATTCGCGCTAAAATTTTCCAGAAATTTTACATCGCGCGCGATTTCAATACGCTTTCTTTTCGGTTCCCAAATGCGATACCCCCTCGAGTTATCAGAATATCCGACGAAGATACCTTTTTGCGATCGCGGATCAAACTTCCCCTTATTCGGGTCGTTATTCAGATAATACACGTTGCATCCGAAATCCCTAAAATAATGCACGTTCGGTCGCTTACGGAATAATTTTTCGAAAGGAGTTTTCCTCCCAACACCCTCGATGGGCACCGGTTGCGAATATAATTCGCTGTCAACGCGGCTTCTGCCCAGAACGATGAGGATAAGCCTGGCTGTGCCAGCAAGCACCTCGCCGCGTCGAGTATCGTTCGATTTTTCCGTTCGGCTAACCCGTTCTGTTGCGGGTTGTACGCGACCGACAATCTACGTTTAATCCCGTGATCACGCAAGAACTTATCAAAAGCTGAATTAACGTATTCTCTCCCATTGTCCGATTGAAAATTCTTAATTTTTCGACCCGTTTGATTCTCAATGTACGCCTTGAAATCTTTGAATGTTTCGAGTACTTGGTCCTTTGACTTGATAAAGCGGATCTCGCACCATCTTGAATGTTCGTCTATGAACGTGACAAAATATTTATTACCTGCGTGTGATTTTACTCGCATCGGCCCGCAAACGTCGCTGTGAATTACCTCTAGTATTTCCGTCGCTTGCGGAGATTTATCCGGAAAAGGGGCTTTCGTCATTTTATTTTCCACGCAAATTTCGCAACGCAACGATTTCTTAAAATCTATAATGTTGCCGGTGGAGATGACGCCCGTCTGCTTCGCTTCCAGAAGATCCCGTCGATTGAGGTGCCTGAGACGTCTATGCCACTTTTCGAGTTCGCCTGACTCTCGTTGTCCTTCAGCATTCTCGTTCGCAGTCATGTATCCGTGTGCAGATCCCCTCTGTCTCAAGTAGTATAGCCCGTTTCTGCGATCGGCGACAAATTTATCGTTTCCGTTTCCATCGATGACTTTTGCTTGATTCTTGGCGAAAACGACGATGTATCCGCGGTCGGTAATCTTACCGACGGACATCAAGTTCGTCCGTAGGTCCGGCACGTGCAACGCATCGTTTATCGTAATGCCTTTCTCGGAATTTTCCTGGTCTACGACGATGCGCATGGAGCCGCGCGCGCGAATATCCGTCGACGCGCTACTCGCGAGATTCAGCTTCCCGGGTCGTCGTTCATCGATGTTGTGACGGGAAATAATTTTAGTCAACTTTTCCTCGACGTCACCAGTCTGATTTCATATTATAATTACAATTTGTCAAATACCACGTTATCGATCGCCAAATCTATCCGAGCGATCAATTGATAATAATTTGGCAACAGCGGATTGACAAGGGCCGAGCGATAATTAGGCAACATAGCCCGGTTCGTCTATATAAGGGACGAACCATTGCCTCCCAGCAGCGTTCTCGTCTGTAAGCCGTTCGCGTAATACGAATATTTAGTCTCTCTAAGCGTCATTGTAAGTCGTAGGTTCCGTCTTTGTCTAAAGCGGCCGCGCATATTGACAAAGAAATTAGTCGGCCTTCTCCTACGTATGTAAAGGGGAACGCGCTATACCAGAGTGTAATTTGTCTATAAAATCTTGTATTGTGTAAACCATCGTCAGAGTCGGAGTCTATTCGAATCAGAAAACAAGTAAGTAAAGTGAGAGTTCACATGTCTATCTGGCACTCTTTTCTTCTATTCCTTGGTCCTCCAACGTCCCTCCCTGAGCTTTCTCAGTTTGAGAATTAACATAAAATAAAATTGAAAGACTAAAATAACGCCTAAATATCCGGTTGTCAATTCCCCTCAAATTGACTGGCGCCCAACTAAAATCATATTAATAAAATAATTGCCAAGAGCCCTACCAGCCGGTGGACCACGGCCGCGGTAGGTGTGGGAATTTTTCTTTGTAAAAAAGTCCCGTCTCATTTGGCGCCCAACGTGGGGCATCGTTGGAAATTTTTGTCTAAAAATTAAAAATCGTGCCTATCTTTTGATTGTTTAAAGAATTAAAATCATCGAGGAAAATTTATTGCAATTTTCCGAAAGTGACGAAATATAAAATTATGAATTAAAGATCTAGAATCTTCTCAAGAAAATCAAATATTACAAGTGAAGAAGTTTCTGTGTGGAATAATTGACCAGAAAATTATTTGTTGTATGTTAAAAAATTTAAACGCGCGAAATCGTATGAAAATTTTGCGTGAAAATCGATAAACGTGCGAGATTTGTGTTAAATTAATTGTGTTCGTCCAACTGCGATATTCGTGTTGTACGAAAGAAGGTGCGTTAAAATTTATTTCGTATATGAGGTATCTGAAAATCATAAAAAAATTTTCCGTTTAATATCGCCCGACGTACATCGTCGAAAATTTTCGCCAAAATTTAATGCGTAGAATGTTCAAGGCTAAATCATCCAAGCTTATAATTTCCGAGAACGCTCAGTGAAATAATATTTGACGAAAAGAAAATCGGAAATAAAATAAATTCTTGAATTTCAAGCAACGGGAATGAAAGTTATAAAATTTTGCCCGGTAACAGGCAGGCCAAATGTAAACATATGGTCAAAACAAAGCGAGATCTTCGAGCGAGCGCTCACAATCCCTAAGCTATACTCTCGTACGCTTACACTCTTATGCCGTGCTTTCTCGTGCTAATGATATTTTCCTCAAATAATATTTCACGAAAATTATTTCGCTCGACCAAACCATTCTATAGGCTATTCTATGCGTAATGAAACCGATCTGAAACGCTTTCTATATTCTGTTCTATCGCTTATTGTTATTCATTATGTGCATGGATTGAGGTAATTTATTTATTTTGTTAAATTATTCGAGCAATATTTATTTTGTCAAATTTATCTCTGCTTTATTTATTTTGTTAAATTATTCGTGCAATATTTATTATTTTCAAATTTATCTTTGTTTTATTTATTTTGTTAAATTATTCGTGCAATATTTATGTTCGTAAAATTTATTTCTGCTTTATTTATAGGTATAAATTATTTGTGCGATACTTGTTATTTGCGTGCGAACGATTGTGTTTAAAATTATTTCGTTAAACTTAAGTGTAAAATTCGACGATCATTGGCATATTTATCGTCGAACAAATTTATTCCGAGAACCCCAATAAGCTAATGAAAACAATCCCCGAAATTTAGAAAAAAAAAAAAAAAAAAAAATTTTCTCTCAGTTCGGTGTAATCGGTCTCCATATTAGGATAATTCTGAGTATTCAATCGAAATAATATTTATCCCGGGAATTCTGATTATTTGAATTTCATTCTCGCAATTAAAATAATTCAAGAGTTTTCTTTTTGCGAGGCAATTTCTTTGAAATAACATGTCAAAATGACATCGATGTTTTTCTCACCGCCGAAAAAGAGAACCACCAGGTCACAAGCAAAAAATAATAAAAATAATATGGATAATTTCGAAAATTCGTCAAATGTCCAACCGTCAGATTTGCCGCTTAACGATATATTTCCTCTTCAAGAAGAGAGGGGGGGCATGTTGAGCGAAGACACAATAGCCAACCGCGTTCTAGGTGAAGCTCTGAGTAGCGCAGGAGCGTGGGGTTTTGATAATAATCAAGACTCGAACAGAAAAACTCAGACAAGAGAATTAAACTCAAATTCTCATACAATAACACCGGGAAAATTACCTGTCGGAAGGGGTAGGGGATCACGCGTCGCGACCCCAAACCCGGGAGAAATAAATAGACCATCAACAAACGAAACTTTAATTGAATTAATGACGAAGCAAATGGAAACGATGAATACGAAAATCGAATCGTTAGTTACGCGAGTTAGAAGTCTCGAAGGTCAGTTTGACAATTCTCCTCACCCTAACCTCGCGTTCGAGGGAGGAGGAGAGAGACGTGACGCATCGTCTCAGGTTAATCACAATTCGAACGAAAGATTGGAACAGCAATCGCGAGTTAGGATACCGAATCCTTCCGGAGCTTTTGCGCAATATTCTCAACAAAATCAATCAAGTCAAGTCGACATCGGATCGTCAAATAATTTTTCGCGCAATCAAATGCAACATAATTTATTTTCGATAAATTCCGGGAATTCAAGATCGCAGATTCAACCAAATTCTCAAAACGACCCGCCTCGGTTATCTCGTGACAATCTACGAGAAGAAAACTTCCAGTCTGAAAATAACAGAAGCTCGAATTTTCCAAGGTCGATCGAAGCTAGAGAGGAAGGGGGAAATATCCCAAGCGACGATCAAGGGTCAGTCTACGAAGAAACTCGTCGAGTAAGAATAATCGACCCAGTAAACTCGAATAATTTCCCAAGACAAAACACACGGTCAGGAAGATCGACGAATTCGGCATTAGAAAGAATTAGTCGTCAATTACGCGAATTAAATTCCCGCGAAAATTATAATCCCAACTATAACACACAACGCAATACGACATTACGTAGGGGAGCGTTAACTCCAGACAGTGACGATACGAGTGACGATGAATATCTCCCACGCGTAAATCAATCCAGAGTAAACAGAGACAATTCTCCGCCACACAGACAGAGAGACCACTATCCAGTTCGCGAACAGGAAAGTAATCCGGCATTAAAAATCGGCCGTATTGTCAAAGACTGGAAGATTACATTTCCAAAAACAGAAAAAGATCCCGATTTATTTCTGTTAATTCTCGAGGATCAATTGAGTATAAGCGGGATTCACAAAAACCTATTTATCCCCTGTCTCTCAGCTATTTTCGAGGGACCTTACAAATCATGGTATATCTTAAACAAACAATACTGGAACACTTGGAAAGATTTTGTTCGCGCTTTTCGATTCGAATGGGGAGTTAAAAAAGAAGACGGCGATCTGTTTTGCGAGGTTCGAGATTTGAAAATCGATAAAGGAGAAACTCTCGCCGAGTTTGCCTGTCGCGTTCGCGTAATCTTCGAACGTATGCGTTATCCTCCATCCTTCCGCGCGCAAATAAAGCAAATTTTGACAAAATTCAACCCGAGATTAACGTTCGAGATATTAAACTTGCCGATTAATGATTATCATACATTTTTGCATTATGTCAACGAACGAAGTTATCTCTACCGTAGGTCTGTCGAAACACAAAAAGAACCGCGAGACCGATCGACCAAATCGGGTTTAAGAACTTTGCAAGAACAAACCGACAGCGACAGTGATATGCAAGCTTTCGAAAGCGACGAAGACGAACAATTTCCCACAGATTTGAATGCATTCCAACGGAATTCAAAACGGGATGATAATAAAAAAGAAACCCAGTCAACTAAAACGAAATCTCTCGTGAGACAACGTCTCGACAATAATCTCTCGCGATTCGAAAAAGAGAATAAAGTTTCGACAAACTCGGGAGAAACTGAAACGAAAAAACCAAACAGTAAATTCACGATAGACACAAGTAAATTGTTCTGCTATAATTGCGGGGCAACAGGACATAGCGCTCGTTATTGTACGTCACCACCACAAGCCGTTTGTTGTTTTTGTCGAAAAGCAGGGCATACAAATCTTGATTGTCAAACACGTCAGGGAAACGACCAAGCCCGGCAGTAATCGTGCCTCAGATTACAGCCGCGAAGGGCATGGATGAGGTAGCGCCCTCGAAAATTAAGATCGATGAAATAAAATCTCTCGATAAAATCAAAGACATCGGGTCCTGTTATTCTCAGAACGACGAGGTTAATCACGAGGATTCTCCGTTAGGGTTAGACATGTTAAACACCCTCAGCGAAACGGAATTGTCCGACGAAGAATTCGATCCTTCGGAAATCGAAGCATTTAATTTAGATTCTGACGGAAAATTCCATTTAACAACTCTTTCGCTCGACAAAACACCACACACTACGGAAGAAAACTCACTCGATCATTCTGAAGAAATTGAAAAATTGAGAAATTGGAAACCCATAGGATTACCACAATCAATTATACATCGTCTCTCACAGCGACGAATTTTCTGCGCGAATAATGCCCTTACCGAACCAAAAAGAGTTATTAGAATACCGGTAGAAATGCATATTTTTGGGGAGAAAATTCAAGGAATATTAGACAGTGGGAGCGAGAGATCGTACTTAGATCGACGCACGTACGATCGCGTAAAAAATTATCAAGTAAAAGAACTCTCTCCTGACGCGACCTCGAGAAACGGAGTCCGCCTCGGAGACAAATCGGTTATCAAAACAGAGGGAGGCACTTGTTTCGTAATCGACATAAAAGATATTTACGGTCCACAGTGGTTCAGTGTACTCCCAGATTTGGCAAATGACGTAATTCTCGGAATGGATTTTTGGCTAACCTTCAAAGTCAGAGTAAATCCTTACACAAAAACGTGGACACTAGACGGAAGTAATTATTCATATCCGTTATGGGATCGTCGTCCAAATCTGACCGAATTGAAAATCTTGACAACAAACGAAACGGACAAACTGAAGAACTTTCTCGACACCGAATTTCAAAAATTAGACAAGGAATCGACGGGCGTAACCAACTTAACAACACACGTAATCGAGTTAACAGATACAACTCCCCACCGACAAAAACCCTATCGACGTAGCGAAATAGTTCGCGCTTTTATAAGCAAGGAGGTCGATCGTTTATTAGAAAAGGGTTATATTACATGGAGTAATAGCGACTGGGCGTGTTCACCGGTTGTAGCTCCGAAAGCGAATGGAAGTCTAAGGTTCTGTATCGATTATCGTCCGGTAAATCGGCAAACAGCTAAACCCGCGTACCCGTTGCATCACATGAAGTCAATCTTGTCTCAATTACATCAAGCTAAAATCATTTCGACCTTGGACATGAGTGAGGCTTTCCATCAAATCCCTATGGACTCTGAAAGCCGAAAATATACCGCGTTCGTTGTCGAAGGGAAGGGATTGTTAGAATGGGTTAGAATGCCGTACGGTTTAACGGGAGCCCCTTCCACTTCCCAGTGCCTTATGGATAAATTAAAACGGAGAATCAAAGATCTAATTGTCGAAAGAAATCTGCCCAGTAAATGGATAGACCAAGTATTCGCGTATTTAGATGACTGGATTATTGTCAGTCAAGACCTGGACGAACACTTAGGGTTGTTATCTCTTTTGTTCGAGGTATTACGGGAGGCAAAGTTAAAGATAAATCGCGAGAAAAGTAGCTTTGCCTGCAAGGAAGTGAAATTCCTCGGTTATATTGTCGACGAGCTCGGTATGAGGCCGAATCCAGAGAAAATACAACCTATTCTTGACTTCCCGGTGCCAAAGGATAGGACACAACTGAGACAGTTCAATGGCCTTGTCAACTGGTACCACAGGCACTTGAAAAATATCGCGAAGGTACAGGGCCCTTTAAATAAATTGACTAGCCCAAAGGTCCCGTGGAAGTGGACAGATATCGAGCAGAAATCTTTTGAAGAAATTAAAATCGCCTTGTCTAATGCACCGCGCCTCTGCACCCCAATACCGGGACAACCATTTATCCTCTACACAGACGCCAGTGACTTCGGTCTCGGAGCGGTGTTAGTTCAACAGGGTCGTGACAAAAACGAAGAAAACTTGATAGAAGTTTTAAGTCGACCATTAAGGGGCGCGGAACTACACTATACGACAACAGAAAAAGAGTGTCTAGCTGTCGTATGGGCAGTTCAAAAGCTTAGGTGCTATCTTGAAGGGATGCCATTCAAGGTCATTACAGATCACCAAGCCCTTCAATGGTTGCATGGAATCAAAAACCCCGTAGGTAGATTGGCCAGGTGGGCGATTTATTTACTACAACACAACATGACAGTCGAGTACAGACGAGGCACTCTGAATGAGGCCCCGGATGCACTCTCACGGATGCACGATATAGATGTCGACCCACTGGGTTGGGAGGACCTTATCGAACAAACGCTCAAAGAAAAAACGCAATTAACAACAATACGCGACAAAGACTGGTACGAGACCAAGCGCGAGTTAGTTGCCAAACACCCTGATAAATTCCCCGAGTGGAAAGTCGAGAATAACGAACTTTATTACCATAGACCAGACTTCGGGAAAATGTTAATTGACGACGAGTACCCGTGGAAGAAAGTTATCAGATCAAATGAGATCTTACAAATTCTCGAAGAAAATCACGAGTCGCCCCAAGCCGGACACCTAGGTAGAGAAAATACGTACGATCGTATACGACGGCTTCATTATTGGCCAGGTATGTCACAAGACATAAGATCCTTCGTTGAAAATTGTGAAACATGCCTCAAGGTAAAATTCAATCAGAATCCGGTAAAAGGCGTATTAACGACAAGACCTTTAATCAAACCGTGGGCCCAATTGTCAGTAGATACCGTGGGACCGTTCACGCGATCAAAAAAGGGGAATGTTTATATTATCGTCGTACTAGACCTTTACACACAATTCGTCGAATTATTTCCAGTCCGTCAACAAACTGGCAAGACCGTGGTAAAATTATTAAACATCGTATTTGACAAATGGGGAAATATTCCAGAGTCAATCGTTACGGATAACGGAACCGAGTATGTAAATAAAGACGTCAAAGCCTTCCTGACAGCACATAAGGTTAAACATTTAACAACTCCGTTAGCTCACCCACAGTCAAATCCGGTAGAACGCGTTAACAGAACGATAAAACCTATGATAGCCGCGTTGATAAAAAATCAGAACGAATGGGATGAAAATTTGTCAAAAATACAGCTCGCATATAATACAGTGCCACACTCCGGCAGTCGAGTCTCCCCATTCTATTTAAATTTCGCACGCGAGGCTGATATGTGTTCACGTAAACGCGTTGTCGATAACGAAACGGTCATAACTGATGAATCGGTGGAACACTGGGTGAAGAAACTAGCAAGTTTTGACGAATTGCGACATAAAGTGGAAGAAAAGTTGAAAATTCAATCAGATAAGCGCCTCGCGAAAGCAAACTCGAATACTGACCAGCAAGTTATTCTAAAGCCTGGCATGGAGGTTTATTATCCAAACAAAAAATTGAGTAACAAAGCCGAAGGTTACTCCGCGAAGCTAGCACACCGTTTTGTTGGACCGGCTATTGTTAATAAAATACTCGGACCAATGATCGTCGAATTAATAGACAAAAGTAGTAAAAAGATCGTCGGAAAATACTACGTAACAGATTTAAAGTTTCCTAGGCGTAGTTTGCGTAATCTACCACATCCTTCCACAAATTGTCAAGGCCAAGATCAGCAGTCACCGCAGTAACAATCATCGTCGAAACGACAACAATCGCCGTAGAGTCCACAACTGCCACAATAACAATGAGAAGATGTCAGACACCTCCGAGAGCCCTCTCTAGGAAGAAGAGGAACTCGAGGAGGAACTCGAGGAGAAACGAAAATTCCTGTTGGCGAGAATGCAGTACCTAAAAGGCAAGGAAGCAATGGATCAAGCTTCAGCCTTGGACGATGTCTCGGCCAACGATCCCGAAGACAACTCGTCAATTTCGTTCTCGGATTCGGGCCAAACAAAAGCATCGGCCCTCTTCCTGGGAAAACTGGACACGCTGTCAATCCACGACGACAACCACTCGTCAACTGTTTCCTCTGACAATCCTCCAGAAGAAAATACCAAATCGGAGTTGGAGGCAAAGCGTCTGTTGCGTGAAATCCGCAGTATGCCTCCTAAACTGCGATCGACAAAACCACAAAAAGTCACTCAGCGACAGATCGATGCCGAGAACATAAAGCGGAAACGCATCCCATCAGGACAACAGCCACACCCGATCGCGATGAAAGATGGGAGGCCACCGAGTGACAGTAAAGCCATTGCCGCTGGAAAGAGCCCCTACTTTCGAGGAAATCCTCGAGGAACTCGACGTCGCCGGACTGGCAAACCCGAGAGGGGAACCTCAACCATTCTATTTCACCGATGGTCGAATTGCCAGTCAAGCACTATTGGAGGACATCATTAAAAAGGGGCCGAATATCTCGTCAACAGGAGCGAGTCGACTCAGGTAGACCGCGGTACACAAACTTTCGTCACCTGCGTCGGGAAGCAACACATGGCCGGAGGCGTAAACTGTCGATCGTCAAGCCATCATTTTAAGAATTGCCAACTCCCGTACCGGCCTGGATTTTGTCAAGTTGTGGGGCCGATGGATTCGACACCGTAGGTTGCATTTACCCGCACGGCATCGAACATGAATATGCCCTGAATCGCTGTATCGGATACGGAAGGGACACGAGTCGGTATTGTCCAGAGTGCCCGGACTGCAACGTCAGGTACGGAGACATCGGACTGGCTCCGTCTAAATTACGCCACCGGGCCAACATCATTGATTCCGGCAGATCATCGCTATCTTGTCAACGAGGGCATCGAGGTTCTCAAGCGCAAGACGAAAGACTCTGATTTAACTTACTAGGAGCGAGGAAATTAAAATTCTATACCGTTTAGCTCCAAATATATGTTTTGTATTTTCCACTCGACTCAGACTCCAAAGGCCCTCCCGAACCTTTCCTGAAATTATAGAGGATCGAATTGCCAAAATCTGGCAAGGGAGTTGTCTGGGTGGATGTGTGAATTTTCAGATGACTCAACGACGCTGACGGACGGTCCGAAATCTCGCTGATGACGTCAAGGTTCGAGGGAAGAGATTGTGACGGGAAATAATTTTAGTCAACTTTTCCTCGACGTCACCAGTCTGATTTCATATTATAATTACAATTTGTCAAATACCACGTTATCGATCGCCAAATCTATCCGAGCGATCAATTGATAATAATTTGGCAACAGCGGATTGACAAGGGCCGAGCGATAATTAGGCAACATAGCCCGGTTCGTCTATATAAGGGACGAACCATTGCCTCCCAGCAGCGTTCTCGTCTGTAAGCCGTTCGCGTAATACGAATATTTAGTCTCTCTAAGCGTCATTGTAAGTCGTAGGTTCCGTCTTTGTCTAAAGCGGCCGCGCATATTGACAAAGAAATTAGTCGGCCTTCTCCTACGTATGTAAAGGGGAACGCGCTATACCAGAGTGTAATTTGTCTATAAAATCTTGTATTGTGTAAACCATCGTCAGAGTCGGAGTCTATTCGAATCAGAAAACAAGTAAGTAAAGTGAGAGTTCACATGTCTATCTGGCACTCTTTTCTTCTATTCCTTGGTCCTCCAACGTCCCTCCCTGAGCTTTCTCAGTTTGAGAATTAACATAAAATAAAATTGAAAGACTAAAATAACGCCTAAATATCCGGTTGTCAATTCCCCTCAAATTGACTGGCGCCCAACTAAAATCATATTAATAAAATAATTGCCAAGAGCCCTACCAGCCGGTGGACCACGGCCGCGGTAGGTGTGGGAATTTTTCTTTGTAAAAAAGTCCCGTCTCAATGTTTTCGAAATTTTCGAGATGCTTACACAAGTGAGATGTACAGCCCCTATCTAAGCACCATTGTTCGTCACTCGCTTCGACGTCGGCTTGTAGGGCTCTAAAGGCGACTCGTCGTCTGCTGTCGCGAGCACGCATACATCGTCGTTCGCACTCTTAGCCGATTGCCGGGGGTTCGCGCCGCCTTTGTTGCACTCGGACGCTTTGTGGCCCCTTTTATGACATCGAAAACACTTTATTTTCGAGTTGTCGTCGTCGGCACTGTCCGGTTTTCGCATACTATTCCTCTTATAGTTTTGTCGCTTCGCTTGTTTCCCGGCCATCATGGCGTTTGGCAATGTATTACGCATCTCATTTTTTCGTGCTTCACTCTCTTCCACGATTTTTATTCGCAGCGTGTCTGGGGTTGGTAGATCATCGCGCGATTCGATGGCACACCGAAAGTTTTCAAAACTTTGTGGTAAGCTGTATAACAACATGATTGTTAATAAATCCGAATTTATGTTGACGTCCATCTCGTATAGCTTGTCCACAGCATCGAAGAGTTTTTTGAGGTGTTCGCGAATATCTTCGCCCATTGTTTCTAATTTTCGCCACACTTCGGTAGATGTATTACAATCCTTTATTTGCTTTAGTTCCGAAGGGTTAATCGACAGCAAAATATCCGATTTTGCCTTTTAGTCATTCGTCGACCACTCTTTGTACGCCGCTGCCGACGCTGCGTCATTGGCCATTACTGTTGGCGCTTTTGTCTCGCCACTAACGTAACACCACGCATCGTTTTTCACTAATAAAGCGCGCATCTGGATTTTCCAGGTATCGTAGTTGTTCTTTTTGAGAGTTTCGATCCTCGTGAGACTCGCCATCTTGGCACTCACACCGAATATACTCGACAACACGCGCGACTTTACGAAACGGTAAGTATTTTCCTTTTCAGGTTTTCGATATTAAACGCGATCTCCTGGGCTCATAACCTATTGTAGAATGGCAGTGTATCTGTATATCAGGATAAGGAATGATGATCGACTTTCGTAACAATATCTTTATTATATGTAGTTTTATTATAAACGTATGCGACGCGCTCGTGCGGTGGTTTTCGTACAACTGACGCTAAGACGCGTGACGCACTCGGTTATCGAAAGACGGACAAAAGAATAGGGCGCGGCAGTCACCGCACACTGCGCCGTGTTCGGACCTGTATCGCAAATACATAAACAGAGCAACGGCGATCACATTACGTGATTTACAACAACTTTTATTATTGTTAAAATGAGGAAACGAAAACAATATCGCTCTGCCGATTAAATGAAAATACAAAACACTATATTCACCTTATGTAGGAAAGTGAATGTAATTTATTTTTCGTTACGAAAAGTTCTCGGTTGAGCTCCGTTTTATCGAAACAGAGTTTAAACATAGTGTAAACGAAAAACGGAATCGTAGAAAACCAAAATTCCAAAACCAAAATAATTGTATTAATACAGACGAAAATATCAAACTGTAGAAGAAAATTAATTTAAACAAAGAAAATATATAAGAACAACAACAAAAACGAGCCATAGTTTCAAACTAGATGAAAAATATAAGAAAAAAATGTATATACAAATTTTTTTGAAACTGTGATTACAATCACGCGGGCGAGAACTGTAAACGTAATATAAAAAAGTTGGATTTAAATTAATGAAAATAAATCAAAATAACGTTTATAAGCATTTCGATTGAAAAAAAGAACAAAAAATATAGCAGTAGTAGCACTCGAACCCAAAACCTGGAGAGTACTAGCCGTACACCTTAACCGTTAGGCTATCGCGCTGCTTCGATAATTCGTATTATTTTCGAGGTTTAGACTCGTCATACAAATTTTGTTTTGTCGATTTCTCGAAAACGAGGGCCTACCAGGGTAAACGGTGGTAGGGGGTGACACGGGACCGAACCCTACACTACCCTGAAAGGGCATCCCGAAGTCCATTGCTGCACTCATATCCACCCCTTGTGAGTCAAATGATCGATAAACAACATTAAATACAATGAAAACAAGTTTTAATAAATAACATTTAAATAAAATAAAATCAAAATCACACATTAGAATCTTTTATATATTTTTTACAACAATTTATATATTTTTTATTCTGTTGTACTCTATGCATGAGCATCTATAGATTACAAGGCTGAAGGTTTTTTATAGATAATTTGTCAAGCTTCTGGAATTTGTATCGTTCATGCATCTCACCATGCTACAAAATTCACCTAGTTCACTCGTCTCTTCCCTCTTTGCAACTGCAAATAATGTTTCGATTTTTTCCTTACTGAAGAAAGATATGTTAATATGTACACCAAATTTTATTACTATATATTTATTACTGGTCTTCGTACAAAGTCGATCTTTTGATTCAATCATGTAGAAACCATCGTTAAACGCTGTTTTCTTGAAACAACACTTTCAAAATTGGGAATCACCGTTTCTCGAAAACTAACTTATTTACTCGTTCCGTCCGATCTTTACGTGCTTATTTTTAATTCAAAGACCAGTACGTGATCCGGGAGATTCTTTATTTTCTTTTTAATTGTTTCATTAATAAAAAAAACTAGTGACGTATTCGTTAAGAATCGGCGTGTTCATTAGAATGGTGACCATTGAAGCCCAAATTAGAATTTCGGAAATCCGAGCGATGAAGTGCTGGGTAATTGGATATATTAAACATATTTTCTTGACGTGTTATTTCCACGAAAATGTGATTATCATTTCGGTAATAATTAATAGTTGGTAATTAAGATACCACGCCACATTCTTAACGCTTAAATGCGCGATTTATTGTCTACAGTTTCTATTTATCAAACATTACAAAAAAAAACAGTATATATTACGGGAAAAATAAGGAAAAAAATTAAATCTTTGTGAAAATATTTTGTATTCCAAAGTTATTTATTTGCGCATTATTTGCGGTTAGAAAATCTATGACACATGAATGGCGTGCACCGTATACAAATACATATGAGCGGTTTTCTGCCTTTGGTTACAATGCGTAACATGCATCCAAACGTTCCTGTAGTGAATGTAGAGCCAGAAAATACATATGTTGCCAAACGGCAACACGACGCATTTAAGGGTTAAGAATCGGGTATTATCAAAATCACAAACTTTGTCTTCTATAGATATAAAAGAAATTCCGAGCATCACGTTTAAAAAAACTCTAGTCTAGACGACTCAGAAATACCACTAAAGGATAGACTCGATTAACTCTGAATCAGCAAGATGTACATAAATCAATCTGAAGACGTTTCGAGTACAATATTTTACTCTAACACTGAGATATTAAATGGGCTGGTTTTTCTATTGATCTTCAAATTGATAATGCTTAGAAATAATAAGTTTCATAACCTTTTCTTAAAACCTTTATTATCCTAAGATAACAAACAAATTCAGCGAGATAAGCGATTGCAATGACAATAAATAATAATAAAATTTTTTGTTAAAAATCGGGAAGTTGTAAAATACATTAAACAATTGTTACCTCTCGTCTACGGAAGCTGGCTGCCTGACGGGACATTTGACGTACTCGTGACTACCACCGACGCGCCATCCACCAAAACGTCTCGATACGAGTGACGAAGCGACGGATGGAGTTGCAGCCAGAGAATCCCTTTTTGATATAAACAAGAATCACAAGTAAAGAGAATTATCTGACCGGAGCGGATATGGCAGTAATCACAGAAATTGTCTTGATCAACAATGCACTGCTGAAGAAAATGGAACAAATTTCTTTTTCCTCAATAAACTTGTCAATATTTGGTAGCATGAAAAAAAGAAAAAAACAATTTGAAGCTTTAACTCTTTTCTTTAACATGCGCCGAGAGATTTTTTCATGAATATTTATCCAAGGTACAAAGTCAAAAAGTAGTAGAACAAATCATTCTTTTAACTTTCTTCGTCTAGCTTTGGCTAATACTTTTTATAAAAACGTTTTAGCTCAGTTTTGTTTAATTGCACTGCAATGTTTGAAGATTTGGCTACAAATTTGTTTTTTGATAGCTACAATAAGATTTATTTTCACTGACAAGGAAAGATTTCCCGGGCACCCCTCCGATTTCGATGAAATTTAGTATGCTTGTAGAATGGATAAAAATAGGCGACACACATTTGTTTATACGTGCCGAGTCCAATGTTTAAGAGGTGAAAGGCACCTTCGAAAATCGGGGTGTTTTTCGTTCTTCGTCGATAACGTTCGAACGGTAGGAGATATACAAAAATTTCAAACTGCAACAACATTTATTGTCTCTCGTACTATACACTGGATATGAGATTGGTGCAGATAACAACAAATTTCATATTGTTTATTACAAATTTGCAATCTTTTCATACGTATCTCCGAGAGTTTGTAACCGATTGGGATGCAAATTTTGCATACAGGTAGAGGATGAAAAAATAAAGTTGTCGCGTTTTTTTTTGTTTTTCCGATATCTCATAATTAAGGGGTTGACACTGCCCTTCGATTTTCTAGTCAATTGCATCGTATGATCAGGTAGCCTTTTGCCATTCCGAGTTAAATTAACGTTAATATAAGTTCGATTCAATACGCGAGTGTATATTTGTAAATTCCACTCAACCCCTACCCCAACTATCCCCCTCTCGAACGTTCAAAGTTCTTACAGTGCATCATGGACGAAAATTTGTAGAAATAAAATGCGTCACACTGCAAGTACAATCAGACAAAATAATCGATACAAATTTCCCTGTTGTTACTGAACGTCATCCTGAGGGGATCAACTTAAAAACTTTGTTCTTTCGTGAACGTGCCGAGATAAAAAAAATTTTAAGGGACGAAATGTTCTACTGTTCGACTACTAAACGTTTGTGATGATAATGATGAATATAATAACAAATGGCGCATTTTTTATTGCAATAATTCGTGAATAATTGGGTGGAAATTACTCTTCAATCTTCTGCTTATATCGCCACAGAAGTGGGTAAGGCTTTTGCTATTACGGAATAGTTTCCTGCTTCGGAAAGTAACTGGATTGCTATGGTATTATTACGAAGAAGATATTTTCGGCACTTACTGCCGAAACACTTTTATCACGACTATCATTATTTTAATACGTATAATCTATGAAAAATGTACTGCTGAAATGGTTATTAAAGTTTTGCAATCGTATTGTAATCTTCAAAGGCTTTAAAGGCGTTATCTTATTCGATTCCTCCATTCTCTTGTCTGGTTTAACATGGGCAGTGAGGGAGAGAGAGAATATCGCTCTCTCGCTTACACCTCCGTCTTTTTCAATCTTCTTCGATCATCCATTCTCTTGTCCGGTCTAATACGAGCGTCTATCCAGCGTCCCATAAAAAGTATTCACTTCAAAAAGAATTTCTTTACGCATTCAAACAAATTTTAAATGACATGAGCCAAATGATCGACAAACGACATTAAATACCATGAATACAAGTTTGAATGAATAAGATGTAAATTGAACTAAATGAAGATCACATATTAGACTCTTTTAAATGAGGGTAGTTACAAATGATATAAATATAAATATATGGGAATATCAATTTTGCAAAAATAATATTAGATCGAATGATTCAATCAAAATAATAGTGACATTAATATAATCTCAAATCTTAAAACACAATTTTCACAAAAAAATATCTATACTGCAATATAAAAAATGATTTTATTATTCACGGCAAAGAAGTATAACGTCTTACGTACGTACATAAGTACACGCAGGTGTTTTTCTTTATTACTAGCGGTACCCGGCATGGGTTGCAATGCCGTTTTTGTGTCATAATTTATTTTACAGCAAATGTCATTGAAAGAATTTTTTTTTTAATTATGATTATTCAAAAATGTTTAGATACGTAATATTTTTTGTTTTACCATCTTGTGCGTATACGAATAAATTAGAAGGATTTCCTACGCGTGAGCAGGGCACATATCGATTTTTTGATCGAATGTTCGCCAAAGGCTGCGCCCTATGTGCTTTACACAAAGCAAGTAATATAACAGGCTTGTTTTGGTCAAATTCGATAAAGATAGTTTACCTAAAGTATTCTAAAGGGAGCCATCCTGCTACGTATTTAAGGGCGGTTCGTTCCAACCTCTAGGTAAAGTGTAAGGTAGCCTACCCGGCGGGTAAACTCCTGACTGGCGGATTTTCGGTACTACATATATGCCGCATAGAGCGCGTGCTAGGGAAACTCTATTAGTAATTACATAGTTATTTCTGAATACTAAGGACGGTAATGTGTGTAATGATATACATATATATATATATAACTAAAATAAATATGAGGAAACTGATTTTGAGAGGGTACGGATAATAATATATTCCTCCTAACGACACCCCTCTTGCCTGTAAATGTTTCGCAACTGGCTTTCAAATCTTTGTAAAAATATATGGGCTGGTACTTAAACCAAAAATCAGACTATGAACTTGTTAAGGTTTTTAAGGTTAAGAATAAAACGATATGATCCGTCAGGTTTCGGTACCAGAAAGAAAGATGATATAAATTAATCCGGTTCTGGGTCACATTTTTCGATTGCCTCTTTGTCTAGAAGTGTTGCAATAGCCTTTTTTCTCGATAACTGGAATATTCATTTTTCCATCTCTTGCTTTATCTTGCCGACTAACTCAATTTTATAACCTTGAATATAATTCAAAACGAACTCGTTTTTCGTAATCTTTTTCCAGTTATCGAGATAATTGTTTAATCTTCCCGCTCTACAACTTACTTCCTCATTTATTTGCCCCTGCAATTGAATTTGGGCATCCTTTGAGTCTGAGATGTGGGGTTGAAATATTGTTGATTTGACTTGAAGACTAGCCGAGGTCTGTTTTTGTTCGCTGAACCCGCAAAGCTTGGCTGGTTGTGAGACATTATCTTCGCTGGCAGGCCCTTCCCGTTTAAATGACTCTTGGCGTTGTAGATCGGTGCCCTGAATTGTTGTTTTATATTCTGACTTAATTTGTCCAGAGCTCGGGCTTCCCTCAATCTATCCCCCAGATTTTTCCCGACCAGGAATTCGTCTGTCTTCGGGGGCCGTCAAAACATCCTTACTCTGTTTTGACAAACCCGGAAGTGTGAAGACGTTTCTCGGTTCTGACAATTTGAATTTTAGATTTGTCATGATCTTGGCCACATTAATAAGGCTTTCTACGAAGCATAGTTTATCAATGTTTTCGTCCTCTTCCAAAAGCATCGACAAGGCTGCGGCCGCCGTAGTTAATGCCGCACCGACTGACTTCTGATTCTCCGAGATAAAGTTATCTCGTTTTATTGCCGACTCGCCTAGGTTGGACGCCATTTTCAAGTTAAGTTTGGGTGTCTCTAACTGTTCTTGACTTGTATATTTATTTAATATATCGTCCATTTCTTGTTTCGCAACCCCATTGGTGCCCAGTATTTCCATCTTGACAATACTGCCGGATGTAATGTTATGTCAATTGCCTTTGAGGCCAATGGATCCTCGCCAAACATTAGTAAAACATCCTCGGTTAATTCTTTACTGCCGCCTGAGACCGTCTCTGCCTTTTGATTGGACACTTTGTCGGCTTGGTCCCGATTAGCATTTTCTCTTTCGTTCTCCTTGCTCCCGTAATTCTCTATTGCATCATCCTCTGACGTAGAAACAAAAACGAAGTTAATTAATATTTTTATTTCTCTAATCTGCTTTGCCTCTCATGCAAATTCATTAGCATACAACTCTGAGCTGTTATGTCCCTCGTACAAGCTCCTCAGGTTCACGGTCTAACCTGCCCTGCCTTACGTGCAGGCTCGTTAGCCAACGTAGCCATCTTGTCTTGCGACCAAATGAGACAATGGGACTGTATATCGACAGTATAATCTGGCCTCACGTACTAGCTTTTCTTACCTTGGTTGATAGTTATGAAATCTATCTCTGGACCTACATCTTCTGATATTTCTGATTCAGCCTTTGAACTATCGTTCCTCGATCTATTCTCTTTCGGTTGTCATGTCTGTAGCTGATTTCGCACTTCCTTTAATTGCTTCTCTAAGGAAGCCACTGTTGCCTACTTATTCTTTCTTTTTGGCATTATCTCTACTTAAACCTGCAAAAAAACGCAAAATTGGAAGCTTCGATGTACAGCCTAACTAAAAATTCCCAAATATATAATCACTCTACACGTATTCACTCTAGCGGACAACGAAAAGATATGAATTGCGTAGGGGGTCGATGGTAGAGGAATGGTGGGGGCTTTCGGTTTCTCGGGACTCCAAACGTTGTGACATCTAGCGCACTACGAGGGTAACTACATAGTATTATATATTCGATTACTTTCGTAATCTTGACAACGAGGCTCGGAATATAATTTTATTTATGCCTCATAACTCAACAAACGACTCGGTACATCAAAGTAGTATAGCGGCCACTATGGCGACCCCCATTCCTATCCCCACTCTCATCCCCACTCCTTTCCCCCACGTCGCGGCCGCCGAGTGATCAGCTTGTGGGCGCGGGGGAAAGAGTTGCGAGGGGCGAAGAGGGGGATGGAGCGTGCCGTCCTAGGGTGCTTTTTTCTTTTTTTTGTTTGGCTGTGGACGTTTTTACAGAGAACAAATGTACTACTCACCATTTTTTTTTTTGCGGCATCGCTCCTTTCCTCGACAATCTGTGCGGTACAGCACTTTCTTATCACACGCACACACACACACACACACACACGCCCCCCCCCCCCACACACACACGCGCATACACACACACACCCACCCACGCACGCACGCACGCACGCACTTAAAATATGCATTAGTGTAACATATTTAAGAAATGGTTGATAACATTGATGCGGTCCTCATCCTCCACCGATCTCATGGCTGTTAGGATGATGGTCAAATCCTGCCCGCGGCCTACCACGACGGCTAGCAGTATATGGCTTGTTAAAAATGCCATTATATTCTCTTTGTCGTAGTAGGTATCGAGCCGAGGGAAATGGCGTATTGCGCAGCGTACCAGCATTACATCCCGCTGGAAGTATGGCGTAAGATGGCACATATCCGCCAATTCACTATATACGCTGCGTGCCTCGTCGATAAGCCATACATCGCAGCAATGATCGCTAGACACATCTCTTATCATGCCGCGATATGTGCTATATCCTATTTTCACCGCGCAGAGCATCCCAGTTGCGACCACTGCTTCACTTATAGGTACACCGCGGCCCCCCTCACGATAATATATTTCCATAAACGTAGTTATGGCCTTACAGATTTCGGACATTTCCGCCGTTCTCACATACACCTCGTCGAACCCATCCAGTTCGACGACGGTGCAATTGAACACCATCGGCAGATCACCGATCGGGTATGTGAACGAAGGATACATTTTTCGAAAGTAGTAAAGCACAAGCGGTACTTGCAATCGAACTAAATTCTAACGAGCGCCGAGATTTTTCAACACCTCGCAATCCCCCTCCCTGCTTCGCGACCATCGCGAGATTTATCAAGGGATTTGTTTGCAGAAAATATGACGCTGTATTTTTGCAGAATAAGTGTGTGCAGAATATACATACAGCGAGAATGAGCCACGTGCGCATCGTCGCGGCGAAGCGAAAACCAGGATCATCACGTACTTATATCTACTAGCAAAACACTGCCTAGCCTGTTGCTTTAACCACGAAGAAAGCGCGTATCGTATATCGCTTCTTTTAATTGAAATCATTATGATGACGCAATAATTTTTATGAAGAGGTGTTGAAAGATTTATACACGTGCAAAAAAGAGACTGTACGAGAGAAACATCTTAAATTGAGTTAATGTTAATATATGAAATTTTAATTTTATTTTAATTTTATTTAATTTTTATTTTTAATTTTAATTTTTAATTTTAATTTTTAATTTTTAATTTTTAATTTTTAATTTTTAATTTTTAATTTTAATTTTTAATTTTAATTTTTAATTTTAATTTTTAATTTTAATTTTTAATTTTAATTTTTAATTTTAATTTTTAATTTTTATTTTTAATTTTAATTTTTAATTTTAATTTTTAATTTTAATTTTTAATTTTAATTTTAATTTTTGATTTTAATTTTTAATTTTAATTTTTAATTTTAATTTTTAATTTTAATTTTTAATTTTAATTTTTAATTTTAATTTTTAATTTTAATTTTTAATTTTAATTTTTAATTTTAATTTTTAATTTTAATTTTTAATTTTAATTTTTAATTTTAATTTTTAATTTTAATTTTTAATTTTAATTTTTAATTTTAATTTTTAATTTTAATTTTTAATTTTAATTTTTAATTTTAATTTTTAATTTTAATTTTTAATTTTAATTTTTAATTTTAATTTTTAATTTTAATTTTTAATTTTAATTTTTAATTTTAATTTTTAATTTTAATTTTTAATTTTAATTTTTAATTTTAATTTTTAATTTTAATGTTTAATTTTAATTTTTAATTTTAATTTTTAATTTTAATTTTTAATTTTAATTTTTAATTTTAATTTTTAATTTTAATTTTTAATTTTAATTTTTAATTTTAATTTTTAATTTTAATTTTTAATTTTAATTTTTAATTTTAATTTTTAATTTTAATTTTTAATTTTAATTTTTAATTTTAATTTTTAATTTTAATTTTTAATTTTAATTTTTAATTTTAATTTTTAATTTTAATTTTTAATTTTAATTTTTAATTTTAATTTTTAATTTTAATTTTTAATTTTAATTTTTAATTTTAATTTTTAATTTTAATTTTTAATTTTAATTTTTAATTTTAATTTTTAATTTTAATTTTTAATTTTAATTTTTAATTTTAATTTTTAATTTTAATTTTTAATTTTAATTTTTAATTTTAATTTTTAATTTTAATTTTTAATTTTAATTTTTAATTTTAATTTTTAATTTTAATTTTTAATTTTAATTTTTAATTTTAATTTTTAATTTTAATTTTAATTTTTAATTTTTATTTTTAATTTTAATTTTTAACTTTAATTTTTAATTTTAATTTTTAATTTTAATTTTTAATTTTAATTTTTAATTTTAATTTTTAATTTTAATTTTTAATTTTAATTTTTAATTTTAATTTTTAATTTTAATTTTTAATTTTAATTTTTAATTTTAATTTTTAATTTTAATTTTTAATTTTAATTTTTAATTTTAATTTTTAATTTTAATTTTTAATTTTAATTTTTAATTTTAATTTTTAATTTTAATTTTTAATTTTAATTTTTAATTTTAATTTTTAATTTTAATTTTTAATTTTAATTTTTAATTTTAATTTTTAATTTTAATTTTTAATTTTAATTTTTAATTTTAATTTTTAATTTTAATTTTTAATTTTAATTTTTAATTTTAATTTTTAATTTTAATTTTTAATTTTAATTTTTAATTTTAATTTTTAATTTTAATTTTTAATTTTAATTTTTAATTTTAATTTTTAATTTTAATTTTTAATTTTAATTTTTAATTTTAATTTTTAATTTTAATTTTTAATTTTAATTTTTAATTTTAATTTTTAATTTTAATTTTTAATTTTAATTTTTAATTTTAATTTTTAATTTTAATTTTTAATTTTAATTTTTAATTTTAATTTTTAATTTTAATTTTTAATTTTAATTTTTAATTTTAATTTTTAATTTTAATTTTTAATTTTAATTTTTAATTTTAATTTTTAATTTTAATTTTTAATTTTAATTTTTAATTTTAATTTTTAATTTTAATTTTTAATTTTAATTTTTAATTTTAATTTTTAATTTTAATTTTTAATTTTAATTTTTAATTTTAATTTTTAATTTTAATTTTTAATTTTAATTTTTAATTTTAATTTTTAATTTTAATTTTTAATTTTAATTTTTAATTTTAATTTTTAATTTTAATTTTTAATTTTAATTTTTAATTTTAATTTTTAATTTTAATTTTTAATTTTAATTTTTAATTTTAATTTTTAATTTTAATTTTTAATTTTAATTTTTAATTTTAATTTTTAATTTTAATTTTTAATTTTAATTTTTAATTTTAATTTTTAATTTTAATTTTTAATTTTAATTTTTAATTTTAATTTTTAATTTTAATTTTTAATTTTAATTTTTAATTTTAATTTTTAATTTTAATTTTTAATTTTAATTTTTAATTTTAATTTTTAATTTTAATTTTTAATTTTAATTTTTAATTTTAATTTTTAATTTTAATTTTTAATTTTAATTTTTAATTTTAATTTTTAATTTTAATTTTTAATTTTAATTTTTAATTTTAATTTTTAATTTTAATTTTTAATTTTAATTTTTAATTTTAATTTTTAATTTTAATTTTTAATTTTAATTTTTAATTTTAATTTTTAATTTTAATTTTTAATTTTAATTTTTAATTTTAATTTTTAATTTTAATTTTTAATTTTAATTTTTAATTTTAATTTTTAATTTTAATTTTTAATTTTAATTTTTAATTTTAATTTTTAATTTTAATTTTTAATTTTAATTTTTAATTTTAATTTTTAATTTTAATTTTTAATTTTAATTTTTCATTTTAATTTTTCATTTTAATTTTTCATTTTAATTTTTAATTTTAATTTTTAATTTTAATTTTTAGTTTTAATTTTTAATTTTAATTTTTAATTTTAATTTTTAATTTTAATTTTTAATTTTAATTTTTAATTTTAATTTTTAATTTTAATTTTTAATTTTAATTTTTAATTTTAATTTTTAATTTTAATTTTTAATTTTAATTTTTAATTTTAATTTTTAATTTTAATTTTTAATTTTAATTTTTAATTTTAATTTTTAATTTTAATTTTTAATTTTAATTTTTAATTTTAATTTTTAATTTTAATTTTTAATTTTTAATTTTAATTTTTAATTTTAATTTTTAATTTTAATTTTTAATTTTAATTTTTAATTTTAATTTTTAATTTTAATTTTTAATTTTAATTTTTAATTTTAATTTTTAATTTTAATTTTTAATTTTAATTTTTAATTTTAATTTTTAATTTTAATTTTTAATTTTAATTTTTAATTTTAATTTTTAATTTTAATTTTTAATTTTAATTTTTAATTTTAATTTTTAATTTTAATTTTTAATTTTAATTTTTAATTTTAATTTTTAATTTTAATTTTTAATTTTAATTTTTAATTTTAATTTTTAATTTTAATTTTTAATTTTAATTTTTAATTTTAATTTTAATTTTTAATTTTAATTTTTAATTTTAATTTTTAATTTTAATTTTTAATTTTAATTTTTAATTTTAATTTTTAATTTTAATTTTTAATTTTAATTTTTAATTTTAATTTTTAATTTTAATTTTTAATTTTAATTTTTAATTTTAATTTTTAATTTTAATTTTTAATTTTAATTTTTAATTTTAATTTTTAATTTTAATTTTTAATTTTAATTTTTAATTTTAATTTTTAATTTTAATTTTTAATTTTAATTTTTAATTTTAATTTTTAATTTTAATTTTTAATTTTAATTTTTAATTTTAATTTTTAATTTTAATTTTTAATTTTAATTTTTAATTTTAATTTTTAATTTTAATTTTTAATTTTAATTTTTAATTTTAATTTTTAATTTTAATTTTTAATTTTAATTTTTAATTTTAATTTTTAATTTTAATTTTTAATTTTAATTTTTAATTTTAATTTTTAATTTTAATTTTTAATTTTAATTTTTAATTTTAATTTTTAATTTTAATTTTTAATTTTAATTTTTAATTTTAATTTTTAATTTTAATTTTTAATTTTAATTTTTAATTTTAATTTTTAATTTTAATTTTTAATTTTAATTTTTAATTTTAATTTTTAATTTTAATTTTTAATTTTAATTTTTAATTTTAATTTTTAATTTTAATTTTTAATTTTAATTTTTAATTTTAATTTTTAATTTTAATTTTTAATTTTAATTTTTAATTTTAATTTTTAATTTTAATTTTTAATTTTAATTTTTAATTTTAATTTTTAATTTTAATTTTTAATTTTAATTTTTAATTTTAATTTTTAATTTTAATTTTTAATTTTAATTTTTAATTTTAATTTTTAATTTTAATTTTTAATTTTAATTTTTAATTTTAATTTTTAATTTTAATTTTTAATTTTAATTTTTAATTTTAATTTTTAATTTTAATTTTTAATTTTAATTTTTAATTTTAATTTTTAATTTTAATTTTTAATTTTAATTTTTAATTTTAATTTTTAATTTTAATTTTTAATTTTAATTTTTAATTTTAATTTTTAATTTTAATTTTTAATTTTAATTTTTAATTTTAATTTTTAATTTTAATTTTTAATTTTAATTTTTAATTTTAATTTTTAATTTTAATTTTTAATTTTAATTTTTAATTTTAATTTTTAATTTTAATTTTTAATTTTAATTTTTAATTTTAATTTTTAATTTTAATTTTTAATTTTAATTTTTAATTTTAATTTTTAATTTTAATTTTTAATTTTAATTTTTAATTTTAATTTTTAATTTTAATTTTTAATTTTAATTTTTAATTTTAATTTTTAATTTTAATTTTTAATTTTAATTTTTAATTTTAATTTTTAATTTTAATTTTTAATTTTAATTTTTAATTTTAATTTTTAATTTTAATTTTTAATTTTAATTTTTAATTTTAATTTTTAATTTTAATTTTTAATTTTAATTTTTAATTTTAATTTTTAATTTTAATTTTTAATTTTAATTTTTAATTTTAATTTTTAATTTTAATTTTTAATTTTAATTTTTAATTTTAATTTTTAATTTTAATTTTTAATTTTAATTTTTAATTTTAATTTTTAATTTTAATTTTTAATTTTAATTTTTAATTTTAATTTTTAATTTTAATTTTTAATTTTAATTTTTAATTTTAATTTTTAATTTTAATTTTTAATTTTAATTTTTAATTTTAATTTTTAATTTTAATTTTTAATTTTAATTTTTAATTTTAATTTTTAATTTTAATTTTTAATTTTAATTTTTAATTTTAATTTTTAATTTTAATTTTTAATTTTAATTTTTAATTTTAATTTTTAATTTTAATTTTTAATTTTAATTTTTAATTTTAATTTTTAATTTTAATTTTTAATTTTAATTTTTAATTTTAATTTTTAATTTTAATTTTTAATTTTAATTTTTAATTTTAATTTTTAATTTTAATTTTTAATTTTAATTTTTAATTTTAATTTTTAATTTTAATTTTTAATTTTAATTTTTAATTTTAATTTTTAATTTTAATTTTTAATTTTAATTTTTAATTTTAATTTTTAATTTTAATTTTTAATTTTAATTTTTAATTTTAATTTTTAATTTTAATTTTTAATTTTAATTTTTAATTTTAATTTTTAATTTTAATTTTTAATTTTAATTTTTAATTTTAATTTTTAATTTTAATTTTTAATTTTAATTTTTAATTTTAATTTTTAATTTTAATTTTAATTTTTAATTTTAATTTTTAATTTTAATTTTTAATTTTAATTTTTAATTTTAATTTTTAATTTTAATTTTTAATTTTAATTTTTAATTTTAATTTTTAATTTTAATTTTTAATTTTAATTTTTAATTTTAATTTTTAATTTTAATTTTTAATTTTAATTTTTAATTTTAATTTTTAATTTTAATTTTTAATTTTAATTTTTAATTTTAATTTTTAATTTTAATTTTTAATTTTAATTTTTAATTTTAATTTTTAATTTTTATTTTTAGTTTTAATTTTTAATTTTAATTTTTAATTTTATATTTTTAATTTTAATTTTTAATTTTAATTTTTAATTTTAATTTTTAATTTTAATTTTTAATTTTAATTTTTAATTTTAATTTTTAATTTTAATTTTTAATTTTAATTTTTAATTTTAATTTTTAATTTTAATTTTTAATTTTAATTTTTAATTTTAATTTTTAATTTTTAATTTTAATTTTTAATTTTAATTTTTAATTTTAATTTTTAATTTTAATTTTTAATTTTAATTTTTAATTTTAATTTTTAATTTTAATTTTTAATTTTAATTTTTAATTTTAATTTTTAATTTTAATTTTTAATTTTAATTTTTAATTTTAATTTTTAATTTTAATTTTTAATTTTAATTTTTAATTTTAATTTTTAATTTTAATTTTTAATTTTAATTTTTAATTTTAATTTTTAATTTTAATTTTTAATTTTAATTTTTAATTTTAATTTTTAATTTTAATTTTTAATTTTAATTTTTAATTTTAATTTTTAATTTTAATTTTTAATTTTAATTTTTAATTTTAATTTTTAATTTTAATTTTTAATTTTAATTTTTAATTTTAATTTTTAATTTTAATTTTTAATTTTAATTTTTAATTTTAATTTTTAATTTTAATTTTTAATTTTAATTTTTAATTTTAATTTTTAATTTTAATTTTTAATTTTAATTTTTAATTTTAATTTTTAATTTTAATTTTTAATTTTAATTTTTAATTTTAATTTTTAATTTTAATTTTTAATTTTAATTTTTAATTTTAATTTTTAATTTTAATTTTTAATTTTAATTTTTAATTTTAATTTTTAATTTTAATTTTTAATTTTAATTTTTAATTTTAATTTTTAATTTTAATTTTTAATTTTAATTTTTAATTTTAATTTTTAATTTTAATTTTTAATTTTAATTTTTAATTTTAATTTTTAATTTTAATTTTTAATTTTAATTTTTAATTTTAATTTTTAATTTTAATTTTTAATTTTAATTTTTAATTTTAATTTTAATTTTTAATTTTAATTTTTAATTTTAATTTTTAATTTTAATTTTAATTTTTAATTTTAATTTTTAATTTTAATTTTTAATTTTAATTTTTAATTTTAATTTTAATTTTTAATTTTTAATTTTAATTTTTAATTTTAATTTTTAATTTTAATTTTTAATTTTAATTTTTAATTTTAATTTTTAATTTTAATTTTTAATTTTAATTTTTAATTTTAATTTTTAATTTTAATTTTTAATTTTAATTTTTAATTTTAATTTTTAATTTTAATTTTTAATTTTAATTTTTAATTTTAATTTTTAATTTTAATTTTTAATTTTAATTTTTAATTTTAATTTTAATTTTTAATTTTAATTTTTAATTTTAATTTTTAATTTTAATTTTTAATTTTAATTTTTAATTTTAATTTTTAATTTTAATTTTTAATTTTAATTTTTAATTTTAATTTTTAATTTTAATTTTTAATTTTAATTTTTAATTTTAATTTTTAATTTTAATTTTTAATTTTAATTTTTAATTTTAATTTTTAATTTTAATTTTTAATTTTAATTTTTAATTTTAATTTTTAATTTTAATTTTTAATTTTTATTTTTAATTTTTATTTTTAATTTTTATTTTTAATTTTAATTTTTAATTTTAATTTTTAATTTTAATTTTTAATTTTTATTTTTATTTTATTTTAAATTAAGAAGAAACCGTTGTACAGGTTGTATAGGATATACGGCCAGCTGTAGAGCCATAAGGCTAGCGTAAGAGAGAGAGAGAGAGAGCGAGCAACCAGCACGCGTGGCCTGCAGCATACCCCTCTCCCAGTCCTCGACGCTTCGACTATACTCTGAAGCAGCGACCATGCGTCAGACAGAGAGCACGCTACAGACTGTTTCTTTTTATTCCTTTATATATTAGATATTAAATAAATAATATTTTAATATTTTTAATATTATTTACCGAGAGCGTGCTACAGACTGCGTCTTTATATTTTCTTTATACATATTAAACAGATATTGAATAAATTATTAAAATTATTATTTATATTTAAGAAATATATGCAATTCTCAAATTTTTCAAAATTAAGACAGGGTGTTCTATACATATTTATAGGCACCTGGTTGTATTAAAATAATGAATAAACTCATACACCTATATATGTATAAAGATGACCAGGCTAGACGGCTCGTCTTTATACGAGTGTCCTAACGCCTCGTGAAACTGATATCCCTGCACGTTTTACACAGGATATTTGTCTCGCTGATTTGGTCAAAAATGCATACAAATCAAATATGAGCATGAGCCCATCTTTTATACTCCTGTTTTGACATAGAAGTTACAGTCTCGATTGAGCAGTGTAACAGACCGTTATATTTTATTGTGTGACGATGGCAGACCGCGCTCTTCGTAAATGTATTCGCGATTTTTTGCGTTTTGTAAAATTACATAGCGTACAAATACGACGTCGCTGCGACACTCAGTGGTATTACGAGTTAAGGCATTTGTCGGGTGATAGACTCATCAATCGTTTGAAATATCTTATATGGTGGGCGCCCTTACGCAGTATAGTGACAGCCTATGACAGGGGCATATTGCAGGGTCGCAGTGTGTTAACATACGTGTATGAAGAGCTACAGAGAAGGGGTCTTCAAGAAGCTCAGAGTGTTCGTGGTATTGCTGATGAAATCAGGGGTAAGTACCCTTTTACAAGTATTTAAGACGTTTTCTACTTTGTCGGCCGGAAAATAACCGGTTTTAACCGGATTATTAGAAAAAATACAAACTGTGAAATAAAACTTTTTGCCGTTTATCGAGCAGTATGTTTGCTATAAAGGCAATAATTAAAATTTCAAAAATGATTGTTCAAAAAATAATGGAAACGGTATAATAGGTTATCGGCAGCTTTGGGATGCATCGAGCGATGACGAAGCTGCTCTTGTAGACGCTGTTTGCGCTGTAGAAAATCTGGAGCAAAATACCGTGAAACGTAAGTATTTAGATTTCCGGCTATTTAAAATTTTTATTTTGAAATACAAATTTATTTATCTAAATTTATAAATATTCACTTTTCGAGTTACTACGTAACTAACAAAGCCCTTGATCTTTCAATATTACAAGCTTACCTTTATTCTTATTCTTTTCTTTAGACACACGGGTACACACATATGGAAAATAGCAAAGTGCGATTGCAGGTCCTTCAGGACTATGCCAGAGACCAAAAAGTATCGGTAAATCTGAAATAACCGATCCGGATAGCAGCGACGAAGATGAAGACGATCGTAATGTCGTCGTTTTATCATTGCACGAAGATGGCGAAGAAGAAGAAGAAGAAGAAGACGGCGCTTACGTTAATATTTCTGGCGATCGGGTTGTTCAACAGTATGAAAATCAGCTATGGGAATACCCAATAGAGGCTGGTATAATGAACAATGATGATGAAGAGCCAATACCATTAATTGATGATTGGTATCAGCATCTCTTGGATGATACCGACTCAGGTAAATCAGGTCTTTTCTTATATCTAAAAGTAAGGTGGTTATTCTAGTCAACAAATAAACGAAACGGCAAATTTATCGTAGGTTTTTCAACACAAGGGTTATTGTTTGATGAATAGCCGATTTCTATTATATAAAAAGGTACCAATAATAATAATAGGTTTGAATAAATGCATACATGTGTTAACAGTGCAAAAATAATCGATCGTGTTTATTTTCAGAGACGCAGCTAGGCGCTGGAAAGGACCGTACTCGCGCGAGTACAGAACCGTTTAGGGATGTTCAACCGCCCGGAAACCGCTTTGAGATCACCAGGGATTCTACGCGATATTTCAAGTGTTTCAAGCTTCAAGGACGCGAAACTACACTGCGTATCAGAACACCTCACGTAGGGGTCTCTGTAATAGATTGGCTCGGTCGCGCATTCCGCGATCTTCTGACATATATCACCAGCACTTGCGCCGGTGGTGACTATGTAGGAATAACATTTACAGCAGATAGCTTAGCACACGGCCCAGTATGGCTGTCCTTCCGACCAGCCTGAGATTATACATTTGAAGATGTCTGGCAATTGATAAGTGGCGTTGCTCAGACTGCAACATCTCTGAATATCGGGGACGTATGCGAAGTAAAAACCTGTATAGTAAGAGGTGTCGAGGGGCGTGGTAGAAAATGTCTAACCCACGAAGCTGTCACGAAAAAATCGATATTGTCAATCCGAAATTTTGATAATTTGTGCTTCCCACGCTCATTGGTAGCAGCACGCGCATATGTCGAGCGGGGTGAAATACGATCGGGAGAGTTACATACTAGATGGCAACGTATTAGACTGATTAACGGGTCGTTACAAAGAAATGAGGCTATTGATCTTACGAGAGTAGCTAATGTCATTGTGCCTGCAAATGGTTGTGGCGTATATGAGATAGCCCAATGTCAAGATTATTTAATGCGCGGCGGTATCGCTATTGCTGTATACGAGTTTCTAACTTTAGGGCGACGTGAAAAACCTTTGTTCGATGGTAGAAAACGAGTTTTGGCTTCTGTACGCACGATAAAATATACATTATATATATTGTTTTATGAACGCGAGCACCATTTTCAACCTGTTTTGAATCTCCGAGGCGCTGTAGGTGGTAGAGATTTTTGCTCAAGTTGTAATGCACGCAGTCGTCGAGATGATCACAGGTGTACAAAAAAGAAATGTCCCCAGTGTTTTACGCTACCTCCCTGTAATCCTAACGCGAATAATACAATTAAATGCATTGATTGTAATCGTATTTTTTTCGGAGATCAGGGTCTGCAAAAACACAGAGCTGTCGTTGTAGTCAGGAACAGCCGAAGAGCGAGTGTGTGCGAAACTGTGAAACGTTGTCGCTGGTGTTTCCAAACGATAATACCTTAAGAACGGAAGAAGCATATATGCGGTATGAAATATTGCAAGACATGTAAACACAACGAGTCGAATAATCATATGTGTTTCATGAAAAGTCTTCGTATACACAATGCCGCGCGTAAAGTAGTTTTTATTTTCTATGACTTTGAAACACAGCAGTGCACATCTTTAAAGGGTGACGCCTCTACTTTTGCGCATGAACCAAACCTCTGCGTAGCTCATCGACTCTGTATATTTTGTTGTACTGACGATACTATAACAGAGCCGTGCGAATATTGTGGAGTGCACGAGTTTGTTTTCAAGCACAGTCCTGTAGCTCAGCTTGTAGAATTAGCTATGACGGATATCAAGGGATTTTCTCGTACAATTTGTATTGCTCATAACGCAGGGGGTTTTGACGCTCAGTTTATTTTGCGATATTTAACCGAAGAAAAAAAGACACAGTTACCATCGGTAATTATGAACGGCACGAAAATAATTACGATGCGGCTTGAAAACCTTGTGTTTCTCGATAGCCTACAGTACTTTCACATGTCTTTAAGCGCTCTACCAAAAGCCTTTGGACTCGCGAATACTGTCACAAAAGGCACTTTCCCTCATTTATTCAATAGACCTGAAAACCAAAATTATGAAGGTCCTCTACCAAGCCTGGAATATTATTCACCCGATACAATGCGTGCTGGCGAGCGCGAAAAATTTCTTGAGTGGTACAGGGCATTGAAAGATCGTAATTATCTGTTCAATTTTCAGAAGGAAATTGTTGATTATTGCACGACAGATGTTACGATAATAAGACGTACGTGTATGGCTTTTCGGGATATGTTTATCGTCAGCGGCAATGTCTGCCCGTTTGATGAGTGCACAACGATAGCGTCAGCTTGTTTTCGCGTTTTTCGTAAAAACGTTTTGAAAGATAAGACAATAGGTATTATTCCAACGAACGGTTACGGGTGGGCTCATAATCAATCTAAAAAAGCAGGCTCGTGTGGATGGAATACTCTCTTGGGCAGCGAATTGTTCACGCACGCCGGGGACGCGAATTTAAAATATTACAAAATTTACTAGTAGACGGTTACTTCTGATATAGCAAACGTTGTAATAGCAGCGTATACAACAGCACAAGCGCGTTTGAAATTATATAGTTATCTCGAGCGCTTGGGTCCTCGTGCACTATACTGCGATACAGACTCTGTGATATATGTATCGAAGAAGAATGACACCTGTGAATATGAACCTCCGACTGGCCAGCTTTTAGGGGATCTTACCGACGAGTTATGCTCTTATGGTAAGGGTAGTTATATAAAAAGTTTTGTTTCAGGGGGTCCGAAATTTTATTCGTTTATTGTGCAGTGCCCCGATCGTTCCGAAAGCGAGGTGTGCAAAGTAAAGGGTATAACACTCAATTTTACCAACAGCTCGCTAATTAATTATAAATCTCTGCGCTCATTTGTAATCGGTGAAAGAGAGGCACCTATTGTATTACGCTAGGACGCCATTAGACGGACAGCATTCCATCAGGTCGTTACGCGCCCTGAAACAAAAACCTGTATGCCATCGAGCGTCAAACGAAGGCGTCACGGCGAATATGGCTCGCTCCCTTACGGTTACAGAGTCTAGTTGATGAAAATTACCTTTTTTTTTATAAATGTTATAAATACTGTAAACACTGTACACCTTTATACTGCTACTGTAAAATAAAACTTTATCCATGTACCGAATATTTGAATACTTTATATACACTGTGGTATAGAAAATACACTCATTCGTACAGATGGATACGCGGTGGAAGCATCCCTGGACCTCGATGATCTGCGGTCCTACGGGCTACGGTAAAACTTATTTTGTAAAAAAGTTTTTGAAATTCATTTCGCGAATGAACAGCGAGCCATTCGAAAGAATTATTTTATATTATTCCGAGTGGCAGTCCGCATACACGGAGTACGGTACATCGATAAAGTTTCGTGAAGGCCTACACCAGAGTACCAATTATGCGAGCGATCCTCGTGCAAAACTCATAATAATCGACGATTTGATACGCGAGGCGTCGAACAACAGCGTTGTAGATCTTTTCACCAAAGGTAGTCATCATAAAAATCTGAGTGTTATTTTTATTACCAAAAATTTGTTCCATCAAGGACACGGTCTGCGCGATATTTCATTGAATGCCAATTATACCGTAATTTTCAAAAATCCCCGCGATCGTGCTCAAATTCAACATCTCGCGCGCCAGGTATACCCGGAAAATCCGCGGTTTTTACAAGAGGCCTATCACGATGCAACATCCAAACCGCATCGGTTATTTGTTACTCGATTTGAAACAATCAACACCTGATAACTGTAGATTTCGCTCTTGTATTTTCCCCGATGACGCTCATCATTTTGTGTACATACCACGGAAAAAGTTAAAAAGCAATTCCGACACCTGCAAATTACCAGTTCAACGCGTGTAAAGACGCCTAAAGCATCATCGTGTTACGAAAAATGTATAGCTATATTGAGTGCACTTCAGCAATCCAGCACAGCGCATACTACATCTGACACGCACAAAAAACAAACAAGTGGTGATGGTCGCTCCGTGATACATCAGGATGGCCTGCAGTTCATCAGACGTAATGGCGCAGGGTGGTTCACCACTCTGCAAAAAACACGTTGCGATATTGCGTGCTCTTCAACATATGAATAAGGAGCAGCGCGAGGCTGTTTAACGTAAAGCAGATCCAAGCATTATCCGCTGTATTTTTGAGTGTGCACTGAACGTTCTCTGCCGTAATGTGCCGCTGAAGATCGACCAGAGAAAAAAATTACGTCGATACGCACCGGTTCTCCGTCGCTTAGCCTCAACAAAAGGCTGCTGGAAGAGTAAAAAACGATTCGTCGTTCAAAGTGGTGGGTTTCTTCCTCTCTTATTGACACCAATACTAAGTACTATTCTATCGAACTTGATTGGTGGCCGTGGATAATGGAGCACGCAAGAAAAATGGTACTCGTGCCGGAGGAACATCTAACACGTCTGAACACACAGTCATGCGCAGCCGGTGTTTAACGTGGATGTGTCTCAAAAACAGCCAGTGCGAGGTATTGACGCTACACTGGCTCGATTAGACACGGAGATGAATGAAATTTTGCATTCCAATGCATACAAGAATGAGAGGGAAAAGTGGGTTGCGTACTTGACTGTACTACAACGTTATCTTTACTTCATCGATGATGAGAGAGCTCAGCAGTACCGCGATCTTATGAAGAATAAACACTATGTAGAGTCTGATTATGCTAGAAAAAAAGAAGAAGACGAAACTGATGACGGTATGAATGACGCCGTCATAATCGAGAGTGTACCAGCTAAATTTCGCGTAAAAGCGAAACTGCTGCTTCGCCGTTTGCGTAATGCTCCACAATCTAATTTTTCTTGGGATTCTGACGGTGTCGTGTCGGTCAGCGGAAATCCAATAAAGGATTCAAATATTGTTGATCTCGTGAATGACGCTATGAGGACTAGGAAAATACCTAATCTAGCTGGGCGCAGTGCCTTTGCCAGAGTTCTGCGAACGATCAAGGCACCTCGGGAATTCATCGGTAACGAGGAGTTGTGGGCGGAGTCTAGAGCTAACACATCACAGCGTCAATCGCAGTCTGGTGATAGTACAAGCAGCGCGGAATCACCTGATACGGACCAGTTGGCGTTTTTCAGTGGTCATGAGAACAGATCACCAATACGGCAAACACAGGGAGCTAAGCAGAGAGGCGGAGGCTATCATAATAATAAAAGACGTGTAACTTGGGCTAACTTGAAATTATAATCATGAAAATCTTAGAAAACGTGTACTTTAACCCTGCCCATGAAGTATCGTTTTCAGGTGCTACCAAATTGTTACGCCTGGCGCGTCAGAAAAAAATCTCCCGTGTGAAGGCTGTACAGTGGCTTGAAGCACAGGATACTTATACAAAACACAGACGTGCGACGTCATTATCCGCGTCGTTTTTATAATGTCCGAAACATTGATGACTTCTGGGAGGCTGATCTCGTGGATCTTCGCTCGATTAAAGATTATAATGATGGTTATGTTTATCTCTTAGTCGTTATAGACGTTCTTAGTCAATTTGCATGGGTTCAGCCTTTACGCGACAAGTCTGCTGCATCTGTAGCTAACGCGTTTGATCTCATTTTATCTAAAAAAAATAGTAATGGTCGATTACCCGTTTACCTACAGACGGACAGGGGTAAAGAATTCACCGGTGCTGTATTTCCGGCTCTCTTAAAGAAAAAGAACATACAGTTCCGTGTTGCGCGAAACCCTGACATAAAAGCGGCTATTGTCGCGAGATTCAATAGAACGCTGAAAGAAAGAATGTGGCGGTATTTCACGTATTCTAGAAAAAAAACGTTACCTAGACGTTCTGCAGAACATCGTTTCAGCATACAGTCACTCCGCGTATAGTGGCATAAAAATGGCTCCCGTCTTAGTGACACACGCTACAGCGGCTAGGGCCCATAATAACCTGATACAGCGGTACAAAAGAACCGAGAATTGCTCGCCCAAATACAGCGTGGGCGACATCATGCGCATCAGTAGTGCGAAAGAAGCCTTCGTAAAAGGTTACGAGGGTGGCTGGAGCAGCGAATTATTTAAGGCCTTAGGCCACCCTAGAGGCTGAAAAAAATAGGCTTTTTGGGGATTTTTTTTCAGAAATACTAAAAAATAAATCGAGATAACAGAAACGTGATTTTATTATCTATATCAGTGACTGCTTACAATAATTGTTTTGAAGCGATTTATTACAAAATGGCGGCTGTGCAGCGTTCTTGCGACGACATCTTTTTTTTCGGGGTCCACGGCCGGACTAACAGCGCCTGTAATTTTTAAAATAATAATGAGCAAATGAATATTTCGATTATATATAGTAACTGCTATAGAAGTACGTAGGATTTTTGGCCAAATGGCACCCTTCTAAAGTGAAAAGTGAAAAAATTGTCAGATAATTGTTACTAACAAATGAACTACGCAATACAAAAAAAATCCTACGTACTTCCATAGACAATGTATATTTCAAGATATTTTCAAAATTTCAAGTTAATCTGTTGAAAATTGCTTGAGTTACGAGTTCGGCCAACTTGAAAAATACAGTATTGAGATAATCGCGTTTAAAGTTTTGAGTAGTAGAAAATTATGAATAATTTTACAATACCTTTAATCTGCGATGCCTGCACCATACAATTGGCCTTCCAGATTATCTTCCTGCTCTTGCATTTCTTTTCTGCTTGATCTTGAAGCGATTCTTGCCTCTTTTACCCGGTCGGACAGCGATCTTTCTGCAAGCTTTATGCGCTGTTTGTCGATCTCCAGGCACATTTCGTAGCTGTTCGGGCCGATTTCCAAGTTCATTGCCTTGATTATGTGCAAAATTGAAACAGACCTGTCATTGAACACACAAACTGCAATATCCGTGGCTACATCCAAGATTGTTTTACCACTCGAAATGGATTTCGGGCCCAATGCCCACACAGTGGAATTGAAGCTTTTATTATTGTTTTGTGTGTAACCACCGATGCACCGAGTTAGACGATCTTCACTGGTCAGTTCTTCATAGATTGGTTTAATAGCTTCATAGACTTCAATTGCAAAAGCGGGCTTATGTTTGTACTCAGCCAAAGTATTTGTAGCTTTAGCGCGTTGCCATGAGCACCATGCGGACCAGGCGGCCTTGTACTAAAATTCGAAAACCGAGTACCTAAAGGTTTTTCCCGGCCATAATCTTTTGGGACATTATTTTTGAGGTCCTAAGAGACCATTTAGAATTAAAAAAAATCGATTTTTCGAAAATTCTAGGGGGGCCTAAGGCTTGAAGATTGTACGTGTATCGCACAGTATTTGTCCGGTGATATACATCTTGCGTGATCTCCACGACGAGGATATTGACGGTATATTTTATGAGCCTGAGTTATCGAGAGTGCGAACGAAGGAGTCTAAGCAGCAGTCGTCAAAATGAAGGAGGAATTTTACATGGTTTTACCCAGTAATAGTAGTATAAATTATTATCCCGATAATGTGACAACAAGATATACCACGCATTTGCCCTAATGTATGTCTCTTCACGGCAGCTGGGCTGTTTCTCTAGCTGAAATACACATACCTACGACGATTTTGCATGTGCCACCCGAGGGTGAGCGGAACTTTATGAATGTCATAACGAACACAGTAGCACCCGGTAGTATGGCAAGCACCGACTTCAAGGAAGAGCGCGTGTGCGTGCCGCCTGGCGTATACCTCAACATAGACACAATACTCGAGGCTATTAACGAAACATCGTGTGTTGTGGACCATTTGAAATTTAAGCATTGTCGCAACGGATATGTGACGGTCACGCGTATCTGTGAATCGTGTAAGAATGTGGAGCACTCATTCTACTTCTCCGACGTCTTGAACAAGATTTTAGGATTCACCGAGCCTAAGGATGTGGTAGTCCAGAGAGTGTACACTGCTCAGAGACCTGCCAATCTAGCCCATGGGACCCCTAATATGATGTACGTTTATACGAATATCTGCGACTCCTATATCACCGGAAATGTGCATACACCACTTCCGCGTGTCATGCCAATCGTTGCCGCTGATAATCGTAACTACGGATCGGTGAAGATAAGAAGCTTCTCGCCACCACGCTATATTCCCCTATTAAGTACTAGTTTTCAAACAATAACGATTGATATAAGGCATGAGTTTGGCGCTCCTATACCATTCGAGTACGGGACGTTGACAGTGACGTTACAGTTCAAACGTACAGATTAACCAATCTAAAATGGCTTACTATGACGAATACTTTGATATGCAAACGGGCAGCGGCGGTCGAGCCGGCTATGGTGGTATCAGCCATGTGTATATAGGATCACCGAATCAAAGAGGTCACGGTATTGAGAGTTTCCTCGGAGGCCTCTTCCGACGAATAATACCTCTCTTGAATCAAGGCGCTCGGGCTGTTGGTAAAGAGGCGCTTCGCTCGGGTGTCAATGTGGCTACGGATATCATGGATTCTGGTATTCATCCGCGAGAAGCATTTAAATGCGCCTGCGCGAATCAGGGGAGCATCTGAAGCGTAAGGCTGAAGAAAAAATTAGTATGCTCATGAAGGGTTCGGGGTATAAAGCCGCTAAAATTAAAAAATTGTTGCATTCTCTTGCCGGGAGCGCATCACGACGTACCGGCGTGAAAAAACGAAAGAAAACCGTAAAGTCGCGAAAACGTTCGGGTTCTGTGAAAACGAGACAGGGGAAGAAGAAGAAGGCTGTGAGAAGAAGAAGAGCACCAAACATACAACTAAGAATCGTTACATGAAATCAAGAACAGTGGCGGATATTTTTGCCTAACACAATCTTGGAAAAATGGCTTTCTTACACGCGCACTCGTGTGAGTGTCTTAAGTCGGAGCTTGAGCTATTTACACTACCACCAACCCAGACAACAATCGAGGGGACACATACAGTGTGTTAGAAGCCAATCTCATCATTGACGGATGATTCACCGATAGAGTTTGTCATACCGGGCCAGGGTAATGAGTACATTGATCTTGCACACACCATGCTGAGCATGCGTGTTAAGATAGAAACCCCTGACAAAGCGGATGTGTCGGCTCCGAAAGTAGGACCTGTCAATAACCTGTTACACTCAATGTTCAACCAGATCGATTTTTAAATCAGAAACTTGTATCACCTCCTAACAATGTTTATGCGTATAGGGCATACATTGAAACCCTCTTGAATTACGGACCTGCTGCTAAGTCTTCGCATCTCACGAGTACTCTGTAGTATAATGATTTGCCGGGTAAAATGGATCATACAGAAGATAATAATAGTGGGCTTACAAGTCGGCGGAATGTATTAGGTAGGGCTCGAACGATCGATCTCCTTGGTCATTTGCATTGCGATATCTTCAATCGAGAGATGTTTTTGCTAAATGGCGTTGAGATGCGTCTGCGCCTCGTACGGACCAATAACGCTTTTTGTCTCATGAGCTCTTCGAAAGATTGTACCATACGTATTACGGAGGCATCGCTACTTGAACGGCGTGTTAAGGTAGTACCCGGTATACTTTTGGCACACGCGAGAGCTCTGTCTAAATCTACCGCGAAATATCCTTTGACACGAGTCGAGGTTAAAGCGATATTGCTGCATGCAGGCATACACGGTGATACTCTTGATAACGTCGAACTTGGCCAACTACCTAAACGTATAATCATCGGTTTCGTCAACAATAAGGCTTTTAACGGCGATCGTAAAATGAACCCCTTCAATTTTCAGAATTACAATATAAATTATTTTTCTTTGTACGCCGATGGTTTGCAAATACCGCAAAACCTCTACAGCCGGATTTTGCAGATACCGATATGTATGTGGATGCATACCACACACTATTCTCCGGTACAGGTATCTACTTTCTCAACGAGGACAATTGTATTACACGTACAACTTACCCGGCTGGTTATTGTCTCTTTGCATTTGATCTTACACCCGATCTCTCGGCCAATAGTAGCACTCATTGGAATCTTGTGAGGCACGGTAGTGTGAGAATAGAAGTACGTTTCACTGAGGCCCTAACATCAAGGATTAACTGCATTGTGTATGCGGAATATGATAATGTCTTGGAGATCGACTCTTCCAGACAAGTAATTGTGGATTTTAGTGGCTAGATCGCAAGGCTTATAGACGGTCGGGTGAGTGTCATATATCCACAGTGCGTAATATTTGTCGTCAGTCTGTATTCAAAACCCGACGTGTTATGACGATTGCGGAGCACCATGAACATCGTCATTGATATACAGGGCCTGAAGGATAAATATAAACATTTTATACCTAAAACAGTTGCCGTGGTGTCTATAAAGTCGTCGTACCTAGCCAACTGGATTATATCGCCGCCTTACTCTTGTAACGTTCTACCACCTAGCGTAAAGCGTCAAAATACCTGGCTACAAACCAATCATCATGGTATAGAGTGGTCCGAGGGCGAAACGCATTTACGCACAGTCGAGGCTTCGTTAAAGAAAATTCCAGTGCAGGCTGATCGTCTGTTTACAAGAGGAGCTGATAAAGCGGAGTATCTGACGCAGCTAACGGATTGCTACATTATAAATCTAGAAGAAGAAGAAGACGACGATTCGTCTTTCCGAAATCTTCCAGAGAGCAACACCCGCTGTATATACAGCGGGTTTACTGCGGTGTTTACTGCGTAAAAACTGCTCGTTCACGTGTGCCCTCAACAATGCTGTGAGAATCAAAAAGTGGCTTTCTCATAATGACCGCTCCAGCTCCTTGTGGGAATACAGAACCACCACAGCCTGGAACATCGGTTTACTAGCTGTGGAACGCCACGAACAGGGAAAAACAACCGATATAAAAGCGCTCTAGTGTCTCGATAATCGCTGTGTATTATGAACACCGAGCAGCTTCTGCAGTCCTTACGCGGTATAAAGAGCCGTACTGTAGGCGTATACCCAGCAGATCGCATCCCTAAGGTGTGGGCAAAACCAGCAGCGATTGTCGCCAATACCGATGGCCACAAGCAGCCCGGGGCCCACTGGGTCGCCATGTACGTCGATCGAGATGGACGCGGATGGTACTTCGACAGCTACGGAATACCACCGATCATCCCGCAGCATCTCCAACGTCTCCGACAGAACTGCAGGTTCTTTAGCTACAACGCTATACAGCTTCAGCATCCTGAATTACAGACTTGTGGACATTATTGTGTTATGTTTCTTCATTTCATGTCTACATGGCTTGGTATTAATATGTTAGGAGTGTATTTTCAACCGATTTAATACGAAACGATAAAATAGTGTATGACTACTACAATGAGTATATGAATAAGTATAATAAATCTAATCCCGTGAATAATGTTATAATAATCTCAATACATTTAGCGTTAAAACTTTGCTTTGTGTACAAGGCTGCTGTTCTCGCACCCCTTAGCTGTACCATAATTGTAGGCTAAACATAAAAGTATATTTTTTAAAATGTGTGTGTTCTTCGTCTTGATATTCTTGAACCTCATACAACAATAATTATAATCCACATACTATAGTGATAAGCTGCTGAATTCTCAGAACTCCTTGGAATGGTCATTCACTCAAAGGCACGCGCCATCACGAATTCGATCCTCACGTATTACAGATTTTATAAAATGCTGATGTAGTAAACGATGTCTTGTAATACGGTAAACTAATACTACACTACCATGAAGATGGCTTACTGTTTTTTGCAAAATAAGCAAATGTTACACCAATTAAATTCAGAGTGCTTCTCTTTGTATGCAGAGTAGGTGGATGGGTCTGCTTGGTAGGGGGTCTGATGTATCTGAGTTCCTCGATAGACACACCTTGTCCTCAAGTCTTCAAAGAAGTAAGCACCGCCGATTAAAAGTACCTACGTTTAGACGTCTTTTTGCGAGATATTGCAACGGTTAATGCAGAAATACACGCGATATCGGAGTTTCGTGCTTTAAAAATAAAACTGAGAAAACTCAAGTTGGATAATGGACTTCACACATATCAACCAAGTGGGACGCCTGGAAACGCTTCTCCCTGTCAAAACACTAGCCGAGCTGGAGCTCGAAAAAGACTACTATATCACTGGCATCAAAATCGTACAGACGAAATGGGGCTCTCGTATTGTCGTGGACGTGGATAATGAATTTATGTGCTACCTACCAACGAGATTCGTCAAGGCTTTCGAAGAAGCGGACAAGTTATTTCAACAAATGAGCGAGGCCGCGATCAATACAAATCTAATTATGCAGTATTACGGCATGAAATTCAATAAGCTCGAATTCAAAGCTGCTAAGGAGCCATGATAAACAAGTATGTACTAAAAATCATGTATAAAGTACCTCTGTTACGATACGTATATACGATCTTCTCTCACGCTATATGTTTCTGTCTTCCATAGCTGAACAATCGAAGAAGAAGAAGAAGAAGAAGAAGAAGAAGAAGAAGAAGAAGAAGAAGAAGATGCTAAGGATTAAAATTCTAATATATACATTACCACATGATTGAATATTTATTGTAAAAAATATATATAACGTATAATTAATAAAAAACGGTCAGAATATATACCATCGGTCTTTGAATATTTACTCGCACCTCTTCCCCCCGCGTCCACGACCGACCGAGCTACGGACTCGGTGGCCGCGGAGTGGAGGAAAAGGAGTAGGGGGTAGGATAAAAAATAAATAATAGAAAAATTGAATTTCAAAAGCGTGCATACTATGGTGACACGCTCCATCCCCCTCTTCTCCAAAAATATTATCGCCGAGGGACCGTGGGAGAGAGAGAGAGAAAGAGAGAGAGAGAGTACTCCCGCACTCCCTTTTACTTATATTGAAGATTTTGACCGATCGCTATAAGAGCCTTCAGAATAAACTTAATATCATAACGGGCCTTGGTGCAGAGGTAAGTATTTAGACTGGTAATCCAAGGGTCGACAGCTCGAGTCTCCGCGCCTGCATCGGATTTTTTAAATTCCTATAAAACTAAAAGCAGCGATCCACTATACCAACACGCTCCATCCCCCTCCACACCACCACCTAAAACAGCGATCCATTATACCAACACGCTCCACCCCCTCCTCCACACCACCACCGCCAAAAAGAAAAAAAGAAAAAGCGCACTATGACGCCACGCTCCACCCCCCCCCCCCCCCACTCTTCGCCCCTCGCAACTCTTCCCCCCGCGCCAACAAGCTGATCACTCGGCGGCCGCGGCGTGGGGGAAAGGAGTGGGGATGAGAGTGGGGATAGGAGTGGGGGTCGCCATAGTGGCCGCTATACTGCTCATCAACTTTGGTAGCACTCAATATAAAAATAAAAATTGGACCAATTACTTTGTGCATTCGAAAATGTTTTATTTTATGATGGATAAAACTTGGAAGCAATCCAGGTGAAGAACGTTTACAATACAGAATAAACGTTCGTAATAACGGAATAAAAAACTTTTATAATCTTGAAAAGTTTTTAAATGTAACGAAACCTACGACTATCGAATTCTACTATATTGACCAATTTTTTAGAGAGGAAGGAATTCCCCAGTAGGGCGACCGCGGATGCCCATCTCTGTAATCAACAAGTTTGGCGTGGAAAAGCCCGAACTTTTAGGGGAAAATAACCGCGTCCTACCTTTTTCATCTTTCGCACAGTTGATTTCCAATTCACAATTGATTATCGGTACGCAAAATGACGTACAAAATGTTTAGTTAATTCATAAGTTATAATAAAAGCAAGTAAACACAGTTCGGGTCTGTGACGAAATCATAACAAGTGTTAGCTATTAATACATGATTTAGTTGCTCAGAACAGTGAAATTGAACTATATGGCATCTGCGCATAACCCGTGGGAGATTCGCCAGTTGGTGGCCGCTGTGCACCCGATTGACCCTTTTCCGACGCTGCCGGAGCTCTCGCCTTCGCTCGGCACCGGACTTTTGCGGCTTATTTCATTTCCTTTGATTCGTTCAGTTGAGCAACGTTATACGCTATACAAAATCAAACACAAGACGATTTCATTCAATGCAGTAATAAACAATAGCTGCTCGTTAATTGGCTATATTTTTAAACATTAATATTAATTGCAACGAACTTGGAAACGTTTTTCCTTAAATAAACATAAATCTTGTTAATGTTATAATGAAACACTGAGTTTGACTTTTTATGATATAATTTAGTCTGTATATAATAGCGGATATCTGAATATTAATTAGTATGGGATCAAAAATTAAGAAAAAATAGTTGAGCTAGTTGAGAAATGCTTTGAGTTATGCTCAACTAGCCCCCTATCAGATTTGTTAACAAATATTTGTTTATAATGAAATCCGTACCGCGTGCGTTAAAATAACTATTACAGATCGATAGCCACTTAAAATTACTGAATACTAGTACTCGTCTAGTTGCTGCTCTGGTTTTTCACACAATGCTAGAAGAAAAATACTCAATCACGTATGTTTTACTTTTATGTGCAATAATAATAAAACGTTCCGTGTCATCATCTCGTGCGCCGCGTGGCTACCGGCAATAGATTGGTGTATTCCCCTCCCCCATATCTCTCTTTCGTCCATTTGATGCACCAGTGTGCGATGCTTAGTTTTCGAGATATTACGATTGCCCGACTTACCCGCTTGCTCAACCAGCCTCGCTGTACCCTATATTTCAAAAGTATTCCCTGGAAACTGTAGACAAATCGGGGCATTATTTATGAAGATATACAACTTTGAGCGCAGCCGCGTCGAATGGGTAAAAGGAGGTAAGTAGCGGTAGCTGCGCGCTTGACACAAATTTTAAACGCACTTTTCTCGAAAGCACGTCTTCAGAGTCAGTGACCACTGTAATTCAAAAACCACTCGACGGATATTAATATAATTTATACAGCTTATTGAAAGCACAACAAATAATACCGGATCAAAGTTTTTGTTTTATTGAATTCCGCGCGTTCTCCTCAGATCGAATGGTACCCCTTCCCCGCTAGTGCTGCCACAACGTTTATAGTGATGAAAAATTTCCCCCACGCCCGAGATCCCCGGTCCGCGGCGTCCGTTTCCAATTTCGTCATTCCTTTTCTTTGTGTCAAAGAAGCCACATTGTGGACAAATTTGACTGTGCTTAATAAAATGATTCATTATGGGACAAAAGCGAAAACGTGAGAAGGACGAGGACAATATATTAAAAGAAATTAAGCGATTAAAAAAAGAATGGAAAGAAGACAATTCGGCGATTGAAGGAAAGTCGTAAGCATAACCTCACTTTGTTCACAGATATCACCGAGATACGTCACACGAGATTAATGATCTAGAACAAGTTTTTGAATGCAGATAAGATCTGTAATATAATTTTCTGAATAAAATTCTGAAAATATGGCAGACAAGTTCTGTGAAATACCTTAGGGAACAAAGTTCGATAAAAGCCGAAATAATAACAGCGAACTATCTCGAATATATATGTATATATTTGCTGGGTTACAAGAGGTCAAATACCAGACATTTGAGCAATACGAAACAACAAATTTGAGATGCTGACTCAGGTATGTATACATGGGTTGCAGGTAAAAGGTTTTCCTCCGAGGAATCTGAAGGATCTGAAAACAAAAGGTGAACAGGAACAAGGAAGCAAAAGGTGAACAGGATCAGGGAGGAGGATGCGATTAAATGTTTCCAATGTCAACACGAATCGCATCGACGCATCCCGAAACGGGGCAAGATAGTTTTGTGTCTAAAGTACAAGCTACCACAGAGACAATTCTCGATGAGAAATTGCTCGAGGCGATTGGAAAGTGTCTGGGTGCAGAGATCAAATTTGGCCCAGCGATACACAATGATAATCTGATTAAATAGAAGGGCATCCTGAGAGAAGGCCTTCCTAACGAGAAATGGGAAAATATATTTAAAAAATATCCGATTCCGGAAAAATTGCTCGGTAGTGGAACCTCCGGAATTCAATCCGGAAGTTAAGGCATCTCTTACTGCGCCGATTGTTGCAAGGGACGAGCGAATGGTCGAAAAACAAAAAGTATCGCTGTGCCTTGTGGCTTTGGGCCCAATCATGTCCAACCTGCTAAAAGGGGTTAATCCGGTCAATATGACGTTGCTAACGACCTTGAGCGGTGTTTCGACAATTCTCGTACAGCTACAGCGTCAAGACTCGACGACAAGACACTGGATAATTCTAGCGCATCTTAATGCCGCTATGAAAGATACGCTAAATGCGACGGTTATCGACGAATGGTTGTTCGGCAAGGAGTTTAACGAGACGCTAAAAACTGCGAAATCGCCATAAAGCGCGACAAAAGAGTTAAAGCCGGGAGAAAATTCCTCTACTTCCTCTCAACAGCAAAACAAAATGGGAAAGGCTCGCCCCGGCAGACAACACGGGGTCGCAGAGCGACATCAAGCGGGCTACACAGACACACAGCACAATATTACAAATAGAACATGCACCTCAGAGAGAAGAATGTTCGAAAGACCTCATCGAAAGGTCGATCGCACTACCGCAAGTACAGAACTCGGTGAGTACACCTGTAGAACTCGGTGAGTACAGAACTCGGTGAGTACACCTGTAGGCAGATTAAAAATATGTTTACATGCCTGGAGGTGCCTTAAGGGTACGGAGGTGATAATGCAATGGATATACGGGTACAAAATACCATTTCCTTCAAAAGCTATTCAAAAGATGTCACCGAGAGAGCAGATTTGGTCGGAAACAAAAAAGAAACATATGTGTGTTAAGATAAAAAGATTGTACGAAAATGGCGCAATTCGCAGCTGTCATGATACAGAAGAACAGTTCATCTCAAACATGTTTCTCATTCCGAAGCCGGATGGCTCTTAACGCCTTATTTCAAACTTAAAAAAGTTCAATAAATTTATTGAAAAAGTACACTTCAAATTCGAGGATATTCGTACCGTAAGAGATTTGATACAGGAAGATTGTTTCATGGCAACAATCGATCTGACAGACGCGTATTATTTAATATCGGTAGAAGAGTCGTATAGGAAATATCTATGGTTTCGATTTGAAGATCATCTGTTTGAATTTACATGCTTATTATTCGTGTTAAACACGACGCCTTATACCTTCACGAAAATAATGAAACCCGTAATTTCTCAATTGAGATAGAGAGGATATACATATGTAGTTTACCTCGACGATATCTGCCTTTGCGGAAAGAACAAAAACGAATGTGCAGAAAATGTACTGCAAACTCTCGCATTATTAGAGGGATTAGGGTTCATTATTAATGAAGAAAAGAGTCAACTAACTGCATCAAGAGAAGGTAAATGTTTGGGCTTCATTTTGAATTCAAGGCAAATGAAGATTAAACTACCAGTGGAGAAAAAGTTAACAGTCGTACAGCTGATCAACAAATTCACAAAGTTACGTAATTGTAAGATTCGAGACTTCGTATCGTTAATAGGGAGACTCGGGTCTTATCGTCCGGCCATAAAATATGGTAGGGTATATTTACAAGATCTTGAAAGGGAAACAATGTTTGCTCTAAGAGCCACTCACGAAAATTTTGAAGCCAAAGTGGCGATATCTCCGAATACCAAAGAAGACTTCGCGTGGTGGAACTCAAACGCAATGACGGCTTGCAATTCAATCGCAGGAAAGAAATTCTGCACGAAAATTTGTTTGGATGCGCCCTTAACAGGATGGGGAGCATATTTGAAGGAGAAAAAAACGCACGGGTTTTGGAGTAAGACAGAACAGAAAGAGCATATGAATTATCTTGAGTTGTTAGCTGCCTTTTTCGCCTTAAAATGCTTCGCGGAGGACAAAAAAGATTGCGACATCTTTTTGAGAGCACATAACACTAGCGATAGCGTATATCAATAAGGGGGGGGGGCACATATAGAAAAATTTAGTAAAATAGCAAAAGAGATATAGAAATGGTGCGGAAAAAGAAATTTTTGTATTTTCCGGTCGTATATAAAGTCAAAAGAAAATTCAATTGCAGATTACGAATCGAGGAGACTTCAACCGCAAACCGAATTCGAGATTTCGCAATCGACCTTTAAGAAGATATGTCACGCATTTGATAAACTGAATATTGACATATTCGCAGAGTCAACACGAAAAGCGAAAATAAGTGTCGTGGAAAAAAGACCTAAATGCGCGAGCTATAAATAATTTTACCATCGATTGGAGCAATCAGCTGTTCTATGGATTTCCGCCCTTTTCTATTATTTCGACAGTAATAAAAAAGATTGATAGCGAAAAAGCTAGAGGCATTTTAGTAGTCTTCTGAACCACGGTATCCGCGATGTATGAAAATGTTCGAGTCGCAACGGATTATTTTCAAGCCTCACAAAAAGTTATTGTATTTTTCTGACAGGACACCGCATCCTCTATGGGCCCAACTTTCCCTGGTAGCAGGGATATTATCCGGCAGGCGTATCTGAATAAGAGATGCTGGAAGAGGCAATTAAAGTAGCTGTAGCGTCGCTGAGTGATTCGTCGGTTTGCCAAAATGACGGACTGATTAAAAAATGTCAGGCGTTTTGTCATCAATCAAACATGACAGTATTCGAGGCACGGGTTACGGATGCCTTAAGATTTTTATGCGTGATTGCTTCGCCAAAGCAATTTTAAAATCGTAAGGGATAAGCTATCAGTAAAATATTTCAATATCAGACTTACATATGTATTAAGCATAGTTCATTATAATATATATAGCGTATCGACTATTAACATCTATCATTTGATCTGAGGAGAAGGCGCGGAATACAATTAAACGATTCAACGAACTGACCTAAGTGAAGTTCTATCGTAATTGGAAGAAGCGCCTTCTCCGAAGATCATACTTCCCACCCTTGAATATTCTCTTACTATCATTAGATATCCCAACACAATACGGTAACACTTTAAAGACAATGACAAAATTGGAAACGGACGCCGCGGACCGGGGATCTCGGGCGTGGGGGAAATTTTTCGTCACTATAAACGTTGTGACAGCACTGGCGGGGAAGGCCATTTGATCTTCGGAGAAGGCGTTTCTTACAATTACGATAGAACTTCACTTAGGTAAGTTCATTTAATCGTGTAATTACTAGTGGTACCCGGCATGCGTCGCAATACCGCGTTATAATTTATTTTTCAACGAATGTCAATGAGAGATTTTTTGTTTAATTGTGCTTATTCAAGTTGTTTGGATACACAATATTTTTTCTTTTACCATTTTGCGCGTACTCGAATAAATTAGAAGGTTTTCCTACGCATGAGCAAACTATCCATGTATAAAGGATGGATTTTCCAAATTTAATCCACACACTTGTATCGCTTGTCCCTGTGCTTTGTTAATAGGCACTGCAAATGCGAGTCGCACCGGAAACGGCAAATGTTTCAGTTTGAATGTCATATCTGTTGGTATAATTGGGATACGTGGCATCAGCGCATCTGCTCCTTTACATTTTCCATTTATAATTGTAGCTTCAATGATATTGTTCATAATATTTTCACTGAAATCCTGGTACCATTGCAAAATCGTGGTGGATTGATGTTTCGTAGAATGATGGGCACGCCAATTTTTAATGTTTAAACGTGTAGCGGTGTGCTTGGCAAATTAAGTGAATTCACAAATGAAATAGGATAATTAAGTACTTCTTAATTTATTAAAGTATCATGCGACTGGTACGTTTTAGCTTCTCCTGGTATTTTATTTGAATCGTGAAATTTATATAATTGACATCGTTGTTTTTTACTGCTAATATAGCACGGGCACTTAAGCACTTATGATTTTTGCAATTATGTGAAATATTAGGGAAAACGTTGTTAATCAATTCGTTTGATGTTGCTGTGATGGTACAGAAATTTGTTGGCAACGTGATACATTGTGTGGATACACCAATTGGCATTTTATCATTTCCAATATCCAGCAATACTTTTGGGAAATGTTCAGCCGACGTATCATGTTGTAGTTATATACGCATATTCGTTTTCAAAATCAATTTATGAACGTGTCACCATAGAAATGATGATTTCAGGCATAATTTTCATCAGCACATGTTGAAGTGGTAGAGTTTGTCTAAAATCAGCAGCCATTAAAATCAGTGCTCCGCCGAAGATATGCTCATTTCCTCTTAAATCTTTTAATGTACGATGAAGCACTTCCAATGATTTTGTGTGCGCTATAGTATATTTGTCCCATATAATGAGTTTACATGAGTTTTTTCCCATTCATGAATTTTTGTTATATTGCATGTTGGTATCTCAGTGATTTGCATATTCAACATCAATTTTAGAGCTGAATGCGCCGTTCTGCGACTCTCTAAAAGAGTTGCTGCTATTTCAGATAATGCGATGGTCCGTACAATATCTTTTCTTGATCGTATTGTTGGCAAAGTAATTGAAATGAGACAATTAAACAATTAAAATGAGCTATAGGAACTGAGTTCTTATGCCATTCATCCGATTGCGATAAAAATTTGATTAATTGCAGTGCGCATGCCCGCGAAGAGTTCTGCAGTAGCAGAATAATTTTATGGGAGTCCGGGAGACTTGAACCGCTTTTTATCTAAAACGTCATAATTTCTTAACGGTAGCGTCTAAAAATTCAATGTTTATATGAGCAATAGCTCCATTTCTTACAAGGGGAGGTCGTCAGAGTGTCAAGTCTAACTATCTTGTACTCTTGTACTATATCTCGCTTACTCATTATCAGTTCCTCTCACGAAGCCACCTCTTTGGCCGTTGCGGGTTTAGACCAGTCAGTATATACATCTGGAAAAAGGAGCCCAGTGGATGTGTGAATAGGGTGATGGGTTCGCACGCGGCGGACTCCGGTTCGATCCCCGCAGCCGACACGAATGGAACAAAACAAAATCTACGTTCTGCAATCCTGGCGGTTCGGATCCCACCAAAACAAATTTCAATTAAAACCTCGCTGTGATGGATGGGGGGTCGGTGCTCGGCTTTGGTGCTTACGCAAAGCGGTTCTCATCGCGTGGATGGTGACGCCTTGGTCGGACACCGGGCGGCCCATCGTATCACAGATGAAGAAGTGCCGGCCCTAGGTGACTCTGGTGGATGTGCTTGAGTTTACTCGCATTGACCCTGGGGGAGAGTAGGTAGGTACCGCCCTGTATCGGCGGAGGTTTTCTGCAGTTTCCCTCTGTCCGTGGCAAATGCGATGCAGGGAGATTAGGAATAATGCGAAGCAGCTGCAGCCGGAACAGCATAAAGGAAGTCGGAGTAAGTAGAGGAAACAAAGGAAAATGGTTAAGTAAATGGTAGCAGTGTAAAAACCCGAAAAAGGGTAGACAATTAACACTCCCACTTACTTACGACTTGTAGTGCGCCGTAAAGTTGGCAAGCCCGCGCGAAATACCGATGTCGTAGCTCGCGCGATTGTACACGGGGTAAGGTACGCGAAACAGAACACCTTAGGGGAGGGGTAAAGTTAATTCGGTGACAAAAGGCATGGTTTTAAGGTTTGTTTTCTGGCGATACAGATAGTGTAAGTTTATTCAGTCAATTTCCATATAATGATGCAACATTTGAACAATATTTTCCTAAATTTTTATTGCAAAATATTGAAAATTGAGTGAATGATAGTGAATCTCCGGAGGCGCCTCGAAGAAAAGTTGTTTTGCGGTGTACATCATAACTCGCAACAGAATCATCTGAAATAAAAAAATCAAAATGCATTTCTTAAAGGAGATGTTTCTCGAGGTAACGAGGGAAGGATTTTTCAATTTTTGGTAGCACTTGGAAGCAAAAAAACCGGTTTTCGCTTAAATAAAGCAGCTAATTTGTTGTTGTAAAATTAATATTTATAAAAAAAGCTCTCGACAATACATAGTGAATTATGTGAAGAAGTAATGTGCAACATTTCAAAACGAGTGGTCCAGTAGATTTTGAGTTATGACCTACACGGACTTCAAAAATGACAAGTTTCAGATAAACGCTTTAAAGGTTTGCACACTGAAAAATTCAAAATAAAGCTCGATAATTTTCTTATACTCACGCAGAGTTGTCGATGCCAGGTCCGTTGACCAAAAAGCTTCCATCAACATGATCTAGAGCATCTTTTTGCATTTGTCTACGCAAAACTTTTTCTTCTTTACTGCACTACTCTGCTCTACTAATTCGCAACTCGTCAACTTGTCGCACCCATTTGTGAGAACTTGGCCCTATACCGACGTGTATCTCTTGCATAAAAGCCACCAAAGCAAAAGAACCTTCATTGAAAGTACATGCAGCTACATTAGCTGCAATTACAAGAATTGTAGAGGTGCAATTGAGTGACTTTGGAGAGATTTACCAAATAAGTTGATTGAGACTCTCATTATTATTTTGCGTGAAACCTCCAAGACATCGCTGCAAAAGTGCGTCCTTGCTCAAGTCCTTATAAATGGGCTTAATGGCTTCCAGAACGTCAACAGGAAGGGCTGTGTAGCTGTGTTTGAATGATTCTACAGCATCTGTAGCTGCAGCTTTCCGCCATTCGCACCAGGAGTCTTCGCCGCTCGGGCATTTCTCGTGCTGTGGGTTTTCGTCGGTTGAACTGTAGTGATGATAAGTTGCCCATATGGCATTTTTCATCTTCTCAATTGAATCATGATTACGTCGAATAGCCAGTCCATAGTAAACAGTCAATTTTTGAATCATTTTAGCAGGTAAGCTTTCCTTTACCAGAAAGACTTTTTCTTTTTACCATCTTTCCAGGCTTGGTTTCTGTGTCAACTTAGCTCTTTTTTTCCAGCTCACGCAGACATGTGTCCATTCTCTTTTTGACATGCCCTATGCATGTCAGATAGCGGAGAAAGCTTATAGGAAATTGAGGTCGACAATGTCAAGTTAAGCTTTGCTAAGCCCCCTTTACACAATATCAAAAAATCAGCTTTCTCGGATGTTTGAATTTCTTTGGCGTTCTCTTTCGGATATACTGACTGGACTAGTTGAGAGTATCAAACAGTGAGATTTCCTTTTTGATGAAAGATGAACGAAATATTTTGTCGATAGCAGTTCATCAAATTGTCGCCTGCTTATATCATTTCCATGCATATGTCGCGTGCGAGAGAGCCGCCGGGCAAGAGCATCCACTTGTGTGACGTCGGGTGGAGTTAGGATCTTCACGGTACCGCGGCCAGCAGGAGTGAGGAGAGCGAGTACGCTGCTCCGTTACATTGTCAACGATGGCCGAATATTTTTGTGACGTACAAATTCACGATTTCTTTTAATCTCTCGCATTATTTAAACGAACATAGGGGAGCTAGACATAAAACAGGTAAGCTAAGTGAGATTTTAATGAAACAGACTTACAAGGAAACGTTGCGAGGTCAAAATCTCTGATTTCGATGAAATTTGGCATGTTTGTAGAATGGATAGCAATAAGCGATACGAATCTTTTTATTTTACAACAATATTTATTTTTCCGCGCACTGGAGATGAGAATGAGGCAGGTCACAACAAATTTCATATTTTTTATTGCAAAAATGCAATTACTTCAGATGTATCTCCGAGAATTTTTAAGCGATTGGTATGTAAATTTTCATACACGTAGATAATAGAAAAGTAGCAAATACTTTTTTTCCGATATCTCATAATTAAGGGGTTGAACCTGCCCTTCGATAAGTGCATCGTGTAACCAGCTAGGCTTTTGCCATTCCGGGTTAAATTCGCGCCAATATAAGTTCGTTTCAATACGCGATTGCATATTTATAATTTCCATACGATGCCCCTTCTCTCAACCATGCCCCTCTCGAACGTTCAAAGTTCTTACTGTGCGAGATGGACGAAAATTTGTAGAAATAAAAATGGGTTACAATACAAGTATAATCAGTCAAAGTGGTCGATACAAATGTTCTCGTTTTGATGGAATGTCACTCTTAAGGGGTCAACGCACCCTTAAAAACTTTATTCTTTCGTGAACGGGCCGATATAATAAAAAGTTTAAGTACGGCTTCAGTATAATGATTCCCCTTGAATCTGAAGTTCGCGGATTCCATGTTGAGATTTAAAATTCATCAACCAGCCAGCACTTGAAATCAGCCGATTGACCAAGCTTTTGGTTGATTCCAGGGTTTTCTCGCATAAAATCGGATCATCGATGGGTTCACCTTTACCGCGTGCTTGCACAAACCAAATCGAAAGAGCATTGTCCAACTGTACATTTTCGGCAGTTCTCAAAACTTTTCGTCGACACGCAGCACCTTTACTGTCAGACCCTAATGCATATTTCATAATATTCTCTCTATTCTTTTTCAAATCAGTGATGGTTGATTTTCCAACATTACGCGACAGACCCAAAGTCGATAAAGTTGACCCATTATTAAGTTTGCGTAAGATTTCAATTTTTTGTTGCAAAGTTCAAATATTACGTTTACGTTTAGTATTGCCAGCGGAAGCCATCGCGAGAAATAGCACTTTGTCACTCCAAACACTCTTAGAACAGGGTTTTAACTTGCACGCAACTGACAAGGAACAGTACTTTGGTGTCCCCCTCCGATTTTGTTGAAACTTTTTTATGTGGAAGAGTATCAAAAACTAACAGACTTTTTTTTTATCTGCGGAAAATGGTTTTAAGGAGTGAAACGCACCCTAAAACATGGAGATGTTTTTCGTCGCTAACGTTTTAACGGTACGAGATATAAAAAAAAATAAAAATTGGAACATGTTTTATTTTTTCGCGTACTATACACTGGGGATAAGAATGATGCAGATAACAACAAATCTCACATTGTTTATTGGAAAAGTCCAATTTTTTCATACGTATCTCCGAGAATTTTTAATCGATTAAGAAGTAAATTTGTATACATGTGGAGGATGGAAAAGAAGGCGATACGTGTTTTTTGTTTTTCCGACATCTTGTAACTAAGGGGTTGAAACTATCCTTCGATTTTTTAGGCAAGAGCATCGTACAGTCAGCTAACATTATGGAATTCCGGGCTAAATTCACGTCAATATAAGTTCGTGTGCATATTTGTAAATTCCTCCTGTACGAACAAAAAATTAAGGGGTGAACCACCCCTGTGTTTATCTTTTTCCCACCCTCTATGAGAACGAAGTGGACATAATTGAAGAAAACCTGTTCTATTTTCATGGTAACCCAAAAACCTAGTTGACGTGTTTTTGCATTTTTCCAAATTTGGTTTCTACCCGGAGGTATTCTGTGCGTAGAGAGGTGAGTTTTATTATTATCGGTGTCTTGTTGGTTAGCAAATTGTTCTTTTTTCAGTTCGCTGTAACGGCCCCACATTCCTTTCTCACCGCTCTCATCTATTTCTAATCGATTTTCCCGCTAATCCTCAACTTTGCTGACTTAACAGCCCCACAGTCCCTTATCACCCTCACGCGACATCTTCTCCTCTCTTAAACTCTTTCTTTCAAACCCTTTCTCATTTCCTTCTTCCTTAACTAAATCAGTTCTCCTCCGACTTCCTAACCGTCTAAACCTCTTTTACAATCTCCAATAAAAATACAAAGTAATCGTCATTGAACGTTACTACATCATTTATTCACTCGCCGCTCAACATCCCGTCGCATGGTGTCAGAAGCGAGATTCGAATCACCACGCGAATCACCCCGCGGAATAAATTAACAAATTGAAAAACAAAACATAGAAAACAATTTACAAATTTACACAAACAACGACAAAAGCGAAGACACCAAGGACAGTTTAGTACGAAGTGAAAAAAAAGAGAAAATACATCGGAGAGAAATTACATCAGACACAGCCTACACTACACAACGTACACCATAGAACGCTCAGAAACGAAACACAAACGAAGGAAGAAAGAAAGAACGACACACACGCCACAACCACAGCCATACCAGCACCAATACGCCACACACACAGACGAAGCAAGGAAGAAGAAAGGACGCACACACGCCAACGATGACCGAGCCACCTATACCACTACGCACACGACAACCAACATCTTCACCACCACAGCGTACAATAGGAGAAGGCGATCAGCTGATGCTTAGACTCACCATCGTACTTCTGGCACTGTAAGTACACTCCACTCAAAAATCTTTTGGAAGTAAATAACATACACACCACGAAATCTCCCCCCCCCCCCCCTGCCGCGTTTTCCGATATCGAAACAAAAATTAATAATTTCACACAGAATGTGAATTTGTTCTTCTTTTCTCGCTTGACAATTTTTCTACACATACCTAGTTTTATAATTTCCTGAGTTATAACTTCAAAATATGACTAAAAAAGGAAAAAAAGGGATACCTAAAGTAATTTGTGAAATATAATATTTGAAAGAAAAGAAATAAATAATAATAATAAAATCGAATTTTCCAAAATATAATTTTAAACAAAATAATTTTGTTTAATTATAAAAAAAGAGAGACATGTATTTTCCAAAACATAATTTTTGACCTTTTATCATTTCCTGAAATAGTAATATATGCTCGAAAAATAATTTTCTAAACAAAAAAACAAAGTTACATTCAACCACCAACGAACGAAATGTATATGTATCATTTCAAATCCCCACAACTCTTTAATTAACAAACAGAAACATATTATTCCCGTCATTTTATCGTGCAGTTATATCAGACCCACCGACCAGACCCACCCGTAAAATAAATAGACGAAATTCAATTCCCCAATATTTCCAACCAAACACAGAAAATACAAACGAAATAATAATGGCCGAAAATAACACATTCACGTTTAGGGACGCTTTTAAAGTCATCCCTGCATATGATGGCAACAATATAAAAGTCGAACATTTTTCGAAAACAGTCTAACGAGTGAGCGAATGCCTCTCAGATGGCGAATGTTCTAAATTATTAAAAATGATTCCGCTCAAACTCAACGGCATCACACGTTCAGTTATCGAAACAACCCCTTCAAATTCTCTTAAAACATTTTTAAAACCATTAAAAAAAACATTTAACAAAAATAGAGCCGACTTAGCTCTATTTTTGCTAGACATAATTATCCTCCGGATAATTATTTCTAGCAAATTTTGCTCACTTTTTCTAGACATAATTATCCTCCGGATGAACGAAGGATTTTTCTATGCGATTATTATTTTTTTTTATAGCTGAAAATGTGAGCAAAATTTGGGTCGAAAACACAACTTTGACTTCCAACATCCACCATTTTGTGAAAAATCATAAAATTTTCAAATCCTTCGATCAACCGGAGCATTATGTCATTAACTAATGATCCCTACTGTTATTTTGATTTCAGACGATCCGGTGACGAGCTGCACTGATCACCGCGGAGGACCTTTTTTTTGGGACCCCTACGTTACGTGCGGTTATGGAAAAATTTCTGCATATTTTGCAATGAAAAAATTGTATTATTTACTTAAAATATATGTCTTTTGTATGGAAAAAGATTTACGATTAATTATTTAAATGTGTCCCCAAAAAAAATTCGCAAAAAACCCCTTTTTTTCGAAGTCCTAACTGTACGCGACCCCTTAAGGGTCGTAAAGTAATAGAGCGCACTAACCATAAGTTTCCGAGAAAAAGGGCCTTAAAGTTTTTATGCGCAGCTCATATACTCATCGATTTCTACACATTCCAGGAACAGCGCAGTAGCAGAGTCAGTAGCGAACTCGCTTGCCACGAGGACGACCGGGGTTCGATGCTGCTGTTGTACAACGAAAGAATATTCCAATGGAATATTCCAGTAGATTAATCGAATGAGATATAAAATGCATACTAATCACTTATAAAAATAAAGCGTGAGAATCACGCCACCAGAAATTCGCCGTGACCATATATGGTCACAAAACCAAGTATTCCCAAACTGCACAATAGGCAGTTTAGTCTAAAGGCGAATCACGCCATCGAAATCATCGTTATGACCATATATGGTCATAACGACCAAATGCCGAATTCGCACTTTCGCATAGCGACTCGCGGCCGACCCATGATCGCCCCGATAATTAATTCAGTCTTAATTGACGAGCGGAGCTAATCAGTTGGTCTTTGATTAAAGCTCATATCCTATAACTTCGCCTAACTTTATAAATTACCAATCCAAATCTTACAATAAACTGTTATTTCTTTTTACTTCATAAACTCGAGTTCTACTCCTTATTGGCTAATATCCCAAAAGAATATCTTACCGCGCAATACTAACGTTTTGCCGATATAACACTGCCTCTGGGAACTTTATTTTTTTTTTTATGTAATTCTTTTTAATTATTATAACAAATTTTAAATAAAGTTAATGACCTAAAAATATTATCAATTAAATGCTAAATTTTTTTTTATTTATAAAATGACTGTTACAGCTAATTAAAATGTGAATTAATGATAACATTTTATTTGTAAGAAGTTGAATAATTTAAAATGCATTTTTAATGGAGGTAATGTTACGGACCGACCCTCGCCAGTCACCAAATTCCGTAAAGCCGCTTCAACTCGCTGGTGACCTCTTCGCGATCATCAAATTCCTCAGAGGCGTTTCAACCTCTGAGTTGAATTCAAGGAAGCGCCAAATTCCACAGAGGCGCTTCAACTCGCGACACAACTCGGCCACCTCGCACGAGCTGCGCTATCAGCATTACCCAACAAAATTCCGAAAACCCTGACTACCGATTGGGAAATTAACCCAATTTCCCAATCACCACCACTCTGTAACTACCTCCACGAGACTCCCATAACACCTTCGCCTTAGGGTATCGAGGGCTCCGGCAGTCCGATGAGTCTTCAGTCTTAACTGACAGCTTCGTCCTAACAGACGCATCAATCGGCCTACCAGCAACTCTTTCCTTAGCGGCAAGTGTGCTCGCGCACTTAGAGTCTCGCGAGTGTGATAGTGAGTGTCGGGGCCCTTGAATAAAACAAGAAGCACCGGTTAAGAACTCTATACGATTAAGCAAACCTTAGCGGCGCTTATCGTCACTCGATATAATCTCGTTACGCGATAATTACCTTAGCGGCATTACGCGACGGAATATACCGAGGGTAACTTTCAAATCCCAAAATAACGATTATAAATATTACGCATACGCTATAGAGTCGGCCCGAGAACTACATATCGTCTGACACGCCGACTCAGCACGACGCGAGGCGCTAGCCTCGCGACATACAACTGTGCGCGTAACAAACACACGGAGCCACCGCAAGCATATCATAAGTGTATCACTGGCACAAAATAAAGATACAACGCCTAACACCTGGCGAGTCGAGACCAAGATCGGCAAGGCCGTTACTTTTTTCACATCCCGACCCTCCAGGCTCAACAGCAACATCAGCAAATCACAGACGACTACAATCACAAGGTGAGGTGCGTCACGCCGCTTAAAATAGGACAGGGATCCATGCGCCGAGGCCTGACATACTCGAGCGCGATCATTATAAGTAATAATCAAAATAATACATAAATAATTAAGCCCGGAACCACGGTCTTAACAGTAAATTAAAAATGTAATTACCACTATAACACAATTTCGGGCAGGGTTTTACTTGTATAACAAATTTTACAATATCGTCTTTATTTGCCAATTTTTTATATTACGTACAAGCACTAGAATGATAATTATCATAAAAACATTGAAAATAAAAAATATTTTGACATCTTGCACAATTTATAAAGGAAGATTATTTACAAGAACAACCTTTATGTACAAGATTTTTTGGAAAACATACTTCATTTACATTCACGAAAATTTGTCTTTCATCAGAAAGCTTGGAAGCGTACCAGGCATACCGGATCATTTCATAAAAAATTGGCGATGACAGTGGATGATGCACTATTGATTGTATTTTTATACAGTCTTCACGGGAATTTATTTCTCTATTATTGTCAATCAGATAAGCGCAATTTTGTATACCTTATTGGATTTTTAATCTGTCTATAAAAATAGACGTCACATGGTTGAACAAGAGGAGTACATTTTGGAGGAAGCGCTTTAATTGTATAAGTTGGTGATTTCTCGTCATCTTGAAAGATTTCGCCATATAATTCAAATTTTGTTTGTCCGCCCCAAGAGTCAATAAGTAATAGAAACTGTTCATTTCCCACATAAGAATTTCAACAACCATTGAGAAAGTCAGTATATAGTCTTGTCGTCAACTTTCCAGATTTCGAAGACGTTATTACGACATTTTTATATTTTTGCGCATATTCATCTATTGTTTTTTTAACTCGGGGGACAAAGTTACCGGATGCTTCTTGTAAACAAACAAATACTTGAGGTAGGACTTTTCCAGACAGAGTGAAACTATATTGAGCGGTATATGTATGCGTCACTTTATTCATGTCGTGCCTTTTGACGAAAATAGTTTTGGTTCCCTTTTGAGCCAGAGTCCTGTTGTACACCGACTGATATTGACATCCTGGAAAGAGATAATAGTAATTGAAGTATTTTGTCAGAGAATCTTGAAAATAGATAGAAAAATGAATTTGTAAATACTCTATAATAATTTACCTGTCTGATCAGTGTTAATAACGAAATTGTTGTTGAAATTTGGTATCAATTTTAATGTTTGGATTCGAAAAATATCTGCAGAAGCCAAAGTTTCTTCGATCGTCGCTATTTCTTTTTATGAAACAAATTTTGTCACTTTTCGTTGACGAATTCCATGCTTCCTTTTGAATTTTTGAACCCAGCTATCGGATGCTTCAAATTCAAAATCTGTACATTGTCGTGCTGCTTCTAAAGCCCACTGTTGTAAATTCCGAGTAGTCACTTGTTGAGAATTCTCTCGGGCTTCAACAAAACGATCATGTGTCCAGGATTTCATCGTTGCGGCTTTATCAAATAGAGTTCCCGCGTTCTTTAGTTTCTTCTTCCCACTGGGATAAATATTCCTTCTTTTTTAACCGGCTGCATCCTTTTTTTCTAATGTCTGTAGATTCCATGTGGATTGAGCCTTTGCGATATTAATAAATTTAATTGTGTCATCCAAAGAAAGATGCTCTCTCTCTCTCTCTCTTTGCTTTTTTCTCTTCTGGTTCATATTCATCTGATAAGCTGTCGCCTTCGATTTTGTCAAAAGGTTCCTCGTCACAGTTTTCATTTTCATGGGCAAGTTCGTCATCAGTCACAGGTATTTTTTCACCCAGCATGTCCATAGTACGTTCGTAAATTTATTGACCCATCAACATTGCTTCATGAGAAGTTGAACTTGAAGGTTCCGATGTAATCAAATTATTTTCAGCAAGCAAGCTATGGTAATAAACGACTGCATCTTTTAACATCAACTTCGACGTTTCACTGTATAATGAATGTTGATTGATTTCATCTGCAGCTTCTCATACTTGCACAATTTCTTCATTAACAGACATTTGCAATTGACAATATTAAAAAAATTCGGATAATATTTCACAGCGCAGAATCCTTCAATCTCTGGTAAAGTAAAAAATGAACTGGCACGTTAGTTCCAGTTTATAGAGGAATAAGGGTGGGTAAAACTGTATACATCGGACTGCAGCAGGTAAGGACCATTGTTCGACTAGTACCAGGCTATCGTTTATAGGTCAGGAATTTCCCAGACCTATAAACAATAGCCTGGCCTATAAACAATAGGGCAACAGCTCTACTCTTCCACATAGAAAGTGGTTCCTACAATTTATAACGAATATTTTTAATCTCTCCACACCTTATAATATTTTTAAATTAAAGTTTTAATTTACCTCCATTAAAAGTGCATTTGAAATTATTCAACCTTTACAAAATAAAATATTATCTTTAATTCACATTTTAATTAGCTGTAACTGTCATTTTATAAATACAAAAAATGATTTAGGATTTAATTGATAATATTTTTAGGTCATTGACTGTATTTAAAAGTTGCTGCGCTGTTCTTGGAATTTGTAGAAATCGACGAGTATATGAGCTACGCGTAAAAACTTATGGCTAGTGCACTCTATTACTTTACGAGGTGAATACTCTTAAGGTATACTACGAACCTGCCAAGTCTCATCCCGAAGTCAATTTCCGAAACCGTACGGTCTCCTTGTTAATAATATCATAGACAAATTGTCAGACGCATACAACACAGCCGCACGGAGAACATTTTTGGAAGCACGAATCGAAGAAGTAACAGCAAAAGCGAAAAGAGCATACGTTAGAGGATTAACACCCGCAATAGGTTTCCATTTAATTCTCCATAACGCGGAAACATTCGATAACATTCTAGACAGAGCCTAAACAGTAGTATACGAAATTGAAAAACAAAAGCGAATGCGTGGTATCCTTGACATTAGAAACACCGCAAAAGTTCATTTCATGGAACATAAACAACCAGGAAAATTTGGCGAGCTTCACCAATCACACTCACATGACACAAAAGACTACTTCACAATAAAAAAAACATGCGCGCAGGTAAAAACTCTTGGCGCTCACAAGAAACATCCGACAAATACCAAAATAATTCACGAGATAGATACACTCAAAATAAAACCAGAAACTCTAGAAAGCAATACAGAAACGACTCAAACGTCAGATACGGAGATTACTCAAATGACAGATATAGAAATCATTCGAGAAATCGATCAAACGGTAGATACAGAAATTCTTCAAATGACAGATACAAAGATTACTCAAACGTCCAATACAGGAATCGATCAAACAATAGACCCAGAAACCACTCAACCGATAGATACCAGAATTACTCCAACGACAAATACGAAAATCACTCAAACGGCCGGTACAGAAATTATTCAACCGAGAGATACAGGAAGAACTCGAACGACAGATATTCCAATTACAGATACAGAGACAACTCGAATGCCAGATACAGAAATCACTCAAACGACAGATTTCGAAATCACTCAAAAGACAGATTTCGAAATCACTCTCGAAACAATTCATTAGAACGACAGCAAAACGAACATCGAGAACGACCTAACACAAACTCAAACACCGAACGGGAAAATTCTCGAAGCAATTCACCCGGTAGAAACACCCCGATAAAATAAAAAAACAAACAGCACATAAAATATTGACACACTCCTTGAAAAAGTAGACTTAAAAAACTAAGACAACGTCTCGCGGAAACGTGCGACACGAGACTCATCACCAGAGCACGAAAAACACTTAACCGCGATCAATTAAAAGAAATTGGAATTAGATATTCCTCCATTTTCGGCTTAGCGCTTGGCTTCCATCAAATCGAAATGGACCCTGATCATAAACAAAAAACCGCATTTTCTACGGCAAACGGACATTTCGAGTTCAACCGTATACCATTTGGATTGAAAAATGCACCCGCAACATTTCAAAGATTGATGGATGTCGTATTATCAGGACTTCAGGGTTGGGCACCGCAATTCAACTTTTTTCTGAGACGCTTGACAAAAATCGCTGCCATCGCCGTATTTTTTGAAATTTCTTCGTGAAAATTGGACACAATATTCTTCGAATGTCACACTTTAATAAACCATTCGTTTAAATAAATATATTTTAACCGTTTCGTCAAAAAAAGTCATAAAAATGTGCCTTTTTCACACGAGTTAACCCTACCCTGCCCTTAACGCAGCATAAGTTATACCGACACTTTTCAATCCCTATTCGTCAATCAACGTTAACCAATAATTCACGTTTTGCTTTTATCATACCAGTTTTCAGTTACACGACAATTTCAGAAAACTATGAAAACACACACAAATTCAGATTATACCCCACTATAATCAGGATATACGCCTATGAGCACCACCCGGACAAGCCTCATGCGTACTAATCGCTCACATACCTAACAGCATGCATACATATTTACCCGCACCAATTATCAACATCGCTTATTCCCACAACCTCTAGCAACTAAACGCCACTGTTTATAATGGACGCACCCAACGGATACCCAATATGCAAAGAGGAAACCACGAAAGACAACATGGGTAAACACATCAACAATTGCCTAAAAAACTTGTTAAGGATAGCGGCAACAACAAAAAAGGCGCATATGCACTGCCCCCTCTGCCATGGCGTTTTTGCGCCCAAGCGCAAATGCGGAGCAAAAAAGACAGATATACATCAACGGCAACAACGACAACGACAACAACGATACCCACACATACGTCTAAAGTGACACCAATTATACACGCGACAACGAGCACACTAAACGCAACTGACACCAAACCATCAGACAACATCAAGGAAACGAAAAAGTACCGATGCCCCAAAAGTACCCAGATTCGATGGAACAATTGATCCACCACCCACAAAAGTACTCAAATACGAACCAATAATATGGGACTTACAGAAGACTGACAGCAACAGCAACTCTGACGAAAGCTCTGACGAAACAACATCTGAACCATCGACAGCAACACTACAATTAACAAACATACCATGCATGACTACGAAGATGCTACAGGACGCATATCATACTATAGGAGAGGAGTTATTTAAAAAACTCCGACTACAGCAAACAGAAGAACACAACTAACCCACAGACCCACAGGAACACAACACACACTAATCATACACACATACAGAAACTTTTATTTCCAATCATACATACTTAACCACATATGCTTAACCATACATACCTAACCACGCTTACTTATTTTTGATCATATCTACTTAATCATATATATATATATTGAAACGTTAGAATGTTTCTTTAAGGTTCTTTTTGAGGATCAACGTTCGAGACCCGGACCTAGGGTAATGTCTCGTCTGTGTGGAATGACTTTCGGCGGCCTGTTTACATGGATAATATAGTTAGTTTATTTATTCAGCGACTATCGACGTATTTACATTTGGATTGTTTGTGTTTGTGATGTTTCGCCGTCTAATTCGGCGTGTTTATTTTATGTTAATTGTATTAATTGGCGCTTGGCCTCCCGTGGAGATGGTCCCCTCTCCTTGACCCGCGGCTGCCTCGGCTTCGGGCTCGCGACGGCTCGTTCTGTTCCTCGTCTCGCGCTGTTGATGTCTCGCCACTCTCTCCTCTCCTCACTCGTCCCGCGTTTTGTCGGTGTGTGTCTATCAGCTGCTCTGGTAAACACGTTCCCGTCGTTGGATCTCTCGCCTCGCGCTGTTGACGTCTGGACACACGCTCCTCTCCTCACCCGCCCTCGTCGTCTCGGTGTGTTCGATCAGCGGTTCTAGTGTACACGCTCCCTTCGTCGTTCGTCTCGTCCAACGTCGTTTCGTTTTTGTGTTTCGGGCAACGATACCCTCGTCGTACCTCCGACGTTTTGCGGCTTTTCAGCGCTTGGTTGTCCGCTGGCAAGACTCTTCTTCAGAGTGCGTGCGTGGCTTGGTTGATCTCCGGCCAGACTCTTCTTCAGAGTTCATGCGTCGGGTCTGATCAGCCAGGACTGATAATTATCCTCGATTTGGATGCCCTTTTATACTGTCCTAGGTCCTGTTTTTGCTTGGGTGGGGGGTCCGTGCTGCCGGGTCAGCTGGTCGGTGAGCCCGTCGGCAGTGGTGGGAGGCGGCGTATGAGACCGTTCCCGTCTCAATATATAATCATACATATTCTGTTTTTTATTTCAATCACGTATATTTACCTATTTTTAATCGTACTTTAATCACGCACATTTATAACCATAGTTAGGACCCGATTTTCGATCTTAACGTAAAATTATGTATTGATTCGTTTGATAATTATGAATTAATTATTGTTGCGGTCGAGCTAGTCAGGGCCTCGACACGCGGATCCATGTCCTAATTAAAGCGGGGTTGCGCGCCTCACCTGGTATTGTATGTGTGTATGTGTATTGCTGACGCCGCTGGATTGCTTGGTGATTCGGGAAAGTAGGATAAGAGCTTCCTCGATGTGGTTGGAGACAGCTCACCAGTTATTCGGCGGTATGTTTTATCGTTGTTCGTGTGGCTACAGTTTTATACGAGCACACAGTGACGATCGGCATGGATGGAGGACGCGGAGGTGGATGAATCGGCATGAGATGGGTGACATAGATCTTTGCGATATCCCTTCGTCGCGTTCCCACTACGAACATACAATTCCTCAGTTCAGGTTTACCGAAAATCAATCAAAACATAGTCCCGCTGAATTAACCTCGACCCTAAAACTCAAAGTAAATTTTTTATTGACGAAGAACTTCACCTCGTTAAGAGGCATCTAATTCTGGTAGAAACGACGAGTTAGGAATGAACCTTTCAATATCAAGCCGTCGAAACATATGAAAAATGTGTATTTTTCGTTCAGTTCGGAGGGATAAAATTCAGAACTAAACCATAATTAAAAAGTCAATCGATTAGACAATCAACTAGAAAGACTTGATGTCTGGTAAACAGCACCCCTGCTGTTCGGTGAAACCAAGGCTTTAGATGGCTAGGTATGCGATAAACGATTTTGATCTTAACAATAGTTGTCGTCACCTACACATTTCAAAGTCATATCGGGCTTGTGTGACTGTACACGAATTGCTTAAACATATTCATTAGCGGCAGACCATTAGCGTTACCCGAAATACATCTCGTGGCGGATATTAAAAAAATCTGTGTTTTGTTGTCGCCGTCTCGGTTATCTCTACCATCGTCGAAGTCTTTGTCGTCGAAATCCTGGTTATCTCTATCATAGTCAAAGTTTTTGTCGTCGCATTTTGGGACATCTTTATCGTCGAAGTCTCTGGTCGCAGTCTCGGTCAACCCTATCATCGTCGCAGTCTTTTTCATCGCAAATTCGATCAACTTTATCGTTGTCGAAGTCTCTCGTTGCAATCTTGGTAAATTCTATTGTCGCAGTCCCGGTCAACTCTATCGTAGTCAATATTTGCCGTAGCAGTCTTGGTCATCTCTAGCATTGTCGAAGTCGTTGTGGTCACTCCCTCAGTGATCGCCCTCACTACCTGAATCTTTGTCAGCCCTGTCACTGTCGTCACAGTCGTAATAAGATGAATCGTGGTCGGCGACCATATCGTGGTCGTGGACGAGGTGGACGAGATCGACGTCTTATGTTGCGTGCTATTGATCAAGCTTTCGGAAACATTGGAAGAGCTCGCGAAATTGATTGTCAGTTACTTCTTGATCGGGCAAACGGTCATCCTCTACGGCCGGGGGCAATTACAGATCGTCGTGAGTTTCCACCAATCGAAGAGTGCTTCAGTGTTCATCGGCGCATTGAAGAGCGTGTCATTGCTCTTGCTCGAGCTTTTCCCGTCATGGGCTTACGTCGAATAGCCGCTCGCGTTGGTATAGTGCACGTGACGGCGCGGCGCATAATTCGTAGAGAGGGTCTACGGCTGTACCGTGTCCAATTTGTTCAGGGACTGTATCCTGGAAATCACCACGCTCGTCGTAATTTTTGTCGATGGATGCTACAGAAAGTGGAGGGAGATCCCCAGTTTTTTGAACGCATTCTATTTACCGACGAGGCAAGCTTTTCCAGCACCGGAATCGTGAACCGGCAAAACTTACGCATCTGGGCTGAGAGGAAGCCTCGTGCGATGATGCAACGAGTTCACCAGGGACGTTTTTCCGTAAACGTTTAGACAGGTATCATTGGGAAGAACCTGATAGGCCCAGTCTACCTTCCACTGAGATAGTACAGTCGCAATTATTTGCACTTTCTGCAACGTGATGTAATGCCCCGCCTGAGGGACATGATTCCACGACATGCTCGCCATCGCATTTTTTTATGCACGACGGAGCACCACCTCATTTCAGTTTTAAAGTCCGTGCTTTCCTAAACGAAATATTTGGATCGCGTTGGCTTGGTCGCCGGCCTGCTCCGCATCTGTGGCCACCACGTTCTCCAGACTTAAATCCCTTGGATTTTTTTCTCGGGGGCACTGCAGGCTATCGCCTACAGAGAACGTCGAGCGATTGGCCGCCGGTAGATCTGAGACGCCGAATCGACGAGGGAGTTGCCAGGTTGATGCGAAATCGAGAAGTTCTTACCAAGGTTTTGACAAACTTGGAGGCACGGTTGCGAGCGTGCTTGCGTAATGGTGGCCGGCATATGGGAGCTGGGGAATGCTTCGAGCAATTGGCCATGATGGTTCGATTCTCTGGGTTCCTCGCCGCCGCCGCCATCAACGACCGCATCGTAATGAAGCAGGAGACGACTAAACCGACATCACATGCACACCCGATACGCAGTCGTCATTGAGATTGTTTGAAACGAATCTTTCGAAACGGACAACAAAAACACATCGGCCCTTTTCAGGGTCAAGGGATACCAGGCAGACAACCTCCACGTGGTGTATTACGGGTAACGTTAATGGTCTGCCGCTAATGAATATGTTTAAGCAATTCGTGCACAGCCACACAATCACGATATCACTTTGAAATGTGTAGGTGACAATAACTATTGTTAAGATCAAAATCGTTTATCGCAAACCTGGCGATCTAAAGCCTTGGTTTCACCGAACAGCAGGCGTGCTATTTCCCAGACACCAAGTCTTTCTAGTTATATCGATTTCCTTATTAATTATGCTTTAGTTCTGAATTTTATCCCTCCGAACTAAACGAAAAATCCTCATTTTTCATATGTTTCGACGGCTTGATATTGAAAGGTTCATCGTCGTTTCTACGAGAATTAGGTGCCTCTTAACGAGATGAAGTTTTTCGTCAATAAAAAATTGACTTTGAATTTTAGGGTTAAGGTTAATTCAGCGGGACTATGTTTTGATTGATTTTCGGCAAACATGAGCTGAGGAATTGGATGCTCGTAGTGGTAACGCGACAAAAGGATATCGCAAAGATCTGAGTTACCCATCTCATACCGATTCATCCACCTCCACGTAGTCAGTGCCAAGGTCAATCCCGGCCTTTCTTGATTCCAATTAATAAAAATTAAATTTTCTGCGTTGAAAGCATTTTTTATAATGATTAAAACTCTTATTCCGTGTTCCTGTAAATACAATTTCGTAAGAACGTACTTTTTCGATTTTTTTCGAATTAGCGTTGCCGTTTCGGGTTGAAGGGCGCATCTGTGATCTATGATTCCGTGGAAACTTTCATTCCTCTTGATGAGTAAAATTTGTTAAGCTAATATAAAAATTTGACCTTGACTTTCAGTGTCAAGATCAATTTTGGGGGCCCATGTTTTGATAGATCATCGCCGACCATAAACTGCAGATTTACTGGGCGAAGTGGTGACACATAATTTGTATATACCCTATACACGTCCTTTGTCAATGAGTTTACCGAGTCGCTCCAGTCCTATAATTGCTTTCTGTAACAAAGTCTATTGCTCTAAATAATAAGATAATCGTATTCACCCCTCACGACATTTGAATATTTACGATAGCATATTTGAATGTCATTGAGAGTCTTCGTCTATTTTTAACCTTGCAACGATTAACGATAACTAAAAGCGTATTTAGTGAAAAGTGTTAGAATTTTTTATCTTGAAGCCTATTTGAGATCTTAATAATCGTCACACCGCATCATTTGTATTTTTCGTGATCGGGCCCCAAATTATGCCGTCTTATATCTTTTATATATTTTTCATACATAGATTGATCACGACATATTTGAACGTATACTCATAGAATACTACAAAACTATGATTAAAAAATATTTTACGTTCATAGAATAAATTTGTTTTTACTAGACTTGCCTCTTAACCTACAGAGTGCATTTGTTTATAGTGAAACATCAAAATGTTTCGGACAATTGGATTGCAACATTTTTAAAAAAGTTTCAGCGCAAACTTGTAAGGTTTTTAAGAGAGTCCGGTGGCCGAAAGAGGTTTCGGTAACCGTGAACTTGATCGTGAATTCAATTTTCCAGGTTATTCAAGGTCAACTTAAATTTGTTACATAGGAACCAATATATTTTTTTCAGATTCGTATTTTAAATGACAAAATAAAGAACATTGCTTGAAAATTTTGTTAAAAAAATCTCGATGTTTAAGATAATTAGCAAACTGCCAGAAATTGTTGGGTTTCCATACATTTTTTACTCGAAACCTGAAGCTTTTTGAGGGAAGTCGCAAACAGTAAAAAGCGCTCAAGTTTAATTAATGATATTTACAGAATATTTTTTAAACAGTTTTAAACAATCTTTATAATAATAATTTTAAAAAATTTCTGCAAAAAATCTGCGAATAAATATATTGGTTCCCGTTTTAAAAATCAGAGTTGACCTTGTAATTACCTGAAAAATTTAATTCAAGGTTAAATTCAAGGTCACCATTACTCCATGTCCTCAAAACCGTCCAACTGTTATCTAACACTTTTTTGAAATATTGGTATTGAATTGGTATTCAATGTTATAAGATACTGACTAGGGATAAGATTTCATACCCATAATTCTCCACCTTCAAGACGTAACCCTGGGTTACTTTTGTCCATCACATTTGCCTGCTACTATTTACGCTACAAAATATCTGAAAAAATTATGTAGCTTCTTCGATTCATTTGTTAGAATGCTAGAAGAGGAAGCTGCGTAATCATTTGTTAAATATGTTGTTAGCGCGTAAACATAGTAAACGGTCCGTGATGCGTATGTATGTACATAAAATTTCATAACTTTAGAGCGAAGAGTCAATAGATAAAAATAAAAAAAGGACATCGATGCTGGAAAATTAACAAAAAAATGTCTCGTAACGGTGAATTTGAAATTTGTAATTCGATGCGGAATTAGGAAATATGAAAAATTGGTATCTTCGTGTGCTATCAGACAAACTTTGTTACTCATTATGGAGTAAAAAATCATTATACTGAAAAAAAATACAGGAAAACCAAGCATTCTTCGTAATATACCAGAAACTTACTTTTTTGAAAAAAATATATTGTCGGATCTTGAATACCTTTCCCTTCAAAACATCTTACAATTAGTATCGATAAGTATGTGCTTAGTACGTACGCTTATGCGTACCTTGTATCCGGATGACATGTTTCGCAGGTAAAAAGTGGTCAAAAGGCGAAAAGATGGGAACCGCAAATCTGTCGTAAAATATCTAGGTTTACATTGCACGTAAACCTGGATTGATTTTGTCTCCGAGAGATTTGATCTTCTCAGTATGTATTGTTAGGAATAAATTGACGCGCAAACGTGACGCGGTGCACATACCTCCTTATCCTTCAATTTGTTTAAGACATTAAGATGGGGAATGGCTAAAGTTGACAGGCTATTTTTCGGTCTATCCCAACAAATCTATTTGGCGCGAACAATATGGGCTCAGGTCTTACATGGCAAGAAATAAAAATATTTTTCACGTGAATTCTTGGAAGAACGTATCTGATTAATATGAAAACATGTTGTGTGTTATACATATGAGATTCACATAAAATCCGGTAAAAGGGTTTAAGTCCAACTGGTTTACAATATTAGTAGATATAAATTAAGTTAAATTGACACGTTTTGTACGTATCTTTGTATATAGAGATTGAGGCGACGGTGATGGAGATAGTTCTGTTCATTTGGTGCATAGGAGCGTTGATTTTAAAAAACTATTAATTAAATTTTCATGAACAATGAGTATGTTACAAGGAAAGTACACACGCATAATATATGGTATTCCTTTAAACCATAATTAATTTATACAAGATATTGCCATGAAAAATGTATTTAGCCTTACATTAGATCAAAAGTTTTCAAAAAATTGAAACGGTGAAGCGCGCTGCTGTTTTCCAGGTTTAAATGACCATGGACTACAAGTCAATCAATAGAACTAACAAAAAAACTCTGTTAATGTTTGTAAGTTTATATAAAGGCGAGAGTTGGCAACACTGCAAACTAAACTAGCGAGGCGCCGCTCCCACATGTTTCGTGAGCCTGGAAGTAAAGATGGCTGCGAGCGAACGTAAGAACCTCACGCTCTTCGACCTCGCAATAATTATCAAATACCAGTAGTGACAATTTATTCAATTTCCTACTCCCAATTAAAAACAAACTCGATCGTACCTAAATGTACAAACTTCCAGCAAGCGACACAGTTATTTTTACATACGAATAGCTTGTTTTCTTTTATTAATGGGTATGTTACGTCTTAGTAACATAATAGTTGCCCTATTTGTTACTTTAGCCAAGCTAATGAGTCTTGGGAAACGGGCTAATGGAGTTTGACCAGATAAATGATTTTTCAACAGACAAATGAACTGTTAGGGTCCCCAGGGGTTAGAAGAAACCAAGGTTAATGGTAAGGAGTAAGGAAGACATCCTGTGAGTTCGGGGTGGTCCACGCAACTCAATGGATAACAAATTTAGGAACGAAGTTCGTTGTTGTCCTCGCAACTCCTAGTTGTAGATGGGAAAATTATCGTAGTCGAGGTAGTCTTCGCAGTACAATAAGTTATATTGGAGCATAGTCGCACTCGAGGTTGGTCCTCGCAATTCGACTTGTTGTTGAGAAGGAATTTCAAACTCGAGGTGGTCCTCGCAATTCGACTTGTTGTTGAGAAGGAATTTCAAACTCCAGGTGGTCCTCGCAATTTCGATTCGTTGTAAAGAAGGATGCTCGAACTCGGGATGGACCTCGCAGTTCAATAATTCGTGGGAGTTAGTTAGTAACTTACTCTTTTCTATTTTTGGTTGTTGAGTTGAGACTGGTAGAGCAGTACAGAAAATTTGCTCTGTCCAGGACTTTTACAGTTTTGAAGACTTAAGAGAAGCTTACAGGTTTGAACGTTGATTGAGAACTGATTTTTATGCTAAAATTCGGGCCTTATATATTAGTCTATCAACTATCTTTGTCTATTGCGTAGGGGTTGGAGAGGGTAGTTTACAAATTCCTTATTGGTCCAAAATCTCCATTGTCTCCCACTCCTTACTTTTCCAATTCGAAGGAAAATTTGTCCTTATCGCCTGTCCCCACTCTTGGGCCCGAGCATCTCTCCCTACCGTGTTCATCCCTGAGTTAGAGTTGCGTCATGCGTTGGCGTAAGGAGGGAGCTCGCCCTTAAGGCGCGATGGTGGTTACGTTATGGGGATGTAACAGGTATTGTACAGAGGCCAGTATGACCCTAGGTAAACAAACCCGAATAGCTTGTCGTATCGGAGACTAGTAGGGAGACTAGCAACCCTCGACAAAAGTTGAAACCTCCAGAGTTAGTCCGGCGAGGCGACATCTGAGCAGCCAAAGGATGAACTGTACATATGTTCGTGATCTCGACACGAAGTTGGCCCCGCTAGTGTGGTCATATATATTCACGTACAACTTGCGTAAAGCCGCTTATGTTTTTTTATTCTTTTCGCTATCACATTTGTGTACCGACAAGTTAAAACTTTATTAACGAAAGTCAAATCATGTGGAGAAAGTATAATTGAATGCCGTTAGTCCAGCTCCATCAAGATAAGGCTTTAATATATCTTGATCACGATATCAGGATATTATTTGGCAGCGATAGAAAACTCTTGAACTAGCAGCACGAGATCGCCGCGTTTTTTTCCGAATAGTGCAGGTACGGGTGCATTATCTTATGAGCCTCCGATTGGCGAGGTCAGCGAAGCGTGTTTGTGCCCCGACCTGTATCTAGGGGCATGGTAGTGCCCCTGCCAAGACGAGCCGGGGACTACCTACCTTTTCTTGAAGCATTTCGTCATATTTTCGAACCCTCATAGCTTCGGTCCGGATAATACCGTAATTCTCAGGCTAAGATGTAGTTCGTATACTTATAAAACTCATTAAGTTTCATTTGTCTAGCTTTTATACTTTAGGTTTTATTAATACCTAAAACATGTCGATTTTGCCACTCACTGATGATTATCAAAACCTCAAGGATACTTCCTGAAGTCCTAGAAAGCTGCATTTTGGTATGCAGGCTAGGATTTGCACACAAACAATCACAAAATCCAACCCCCCATAAAAAGGGGCACAGGTCTGTATGTACAATTTCTTATGGGTAGGTACTTCCAAAAGTTCTAGAAAGCTGGAATTGGATATGAAAACCAGATTATTAGGTAATCAACGAAAAAGAGAGTGGGCTATAAAGAAAGGAACTGCTGGCGTGCAAGAAATACCTTTTTTACCCGACTATGCTAGGGGGAAGGGTTATAATTTTAATATGTATGTAAGATCAGTTCAATACAATCACCTCTTAACCGTCCGGTCAATAACCAAACTTTCACCATTCGTTCAATAACCGAGTACCCGGGTACCCACCTATCGCGCGCCACACGGCTAATAGCACACGCAATAGGGAATTTCGTTACTCTTGTAAAATTACATTAAATTAGAAAAGTTATTTTGTGGTTGAAATAGGTTCAGTATGCCCTACTGAATGTAAAAATACAAAATACGAACAAAAACCATGCCGCAAACACCGCCATTTTGCGAAAACCCGTTTCGGCCCATATCTCCGTAGCCATGCGCTTTAGGCCAAAAATGGCAATGCCGGCTTTGTCGAACGTAAAATAACGCTAGCGAACCCAAACGGTTCTCGAGTACTCAGGTACCTGCTCACCCCACTATGAACAGCAAAGAACAAGGAGACGAACGATCGTCAAAAATAGTAAATAGTAAACTGAAAACTTTTTCCAATAGAATCACGCGTTCTCATTATCAGAGAAGAGAACATTTAGATGAAATGTTCGAATCTGATAATGACCACGTGTCGGATAGTGACGACGATGAATATTTTCCACAAAGTGAGGTGGCAGTTTCGGATTGTGATGATGCTGGTAATTTATATTTCTATTTTCTATTGTGCACGACAAACATTATGATATACATTATTATGTTATATATATTGGGTATATTTTTAGGAGAAGTTGATGAGAATGCTCTCGAGGAAGATGATGAAGATGAAGATGAAGATGAAGAAAGTGAAATAGAAGCGACAGGTAGTGGGGCGCGAATGACAGCAGAAGATGATACTCAGTGGGCTGAGGTAGCAACAACTGAACATCAAGTTGAAAGGCGTAATATTGTGCGACAAAGATGTAGACCTAATAGGAACACCAACATGATGTCAAATCTCGACACATTCAAATTATTTTTCACTCCGCAAATGGCTGATATCATTATACGTCATACGAATAAAAAATCAAGCTCAATATATGCAGCATATAACGAAAAAAATCCAGGAAAAACACAACTAGTGTGGAAAAATCTTGAGCTTCAGGAATTTTATGCATTCTTAGCTATTTTGATAACTTCTGGCGCTAACAACTCGAATACTGACAATACAAAGGATATGTGGCAGTCATACTCATATTCATTATATTGTGCAGCAATGGGCAACACTCGGTTCTGGAACATCATTCGTTTTATTCGATTTGATGATGCCAATACTCATGCTCAGCGCATGGAGAGTGATAAGGCTGCTCCAATACGAGACATTTGGACAATGCTCAATAGTAATTTAACGGAACATTATAAGCCAACAGAGCACCTGACAATCGACGAGCAACTTTACCCATACCGGGGTCGAACTAAATACACTCAATATATTCCATCAAAGCCGGCCAAGTACCGAATCAAAGTATGGTGGATATGTGATGCTGAAAATTTGTATCCACTCACTAGACAGCTTTACACTGGAAAATCGAGTGCCGGTCGTGAGAAAAACGTTGGTGAGAGAGTTATCAAAGACTTGGTGGCACCGTGCAAAGGATCCGGTAGAAACATTACAATGGACAGTTACTTCACTACTACTTTGGCAAAATTGTTACTATCCTGGGATTTAACAATTGTCGGCACTTTGAAGGAAAATAAGACGTATATTCCACCAGTAATGGCTGCATTAAAAACACGACAAGAATTATCCACTGTGTTTGGTTTTCATGAAAAAGTAACCATGTGCAGTTATGTGCCAAATACAAAAAGGCAGTGATTATGCTATCATCCATGCATCAGGAAGCAAAGATTGGTGATGGTGCAAAGGAAAAACCCGAAATTATTGAATTTTATAATTGGTCAAAAGCTGGAGTGGACACGATGGATAAAATGCTTGGTAGATATACTACAAAAAGATCAACACGAACGTGGTCTCTAACATTTTTCTATAATATTCTCGGTGTCGCTTGCCGTGCAGCATATATTCTTTATTATGAGAATAATAAAATGCTCTCGAAAAAATCGTATGAACGACGATTATTTTATCGGCAATTGGGCCGAGAGCTGTGTACTCCATTCGTCGAAAATCGTTCGCATAATGCTCAAATTATGAGGCATTTCACAATGAAAGGGGCGATTGAAAGTTTGTTTGGTGGAGCTATGAATCCATATGCGCAACCAACAGCATCTGACTCTTCAAAACCCCAGGCACAGCTCGATTCAACCGGAAGGAAAAAGATTACTGGTGCATGCCATGTTTGTCTCCAGAGCGAATTTAAAAAACGTTGCAAAACTCGAAAATTATGTTCAGTATGTGAGTTCGCTATTTGTGATGAACATTGTATTTCAACCACGACATGTGAGGAGTGTGCGAAATAATTGAATTTACTTGTTACTTAAAAAATAAAAAATAACTAAAATGAAAAAAAAACGGAATGATGTTTTTTACCTACTATCTTTACTATTGTTTATAATAAAAATTGTTTATATGAAGGAAATTACAAACGATATTGTTGATTATGTATTCAAAAGTCAAGTTACATAAATACTTTGATAAACGGTCTCTTTAGTGTGTATAAACTAAAGTGTCTATAAACTAAAAATCGAGTTTGATAGTTAATAACTGTTGTTGAATAATTGATTACTAAAAATCTTGACGAAAAATTGGTGTGAAACTACTTCAGTTTTGGGGATCCGGGCGGTGATACAATTTTTGTAAGGGAAGTTAATTCATTCTATCTTGGAAACTGAAATGGATACCCGGGTACCCGGTTACTGACCTGACCGTTAAGAGAAACAAAATCAATATAAAATGACGGCGTATAATCTTAAATCTCATATTTCAACATTTCAATTGAAGAAAAATTATCTGCAACCCGAGGGTTGAGACGCGCACGAAATACAGCATGAAAAAATAAAAAGAACTAGGGCATTTTACAAAAAGAGATGGCATCCCACCAAAAACATTTCATGTAAAGTAGGTTGCCAAGACTCGCAAGCAATTTTATAACGCTTTGACTGTTAAAAAGTTATCAGATCTCATGTACAGCCAAGGCTCTAGCTCTACAAACCCTAGGCCTAACTCTACAAACACTACATCTTGGTAAAAAAAAGTACACTCCCATGGATTTATGGTAAGAAATGAAGTCTCTGGTCTTTAATGTTCTGGCAATAGATCCATGAAAGGTAAGCCTCTCCCCCGTCATCGACGCCCGTTCCGGGCTCCGAAAGGAAGACGCTCGTTGGGGCGGAGGAGACGAGCGAATTGGTAGCACTACGTTCCACGGCGGACTATGCACGGGACTCGTCACATCTGCGCCTCCTCCGACTCATTTCACTCGATGGCCAACGAAGGGAGCGAGGCGCGGGAGGACCAAACGGGAACACCGGCGGAAGAGAGAAACACTAGCGACGCTTCGTACCTAAAATCTCGAGAATGGGAGTATACTCATAAGGAATAGGGGCAGAGCCGTCCATCGTAGTTCAGATGGTAAACAGCAATTAGGTTATTGAAAAAAGAATTCTCCTAAATGGAACAATCATAATTAAGTTTTATAATAAAACTATTATTTTTTTTTCGTAACAATTATAAAGTTACGTCAAATTGAAAATAAATTTTGTATCTTAGTACCAATGGCGCGCCGACAGTTCCCCAAAAAACCCTACGAGCGTATGACGTCACAATGTTAACTTTCCCTGATTAGCTCCGTGCAGGGATATAAATCTTTAACTTTTGATCAATTTATTCTTGTTATTATCGTCGGTGTTTGATAAATGTATAGACAATATCCAACCTTAAAAGTTATCGTGAGTATTTTGTACCATTTTGTACAAATACCACAAAAACTGCACCTGACAAAATGTTTTTAAATATGCCACAAGAGGTTAAACATAGAAGTCTGCACCGGTTGAACGTTTTGACTGTACCGTTGTAAAAACATTTTAGTTTTTACAGTAACGTGATTTAGTTTAGTTAGTTTAGTTAGTACCTTTTATTTTATCAATTTTAAGTTATTTATAATTAATTGTAAACAGTTTTTTAAGTGTTCCACATCGATTAGCAAATTACTTATAACGATGTAGCAAAAGAAACGATATTTTCTTTTTCAACAACCCAGTTAGAACCAACGGTGACGAGTAGTAGAAGCAAGTGGATGTGTGTGGATAAGTAGAATTAGTGTGGAAAAGTAATAAGTCGGCAAATGTCGTAGGCCGCAGGGAGCTACGATCAGCGAGTGAGTTCGTTTTCTCCCTTCAAATACATTCATAGAGATATGAGGTAATTCGACAGAGATTTATAACGTGGTCCCATTGTTTGATAATTTTAGTTTGCGATAGTCTGGCGTCCCCTAGTTTGCGGTAGTCTTGCATTCCCTAGTTTTCGATATTTTCTTCCAAAACCCGCATATACCTCAATAGTTTAATAGAGATCATATTAAGTCGATCAAATTTCTCCTGTGCGTTACACAGTGGGTCGGAAACCCAAATTTACGGATGAAAGTCTGAAAAGTTTTCAATTCGTCTGAAGGTCTTTACTCGGGGGTGTTTGGGGTCGCTGATTTTACGAAAAACGAATTGAATCGAGGTGAAAGTCTATACTCGGTGGTTCTTGGGGTCGCTGATTACGAATCTGAAGTCAACATTTGGGAATACAAAATAGCGGATTCAATATGTATGACTTGTGTAGAAAAGGCGTTATATTTATGTCACATTGCAAAGGTTTTCCTTAAAATTAGGTTGGTACAAAGTATTAAGATTAAAATAACGTACACAATGTGTATAAATTAGCATTATATTTTTTAATGAATATGTATTCGCTTATAAAAAGAAGTGACTGACGAAAAAAATTCCACATTCCGAATAACTGATCAGTCATCGTGATACATTCGATTACATACAACTTTATTCATCGTCACCAGAACAATCTGATTCATAGTCAATGAATTCAACTGACGACGCATTGCCCGAGCTCCCTGCATTTGTTGAGACGCTTGACGCCGTTAATAACTGGATTGCTTCTGGTAGCAACGATGTCATTTTCTTACCAGGTAATTTGCGCAGGCTAGAAATGTATGGATCAGACGTTAATAGTAGGCGTGAAAAAACGTCTTCCATAGTTTTTGTTCGGGAAAATTTTCGTGAAAAATCCGATCTATTCTTTTTTATACATTTATTGGTAGACTTTTGTGCATCTTTGGACATTTGTCCAATTGGTAATATTGCAGACTTTATAATCGCTGCGCTATGAATCAAAATTGTATGCATTGAAGTCGGCATATAAAACAACAGATACAACTGCACGTAGTCTCGAGCTGTTTGTACGAGACTACCTAGCCACTCGAGAGTGTTTGCAATATAACGTGAAATCGTTTGATCAGATCTTCATTTACCCCTGTAATCGAAGCAGAAGTGGTTGAATCTTCAAAAAACCGTCGAGCAGTATTCTTGTCATTGGAGCTACGAAATCCGGGCTTTGGTTGATTAACTATGAGACCCAATCGTATGCGGAAACCTTTTTGTATAGTTGATTTTCGGTTTTTTACATCTTCTTTTTCATTTGCAGTACGCGCTTGCCACTTTTCAATTACAAGTTTATACCCTATATGCAAACAACATTCGAAGAAGCGAATCCACGCATGCAGAGTCGATAACCCGAACTGTAGAAAATCTTGATTGATTTTTCTTTTCAACATCGCATCGATATCGTTGAAGTCTTTTTATGTTGCTTGACATAAATAGCAACATTGAGTAGAAGCAATATTTAGTATTGAGTAGAAGCAAACTTTACTATCTATCATGGTGAATGCAAGTTTGAAAGAAACGGTTATTTCTTTTGCGCCAATGACAGACTCGTAAGGGACAAGGTTACTTTCCTATTATTTAATACACTCCATTTCGTTCACTGTGGCTTCATTAATTTCAGTCAAAAATTGCATTCTAATTGGCCGACAAAAACGGGCAGACGATGGGCTGGGATTTTGTAATACAACAAGGGTATTTTTTGTTTCTTGGTCAACTGATGTCAACTGCAATGGAACAAGCGACGTGAAGAAGCATCTGACTTACTTCCATCATCATCGGCAAATCTGTGTTTATATGCATTTTGGCCAGAAGTGCCATCGCAACCCCACTTGCAAATTAAATTTAAGTTCCGAACACTTTCTTGACATAAGCTTTTAATAACTTCGTCTTGAATCAACAAGATTCTCTGAATTGTGTGATCCAGCAAAGACTGCAGTTTCACTTCAGCACTACATTCTGTAACGTGAATGTCTGATTTCGGTGGATAACATTGAAGCTTTGCTTGATGTATTACATTATAAGACGGAAATAACTTACAGCACTGTTCTCTGGTTGAATTCCGAAGTATCTGATAGTCAGATTTTGACATATCAAGTTAAACTACAAGCTTTATCAGGAGTATAAGGAATTTCTGAAATCGATTTCAAAGATGTTCTATACTTTTGAGCTCTTGATGGACTTTCCAGCGTCACATCTTGAACAACTTTTGCGGCATCAAGTCTACCAGTTGCTCGAAGGCTCACCTGAGCCACATAAGACAGTTCTTCGTACTTCTAGTTGCACGCGAATCTTCAGTTTTCCTCCGTTTTGAGCACACACTGGCTTCAGCAAATCCTAAAGAAGGCCGACCCATGCTGCTGGACTGTATTAAAGCATCTTGGATTTCTTCTAGGCGGACAAACACACTGAGCCATGTAGAAAATTTGTCGAAAAATCTGTCTTCGTGCCTCGAAGCTTGCTTCCACTTTTCATTAAATTGGGATAATAATGCGTGTATTGCAAGTTTTGCGTCATCCGACAGAGTAAAAGGTCATTGTAGTTTCTTTGACATGAACTTTTCAATTTCCAGATACGCTGAAGCTGCACCACGATTCATATTATTTTTCATGAATGCGAAAATATCTTTTCTCGTTAATCCAGGTGCTGCAGGATTATTGTCGGCAGATTCTAAAATGTTAAAGTATAATACACATGAATAAGTAATTACATATTCAGCCTTACTCACTATTACTCGTTCCACAATATTATAGATGACTATAATATTGTCAAATGCTATGAAAACCATATGGAAATTTTACAAAAATCCTTATTTTTGATACAAAACATTTCAATTTTGAACCGTGAAATCTAAATCCGCTATGAAAACTGAGGGTAATGATAAAACAAATCTATTTGGGCCTCTTTAGGCCCACGTGGGGCACTGTTCCCACAACGTGAGTATACCCCTGAAGAGATAATTTGAAACCATACAACTTTTATCTTAATCACTTCTCCATATTTTGTGTTTTAATTGTTCGAAATCGAAAAAAATGCATTTTTTATCACAAAACCTTGTACCAATAGCGGTGGCGCAAAAATGCGCAAATTTTGTTTGCTGTTTCTATTTAACAATATAATAATTCACAATCTCGAATAAGCCCGGCCGCATTACAACGCTTTACAATTCAATTTTTTTCTACGTGTTTACAATTTTCCGTAGCCGTTCTACGTTAACTTGACAAATTTGTAATAAATATGTATGTGATATCAGTTAATGAATGATCTTTCCTAGTCATTACGTGATGATATTCTACTTACTTTCCCCTTTCGAATCCATTTTGAAATTCGTCAATCGGTTTATTTTTCCGTAACTGGCGACGTTTTCAAGAGCTCACTGAAAATGAGGCACACAGAACGACGCGTTTGGTTCAAGCGAAGGACACTTTCGAACTGGGACGCAATAGCAGGTATGAGGGATCGTGCCCTCTCGAGTCTGAAATTCGAACCTTGGACAATTACTTTACCTAACCCACCACTGCAGATCCCTGAAATCGAAACTTTATTTTTAGACCTTTGGCCGTCGATTTGGGTTTTCGTCCCACTGTGCGTTGGTGCGAATAAGCTATTGCGTCAGCCGACCATGCCGTATAATATTATACTCAGCGAGCGTTCAGTTAGTCGCCCTGTGTATTGGTCACCCGGTGTTGTTATTGTACTCGCATGTTTGAATCCTTATAGCGGTATATACTTGTGCGTGATTATGACCCTTTACTTCTCTCTCTCTCTCTCTCTCTCTCTCTCTCTCTCTCTCTCTCGCTCTCGCTCTCGCTCTCTCGCTCTCTCGCGCAGCTCCAAACAACACGTTCGCACGTGTTGTTTGGAGCTCCGCAAAGAGAGATAAAGTGTAAGGGAGCAGTTCAGTTTCGTGAAGAGAAAATTTTATCAGTGGTACAATATACCATGGGGTCATGGGGAACGGGTTATCTATTGTGAGTAGTCAATTATAAGAGTGATATCCAGGAGTGAAGATTGGAAAATTTTGGCCGTTGAAGAGCACCCATGTTGGTGGCACAGGTGAGCCCGTGAATAATCAGTTTCTAAGAGAGGTAACTGGCTCCGAAAGTCGGGTGTCGCCAGGCGGTGAGACAGGTGCAGCAGCGTAAACTAAATCTGGACACCATCGTCCGATTGTGAGTGATCTACGGCGAAATCAAGTCGATAAAGGAGCGTTCGCTATCATTAATGGTAATGAGTATATATTAATGGACGGAAAAATTCTGGGACCAAACGCATGCCGTCATTACAGAAAGGAGATTAAAACGGAGGGGATAAAATGTATACCATGCGATAAGCTATTTCATCCTAACTGTTGTAAGTTGCATAGAGTGTTTAACCAAGATAATATTTTACCATTCCGTAAGGGAAATACGGAAGTAATCACAATGAAGTCAAGTACACGAGACAGTGGAGCAGCCGTGGGCAGTGTAGAAGGAAAAACAGCTGAAGAATATGGCGATCGAGAGACGGGGAGTGATGTGGATCGAAAAGTAGATGATATTTATCAAATGATCCGAGAAATGAAAAATGATACGAGAAGCGATAACTGAAGCTGTAGATGAAGAAATGGATAGAGTGAGACAGGAAATGCAATCCTGGAAAGATAATGAACTGAAAATGGTTATAAGCAGTATAATGAAGAGCGAAGTAAAGAAATTAATAGATCTTCTGCCAATAGCAGGAATGAGTATCCAGGGAACAGGGAAAAAGGAGAAGAGCTACAGCGATGCTGTGTTAACTAAACAAGAAGCAGTAATTATAATCAGACCACTAAAGGAAAATGAAGCCAACTCTAGTGAGGAAACATAGAGGGACATCAAACGTAAAATTGATGTGACCAGATTAGGGTTAGGAATCACAAGAATGAAGAAAGCAACCAGAGGAGCAGTTGTAGTAGGATGTGAGAATAGTGAGCAGGCAGAAATATTGAAGGAGCAGGTGAAGAGCGATCTGGTTGAAAAGTACGCTATACAAGCGCCAAAAAAGAGGAGAAGGCGGATATTTGACGTCAATAAAGAAGACTGCGACAATGAGAAAGAGTTATGGGAAAAAATGTGCACAAATCACAGAATGAAAAATATCAACGAATGACGATCACAGCGGAAGTAGATGACAACACATATGAAGCAATGCTGGAAGAAGAAAAAGTGAAAATTGGATGGAACATTTGTAAAGTGCAAGATTATATTGGGATCCTAAGATCTTATAAATGCTGTGGCTATTTTCACTTTGCAAAAGATTGTAAAAAGGTGTAGCGTGCGGAAAATGTGCAGGAAAGCATGCGACAAAAGAGTGTAATAGTGACGCAAGGAAATGTGTAAATTGTGAAGAAAACATTAAAAGTTTAAAGCTGAAAAATATAAACTCGGAGCATACAGCATTTGATACGAATTGTCCATATTACAAAAAAGAAATAGAGATGTTGCAAAATAAAATATAGCAAATAGCTCAATCTAAAAAGGCAAAGGGTGATCTGTTTAAACGCGCAAGGAGTTCTAAAACATAAGGACGAAATAAAAAATGTACTTTTAGAGGATCTAAGGCCGCACGTAAGGAGATTTACAGAGACGTATGTAACGAGTATAATTGAAGATCATGAACTAGAAATTGATGGATACGTTTGTGTGAGAGGAGATTGAGAATCCAGTAGAATAGGAGGAGTATTATTACATGTAGACAAGTCAATCGAATTTGAAATTATGGCGATAAATAACTGTGAAAAGAACTGGTGGACAATAACCGTAAAAATGTCTAATAAACACTATAAAGAGTCGTTAACTTAAGTTTATCACTCGCCGAGTGGTAGTGATGCTAGTTTTTTGGATTTCCTAGAGGAAATGTGTAATAATGATTTGTTGAATGATAACGTGATAATAATGGGAGACTTCAATATAGATACGAAGATTCAAAATTATTGTCAGAATAAGTTAATGAGAATAATGAATTCAGTAGGATTGAAGCAATTAATTAATGAGCCAACGATAATTGTAAATACCTCGGAGACAATAATTGATCTAGTCTTTACAAATGAGGAGTTAGAGGTAGCAGTGATGCATGAACCAACAATAACGGACCATTCAATAGTTCTATTGTACGGGAATGTGAGAGTGATAGAGGCTGCGAACAAAACGATTATATGTAGAGACTATAAGAGAATGGACGTGGAAAAATTTATTGAAATGATTGATAGTACTGTAAATGTTATTGAAGAAGACAATAATATGGATGTCTTAGCAAATACAGCTGTGAGTGCCATTATAAAATGTCTTGATGAAGTGGCGCCAAGAAAGGCAATTACTCTGCAAAATGGAAGGCAAGGTAAACAATGGTTCACAGATGAGATTCGGCAAATTGTAAAAAGACCTACAAATTAGCATGAACATGCAAGAGCGAAAATGCATGGGAATTGTATCGACAGCTAAGAAACAAAGTGGTGGACCAGTGTAGAAAAGCAAAGCAGCGCGATCTAGAAATAATGTTGGACAAAAACAAGAAAAACCCGAAACAAATGTGGGGGTCGCTCAAAAAGGGTGAAAGGGTAATGTACATAATAATCATATATATAGCGAAATCTAAAGTGGTAATATAATATATAACAATATACGTGAAATGGCTAATATATGTAACAGATACTTTGTAGAGAGTCTAATAATGATTACTGAAGATCATGATAATGCGGAATTAGAAGCGAATACGTATACTGATAGGGAATTTGGAATATTTAGTGGAATAAATGCAGAACAACTAAATCGAATAGTCAGTAAGCTGGAAAACAAAAGTGGTACGGAAGAAGGAATAACTGTGGAAATAACGAAAAAAGTGCAGGTGCAGCAGGTGTAAAAATATGTGTCATATTTAATAGATCTTTAGAAGAAGGATTTTTCCCTAGCGAATGGAAAGAAGCAATAGTGGTCCCTATACCGAAGATACAAAAAACCAAAAAAGTTGAAGAATTTAGACCAATCCATAAATTACCGATTTATGAGAAAATATTAGAAATAATAGTACACGATCAGTTAGTGCAGTATACGGAGAGTAATAATCTATTGGAGATCTGTCAATCCGGGTTTAGAGCGAAGCATTCATGTGAAACAACCCTACAAGGGGTTGTATTAGAGTGGAAAAAAGTATTGGCGAGGGGAAAATGATAGGAGTCATATTTTTAGATTTAAGAAGAGCATTCGAAGTAGTGGATAGAAATATTTTGCTAAAGAAAATGGAGTGGTATGGAATAAAAGGGAAAGTTCTTAGCTGGTTTAAGAGCTACCTGGAAGGAAGGTCGCAAAAAGTGAAATTTAATGGAATTATATCAGATCCCATTCCCGTGAATCTGGGAGTTCCACAAGGGTCAGTGTTAGGACCGTTGCTCTTTTTGTTGTATATCAATGACTTGACAAAGATTATAGGGGGCAATTGTTAAATTAGGCTATTTGCAGATGATGCCTTAATATACACGACAGGGTTCTGAAGCCAGGAAATAAATGTTAATTTGAACGAACAAATGAAAAGAATTGACAGATGGTTGGAAATTAATAGATTACAACTAAATGTAAAGAAAACTAATGTGATGCTGGTAAGAGAGATAAGAAACAAAGTTATGGAAAGCAATATAAGAATAATGTTCAAAAATGAATTACTGGAGGTAGTAAAGGAATTTAAGTATTTGGGGGCAATAATAGATACAAATTTGAATTTTACGGCGCATGGAAATTATCTTGGGAAAAAAATTGGATCGAAATTAGGAGTATTGAGAGGAATTAGCACAAACTTGACAGCATATATGAGATGCATAGTTTATAATGCGATAGTAGCTCCGTTATTTGAATGTTGCTCATCAATTATGTTATGCTTAAGCGAGGCAAATATGCAATACTTACCAAAATTGCAAAATAAGGGCATGAGAATAATATTACGTTGTAATATTAGAGTAAGAATTAAAGATATGTTGGAGGCACTGCAGTTTATGTCAATCGAACAAAGAATTGAATATAACGTTTGTATTCTGATACACAAAATGGTAATTGGAGAGGGTCCCAAGTATTTGAAAAACAAAATAGAGTTAGTTGGAATTGAGGGAGGAATACGATCGAGGGAAAGGCGTACTTTACTCATAAGTAGATGTACGATAAGAGAGGAGCAAAAAATGTTGCTGCACGACAGTTTCAGAAGATATAATGAACTGCCAGCCGAAATAAAAGCAGAACGAACAGTACAAAGGTTCAGGAGAGCATTAGTGCCGCACATTAAAAGTAATGAGGGAGAGCCGGAATAACAGCAAAATAAATAGTAGTAAAACAAAAACTGTATTAAGAAGTAGAAGTAATACTTCAGATTTGTAACCTGCAATGTAGCTACTGAAGCTAATAAGCTCTCTCTCTCTCTTTCTCTGCTGGTGAGTTCGTTATATATTGCTTCGAATCGCTCTCCACATAAGACACATTTCTGCCTGTATATGCCTTCGGGCGGAATCTGCTTCTAGCTTTAAAGCATGTAAAATAACGCTTTTCATCGAGATTTCCATCTATCTCTGCATCCACGCAGTCTTATACCTGCGAAATCGATGAAAAAGCAGTGACAGGTTTTATAACCTAATATCGGGAAAGTGTGGATCATCTCACCGGCTAGCCTCGTCCTTGGTCACAGGATCTTCTACAGCGCATGCGTCTTAGATCGCCGGTGGACGACCGTCTTAAGTTCACCGCACATCGACCTACTTGGTCATCCACGGCGCACGCTCATATCGCATTAGGACGACGATAGGCCCACCGCACATTGATCGCGGCACATAGGCAATCGTCATTAGCGGCACTACGACTCTTGGTAATCTCTGTGATTGTAATCGACGCCAACGGTGAGACGACCGCTCGTTTCTCGGTAGTCACGGCTTTATATATATCGCCGCCGATAAGGGTGGTATCTCCCTCCAACCTTATGTATGTCGAGTAAGTGTCATAGGTATCGCAAGTTGATAGTGAAATACTCGATAGCTTGTAGTCAGTGTGAGCGAGCATTTCACCTAGGCTGCGTTAAGTACTATTTAGAGTCAACTTCATTGAATGAGTGCTGCTTAAAACGGTTGTCTAAAATGAATACGGCTCGTTCCCCTCCGACTGTGTCTGATGACAATGTAGTGTCGCGGGCTGAGAGTGGCTCAGGAGTTCGAATTACTGCGGAGTTGGAGGCTATGACTGCGGTTCTGAAAGAGACGAGGGATGACTCGAAACGGTTTGCCGAAGAGTTGCGCGGAGCGATTGCACGTATAAACGACACTCTTAGTCTTATTCCGAAACTCGTTCAAGTTACGACGGCCCATTCGGAGAAAATCGCGGTTCTGGAAGCAAATAATGTTCTATTTGAGGACGAAATTGCCGAGACGAATTCTAGGGTACGTGCACTGAGCCGGAATACCGGGAATACCGGAATTACTGAAAATAGCGATAACGAGATCGTGATTGCAGGCATCCCGAACGAGGTAACCGATGCTCCTCGTACGGTGGTGGCTAAAGTATTTGCGGCGTTAGATTTAAACGAGCTGACCAATCGTATTATTGCGGCTCGCGTGATGGCGCGAAAATCACAACGGAGTGGTCCGGATAGTCGTGCGGGCCCTTCGATTAGTAATGTAGGTTCCCTTCGTCCCAGTTTTTCCATGGTCGTGACTCTAAGGTCAGGGGTGGTCAGCGAGGCGATTATAAATGCCAAGCGTCGAAAGCGCGATCTCAAAGCAAGCGAAGTTTTCGAGAATAGTGCTAAAGGCAGCATATTCGTTAATTACCTCCTATCGGCTGATTGTTATAAGTTGTTGCGCGACGTGAAGAATCTCGCGGCTCTGCGATCGTACAAATTTGTATGGGCAAAGAATTCGACTATTTTTGTAAGGAAACAGAACGGTGATCCGCTAATCACCATCAAAACAGCGGCCGATCTTTCCAAATTGGACTGATCACTCAGTCAGTCATCAGTCACATCCGGCTCAAGCCGGCGCGCGCCAGTCGGACAGAATTTAAAAATTGCACAGTTTAATGCAAATTCATTGCTCGGGCATATCGACCTTGTGCGCATTTATATGCAGAAGAACCCGTTTAACATCATTGCTGTTTCTGAGACCTGGCTGCATTCGCACATCTCCGATAACTTGGTCGAATTGCAGGACTATTTTCTCCTACAGAATGATCGCGAGGGGAAGGAGGGCGGCGGTGCAGCCTGTTATATTAATAATTCTCTGTCTGTTAAAATTCTTGAAATGTCCCCAAGTAATATCTCTAATGCTCCGGAATTCATTATCTTACACGTTGACCTCCCTTCTGGGGAGTCTATTCTCTTCACTTCGATGTACAGGAGGCCCAAGGGTCAACTCCTCCACCGGTTCGAAGCTAGCTTGGGTCGATTGGTCCATGCTTAAAAAATATAGTCATGGTGGGTGACCTTAACTGTAATCTGCTTCAAGACGATTATGAGGCAAATTATCTTCGAAACTTTATTATTTCTCATTCGTTTTTTCTGGTGCCTACCGACCCTACGTACCACACTGCTAGAATTGAGTCGTGGTGGGATGTCGCAATATTGGACGAGGAAGATAAACTGGTGTGTTATAAAAAGTCTACTGCTCCGTTCATCGCCGGGCATGACTTTCTTTCCTTTGAGTATAAGATCGATATGCCGTCGAACGAGTCTCGGGTGATTACAAAGCGGAACCTGAGCGCTTTCAGCGATCAGGATTTTCTCGCGACAGTGGAATCTACGATCACATCCATGACTACATGTGACTCATCTTTCATAACGAACTCTGTGCAGCTCGACGTACATTTAGGGGTGGTCACGAATTCATTATGTTCTGCATTCAATTCTCATCTGCCTCTTGTTACCTTTAGATAAAAAAAGCCGCCAACCCCTTGGTTGACCGCTGAACTTAAGCAGAGCATAGAGGACGAGAACAATCTGTATAATAGGGCGAAAAAGACGAAAAATGCACTCAACTTCACAATGTACAGGGCGCTGCGCGAACGCGTTACATTGACCATAAGGAAGGCTAAGAACGACTTTGCTTTGGCAAAACTTAGCGCGATCAAAAACCCAAAGCAAATGTGGGCGGAGCTTAGGCATTTGGGTCTGGTGAAGGTTTCTCCTTCCACGCTACTGCACTTTTTCTCTCCGAATGAGTTAAATGTATTTTACGCTTCCATCTCGGGACCGTCACCACCAATCAGTGATGACGAGTTCCAGTTAATGCTAGAGAATACGGACAGCAGAAACGAATCTCTCTCCTTTGTATTCACCCCCGTCACCGTGACCGTTGTCCAGAGACTCCTCCAACGCTCTATATCCCTGTCTACATCTCTCAGTGAGGGATCTGATGGTATCTCACCGTTTATGGTCGCTAAGGCGCAGCCGCTTCTTATCGCGCACTTAGTGAATATATTCAATCGAATGCAAAATAGGATATTTACTAGAAGAGCCGATACAAAATTAAATCAAAACGATATTTACGAAAATAATTAACAAAATGAATACACCACTCGCACACATCAACACAAACAGAATCATCCGTAACACATACACGTTTCTTAAAAACAACCCACAATTACTGATCACAAGAGCGGACAAAGGAAACTCAACAGTCATTTTGAATAAATCTGACTATATTGCCAAAATCGAAAACCTTCTCGCAGACACAACCACCTATAGACTCATAAATAAAAATCCAATCAACAGTCTACACAAAGGAGTTAACAACATTTTAACTAGATGGAGAACACTAAAAATCATAGATGAAATGACACACAAATACTTAAAAGCCGAAAACTGCAACTTATCGCGCCTATATTGTCTTCCTAAGATCCACAAAGAAAACTACCCGCTTCGCCCTATAGTCTCATCGATCAACAGGCTAACACATAAAATAGCAGACTTCATACAGACCAATCTCTCAAAATTAATAGAAACAACAGACTCTTACATAAAAGATACCTTCTCCCTCCAAAAATTAGTTCCAAACATCGCCATTCCGTCGAACTACCAACTTGGTTCTTTTTACGTCGTTTCACTCTATACCAATGTCCCATTAGAATTAGTGATTCAACGCCTTTAAAAAAGACCCACATTATTCTCAGAAAAATTCCCACTTAAAGAAGTAATCAAAGCAATAGAATTCATTGTGTTCTCCACTTATTTTACTTTCCAAAATAAAATTTACCAACAAATTTTCGGCTTACCAATGGGCTCACCTCTAGCCCCGATTCTTTCGAATATAGTAATTTCGAATATAGACTTAGAATCAAATCGTTTAGGAAAACTAAAATTCGCAATACCAATATATAAAAGATACATTGATGACATAATTATGGCTCTGCCAACAAAAAAAATAAACTCTACGCTACAAATTTTCAATTCCTACCACACCAAACTACAATTTACAACTGAAATAGAAAAACACAATAGAATACCATTTTTAGACATTCTCTTAATTAGAAACAACAACTCAATTATTACTGATTGGTACAGAAAACCGACCTGGTCCGGCAGCTTTATCAATTTCTTTTCTCATCACCCACTCAGCCAAAAAAAGGGATCATCATCATGTTGGTAAACAGAGCAATAAAATCATCGCATCATTCCTTTCACAACAAAAATCTACAACTCATTAGACACACCATGAATCCAAATTGCTATCCAGACTCCTTTACAGATAAAATAATCAAACAAAGATTGGCACAAGTACAAACACAGTCAAACCCCAAAACTAACTTTGACTCTTCAAGAATAATCAACCTGACATACACAAAAAACATTCATCACCAATTAATCCGTCTCCTACAGGAATATAACATAACGTTACCAATAACAAACACAACATTTGATCGATAATCGGATCCACACAAGACAATATAGAAATAGCAAAAAAATCAAACTTAGTTTACAAAATTAATTGCGGTGACTGTAACTCTGTATACATTGGACAAACAAAAAGGTACTTAAAAACCAGAATAAACGAACACAAGAATAGTCTGAGACACACAAATACACCACACACAGCTCTAGCACAGCATAGCATTCAACTACAACACAATTTCAACTTCGATGACGTTAAAATTTTTAACAATGAAGATTGGTTAAAAAAACGACTTATCTTAGAAATGATTCAGATCAAATCACATCCCAATTCAATCAATTTCAAAACCGATATTGACAAACTAAGTGGCATCTATAACTCAATTATTTAACTAACTTGGAAATCAATTAAACGATCCATCAATGACAATTACTGACGAGTTCTGTATTAGCACTCGCAAACTTTTGTATGCATTGACAATCTTCACTTCATTGACGTACAACATAACAAATTAATTATTCCATTGTCCAACAAGATCTCCACAATCAGTCAGACGGTCACACTATACACATGAACCGCATTTCACTACATACGGCACTGACCAGCAGGCAGAAGGGCCGGTTCGCCTTGCTCAACCACTGACTTGGAAAATTTTTGCGAACACGAGATTGTTCTCCATTATATCGAAAATAAAATTAACAGTTTTGGTCTCACAATGCATTTTCAAACATACCATCGCCACTGAACTTTCAATGGTAATTATTACAGTATTCTCAAATTATCATCGACGAATATAAACACTTCTTTTTCTTATTCCTTATCATAAAATTACAGACAATATATATCGCAAAACACCGACTGGGTATCAACCGCATTAAAATTCACTGGTACAGAAATGACAAATCAAACGTTTTCTCAATTCATCGCATTCGTTTTATGTTTTCCAACTATTCCGAATGATCACTTATTATTATTGTTAAAAAAATATACATCGTGACACCAGAATTCATCGATTATCGAGGTTTGTCAGTTCCACATAATACTTAACCTAAAAGCACATGTCTGCCAATTAGCACACAAGATCTCATAACTTACACAACATTACACTGCATCTAACGAACATTACATATATAAATTATCTTTAATGAACTATCATAAATTATAGCTTGAATACAAATTCTGAAGAGGATCCGAATCGGGATCGAAACGTAAAAACATTTGTTATTCCTCGTCCATCGTGCTACTCCGAGTGACGGACGATATTCGACGGGGTGTCTACGAAAGGAAGTTCAACTTTGTTGACGATTCTTGTAATGCTCGACTTTAATAAGCCGTTTGATGCGATACCTCACTTAAACCTTCTCAGGAAATTGAAGCGGATGGGTTTTGCTGATTCGGTGGTAAAATGATTCTACTCATACTTAATAGGTCGCTCACAGAGCGTTGCAGATAGGTGCGGGGGCTTTTCCGATCGTGTCTACTCATCGACAGGCGTACCCCAGGGGTCGGTCCTGGGGCCGCTACTGTTCTCGATTTATATCAAAGACATTGCGGAGGGCCTGTGTCATTGCCGGCATATGGTATTCGCCGATGACACGCAGATCTATCTGCAGTGTTATCCGTCCGAATTGGGGGAGGCAATCGGGAAGGTAGCCCACGATGTAGGTCAGATTGCTAAATTTGCCGAATTGAATCGGCTGACGCTCAATGTCGGAAAGTCGAAGGCACTTATTATAGGTAGTAGGGCGTACATTACGAGGATTGCACTGCAAGATCTCCCATCGATCACAGTAGGCAATGCTATTCTGCCGTATGTCACAGAGGCGCGTAACCTTGGTATTGTTTTCTCGGCCGACTCTATCGACTACTGCTGCCTAGTCTATCATGATCTATCTGATGCGCTCAACGATAAGATCGGAAAATTGTTAAATCGTAGTATAAGATTCATATGCGATCTGCGGCGTGATGTGCGAATGACGCCTTATAGGCATAGGCTCAAATGGTTGTCGGTTAGGAATCGGCGGCTGTATTGTATGGGCATAATAGTATACCGATCGTTATTAATGAATATTCCTAGTTACCTAAATGAACTATTGCCCAGGGCATTCCAGGGTGCGCGCAGGTCAGAACGATACGCCGGAAATTTCGTTTTTCAAATGCCGAATCATCGAACTACGACGTTTCAGAGATCCTTTAAAATTTCGGCTTCTCACCTCTGGCATGCGCTACCGAGGGACGTCGTATCCGCCACATCGGTTAGCATTTTTAAAGAGGGCCTTTACAAATATCTGTTGGAAGCCGAGATGAGCGAAACCCCTCAGGCAGGGGAGCAGGGCATGTCTTCCGTTACGTCTATTAGTTAAGGTTACAAAGCAGTGTAATGACTCTCATTGCTGTTACCACTATTGTTGTTATTATTATTAAGATTTTCATTTCTACTATTGTGCTTTATGGGAACTTTATTTTTATAGTTTATTTTATTGTTATTTCTATTATTGTGCTTTATTGAAAATAACTTGAACTTTATTGTATCATGTTATTTCCTCATTTGCCCCATAGCGTGCTAGGGCATAAATAAAAACACAAATCGTCATCATCATCCTCTCTCTCTCTCATACCTATGATTTTCGTTTCTGTCGATCGGTCGAACGTACGTTTTCTTGTGTCTATATTCTCACTCGCGATGGTTACCTACAGTGAGTAACTTTAATATTCGGACACTATGAGATTTTTACTGTAACACGTCATAACTTTATATAAAAAAAAAAAAAAAATGATCATAGATTATGATGACGTATACCCTTAATAAACAATGGTGTACATTTCATTTACATAACTTACAAAACCTGTTAAATATTACGTTTTAAATAAAACATTGTCTGATTTTCACGTTACTTTAATATTCGGACGCTTTAAGAAACTACTTATTTTTCGGCTGGTTTTTGCTTCAACACCTGCTTTAATATTTTGTTGGGTAGCCATCCTGCTTTATCACTTCTTGCAAATGCTTCTGCATATTAGTAATAACTTTTTTTTAATATTCCGTACTTAAACTGTTCCATTCTTCTTTTAAACGATTTTTCAACATTTCTTTGGAAGATATTGGTGTTTTTCGAATTCGGCGCTGTAGTTCATCCCATACATTTTTGATGGGGTTAAGATCAGGTGATTCAGGCGGTGGTTGCAAAACTTTCGGGCAATTGTACAGTAAATACTCCTGCACATGCGGGCCTTATGTTTCGGGTAATTGTCCTGGTAGAACTTAAACGTATTTAAAATCCCCATTTTCGTAACACTTTTGTGTAAATTGTTTTTTAATATAGTCATGTACAAATTTGTGTCCATAATCTTTGCGGTGAAAACTAATTCGCCCGGTCCGAAAGTCGAAATACAGCCCCAAACTATCTCACTGCCACCTCCGTGTTTTACGTTCGGCTGAAGATTAAACAATTTTAACTCTTCGTTTTTTCCGCCACACCAGCCTTCGTCCATCTGAACCAAAAATATTAAATTTACTTTCGTCCGTAAATACGACATCATTCCACCATGTCTCGTCCTTCAAAATAAATTCTTTCGCATAATTCAGTCTCTTCTTTCGATTCTTTTCACTTACGTAGGGTTTCTTTCCAGCTACTCTTCCATTGTAGCCGCTATTTTTCAAGGCTCTGCGAATCGTTTGGGGTTGCACCTTTTTTCCAGTCTCGTTGAAGAGCGCTGATGCCAATTTTGGCGCACTAAGCGTGGGTCCTCCTTTATTTTCCTTATCAATTTTCTCTTATCGCGAACGTCCAACTTCTTCGGTTGGCCTTTTTGGGGTATAGAATCTATACGATCCTCACAATTGAAGCGTTTGACGATATCTCCCACGGTACTCTTGCTTATGTTAAATAGAGTAGCAATTTCTCTGTACTGTTTTCCTTTGGCATTATGATAGATGACAAGTTGCCGTATATCAAAACTCGTATTTGCTTTGCGAGGCATTGTGCAGGTGTATTGCACGGTGATCGACAAAGAACTGATGAAATAAGGCTTAAACTAGTATCGTTGTACCCTTGACTAGATTTGTAAACAAACATTGTCCTCTAACCCGGCGTAATTCGGCTCGAGTATTCTAAGAAGCGCTACATTGTAAAGTGTCCGAATATTAAAGTAACGTGAAAACCGGACAATGTTTTATTTAAACTGTAATATTTAACAAGTTTTGTAAGTTATGTAAATGAAAATTACACCATTACAAAATTACAACAAGTTTATTAAGGGTATATGTCATCATAATCTTTGATCAGTTTTATTTATTTATTTGTTAAATAAAGTTATGACGTAATACAGTAAAAATCTCATAGTGTCCGAATATTAAAGTTACTCACTGTATGAGTTTACGTATTACTTGTAGCGTACTGTTGAGCACTAATTAGTGTTGCGTGATAAGACGGTTCACTGTTTGGCTAACTATCGACAATATCTATGTACCTGCGACATTCCAGTCAGGAGTTACCTAACATATTAGCTTTCGCGTGATTGGCAATACGTGGTACAGTAAAACTCCGATTAAGTTTGCGAAATAGGACGGCTCACTACTTCACATAATTCGTGATACTACCTACCACGCGAGACCAGTTAGGAGTTATCTCCCAGATTAGCGCACTTTGATCCTTTTCCTATAGCCGAACTCCGATTAAAGTCACGTTTTAGAGTCAGCGACTTGTTTCAGTCCTTCTCATGTATATGTAGTCTTATAATACCCCTTGGAACACCGAATTGAATAAAACATCCCCATGATGTTCAAATTTGCGTGTCCGCTTTAATTTTCTGAACCCGTCCCAGTCCTCGGGTACGCCCACCCTCTCTGCCTTTACCGCTCGATGGGCGGGCTGAGCTAGCCTAATTTTCATCACGAGATTATTTCCCAGCTTTCCGTTAACTAAAATGTATATATTAAACACAATGCGTTTTCACGTTGAAAGTATTATTAGTTCTTCTGCCTCTTCTCTATCATCTGCGCGACTGCAAAAACAATTAGTACCATAGATGTTGTAAGCAATCCATGATTAGATAGATGAAAAATTTCTTCGAAGTAAGGATTAAGGATAGAAATACTTGTACGCGTATCAAAATGAGGTAATTTTGATGGTTTGTTTTAAGGCAGTATTCTGCTTTACAGGCTTCAAAAAATCGATTTTTCGTTTTTGTCTTAAATCTACTCCAAAACTATCCAAGAATATGTGTTAAAAATTTTAGAGGCCAATTCGACATATTTTCGAAGTTAGATCAGTTTTAGTGGCCGAGCGTCGAGCAGGTGCGAATGCTCGGGCAGACCCGAGCGCGCGCGCTTCGCCCCTTCATGTATTCTATTGTTTCACTATACTCGTATATACCTGAAAAGATCGAACCGTCCTTTGAAATATTATTTGGAGTTTCTAGAAGGTCTGTGTTGAGTAGTCGTTGGGATAACGGTATACAATATAACGGTAAACTATAGCTCTCGGCATCGGCTTCTACACTGCTATTTGTAGCGTCAGCTTTCAGTTTCATTTTTTATTTTGCCGAGCGCACATCGAAATGTCAAGCTACCCGAAAGGTGATCGATGTAAAAGACAGCGTGCTGCGGAACCGCGAAAGCGAAAATTTCACGGCAATCGTTTTACCAGTTTATCATCGGACGACGGAGACTTACACACGAGCCGCAGTGATCCATCGAGAAATTCGGAGTTATGTACAGTCATTATATCGGCGATGGCGACTCCAAAACTTTTACTGGAATCTTAAATAGCAATCCTTACGGGGACGAGTGCACAGTGACGAAAAATGAGTGTGTTGGACACGTGCAAAAGCGTATGGGTACTCGTTTACGGAATAAAAGAAAAACCGAGAAACTTGGAGGAAAGAAGGGGCTAACGAAGAGTGTCATTAAGAAATTGACGATTTACTACGGTCTGTCAATTCGTCGAAATATGAACTCAGTAGAAGGTATGAAGAGAGCTATTATGGCAACATTAGACCATTATTGTTCCACCGATAAAAATCCTCGGCATGAAAATTGTCCAGAAGGCCCGGAGAGTTGGTGCAAATGGCGCAAGTCTCAAGCGGCGAATAATCTGGCATCTTTCAAACACCCGGCAAGATTAATTAATGACAATGTAGAGAAGCATATTCGTCCAATTTACGAAAATATTTCAAATGATGATTTATTGACGCGATGCCTAGGCGGACACATTCAAAATTCGAACGAATCGTTCAATTCGATTGTGTGGCGCCTAAATCCGAAACACGTAAATTCCGGTTAGAAAATCGTCGAAATAGCAGCAAATATGGCTACAGAGATTTTCAACGAGGGTTATTCAGCTGTGCTTTCTACCATGCAGCTCCTCAATATTGTCATCGGGCAGCAGTGCAAAAATTTTGCTGACACCCTCGATCCTGAGCGCATAACGCGGGAGAACCGGCGCGCATCATTTTCCAGCAAGGAGGCTCGTACAGCTCGAAGATCGGAAGCCTCCGCCAAAACGAGTTTTTTTGGAGAAGAGCAAGGATTATTGTATGGCCCGGGGATAGCCATTAACATCTAATTATTGTAAGTATCCAAAAACTTATATTTTTTTTACCGAAAACTTTAAAGCCCGTTTTCTCGAGTTTTCATTTTCACAAGTTTTAGAAAACGGTGCCGGCGATACCAAAAACAATATATGTCCGACCGAAAAAAATCAAAGTGATCTAGCTTCAGTATTAAATTATCTTCTATTTGAACTAAAAAAGTTGGACAAAAGTACTATTTAAATTACTTGTTTTGCAACTTAATGAATTTTGTTTTCAAACTTCGAAAAAATTTGGAATTTCATCATTTCTTCGGTATTTTTTTAGTTCATATAGAAAAGAAACTTATACAAACTAAAACAGAAATTGGTTCGACTGTTTCAGATGCATTGCACGACCTCCATCACCGGCACCGATTTACAATTTTTTAATAATAACAATTGTTTTTTAAAGCTTGAATACACTATCGTCTCAAAATTTCGTTTACTGCAACCATTTTCTTCCCTTTTAAAAAAATTGCTGAAAAAACGCTTTTTTTCGGCTTCTAAAGCAGACTACTGCCGTAAAGGGAACAATTTGTCACACATTTTAGAAAGCGAAAGCGATAACCACAACGTTTCTTTTTACATAATATTTAATAATAGTGTTATTACAGCTCTATCTTGCAAGCAAATTTTAGCGTGTAGTTATCGAACGATGTGAACTCCACATTCTGCTGTATCGAGGTAGTTATAGCACGACTGCTTAAGTCAAAAGAAAACTGAAGTGAAGATTGTCAAAAAAAAAGTTACATGGCCAAGTAAAGATAATGTTATCAGCTTACATGAATATTGCAGACCATATGCAAATGTTGAACGTAAAAACAATTTAAATAAATTAATTTAATCAAAAATTGTTTCACGAAGTCTCAGTAAAAAATTGAAATGTGACAACGTTGGTCTACTCGTATATCCGGGTGATTCATTTATCTGCGTGCATGCGTGACGAAAGTGAGGTTATTGGTATCAGTGATCTCTCTACACCATGATCTACATATAGCCCAACATAACCTCAATTATTTCATACTAGTGAGTGCAAACCAGTGAAACTTGTGACGATTGTGACTAAAATAAAGAGAACATCAAAAAGATGTTTCGAAAAAAGATTGAAAGGTAAATTTATACGAACGAGAGAGCTGGTCAGAAGGGAAATAGTTAGCACTGTCGTGAGCGAGCGTTGGAATGAGGAGCGCAACAAATCAATCGACAAAAAACGCAACATTTCGGATGTATGCGAAGAAAATCGCATCTTCAACTTATCTGCTCTAACAAACAATCTGCAGTGCACAGTTTGCAAAGACACACTCTCATTTAAAAATGTGGTTCAAGAGACAAGGGAAAGACTACATTCAACATTTTAAATTAAATGTCTAAAGTGCGAGGTACTCAATCAGGCTGATTCAGGCGATAATCATGCAGTGAACTATCAGCAAACCCAAGCTTAAAGTAAAAAAAATTTTAAAAAGGTTCAATTTGGCCCATTTTTCGTAAAGTTATGGACGTTTAAATAAAAAGTAACGTCATTTTTGAAAAACCGATATCTTTAAAACGGCTCGACAAACAAAATTTTTTAAAATCATGGAGGCCTCTTTCAACAAATACTAGAACATAAAAATTGTCAAAAAACATCGGAGATGCAAAAGCTAAATGGTGTCCGATCTGACGTGGAATGCCCCATATATATTTTAAAATAAATATTTTTCCAAGATGAATGATAAATGATTGAAATGATTTATCTATTCTAGGTATAGTCCATACTGGGATAGGGTGCACCCAATTGAATAAAATTCTGATGTGTCTCGATATTCCGGAACTGAATTACAGCATCTTCAAACGATACGAAAAAGACGGCGGCCCTGCTATCGAAGTAGTAGCTAGACGGAGCTGCAGAAAAGCTGCGGCCGAAGAAAGGAAATTGGTGCTCAGTAAATTAGACAAACTGCATGAAGAATTGTAAATACTATCTACGCCTTTTTCATATGAGCATCTAAATTTAAATTGGTAAAATTATTTTATACAAACCAATTTATTTGTAATCAACTGTCGCGAGGTCTACTTCCATAATCATATTTTGTTTTTTGGTGCATATGTTTATGAGACTTTTCATTATAATTTATTTTTTAATTTAAAAATCAATTTTCTACGTCGATTTTTGCGGATTTAGTGTATGATATTGTTATAGTTTAACTTTTTATATTTTAATAATTTTGTCTTTATATTCTATGAAACTGAATATACCTGTTTGACAAAATAAGTTTACATATTTACAAAAAATGTATTATAAATAAAATAAAAAAGTTCAATGAATTTTGTTATATTTCTTTCATTTATGATGACTTTCATATTTTATTTTCAGGCCTGTAGAAATAAGAGGCGAGTTCGTAGGCGTGCTATCTAATGCAAAAGTAGATGGCAATAACAATTTCGACGAAACCTTGGGTGCTATAGTAAATGTTATTGTTTCATACGGAATGCATTGGTCGAAGAGGGGTAATGGGAGGAGCTACGATAGTCTCAATGGATATCGGCTGTAATAGGTTTCCTATCGAAAAAAATATTGGATTATCGAACACGCAACCGAAAATGTCGCTCGTGCGATCTAAATAAACATGACTGTAGGACAAACTTTACAAGCGGCGCAAAAGTCATGGAGGCTGATGCTGGTGCGGAAATGTCGACAAAAAGCACGATTTTGAAACAGTCGAATCTGAATGTCAAAATAGTAGTCGGTGATGAAAACAGCTCTCTCATGTCTGCTGTAAAGAAATCAATCCACAGACGCAAAATCTACAAATTAGCAGACATGAACCATGTAAACAAAAATTTGCCAAAAAAACTATACAGTTTGCAATCAAAACACAAAATTTGTGCAAGAAAGGTTTGATTTCTCACATGAAGAAATGCTTCAGTTACGCCATTGCCCAAAGTAAAGAAGACAGCCAAAGATTAGCAGAGAACGTGCGCTATATCCCTCATCATTTCTTCGACAAACACGTTCTTCTAGCCTCGAAACAATATTTTTTAAATAGTTTATACTTTTTTACTTTATGGTTGAAAATTTGCAATAAAATATATGTTATTCTTCATATACTAAACTACTTTTGTGCCAATTTTCAAGAATTTCGCATTACTCCTTCGTACATTTCGGTGACTGAATATCCGGAAAGTGCTCATTTTGTAGTGTATAAGCCATGGCTTATACACTACATACTTTTTCACCGCAATTTTTGCTAATCGATATCTTGAAAACGGTATGGTGAAACAGTCTCAAATTTCGCAGAAGTATTCTTCAATACCTTTTTTAGTTTTTCACAAAAATTCATTAACCCGGCGAGAGTGTGGTGCAAAAATGTAACAAGGAGTATGTGCCAGAGTTTGACATACCCTTTTACCAAATTGGCTGTAAAACTAGATTCTTAATAAAAGCATTATTTTAATTATTTTTAATTATAATAGGAATATATTATAAGGTATTAGAAATAAAACATATGCATCATTTTAACATTTTTCATATTTTACATTGCCAGAAACAAGTTACAATGAATTTTCAACGAAAATTTTCATACTCTTAAAAAAAAACTGTTAAGTAACCAAAGAAAACAAGTTTTATAAAAACAAAAACTTAAACATATGATAGATCATGAAATAATCAACCATGTAAACTGCAAAAATTACAAAAAGTCTTAGGAACATCTTAGGAACTGGTGTTCAAATCAGTGCAGTTTTTGCAAGAAAAAATAGCATGCTTCCGATCCTTTTTATATGGGCAATCTCCGCATCTTATATAACGACCAGGAACATTTTGAGTCGATGAAAGTGGTTCGTTGATCTGGGAAGAAATTCTCTGACGAATAGATAGCGGTATGTTTTTTTGGGCTTCTCGCAACTCAGATGTTCGTAAACTAAAGCCAGGAAATCAGTTCGATTGGCGTCTTTACCCTGATTTTCACGAAAAATAATGTTTGCATTGATAACAGGTATATTCAACATACCGTAATCTATGGTCATAGGCCAGCGCTTGCTATTACGCGACACATTGAAACTACCACACAGTTCGTCAACAACATCTACTCCGGCTTTAGATGAATTGTGACATGTTATCATCTCTGGCTTTTTGTTGTCTCCAGTAGCGCTATCAATTTTTTCGTCATGATGTAGGCTTGACATTGCTATGACCACTTTGTTCTTTTTAGGAGCATAATATACCATATAAACATCCTTTTGATGACCAAACATAGAACTTCCTGGAGCCTTTCCAGTCTTCAAAAATACGGCCGGAATACATGTTTTGTTTTTTCTCACAGTTCCAGTTGACGTAAGCCTGTGCTCGTTCGGCAAATTCATCATCATTTCGCAACTGCTGAACCAGTTCTCAAAAGTTATGTTGCGATGCGTGCGCGACTAAAGCAGTAGATTAAATATGCTGTCCCATGCGTTCTCCACAAATCATTGAGACTCTGGCGACTTGATTGATTGAGACCAGCAATATAAAGCAACCCGATGAAAGCATGAAACTCTGTATTTGTTGTTTCCTTCATATAATATAATTTAGCTGGATCATCGCACTGTTCTCGTTTTTTTATTATTTCTTCGTTGGTGTGTTACAATATGATAGCTTTTATTTCTTCAGTCATCAAAATATTCAAACATTGTACCTCGGTATTTGTTTCTCTTGCTGCTCCTTTTACGCCTGGCTGTTCAACAATTATGTTTTCAGATCTCGTACGTACATTCGTTCGTGGAGGACGTTTATACTATTATTGGCCATTATTTGACTTGTAATGCGGTGCATGGACTTCAAGTGTTTGACGGCGGCGTTTTCTCGAAATACTATTTTCATTCGTCTCAGCTTCGTCGTGATTGGAAATCTCTTGCTCAGTATCAGACTGAAGATTGTGTTCACTGTAATGGTCAGATTCTTCTTCAGAGCTCGCCTCATCGGAAGTATTTTCTAGTACTTCTTCCAGCATGGACCGAAGTCGGTTTTGTTCACTATCAATGTCCATTTTCTATTAAAATCTACATGCAACAAAGAAAACAAATGTTTAAAAAGCACAAAGAGTAATTGAAGTTTTTGTCATGGAATATATACACCAGCTATGTGGCAGGGTATCATATACCCGAACGCACTTTGCAAGCGTGCAACTCGAGCGACAGCTGCCGTAACACTGCGATCGTATCACTATCCCCTCCCGCACCCCTTTAATTCCGGCTACTCAAAGCAACAACAGAATTGAAGGTCACAAACAAAAAATACACACGAAGAAGTAACATGGTGGGTATGACATACCCTACCATACTCTCGTCGGGTTAAATTGGCATTAATTTAAGATGTGTTAGATCTACCTCAATGCGCGCTGCTAGTACGAGACTTCTTTTATCGCTGCCGACTAATATCCTGATATATCAAGAAACATTATTATCAAGAAGCCTTATCTTGATGGAACTGGACTGACGATTATACATTATATTTTTTCCACATTATTTAATTTTCGGTACAAAATTTCTAATTTGTCTATAGAGATGTGATAGCTAAAAGGATAAAAGCGGCATCATCGGCTTTACGGAAGTTGTACGTGTGACATTTTACATATAATTCGCTCGCTCGGGGCTTGGAACATTCCCGCAACGCGTATGGGCCTCAAATATAGACATATCTATCATCATTGCACTCTCTGTCTCATTGTCGGTCACAAAAACTCCGGAACGACGTGTACGGACCACCAGATTATATATATATATATATCAGATATGGTAGAAAAAGCAGTGATAAAACAGGTCTGGCAAATTAAATACTAATCGTTTTTCACTGAATGTCGCAGTGACATGACTTACACACTTTATTAAGGGGAGATATACACCTAGGAGGCCAACACAAAAGGTTATTTTTGAGATTTTTTTGTAGGAAAACTATTTAAAATTTCGCATTGTAGTTTGAACCAAATGAAAGTATACACATTCAAGAATATTTTTAATTTTTATTGTTAAAAAATATCGAAAATATTTCGAGATATCGCATGTTCTTTGAAGCTCCGTAAACAAATCTTCATACGCGGTACCCACTGGCGTGTCTTCAAAAATCATCTGAAAAAAAACCAAAAAGATTATTAAACTAGATACTATAATCTAGTACTTGTCATAGCCGATTTTGAAAATATCGATTTATGACAAAATGGCGAACCGTTTGAACATAAATAATGATTTTTGCGTAAAAAATTAGTTATTATTTTGTTTATAAAAAAAAAACTAAGGAACGGGAAAAAATCCTATGACACGTACTAGGAAATCGTGTATAGCATAAGCCCAACAAATTTCAAGGAAATCGGTTCATTGGTTTTCGAGAAATTTTGGGTACCCATTTGAAAAACGTGGTTTCGAGAAAAACGTGTTTGAAAATTTGGGAATAAATAAATGATAAAATTTGTCAACTTACATGAAATCATCGATACCAGGCCCATAGTGTAGGTTGTCTCGGTCGACGGAATACTCATGGCTTCTAAATTTTGTTGTCGGCGCCGTATTCGACTTTCTTTTGTCTGTTCTTGTGCTTACAGCTCGGCTTTCGCTATGCGAGTTTCATCTTCTTGCGTAGCGAATAAGTGCGCTCCTGACCCAACCGATATTCCCAACACGTTCATAATTTCGAGTAGTGAGGTCACACCATTATTGAACGTGCATGCTGCCAGAAAAACAGCAATGTTAACAATTTTGGACCCGCTGTTCATTGTTTTTGGAGCTATTTTCCAAATTAATTGATTGAAGCTCCATTGCAGTTTTGCGTATATCCGCCAACGCAGCGTTCTAACATTTTGTCATTGCTGAGGTCTTCGTAAATTGGTTTGATGGCATCTAATACCATTTGTGGCAACGCAGCATAATCGTGACACCGTAAGAAAATTCAGAATGCGATCTCCGATGGTTGGATCTTCTGGTGCGGATGTCTCACGATCGATCTTCAGTTTTTTGGCACTGGAACTAATATTCACGTCGCAAAGTTTTTCGGCAGAATATCGATTTTTTTGCGGTACTTTTTTGTTGCTGCGATCTTTGCGAAAAGATCCGGATCGATGAGATTCTTGAGAACTTTTATTTCTGGTATTCATTTTGTTTCAATATCTATTCGACAACGAAAATTCTGTGTAGCGCACAGTTGCACTAACGGCAAAATACTGACGAAACGTGTCTATTTCTGGCAATGATTAAGAGCCATCTGGAATGTTCTTTATACCTGCATACCCTAAAAACACACTACAATAGAATGACGAAACAAGTTAATACGCTTTGTTCGAAGGGTCGCTTGCCGCTACCTGACTGTCGGGTCAGCACCGACCCGTTCACGTTTTCGGCTGTAACTCACTTATTTATCAAAATATTGCCTTGCCGCTTTCAGCAGATATTCTTAAGACCTCAAACTTAAAGAAAATGCAAAAAAAAAGTTATTTTTTTCAAACGTCTAGGTGTATATCTCCCGTTAACGATCCCATATAATTTAAAGATATTTAACCGAAATAAAAGCGGCTGTTAGCAATCAGAAGATATAGGTCTGCTTCGTTCGATGGTTCGAGAAGAACTTCCTCCTCACCAAGGGATGTTTAATCTCCTCTCCTCCCTCTCTTCAACTTTTCTTCTTGTTGTTTATTTTTTCTTCTTTTATTTTATCCGCTTGATGGCACTCTTGTTTACCAATTGAGATTTTGATATCTCATATATTGCCTGAGCAACATCGAATTATTTTAAATTGCCTAAATCTTCCTGTGAGCGACATACAGGGTGTTAAAAAAGTCTGGAAACGGTCGAATATCTCAAAAACAAAGCATTTTAATGAAAAATCTTTTAGACAAAAGTTGTATGGTTCCGAAAGGGCTATAACGATGGTGCTATTGAATCGACCTTGAAGAGTCATTTCAATGTCACGTGAAGGTTACTTCAATTTTTTTAAATGCCCCCCCCCCTATTTTTCATTACATATTCTTGTAGCTGATCTCGAGAGCTTTCTAAAAGACTATAATCAAAAGTTTTCTCATGAATTACTTTTCGAGTTATAAGGCTTCAAAAGCATAATACCGCCAGTGTTAGCGTTAACTGAGATGTACCACGTGGAGGTTGCACGATCGGATTTACATCTCTTGTGTGTGTGTGTGGGTATGCGTGCGCGCGAGTGTGTGTGTGTGTGTGTGTGTGCATGCGCGCGCGTAAACAGGTTTTTACTAAATTACCTTTCAAGGTCAATTCAACGGCATCATCATATAGCCCTTTTCGAACCATACAACTTTTGTCTGAAACATTTTTCTATAAAATACTTTATTTTCGAGATATTCGGCCGTTTCCAGACTTTTCTAACACCCTGTATATATGTTCTTCTGGCCATATATATCACTACGTTACCGAGACACCTTCATGTCGAGATCACGAAAATATGCATAGTTCGCCATTTGGGCGTTCAGATGCCGCCCGACCGGACCGAATCTGGAGGATTCAACTTTTATCGAGCTTAGCTGATCTCCCTACTAATCTCTGGTCGCATCCGGGGTCGACATGTTGGGAAATTAGGCAGTAAGGAGGCTCGTTTTGAACAAATTCGATTAATGATGCAGAATGCGCATTATCTATACGCATTCCTTTGGTGGCGATAACACCCTTTCTCAACGCGTGTTACTTTTCACCGCTTTTTTATCCCGAGTCCTTGATCCGAACTGCGCCTTGGTGAAGACATCGCTTACTAGCTGATTGGTTGGAGTGTAATTGACATCCAGTCCTCCAATCTCGTAGACCTTCTCTCTATGCGAGACTGGTTTCTTGGGTTTCGCGTCAGTTATTGCGCGCTCTAATTGTCACAATGCACGATCATCGGTCCACGAAATATAATCGAAGTGGAGATTTCACTGAAGACGCTTCGTAAGCGCCAGCACGAGAATGCAGATGGGGACCTCGCGCCCTATCTGAAAAAATGGAGGATGTGTGGATCTACGGCAATTCAGTAAAGAGCGGCGAGAGTGTAGATGGTTACATCCTCGTGTCATCTCGTGTTACTTTTCCTCGTAGAACGTCGTTGAACCTCGCCTCGCCTAATATTGACGAGAGTGTAGCTATACCGTAGCCCGTTGTACCTCGTACGTGTGTGAGCCCTCGTTTCGTAGCCATCCAATTGTCCTTTTCATGAATTTGATTAAATTGGCTCAATGCTCTGACGTTACAAGCAAGATCTGGTCGAGTTGAGGCACTCAAGCATATTGGGGATCCTATGAGCAATCGATACGGAACTTCTTGCATTTCAATTATCTATCCATTATTTATCGGTTGACTTCGATTTGTCAATTTCATGTTGCCGTCTAATGGTGTTGACACGGGTCATTCCAAATCCTTTTCTTTCCGAAAGACATTAGAACGTGTTGCATGTATTGTTCGATATTTACAATCGAACAGTGCCCTTGCCGAGAATCGCCGTTACTGGTTTGTAGCTACTTAGCGGTATTGTTTCATTACAGGTGCAACATCTGAAAATTTCCCCTCTCTCGACTCATATGGGGCGTTGCCCATCACCAATCATCACTCGAAGTTTGCTCAGCGTTTATTGCGATGGCTATGTACGCTTGACCTTCTGCGATGAAGTATTTCACGTGCTGACCTGCACAGTTGTAATATTGACGAGTTTTCCATACACTGTTGTTTGGGTTCAACTTTTTCGAAGGCTCACTCACATACGGAGCTTCCTCGGTCTCAGCTTCACACGTACTTTTTTTGGTATCGTTCTTACTTTTTTGATCCGCAGTTTTCTTCCAACCATCCACCACTTTAAGTCCTATTTGTCCGCAATAATTGCATTTATAAGTTTTTCAGTCTTGATGTGAGTTATTTGCATCCTTTTACCACACCTTGTTTTAGCAAGAAGATTTTATTTTGGACCTTGACAAAGAAAGCATTCTGTTTTTGTGCCGTTTACTTCTTTTCCCTGCAGCTGTTTTTTTTAACAGTTTCCTTTGCACTGCCCCATGCGATGGTAAGTCGTTTCTCGTCTCGATCGCACAGTGAAAATTTTCGTAGCTACTTCGCAAGCTACATAGAAGAAGTATCCCGACGAGATCATCGGCGACTGGGATTTCCATCTTAGTAACCCTGTCAACAGTACAAAAGCAACGGTTCAGGTGTTGCATCATTGTTTCACATTACTTCACTTTTGCGAATAACAATTGGTTCCACAATGTCACTTCGCGTGCAGGTCATTTAGAATGATGGGCTTCGTCCCATTTTTACTCAGACTTCGTTTCACATTCTGCATTATTTCATACGACACAGGTCAGAGGATTGCATGGCAACAATTATATCGGCTTTCGCTGTATAATTCAGTGCTGTCCACACGTCGTTTCCTTTTTATTATTTACGACGTTATTTTGGTCGATGACAAGTACTGGATTTCGCTTTGTAGCGCTTACATAGATCCAGTGAAAATTTTTTACTAAAATTGCATCCGTGTGTAGCTTCTAGGTGTCATCATTTTCTTTATTTAGGTTTACAATATTCAAAGTGAGCATTGAAATGTTCATTGCAATTAGAGAGTGAACGACGAGACGAGCGATTACGTCAACAGAATATTTAGCGTCAAGTGGAACATAATCCCGGGATGAAGTGTAGTGCTTAGCACATGCACATTTGTTGCAAACATTTGCACACTTAAAATATCAGGATCTTTCAATTCCCCCTTGTGTCATTTCGCGAATCTTAGATATACATACAGTAGAATCTGTTCAGTACGACTTCGTTTATAACGTTCAACCGCTTTTAGCGACGTAGATGCAAACTCAGGTTTGGTTTTCATACAAACGACTGTGAAAGTATACCGATTCGCTTATTACCACCGCGGTTACAGCGACCAACCGCTTTGAGCGACCGAATTTATTAAAAAATCGTCCGGTTAGAGGGACATGCATATGAAAACAATTCATTATTTTACGAGCAGTACCTGGCCGCACCCACTTCCTTTCCTCTCCGATACACGTTCGGTTATCCCTACATAAATCATTTACGCATCCTCCTTGGTAAGCGAAATTTTACAAACATTTTAAAAATTGAATTTCCCAGAAATTTGGAATATTCCAAAAAGTTGGGTAACAAGTGAACTTTGCAAGTTTCAAAATGCGAGGGAGAGAAAGACGTATGTATGTACGCGTGTACTACATTATTACAAAAGTATGTAACTCTAAGTTGCTTGTTACCGGCAGCTATACTGGGTTTAACAAGGAGAAGGCGGGAACTCGGCATCACCGATTTCGTCCGGAACCACAGTATATGTAGGGCTTGACTGGAACTGAAAGTGACGCAAGTGAAGGCTTCAGATGGCCCAACGTTTATTTTTTATTTACGTAATTCAATTTATGCCGCAGGTCGGTCACTGCACAAGTCTTTTATGTTAGTACAATTTCCAAGCAGTGGTTGGCGCAGCGGCAAGAGTTTGGATTCGGAATGCACGGGTCGTGAATTCAATGTCCCATGCGAAAACTTTTTTTAAATTTAATTTCTTTTTAATTTTCTTTCAATTTATTTATATTTTCCCAACGTGCATTATTATTTTAACAGGCGCATAATCATGGAAAATTTGGGTTTGCGAATAACTTTCCAAGAAGGAATTATAAGTAAAGCGTACCCAAGCCTTCTCACACACAATTAGATACTTTTCTTATTATATAGTTGATGAATTGCATGTACTGGGGTGACATTCACCGTAAAAACAGGGGAAGCAATAATTGTGTCGGCGCCTTGCATATGGTAGAAAATGCCGCATTTTTGCTGATACATGGTTGTTTTAAAGTATCCACAGGAAAACAAACTTGATTTAAGTTCATCAAAAAATCGCTATCATTGCACAGTTTCGCAGCGAACCACTCGTAATGCTTCATGTTGATGAATATTGGTGAGGATAGCTGGTGACATACGATGGAATGTACATTCTTCTTATTCGTAATTTCAAATTTTCCATGTTTATGCGGCTGTTAAAATAATGACACCCTCTAACTTTTATGAAAGTATAAATAAATTGAGCGAAAATTGAAAAAAAAGAAAAGAAAACCGTTTCAACAAGGGCCTCGAACCTACAACCCTCGCACTACAAAACCAAAGTCTTGCCACTGTGCCACCCACTAGTCGGAAATTATACTAACATAACAAACTTATGCAATGACCGATGCGCGGCAAACATGTTATTTGCCGAATAAAAAATACACGCTTGGCCATCTCGAGCTCCCACCTGCATCAATTTCATTTTTCGTCAAGCCCTACATATACTGTGGTTCCGAACGATATCGATGCTGCCATGTTCCCGCCCTTTCCTTGTAAGTGAAACTAAAATTTATTTCATTTACATGTTTATCTTCTTTCTAACAATCGTTCATTATACATGCATATATTATTTAATGAGAATCAAAAAACATGAATAAAAAAAGAAAGCAAGAATTAAATAATCTGACCGTTTTGTGCGACGTCCGGTTAGTACGACGTAATATCATATGTTGTTCTCGGTAGCTTCTAGTATCAACGAGGGACGCAAATATGGCTGGAGATCAGCTGAAGGTTGCGGCGCTCAATTCTGACGTGGCGAGGAGAGCTCAACGTAACGAGTAATCGGTCAGGAAATAACGGCTGCGGAGTAGTCTGGAGGAATAGATGTAGGTCCGGCTGAAATGCGGGCGACCCAATACTGGTTCTATCACGTATCAGAACGGGCGGAGATTTGTTCAGGTTACAGGCGAGGGTTGGGAACCTCTCGTGCTGCAGAAGTAGAATGCCTTCTGTTACGTGATGAACCAAGACATACGATTCCCGGGATACTCCCAAGTTATCGTTAAGGTCCCGCGTGATATGATACTGGTGCCGGTAAGAGACGAATCGAGTGATTTGATTTGATTTGATCGATTTAATATGCCCTAGCAATGCTCTGGGGCAATTCTGCAAAAAGATGTATCGTACATATTATAAGACGTACATCGTCGTACATATTCAAGTGAGAGAGAGAGAGAGAGAGAGAGAGAGAGAGAGAGAGAGAGAGAGAGAGAGAGAGAAAGAGAGATATCAGTAGTTATCGGCAATCAATTTTATGAAGAAGATTTATGGGTATTTGCGATTTCGAGAACTGTGGAAGAATCAGTCTTCCGTAGATCGTCGAAGTGTCACGATCATAGCTACCAGAGTCCCCGCGTACAGTTGGTGTCAGACACTTACAAGGGGAAGTTCCCAGTGTTGCAATCGAGTTCGGGACGTCCGTTCAGAGTAGTGTAGGGTTTGGTCCCAAGTGTCACCCCCTGCCACCGTTCACCCTGGTGGGCCCTCGTTTTGCAGAAGTCGACCAAATCAAATTTGTGTGACGATTTTTGAACCTCGAAAGTAATAAGCATTTTCGAAGCGGCGCGATAGTCTAGTGGTGAAAGTCTTCGGCTACTACGCTGCTGGTTTTGGGTTCGAGTCCAGCTACTAATAGTTTTGTTTTCAACCGAAATGCTTGTAATCGTTATTATTATTTACGTACTTTGATTTAAATCCAACTTTTTTATATGACGTTTAGAATTCTTGCCCACGGGATTGTAATCACCGTTTCAAAAAATTTGTATATCCATTTTTTTTCTTATACTATTCTTCATCTTTCCTGTAAGTTTGTTAACCAAAAATGCGCATCCGATACGGTGACGTTTTTATTCTGTCCGTGGTGCGAAAATAATGTATGTTTTGCATGTCTGTACGATGATTACCATTCAAAAAGATGTACCCCTACAAATACAAAATAATTGTTTTTGTGTCGCACTCTCATCCATTGTGCAACTAATATTTCGTTTTCTTTTTTGCGATGCTAGGCAAATTAAATTTTTGTAAAATTTAAATCTCGTAACGAAAAATAAAAGACTTTCCCATACAATGTGAATATAATGTTGTGTACTTTCATTTAATCGAAAGAGCGATAATTTTTTCATTTCCTCATATTAATAATAATAGGAGTTAATAGAAACAGTAAAAAAAGCGATCAATAATTACAAACTAGATGAAGAATATAAACAAATTTGATATACAACATTTTTTAAACGGTGATAACAATCACCCGGGCAAGAATTCTAAAAGCAATATAAAAAAGTTAAAATTAAATTGAAGTAAATAAATAAAAATAACGTTTACAAGCATTTTGATTGAAACAAAAACTGTGGCAGCAGGATTCGAGCTCAAAACCACCAGGTGTACTAGCCGAAGACCTTAAGGGCTAGGCTATCGCGCCGCCACGAAAGTTCTTGTTATTTTCGAGTTTCAAAAATCGTCATAGAAATTTTGTATGGCCGATTTCTGAAAAACGAGGGCTCACCAAGGTGAACATTGGCAGGGGGTGACAATTGGGACCGAACTCTACACTAGCCGGAAAGGACGTCCCGATGTCAATTGTAACAGTGACAAGTTTTCCTTGTGAGTTGATGTTTGGTTTGTGGCACTCACTTGTAGGGATGCTCATTCAAAAAATACATCGATGTTTTTTTCGATGTGATGCATCGATTAAAAACATCGACATATATTATATCAGTTACACTTATGGTCAGTTTCTTCACCTCTGGATAAATTTATACGAAAGATATCACTCAAGGAATATATAGAATATCTTCCGGATAAAATTATCCAGAACTTATGCAGAGGTGAAGAAACTGGCCATTAGAGGAAATAAAAGTAGCAAAATGAGACAAAATCCAAAATTCTGTTGAAATTTTGTTTATTTCTTTTTGTTTATCATCCTGTCTTTCAGAAAGCGAGGAAGTACGGAATTAGAAATCCCAATACTTCCTCTATAAATTTTGCATAAATAAAATTTTACGAACTCACTTTCCTTGTATTCTATTACGTTGTTAACTTCTGAAGCTTTAGAAAAAAGTCTTTCTGATGGTACTGAGCTGGCTACCAAAGTTAAATATTTATTAGCTATTTTGTACAATTTTGGGAACTGTTGTTTATAATCAGACCATACTTCTAACGGATTTTTGCTAAGCCAACCGATGTCCTCAAGTAGACTTCGATTTCCATTTTTTTAACGTTAACGGGCAAGCGCAGGCAAAGGAATATGAACATATCCATACAGCCTAGTCTGTGCGAATATCGTATTATTGAGGTGGTCTACCTAAATAATGGCATGCACAGTCGAGTAAATCGAGAATTTTGTATTGTGTACAGGGCGTACGCTCTTTCGATACATCGAATGAAATACATCGAGCAACCCTACTCACTTGTTTCACATTCACTTTTTTTATTTTTACAGCTTTGCTATTGCACGGTTCTTCAGAATTTTTGTTTTTTCCCCCGTAATCAATGGGAAATCATTTAGTCGGTTGTTTTTTTATTTTCATGGTCCTTTGACCAGTCTCGAATAGCGTCGGTTTAATGCTCCTTGTTGTTAGGTTGTATTGTGCCACAGTAAATGGCGAATGATCACTTTTGTAGTCTAATACAAATAATCGCTATATCTGCAGTAGTCGAGGTTTGAATCGCGAATGAAGTTGAAGAAGCATCTGACTGACGATAATGATGATGATGCCGATGTCAATATTTCTCTGAGCAGCTTACGCATTTATAATGCCAGCGGATGGATGGTTCGCGGGATAGCCATGTGCCACCCGTCGGCCGCGCGCGGCACCTCTACTTATATGTATATACGGTCGCGAGCGGTACTACCACTATATCTATATATGCTTATTGATCATAAAAACTTAATTATGTAATCGATCCCTATTTTTTTTATTTTATTAAAATATAACCTACACTACCGCTCAAAAGTTTGGATACAGCCGTCGATATTTCTTGCCGCATGTAAAGTTAGATAACTCTGCAAAAAAAAAGATATTCGAATTTCCAAAGCGGCATTTTAAAAAGGATAGATCAGGCTTCAGTTTGCTTTTTTAAAATTGTTTTTTCGATTTTGTTTCGACCCGGTACGGACTTTGGTTCGTGACCGTTTTAGGCCTTTTTTTCGACAATCGCGAATCAGGCGCACAATGTAAGGAATTTTTGTTTTCCTATGAAAGCCTTCAAAGGGACTGCAGAAGCTCCATCTTCCATTTTTTAAAAATTGTTTGCGAATTTTGTCCGCAAAGTTATTTCATTTTTGGCTAAAAACGATGATTTTTGAAAAATTCAAAATAACCCAAGAACGACAGGGTTTAAGAGAAAATGTTAGGAATACAAAAAGTTCCGAATTTCCATACTGAATCGCCTAGAAGTTTTTCAGAATTTGTTTTGAAATTTTTTTTTGGGGGATTTTTTTTCGAAACTCACGAGAGAAATTTTTTTTTTCAGGTCGATAAAATGTTTTAAGGCACTCAGCTCATCTAGACGAGTTTTTCGTCCAAAAATTCGCCTTTGGCTTTCAGCACCGCGTCCACGACTCGTGTCATCCGTTCGATCAGCTTCAATTTGGTCTTGGTTGAGACTCGACCATGCATCTTGTACTTTTGCCCAGAGATCCCCCGGAGACGATGGACAACATTGTCTGATTTTCTGATCGAGTTCTTCCCACAGAAGCTCGATCGGATTGAGGTCCGGTGATTGCGGCGGCCAAACCATATTTGTGATGATCCCGGTCTTTTCTTTAGTCTCTAGATATCCGCTGCAGAGTTTTGAGCTGTGTTTCGGATCGTTGCCCTGCTGCATGATAAAACCACGCCCAATGATTCGGAGACCGGATGGAAGAGCGTGTCGAACGAGAATTTGTTTATACTTCTCTTTTCTCGTGATTCCTTCGACTTTTATTAAGTCTCCGGTACCATGACCCGAAAAACAACCCCACATCATCACAGAGCCACCCCCATGTTTTATGGTGGGTACTAAACATTGGGGTGCCATTGTCTGCAATCAGACAATGTTGTCCATCGTCTACGGGGGATCTCTGGGCAAAATTACAAGATGCATGGTCGAGTCTCAACCAAGACCAAATCGATAAGCTAATCGAACGGATGCCACGAGGCGTGGACCCGGTGCTGAAAGCCAAGGGCGGATTTTTCGACGAAAAACTCCTCTAGATGAGGTGAGTGACATAAAACATTTTATCGACCTGAAAACAAAATTTTACTCGTGAGTTTCGAAAAAAATACTAAAAAAAAAAAATTTTCAAAAAAAATTCTGGCAAAAATTCCAGGCGATTTAGTATGGAAATACTCAACTTTTTGTATCCTTAACATTTTCTCTTAACCCCTATCGGTCTTGGGTTATTTTGAATTGTTCAAAAATCATCGTTTTTAGCCAAAAATTAAATAACTTTTCGGAAAAAAATCGCAAACAATTTTTAAAAAATGGAAGATGGAGCTTCTGCAGTCCCTTTGAAGGCTTCCATAGTAAAAAAAAATTCCTTACATTGTGCGCCTGATTCGCGATGGTCGAAAAAGGCCTAAAAACGGTCACGAACCAAAGTCCGTACCGGGTCGAAAAAAAATCGAAAAAAATATTTAAAAAAAATCAAACTGAAGCCTGATCTATCCTCTTCAAAACGCCACTTTGAAAATTCGAATATCTTCTTTTTTTGACAGAGTTATCCAACTTCATGTGCGGCAAGAAATATCGACTGGTGTATCCAAACTTTTGAGCGGTAGTGTATGTCCTATTCTAGGACATGGACGTGCAGGACGTGTAGGATGTGCACCGAACGTTCAATTTTTCCCCCGTTCTAGCGTGATTGAGGGACAAACATCCAATTATACTTTCGCATTTATAATGCTAATAAGATGAGATATGCAAAGGAGAAGATTTGGGTAAACCATTGGAAGTATGTAACATTTACGACGTTATCGCAAATGGTATGAAAGTTGATGTGGGATGACGAGTGTCTGGCCCGAGTCAAGGGCTTGGCTGTCTTCTTTGGGGTAGAGAACGTCGGGCATACGTTTTGGAGAGCAATGCTTTAGAAGAGTCGATGTATAACGGCTTGGATTTTTTGAGGAAAAAAGCTTTTCGAGGAAAGTGGCAACCCTAGCTAAAAAATGTCCTTTGAGTGATAGGAGAGAATAGGTGTTCCTAGGAAAGAAGTGTCTTCGTTCTGGGTGCCCCTAGACAACTTCCTTTCCAGCAGCGCTCACGAAGCAATAGGCGATTTTAGAAAATAAGCCTCTCGTCTTTTCTCTTCTGGGCATTCTGAGAAACGAAACGTCGTAAGAAAATTAGAAACCTGGAACATGACAGTTTCTAAGAAAAAAAGTGTGCCAAGAAATTGGTAAATTTAAGGGGTATTTCCAAAAATCTTTTCAGTAGCTTTTTATGGAATGGTAGGTTGATGTAGAATATACTAAATAATGAAAAGGCGTAGAGGCACGATTATGGAACTTCATGTAAGGGTGGGAGTAGATGCTCTTGCTATGCGCCAAATCTTCTACGAATTTGGACATTAGTCACCATTTCTTTTTGTATACCGCTATAAAACAATGAAAATATTTTGTATTCAAGCTTTACCTTAACGATGATTGCGGCTGTTGTTGCTGCAATTGCTGATAGCATGGTTCTACTAGCGATGTCTCGACAGCGTCTTTGGTGGTACTCTCTAAGCTGCTTTGCCTTTTCGATCCCTTCTCGTCGCTGTATCGGTCGGTTCTCTCGTGACTCGTTAGCAAAAATGTTCCGCGATCCGTTTCTATACTCTCGTCCCGCGAATAATCATGGTGACCGTCGCTGCTACCCTCGTTATAATTCTGATGATGATCGTTATGAGGATTGTGACGATTTCCTGTTTCGAGTGGCAAGTTATCTGCACTACGAACTTTCCGGCACAATCTCGATGTCGAGCCATGCCTCCGCAGGAATTCCTTTAAAAAAATTATCAGAAAACATTTAAGGAATGCAATACACAGATGATAAAAATAATCGAAAAAATAAAGTGATATTTCTTTTTGTACTTTATATTAAAGCAAAAGTTCGAAAAATCGAACCTGGGATAAAAATCCAGCCACGTCGATGGCGCTGTTGATACGCGGTCTCGAAGCTCTCGGCCATCCAAGACCACCTCCCCCACTGTCCATAGAATCCACGTGATGGTTCGACCATTGCAGATGCTGAAAGTTCACCACATCATTCGGGTAAAAAACTTAGTTTTTCATATTTGATATCTTATCATTGTATATCACATGTACAAATTTCAACATCCCTTCCCGCTTTCCCTATTCAAATATTCGTCACGTAAAATTAGCGAGACATTTTTCTTAAGCGTGCGTCACCAAATTCACAGTGCTCATTTTTGTTATCATGTTATTATATAGATCACTGATAAATGAATAACACAATTAATCAACGGTGTTTGAAGTGCGTGCTCATTGGTGCAAAACTGTTCGAAACGTTTCTTCGCTTTTCATTTCAAAATTTGTTCATCTATTAATAAGTTAATTTAAATTCCTTGGCTCTTGTATATATTTGTTTTCAGGGTGGTGACATCAATTTCTGATGAATAAAAAAAATACTCTAAAAAACAGTGTAAGGCAGCGTGTTTACACCAATGGATTTTAAGAAAAAGACAATTCAACTAGGCGAAATGTGAGACAGTAAATCATCAGTTGAATTTTGTACAAAATAAAATGGTATGAATAATAATATACATATACAGAGTGTTAGGTAACTATAAAAACAGAAAATACCCCGATAGTTGGCGCCAGTACAAGCGCAATGGTATTTTTTATTGGCCTGCAATAAAAATTGGCCGAGAGATTAACTCGCAAAGTTTTAAAGTTTGAGCGTAAGTTAACAATGTAATCGAATGCCTTATTGATAAATGCCGGTATTGCAGGTTCAAGCAATCGACTCGAGACTTTTTTCACATATTGTTGCTTTTATTTTGTAGATTTTTACACAATAACTATTAATAAATCCACGGCGAGTCGACACGTTAAGAGAAAATCATTTTGTGTATCACTCAACGTCAGGGGGGTATGTTATTGTTTAAACTTTCAAACTTCACAATCTAACAATAAGATCTTGGCCTATTTCAAGGAAACCCGTTTTGCTTGTACTGGCGCAACTAGCCAGGCATATTCTGTATCTTCATACTTTCCTAACACTCTGTATATCGACTCATTTCAACCGCAATCGACAGTTCCGGGACCGTCACTTTTTGTCATTTTATATCGAATTGAGATACCGTTGGTAAAATCGCAAAAAGTATATAGTTTTTTGATAGATCTTTTTCACCGGCCCCTATTTAATAATACGCTTGTCTACTAACTTTACACGAAACAAATTGTATGCGTCATAGGGTCACAATAATCATGTGAAGCATTGAACACAAGATCCAAAATGATGAGGCGTACGGACCGGTTGATTTGGTTGTGGAACGTTCCATATATACAGTTATTCTCTTTCCGATAAAAATGCATTGATGAATTCTGTGTAACTAATTATGTACCGATGGTCACGCGATGTCCGCCCTGTGAAGTAGAGCGAATTGGCATCCGCACTCTCTTGGCTCGCGATATCTTCGCCGATAGTGAAAGCATTGTTCCAATACGCAGCAACCCCCATCCCCGCACTGCATCACCATATCCGATAATGTAGTCATTACCTGTTTTTCGTTTATCTTTTTTCAATATTTTCCGGGTATATTTTATCGGTGGATATTTTTATCGAGCATGATCGTGTAGCATAATTACGAAAAGCTTAAGCTTTTTTAACTTTGATTATACCTTATAATTCATTGGTTAATTAAATAACACGATTTTCAAAACGTTTTCCTTAAGAAATTTTGCTTTTTCCTAATATTTGGAATATTGTCATATTTTTTTATCGATTATGATATCCAATTTAATTGTGTGTATTACCAAAATACAAATATATACAAAATGTCGGGTAAATTGTTGTGAAATGAAGTCCCTGATATGTAAGATACCACTTTGAGCGCAGCTTTACTTTAAACGGCCACATAAGCCGTCAAGGTTGTATAGATCCTAGTGGATATATACAAATGTATATGCATGATTTCCATTAATGTGTTAATTATGCGATTAAATTTTTTATTCGAATAGAAGCCTAAAATCTAGCTCCAACCTTTTGTTTAATGTCTGATTTTTTTATTTTCATGATTGAAATGCCTGTGATTTTTGTTTGGTTTTACTGTTTTCAATCAGATTTACATGCTAAATTTGTTTAGAAAAGTGCAATCAATATCCCCAAAAAATATTGTTTCGGGTGCTTCGGCTAAATTCGAAAAAATACTAATAGTAAGATAAAATATTGAACTACGGAAAGAATTAAATCCCTCTAGCATAAGTGCAAAGGTATGCACTTTATTAAAACGGATTGATACGTTAATCGTGGACGAAACTGTTAGAGATTTGACCATTCGCGCTCTTACATTCACCGTCAGACAGATTCGCAGGGTGAACGCCACTGGCACTGCTAGCGCAGGCCGGTCGAGCCAAGAGTGCGCAATGCGTTCTCGCTTTTTTCTGTTTACCACAGATATGTGTAACCCATTAATAAAACCAGCAACATGTGCATGTCGACCAAGCGTTTCATACATATTCTCTCAATTCAATAAATACAGTATAGGTTATCAAGTTTGTTCGACTTGCCGATTATTTCGTCATTCCGAACTGCCAACTTTAACATAAACCAACTGTCGACTGGATGAAATGGAGTGATAGTTATGTCAGTTGTTAGCTCAGTTGATGTATGCATACATATTATGTGTAAGAGCATTATAAGTTTTCCGGGTTCCCCTCCCCCGTAAAGAGGTGCGAGGAACAGGGGTGAGGTCCAACCAGGCGCGTCCTTACGTGGCGGATAGAGGGACGTCCAGAGCGTGAAGCGACCTCTAGACAGACAGGGAAATGGGGCGCCAAAGGCCCCGTCGCGGACCACTCCCCCAAGCCAAGGTGGAAGCTATCGTGCCGAGGGATGGATGGTACTTGGGTTAAAGTGCCTTGCACGATGCCTATGGGGAACCGGGCGATACCCCATAGTAATTAGCTTTACCCCCACAACCAGGCTCTGTGGGGGTAGACGTCTATTCCTGAACACACGTGGGAACAACATGAAAAAAATTTACGAATAAAACAAACAACAACGAAGAATATAGGGGGACGATTCCGTCGGTCGGGACGAAACAGGATGGTCAGTGGGTCGAGCGCAAGGAGCGGAGTAAGCTCCGCAACCTCCGCCGACGACGCCGAAAACAGTACGCGCACACAGACTGGACAGACGAAGGAAACGACAGAACAAACCGGAGCTGGCGGAGCTACTGAAGCTCATACAGAGGACAGCGACGAAAATGGCCAAGGCAGCTGCCATACAGAAAAACACGAATATGACTGTGAAAACCGGAATTCAAACGATCCTCGAGGCCGCCGACGTTGCGCTGAGCACGCGAACCAATACGAGATAAATACGGAGGAGACACAGGGGGAGACGGAACAAGTGCGACCGACGAAACAAAAACGGGCGGCTACGAAAACTCCTCCAGAGTCCGTACAGTAACGACAACCACCACCGAAACGAACGGAGGTGGCCGGAACCTAGCAGCCAGTACAAAACAAAAAGTCTAAAACGACGGAACAAAAAACAGAACGGACAGGACGATCGCGACGACCTAAGCTCAAAAGCGCAGGTCAGGCCCCAAATACAGGAGGACGAGAGGGCCGGGCGTGCTGGTCAAACCCGGGAATGACATCACGTACTCTGACATCCTACGCAAAATACTGACGTCAGTGGACCCGACGAGAAGCGACGTCCAGGTGACAAATATGAAAAAGACGAAAGACGGACTGTGTCTCCTCAAAATACAGACAAACACGGACGCGGTCGCGGACGCGGGCAGTGTCAAGGCCATGATACCCAGCGTACAATTGAAGATCATGGACCTGGACTGCGTTACAACCGCACAAGATGTAACACAGCCGCTGAAACGAAAAACGGGACGAGACGGGGACTTTGGCACCCATATATTCGGTCCGAACCGGGCCGAGCAATATATGGCGGCCTGCGACCTCGAACCGCAGGAAGCCAGGTCGCTGTTAGGCCGGGGTCGGATCGTGATAGGATAGATGCGATGCCGCGACCGACTACTGACAGTAACGAACCGACTACTGACACAATAGCCTGTTTACTGGTGGTATACAAAATTCTAAAGTAAAGAGCTCTGGCAAGATCTTCGTGATTCTTTACTTTTTAACATCCATACTTGAGTTATCTTGTCACAAGTGCGTGTTTACAGTGCGTTACCCCCACTATGCTTACGGTATGTTAGATCCACCCACGTATATTGTGCAGGCTTCAGACTTGTCCCCTCCCCGCCGTATAGTTCTTTTTTGCCCTATGTTAGCTGCCATACGGTATGCTAGACCTCCTGGAATATGACAATGTTGTGAGATACGATGGATCTTCCTTTATACAGGGGGTTCCAATAACTATGAGCACCTTAGATATCTTCGAAACTATACGGTTCACAGAAATATTTGCTAAAATAAAATTGCACAGTACGAAAGGGGCCATCCAATGGTACCAAAGTACCCACCCCCACCCCCTGGGATGGGCGTGGGGCAACTTTGAAATATTAAATGGGAACCCATATTTTGTATAGCAGATTCGGATTCCCCATAAAAAAATATGTAACTTTTATTGAAAAAAGTTTTTTCGATTCGTGATAGATGGCGCTGTAATGGCAAAAAATCACCTAAAGTACAGAAAGGCGATAATACTTACTGTTAAATATTTGTCCGGTTGCGTGGACGGTGAGGAGATTGGAGGAACAATAGAATAAAGCGATTTTACAAAAAATGTTCTTTATTTCTCTTTTGCCTTGTGGCTTCGACGAGACGACGACTAGGACTCTCTCTCTCGAGCCTACATTCGGCAGAGAGCTTTTTTTTTTTTAGTACCGATGATACCCGAGCATTGTTCAGCTCTTTTCGTGACGCACGATCAGGCCGACCAACTGTGAGATGCTAATGACATGTAGCAAACTTAATCTTAACACTTACAGTTTGGGTAGTACATACAATTAGCCCCCCCCCCCCCCCTGCCCCGGGGGTGAGGATGGGGGTGGGCACTTTGGTACCATTGGATGGCCCCCATTCGTACTATGCGATTTTATTTCAATAAATATTTCTGTGAACCTTATAGTTTCGGAAATACCTAAGGTCCTTATAGTTATTGGAACACCCTGTATATCGGGGGTTACAATCCAGGCAGCGACGGATCGCCATTAATACGTGGTCGTCGTGCGGAACTGATGCCCCCCCCCCCCCGAGTTAAGGACCTTACAATTATCCAACACGGGCCGTGGCGTGTCGTGTCAGCGCGTGCCGACAACATCGACATGACAATTTTAGGCATATGTTCAAATTACTCCGGTAAGCATTCTTTAGTTATCTTTAAACATTTGACAATCGCAATGAATCCATCGTCGAGCGGCGAGGAACTGGCTCATGATAGATTCATTGGATCGATAATTCGATGGATCACAAAGTTTGGAGTACGCTTGCATTTGATAATTTGACTTTTCCCAGTTTTGAGATGTTGACTTATCCACATGTAATGCAAAAACTTGAACTTTCCATCTCGAAACATTTATGTAGGTTTTTTTTCATCATGGTTCCCCGCCTCTAGTGTCGATTCTTGACATCACGCAACCTCGATTCGCACGTATCTTCCTCAGTCCCGCGCACCGGGATAATTCTTAACCGGTTGTCATACAGCGTCACTTGAAATGTGATAAAACGTTATGCAATAGCAAGTTTTTTTCAAAATCAGCTGAAGTTCCGCTAAAATTGGTCACAAACACCTTGTCTCACTTAATTTCATGGGCATTATATATACAAGCTGAGGCGCCCAAATGATTTATGATGTGAGGAAAAATTTGGATAGAAAGTTGTAGTGTCCGAACAGAGCCATCGTACGAGACCATTATTTGTGTTGATGGAAGCGCTGAGACTGCGCTTCGGTCACGGCTATTATCAGTCAATTGAAACCATGGATCACATAAAAACGACTTATATTGAGACAAATCCAATGCCCTATGATAGAAAATTGTTCAAAGTCGAGCGATATTAGAAATAATAAGATTTAAAAATCAAATCAAATAACATGTATCGCCATACTTCATTTAGAAAGATCGGCTGCTAACTTTATTATGCATTCTTCAATGAATATATTGTTTGAAAATTGATGTTTATTATTTATTAGTCCAAATATGATTGGTTATTTTTTATTAAATGAATTCCATGGACAAACTTATGTTTGGCAATAAGAAATGGTCGTAAGTTTAATTTAATTCTATTTTAAGGTTTGAAAGTTGTTCGCGACGTCAAAATTTAATTCGACGATATATTATAAATTCGTCGCCCTCCAGCCCTCCACGACAATATTTGACAGCGTACAAGCTGATGGTTCATGATCCTCTTTATTGAGGACAAGTGAAGAGAGTATTGAGTACTAACTAGTACTAGTGACCAGTACATTGCCGTAATTAGTAGGGAATCAGTTGTCAATTGCTTTTATGAGCTTTTCGGTCCGTCTGTCATCGAAAAATAGTATCCAGAGTATCAGCGGTCGACCATCCAATCGTCTATTATTATCAAGATCTGGTCTTTTCGGAGACGTCAATGTTCCGATCGAAGGAGATAGGGCGGTTTTATTTATTCTATTCGATTTTTCGGTATAATATAATATTAAGAATGTTGCAGTTTTATTTTCCGTTTTGGTCCACCATCGGAATCTTTGTTGGGATGTCTCTGTGCCTCGTGAATTCTATAATCAATTAAGATTTCTCTATTGGTCAGTATCGCAAAACTGACTGGCGTTCAGTATTTAATTGCCTATAATAATATATCTTAGAGCCCCGATAGCCGAAGGACTGGGATTGCGTCGGTTGGATCTTTCTTTTGTCGATAATTCCTATGTTCCGTCGCATGACGATCGGGAAAGAGAAAATTAATAAATTTAAATAGTTGTATTCAAACTATAACCCGTGATGGTCTGCCGAGTACGAGTGTCCCTCTCTCTCTCTCTCTCTCTCTTACTAGGTAGCCATAAAAAAGGGTCTACAAGCCATTCGCTCGGCTCACTGTGGCGCTATTATAGATATTTTCACATTTGGCGACCAGACACTACAGGAAATACGTTTTATTGTTTTATTTCTCTATTTCAAATAAGAATTCGTTTTTATAGTTTACGAACGAAGTGAATTGTGCGTCCTTGACATTTTTTGCAGAAAGAGGATAACGAACAGATTGTGGAAATTCCACTCGGGAATTTCCATGCAGATGGGTTAAGAATTTTTACTAAGTTTTTCCCACACCAAACCTTGTCGCGATTGGTGACAGAAAGCTACGCCTACAACTCAAATAAATAGATTCGACCAATGACCTTCAGTCTAAAAATTCACGCTTTACATGAATTTTCGAGTACGCGACTTCAAGTCTTTGCTCAGCGATCACGACAAGTCAGTCGTTTGTTACACTTCTCAACCGATCCTTCGGGAGAGAAAACACTCCGCGAAGTTAACACCCTTGTGATATCTTCGCGTCATACATACATTCCTAATGTATCACTTCTGACTATTCAACCTTCAAACAGTGTAAAAATTTTGTTGTAAATAGATTTCATTATAGTGTGAAGAAAAGCAGCAAGAATTTATTTTTCAACCAAACTTTTAATTTCCTGTTATCCTTTAAGTAGTATAATAGGCATTCCCGCATCGATGTCTCAACATCCCAAATGTGCGGTAACATCCTATGAATAGAAAATTGCCTTTCTCAATTACTAACCTTGCGTAACTTTGACGGATCTTTTATTATAGGTCATTGAATTCGATTTAACATCACTATGCACAACATGAAAAAAAGGTTCATGGTTTCATTTGAAAAAGTGGAGATGATCTAAACCCACATTCAGCGCGTCTACAGAATAAAAAAATGGTATGTTGACTCCCTTCTTATGATACTGTTTTCATTCAAAACTTTTCTGAGATCACTGATCATTGAACCATTATAGGCATGTAATGCCTATAATGGTCGATCACTTTATATGCCTTAGCGTGTATTATATCAATACTATATAGTATAACAAAACCGCCACAAGCGGCTTCAAAAAATCTTAAATAGATTGGAGTCAAATGCAACACATAGTCAAGTGAAGACTCTCGTATGCAGATCGGTGCAACATTTGACCCCATTCAACCTTGAACATCGGGGAATGCCGCGGGAGGGAAGAAATACGGAAGCGAAGCGCTCGTGCCGCACGAAATCCTAGATGAATTAATTTTATATTTTAGTTAAAATATAAAATATTAGAATCGTTGAAAACCCCCTTTAATCAGTGCTGATTAAAAATGCTATTGTTTATGTAATATGCCACGTGGTTCAAATTCTATTAATCATAGAGCATTAAAAGGATTGTATCGTTTTCGCAAGAAAAGTTATTCTTCTGTTAAATAAGTCAATAAATCGAATAAAATTTCTGCTAGCAATACATTTTCAATCAACCACGTCGGTTATATATTATAAATGCACTATTATGGAACATTACGATTAAGAAAAAAACGTTATTTTTTAAATAGCTGACCTGAGAACATGCGTGTTGTGTAGTGTGCTGAGGACACGAAGAATTGGCAGTTGCACAGACGCCGGTTCCTGGCACTTTCAACTGTTCCTTGTAATCAGGTTGATAAGGCAGAAGCATGCGAATTTTTCCCCAACGATTGAAGAACAGAGCTATTGCACCGGCCCATACCATCAACACGATAACCACGATGCCCACTTCAACACCTCGAATCTGTAAAGTCATTTTGATCAATAACACCGGCACACAAAAAAAGTGGTCTGTACATTTCAGCAGACCCACCTACCGACATGTATTTCGACGTACTGAATCCGCATTGGAGATCCATTTAGCTCGTACACCTTCAACATTTTGAGTAAATAGCGAAAAACCGCTAATAATGGCTAAAAAGCGCGAAAACCTGCAGTTATGATGATGACAAAAATTTGTGAACCGGGATCGAGTATGATTGTTATGTAGTTCGATCCGCTGAATCTGAATCTGAAGTTTATTTGACCCGTTAAGGGATCGTCTCAGTGTGACCCTTCGAAAAATCACTGATTTTCGCAATTTTGTTTTCATGTTGTAATAAACTAATTGGTCTGGTTTCCTTTTTATAAATAGATACTTTCATGCCGAATACAAAATGATTTTTTTTGCGTTTATTTATTTAGTATATAATAATTAAATAAATGGTTGAAATGACACGTTAAAAAAAAGGTCCTGTACGATATCCACGATTGCGGCCGCAATTTTGATCTGAAACAAAAATTTGAAAAAGATTATTAATCTGTAGGAAAGTCGCTATCGCGCTATGGAGTTTTTTTTTAATTTGACAAAATGGCGGCGGTTTGAACAAAAAGTATCGAATTTGGCCCTTTTTCGACAGTTTTTCGTAAAAAAATAGGAAGATTTCAACAAAAAAAAGCACCCATAGCGCGATAGAGAATGACGTTAAAAATGTTCTCTCACAATTGGAAATGGATATCTTCAAAACTCTTCCTTTCTGAGTGGACACCGTTTTGAGAAACACCATTTCGAGAAAAACGCGTTTTAAGAATGAAGTTAGAAAATTTTAGATAAATCGTTTACTTACGAGCCATCGGCGATGCCAGGTCCATACAGTATCCCTTCTGCTTCCTCGAACTGCTCATCTTCGGCTGAAATTTCGTTTCGACGAGCTGTCCTGGCTTCTTTGCTGTCCAGAGAGCTTCGGCGCTCTGCAATTTTGATGCGCTCCGCCTTATATTTTGCAGCGAAGTCTGCGGCTATCGGCCCTATGGTGCACCTGATTGTCTCCAGGATTTTAAAAATTGGATCGAACCCTTCGTTGAACGTACAGGTGGCACAATACGTCGCGATTTCTATAGTTTGCTTCCCACAGAATATATGTTTGGGAGCGAGTTGCCACACGCAATGATTGAAACTCTCATTGTTATTTTGAGTGTTTGCGCCCCTACATCTCTCTAATAAATCGTCGGTGGTCAAATCTTCGTAAATTGGCTTCAAAACCTCTTGGACATCATCATCGAGCGCTGGTCGATGAGAATATTTTTCCTTGAATCCATTGGCCTCAGCTATGCGCCATTCGCACCACGAATCTCCTCCCGAAGGACAATACTGATGCTGGGGATTCTCATCAGTTCAGATTTTGTGATAAAACGTCGCTCATATTACGTTCCTCATGGTCTCAACGGAATCGGAGTTTCGACGAACTGCTAAGCCATAATATTCCGAAAGATGTGTTAACAACTTTAGTGTCAATTACGCTTTTTTTGGTTCGGCAGCAGGTTTTTGTGTTGTATTTGTTTTTCTTTTCGAAATACTCGAAAGTTTGCTTGTCTTTACTTGCTTCTCTGCAATTTGCTTCTTGGCTTCTTCAATTGTACCAACCTTTTTCTCGCTTCGTTTCCCCTTTTATAAACACATTTTTTGACGTGCAGAACGCATTCTTTTTTTTTTACCGTAAAATCGTCGCCATAAGGCTTGGCTTCTAACAACATCTTGAAGGTCTTTGTACCTCCATCTCCAATATAGTATCCGTATTTTGCATTCTGTAATTCCTCAGATCTCTTGAAAATTTCGATCATGCCATCAACCTCCATTTTTCCCGCGCTGCCTTCGTGATTCACGTTGCACTCCGGTTCGTGCGTCGCATACCATGCATCGTATTCGATCGTGTTCTCTCTTCCCGTCCAAAGTGAACAAGCTCTGCAAAAGCTTAACCGAACAGCAACGTCCAAGACTTTATTGGTGTATTTTCGAATCACAGGCACGATACCCATGCGTGAAGTAAAACCGCGTTTCGACCAGGATCCATCATCAGACACCGTGAGTATATCCGCGCGATTTTCCGCTTCCAAAATTGTTTTCTTTTCTACGGAGCCTGCTTTTCGGATAACAGCCTCGTATACCGTTTTTACAACAATATGCAGCATTTTCAGGATTCCGTAATAAGTTGTGCTGTTGAAAGTTGAGGTTAGATCCATCAATGCGGTAAAATTTCTGATGCCACGTATGCCGATGCCGAGTATTCGCATGACGAAACAGAAACGACGGTTGATTTCGTATGCATTGTTTATCAGCGGACAAGAATTGATCTCGGCCGGATCTGAACACAAACACTGAACACAAATTTTGGATCCCAATCATCGAATCGATTTTTTATAAAATCTCACATCACTATCGCACTTTTTGCACTTGAGGAGTGATTGCAGAGCACCGAAAACTAAGAAAAATTCGATTAAAACATAGCTAAATGTTTGATCGATTCTAACGTCAAATTCCGGACTCTTTCTCGCTATTTTCACCGCCAAAGTACTTGCAAATGATGTATCGGTCTCAATGAAATGTCGATTTATTCCCTTGAACTTGCGGGTCTTTTTTTATTACTTTGTGGATTCGTGCTGCTCGCGCCTTTTCTGTCCATCTTGATTTTTTTCTTGAGGGTTTCACTCGTATGTCTATCCGTGGTGGATGTCAAAAACGAACTGAAATGCTTGGACAGTTTATTCTGTAAAGTTATAGAACCTAAACACCTTAGAAAGGTACACGCTCAGGTAGAAAAAGAACAAAAGGACAACGGTCGAGCGGCGCGACGGACTGGGCAGATGTCTCACTCCGTTCCCTTTCTACAAGAAACGCTGTAGCGACCGTAATAATTTGAATTTCGATTTAAAAATTTGAGAGAATGTTTAGAACAGTGTATACTATACGATAATGCAAAAAAATGATTTTTTTGAAAATTTCACACTGAGACGATCGCTTAACCCTCCAAAATTTGAGTACGTAGCGAAAAACCAAAACAAATTGCAGTTATAAAAATATAAATAAATTTATTAAACACGATTACATGTTTCTCGTATATTTTGATATATTAAATACCAGTTTAGAATCTGATAATCTTAAACATTCATAAATCTATAAAAAAAATCGCAAAATATAGCATATAAAGAGAAGGTAGGAAACGAAACATGGATTTCAAACTGTTCTTCGTTTGTATCGAACTCTTATGTCTTCAAATGATCTACGCAGCCGGTTTCTTTTTCGTTTCCTTTTTTCTCTCGGTAGTTCTCTTTTAAGGAGGTTTATCTGGTCAACGAATTAACAAACAGATATTAATGAACAAATCAGAATACAATTATCAGTATCTAAAAAGTCATCTCTTAAAATTTCAAAACCTGAGCATGGCTCGTTCGTGAGAAATAAATAAAAAAATATTTCCTAAATTAACATGGGCCTTTATGGGTTTTACTGATTTTTCCGTCTATAAACATTAAATTCACAATTATTGACAAACAGTTTTTGACGACAATTGCAAATTTAACAAAAAAAAAAATATCTGAGGAACATTTGTAAAGCTTCATAAAATCGATTGAGTACTCATGAAATTCATAATAATTTGAATTGCCTCGAATGATGCTGATTTCTGTGAGGCTAAGGTTGACAGTACTCTGACCATGGCAACGTAGGGTGTCTTCCATTGTCCGATAGCTCAATGATAAAGCGACAACACGAGTGACAAAATTCTCGTTCTATGACAGCTGTACGGGTTATGTGATAGCGGCGTTGTTAAGCGTACTCAGCTGACTACGCTAGTCACAAACAATTTCCTTTTGACTTGCTCGGTACCAGATAAACCTCCTTAAGGTCCAGTAAAAATCTGCCATCATTTTGACATTCCCATTTCCTCGATACCTACGCTCCATTTCACTTATGTCTTGATAGATTTATGTCTAGAAAGTGAAATTTAAGATTCATCAAGCTACCCAAATTTGTGAAATTTTCCAGCAATTCTTTAACTAGTCTTGTAATTCTCACTTTTATTATTTCCCAAAAAGTTTTGTGAAACATTTTTAAAACGTAGCCAATCTGCTCTCTCATTGTCGTTTATTTTTTCAACAAAATTTGCGTTCTGAAATAAACTGCGAATTTGGGATCGATCGAGAATTCCCTCTTTTAACTTACAATTAGCATCACTTATCGCAAGAAACTTTTCTCCCAAGTACTGAAAACAATCGACATCATTGCCCAGATCTTTGATGTACTGTTTTATGAGACCCAGCTTAATATGCAGTGGTGGTAGCAAATATTTAGAAAGATCAATCAATGGTGTTCGTATAACATTGTAAGTACCTGGATCAAATTTTGCTCTCGTTGGCCATTCTCTCTTGACATAGTGATTTTTTCTGTCCCTACTATCCCACAAACATAAAAAGCAGGGATATCCTGTAAACCCCGAGTGTTGACCTAAAAGTAGTGTTACAATTTTTAGATCTCTCTTCCCTGTTTCAGAAAACATTTCTCACCCACAAACGCAACAAAACGATTGAGGACTTTAACTACATAGATGGGAGTTACTTGATTGCTTGTGCCTGTAACCAGGATACCTCCACGTGGTGACGGGGGGCAACATAACCATCTGGCAGAGTCCCTCCAATCTTGGAGACTGCAGTGAAGAATATGGAGAACGATTTCATCAAGACATAAGTGAAATGGAAAGTAGGTATCAAGGAAATTGAAAGACGTTAAAAAGAGAAATACCGAGAGAAAATAGGAAACGAAAAAGGAACCCGCTGCGTAGGTCATTCGAAAACAAAAGAGTTCGATACAAACGAAGAACAGTTTGAAATCCATGTTTCGTTTCCTACCTTCTCTTTATATGCTATTTTTTACGATTTTGTATAGATTTATGAATGTTTGAGATTATCAGATTCTAAACTTGTATTTAATGCATCAAAATATACAAGACATATATGTAATCGTGTTCAACAATTGTTTAAAAAAATTTTAAACTGCTATTTTTTTCGGTTTTTCACAATTTACTTGTAACGGTGTTCGTCATACTTGTAATCGTGTTCAATAAATTTATTTGTATGTTTATAACTGTAATTTCTTTCGGTTTTTTGCAATTTACTGAAATTTTGGAGGGTTACCGAGTCAAATAAACTTTAGATTCAGATTTAGCGGATCGAGTCACATAAAAATCATACTCGATCCAGGTCCACAATTTTGTTTTCATCTCCATAACTGTGGTTTTTCGCGATTTTTAACCATTTTTAACGGTTTTTCGCGATTTACTCAAAATTTTGAGGGGGTACGAGCTAAACGGACCTCAGATTCGGATTCAACATGTCGAAATACATGTCGATAGGTGGGTCTGCTCAGATGTACAAACCACTGCTTTTGTTCTGTGCCGGTGTAATTAATAATAAATACAAGTAATCAAAATTATTTGCAGAAATGAATTATGAGTTATTAGTTATGTGTCCGCATGAAACAGGTCTACCGTATCGATAATAGTTGTTGAAATCTTTGGGTTGCGGGATGTTCGGAAAAGTGCGTAGTGCCGGGAGTTCGTGCGAGAGGTCAGTAGTTCTCGGCCTTTAACTCTCGTGCGGAGTCGGCGGTACTCGAACTCCCGAACTGTACCCACATCCGTCCGTCATCGATCGACATCGATCACGGCGTCTTCTTCTTCTACTGTGACTTCTAAAGCTAACGGTTTCCTTCGACGCTTCAAAAGTATTACATTCCTTCATAATTCGACTTCGGCATACGCACACGGCAACCTTCTTGTAACTCAGTGAATTAATACGATTTACGACCGGCTTTATTCTCTGAGTTCTATTCTTGTAATTTTGGCACTTCGATCGTGAATTTACTTAAAACGAACCGGCTCTCTCTAAGGACGAATTTTAACGGACGCGTGCGCGTGATAACCGGCGACCGCCATTACGCGCTTTCGATATGACCGCCGGCTACTTCACCTTCTCTCTTGTTAATAAATATTAAGTTTATTGGTTTTGTTAACTCCAGTATCTTGACATTTTCTTTACGGGCCCTTCTACTTCCTGCTTCAAATTTCCTCGAGATTTTCCTAGCATCATCACCCCAGAATCAGATCTGCGGTCTGTTATCAGACACGGGAGAAATTCACAGATCTTTGTGTTTTTGTGCCATATCCTTTTTCACAGCATATTTTAGGTATAAATAATACTTTTTATTTTGAAACGTAACCATATTTCGAAGAATAAACAAAATCAAGAACGGCTACGTTTTTGATATAGCTATTACAATTACAAAAAGAATCGTGCAAAAATGTTACGTATCCGCACTATTATTGCTCAAGTTATCCTCCACACTAGTTCGAAAAACGTGGTTTCGAGAAAAATGTAATTTACATCTACTATTGTTTTGTTTTCAATAATAATTTAGCTGAACCTACTTGCATGTACGTGGAAGAACAGATCTTTTTTGAGCCCAACAAACCATTAAGGAAATTAAACAAATTCATGAACAAAATTATGCGTTAAGAGAAGTATCGAGAGGTGAAAAAGTTCAGATAAGAATTCTTTGAGAATATCTTTAAAAAGTTATAATTAATTTAAAAACATAATAATAATTATTTTTTTAAGTTTGTCAAATTCATTGTTTAATGGCACTGTTCATTTTTTAAATAGTTTCGAATAAAACCTATGATATTATCTTTGACTTCGAAAATGAAAATATCTTGCTACGCAAGAGAAATATTTGAATCTCGAGTTTCTTAAAACCCCATGGACTGGAAAGGTTTTTAGCTTTTCAAATCATCTATTTTTAGGACATAAAACAATAATATGGAAACGAGAACAAATTTGGCTCTGCATGACTCAGTGGTTATTAATGGCGTCATTCGTACAAACCCTGGCTGAAGAACGAACGAAGTTTAATAAAATAGTATTCGTATGAAATATAATATGTACATGAATATCCATGATCTATTTCAACAATAAATATTATGCTTCATCCATTGCTATTGAAATCGTCAATCTATATACATAGACAGATACAATTTGATAAATAATCAAAAATAATCAATTCGGAAAATTACTATTTCATAATCTGTCGGATCTTTTGGAATTTTTGTTTTTAAGTATTTGTAACAATTTTGAAAGGGAAATCAAAGAGGTGGCTCAACAACACCACGTGGGTATTCCCATCTGATAAAACCGTGGAAACTCGTAGCCAGGAATCAGAGTTTTCCAGACTCCCTGTGAAACATATCGCTTTCTAAGTTAGTTCTTTCGTGATTCTCACCTGTATGTAATTTTGGTGTTGTTGAACGGATGGAGGCGGCGGCAGAACTGGTGGACCTCCTGTCACCGAGGCATCATGCTGTGGTGAGCTTTTCGGTGGTTCTGAAAATTTAACATTATTCCATTATTTTTTAAATAATTATAATAAAATTATTTTTGACGGTGATATTTATTTCAAGAATCGCAAAAACTCATACATGTCCATGTGTTATATTATAATAAATAGCTGTGAACATTTTTACGCAGTGGACGCACTCGTATACAAACGGAAAAAATGAATTGATTTTAATCATCCAAAATTATAAGAATGTTAGAAGTTACAAAAATGAATTTTACAGGACAAACACTTTGAAGCAGAGTAAAACTTAATTCTTCCATGTTTTCCTCGTGGTTTGAGTTTCGAAAATAATGGAAAGAAGGGTCAATTAGTTCAGAGCAAAATCGGATCTCTTGCGGACCGTGAACATGGATTCATCTTGTAATCGCCTGTGCAAGAGATTTCGCAATTAAATGACTTGGGAGAGTCGTTTTCTATTGCCAATTTTAAGGCTCGGATGAAATTCGATCGATACGATAATTATTTTTTAACCAACGCTTAGAAAACTATTTCAGTCTGAAGCGAATTGATATTAAAGGCTTCAATTCAAAAACTCTTCCCATTGTCTATTCCAAATTTATCTCAACGTTAAATTTTAAACAGACAGGTATTTGTGGCTGCTGTTTTGAGTTTTGATTATAAGGGACGTTTTACTAAAAGTTAAGCGAAGAGCGAACAATAAAAAGATTCAACCCGAATAAGTTACATTCAAACAATTTTGGTAAGAATAATATACTTTACCGAGTGTGCGGAAGACGATTGGCCGACTTCTTATTTTTTTTCCAGCTCTGACGGCCGTTACAACTAGCTGATATTGTGTATCGGCGCGTAGACCACTAAGAGTAACAGCTTCGCTATTCCCCGCGACAACCACCACCACCCTGTAACTAAGCACCGTGTCGTTGTGATATTCGGGTTTCGATTGAACGTCTTCAAGCACACATTGAAAATGGACATCATTTTTTATTTTTTTGTATTTTTTACCAGTATCGCTAATAGAATAGGGGCAGCGATCGATCAAGGACTACATCATAGGCGATCAGTTATATATAGTCAATTCACGGATAATGATTTAAGGGCTTACACCACGCTGAAATTCAACAAAATAAACGATTTCATTTATTGCATTTTTCTATAGCTTCCGTCACAATTCCTAAAACTGGCTCGATTATACCTTTGAAGGAGACGTAGAGCCAGAGGAGTCCTTTTTGTCATTTTTTCAATCCTTCTTTTAATTTGAGTCTTTCTCGAAAATACGCGTTGCAATGTCATGTCTTTAATGTCTCGAAAATTGTTTGCTCAAAGTTACATCAAATTCAACAGACACATCTTCAATAACGTTATCTGAAATGAGGAGTAGGATTGTTTGTTACGGTAAGTTATTTGTTAATAATCAATTGATTAACTGTCGTTTTTCGGGTCGAGAATAAAATTCAATTTCTCTTCTATTCTCTTCAGGGAGATAACATTTTTCATTTCGCTTTAATGATTTTATGAATGTCCACGGAAATAATGATTTCGTTTTATTCAAAAATAAAATTGGTAATCAATTTCTTGACATCGGCTGGACTCGTAAGGGCGGAGGAATTTCGGCGGATTCAATACAACTGGTGCACCCATTTTTTAATCTTTTGGTCCAATTTTAATACAATATAGCTATTAATATGTCCTAAGTCTAAATAAAAAACAAACAATATCTAAATATGTAAAATTTTATGTCTCTTTGCGTGCTTCAGGATGGTGTAATCCTTGAAAAAAATGAACATTAACGACGATAGGTACTATGTTTTTGTATGCGTTGTGGCGATCAGTTGATTAAATGAATAACGATGACTGTTGTTAAAAATAACGAATTGGAACTAAAGGTTTAACACTACGAAACAAAATGTGAATAAATAAAGAAACAAATTAATCGAAATAAGCCTCGCGTAACGTAAAAACTCAATTTAGTTTTTAATGAACGTACGACTAGATCGAATCCTAGACTGCATGCCCTTCAACAGATACAAACCACTCTCGTATTTGGCTTATGGGGGTATCGAGGTTTGCTCTTACGTTTATACAATTTTTTCCCCTTGCGTGTTTTAAATTTTGTTTATGCTCTACGCATACTAATGCAACCACGTTACTATAGAGAACAGAACGAACGAGAGATATGTTGTCGTACGTCGCCAATACCTGTAGCTACCCACTAACTATAAGCTTCGTGTTATAACTTCCCTATCGTTTGACCTATCGACCCGCCTTATGTACACTCTAGAATCTACAAGGTATGGTACGCACGTACTATGTACATTCCGATGGAACGATGTACGACGAAGATTGGAATAATCTAACAAGGAAACTATCTCCGGTGTGTCTCGCCGATTTGGATGAAATTCGGCATGTGCGTAGAATGGACAAAAATATGTGACACGTATTTTTTATACATGCCACCATTAAGTTTGAAGGGGTGAAAAGCACCCTCGAAAATCGGGGTGTTTTTCATTCTTCGTCGATAACGTTGGAACGGTACGAGATACGAAAAAAATTCAAATCGCAACAACGTTTATTTATTCGCGTACTATATACTGGATATGTATACGTATCCAAGAGAGTTCTTAACCGATTGGGATGCAAATTTGAATACAGGTAGAGGATGAAAAAATAAAGTTTGTCGGTTTTTTTTATTTTTCCGATATCTCATAATTAAGGGGTTGAAACTGCCCTTCGATTTTTTACTCTATTGCATCGTATAATGAGGTGGCCTTTTGTCATTCCGAATTAAATTCACGTTAATATAAGTTCGTTTCAATACGCAAGTACATATTTATAAATTCCACTCAACCCCTCCCCCAACCATCGTCCTCTCGAACGTTCAAAGTTCTTACCGTGAGGCATGGACGAAATATTTTAGAAATAAAAATGGATTAAAATGGAAGTACAATGAGTCGAAATAATCGATACAAATTTTCTCGTTTTGAGATAACGTTACCCTTAATTAGTGTGATATCTGGGCTATTGTCAAATATAGTTTTATCCGTATGTACCTAAAGTTCAATCCCAGTATAGTAGAAATGGTTCGTTTTCTAGAATATTGCTAGGAATGTATTTGCAGCTTGGTTCATTGTTTACTGTAGGTTTGTAATTATTGGCTATTATTTGGTGTATTATTTTTGCAACTGTGTTGTATCTCTGTGTGTTTTTCTCTGTGATGTGGTCTATTGTTTTCGAGTATCATTGGCATTTACGGTACTATCTCTCTTATATTTGGATCTCGTATTATACAGGGTGTCCCACGCGACCGTAACGGCACGTACCTCCTAAACGGTTGGCAACGGAAGGAAATGATGTTGGTAAAAGTTGAATGGTATCAAGCGGTGCATAATACGAAACTATGGGTATGCACTTTTGTGCATCGGTGCATCAGAAAAGTGCAACTGCACTTTTTGAAAAAATCGAAATCTATGTTTTTTACGGCACCAATCGATGCCGTTTTTTATGCTCTAGGTAAAATTACAAACATACTTATGCCCTAAACTCAATCGTTAAGAAGTGATCGCAGCCAAAAGTTCAACGTTACAAAAAGTATTAGAACGGTCCTCTCGGGAACACGTTGCATGTTTCCAAATATTATAATACATTGGAATGGATAACATAGGTACTCCTGCCTGAACATTTGCCGAGAGACTGAAAGAATTCGAGAACTTTTGGCCCGGATAACTTCTTAACGAATGAGTTTAGGGCATAAGTATATTAGTACGTTTATGTAGAGCATAAAACACTGCATCGATTGGTCCAGTCAAAAATATAGGTTTCCATTTTTGTTGAAAATGCAGTTGGACTTTTCTGATGCACCTATGCTCACACGTGCATACGCATAGGAGGCCTTTTCCTCCTTTTGATCTTGGTAATGTTACTGGTTGTATACATGAGTTTGGTTGTAATTTTCTGTTGTTTGTAGGCTGTTTCCGGGTTATTATTTCAATCTTGTTTAAGTCTGTAGTTGACCAGTTTATTGTACCGAATGGATATGGTAGTATGGGCATAGCAAATGTGTTTAGAAATTTGAAGACGTTTTTGGAATTCAGGTGTGTTTTCAGGATTCGGTTGAGGCGTTGGATGTATTTTTCAGTGAGATATTTCTTTATGGATGTGCGGTCCAGTTATAATTATTATTAATTGTTTTTATTATCGTGGTAAAAAATAAGGGAAATCTTTTATAGACCGTAGGCGTTTATGCTACGCCCGGAGTTAGGGGTTGCCCTCTAACTCCAGGACGAGCGTCCACGCCCGTGTGCTCGACTCTCATCCCGCTTCACTGGGCAGAGCGAGGGATGGTAGCCCCCTCTCGACCCGATGGAGCGGGATGCCTACCAGCTAAATCCTCCCTCCCCTGACTATAAGGCGGAGAGAGGCGAGAGAAAACCCACTTCTATCTGCTGCCCGTCCGCGGACTGCGTTAGCTTTACTTCTGTCTGGGTAGGCCTGTCCAAGTAAACTTGCCGGTTATGTAGTTTCTCGTCGGGTATAGGCTGCTGAAAGGCATCCTCTCATTTGCTCAGTGACCCAAGCATCCATCTTCATTTTTGCCCCTAAGGACAGTTTCGATGTAGGTGGACAACGAGGGTCCACCTTTCGTCATGTTAGGCCATCACGCTGACGATGTTGTCTGGCGTGATGACTCCAACTGTCACCTCTACTCTTCGTCTCGTCTGTATCCATCGGTCACATGTAAGGAACGTTGTGTAAGTAGCGTCTAAAACATCCGTGTTCCGTCAGGAACTGCGCGAGGTAAAAGTTCACCTCTCCACCGCTCCTCTGAATCCACAGTTTCAGTTCTGGTATGAGTCGTCTTGTACATGTCGCGGTTGTCTCGTTTGCCCATCTTGTCTGGCATTCTTGTATGGTCATTTCCCTTTCCCTTATTGCCGCGTCCGTCCGTCCGTCCTGTTCTGGACCTAGATCGAGTGCGCCTAGACAGTTCTGTAGGCGCACGCAATTCTGAGTGCACCGGGTCTCTAGCGCCGTATAGAAGGATCGAGTGAGTCGTCAACATGAGTAGTCTGCGTTTACTCGGTCTTGGTCCAGTTGTGTTTGCCATCAGGCGGCTCAAAGCTGCTACCCTTTCAGCCGCCCTCTCGGCCGTCCGTCTGATGTGAAGCTAGAACGTCATCTTTGTATCCAGGGTAACCCCTAAACACTTGATTTCCCGCCTGGTCGTCGTCATTTGCGTCCCAACTATCATATGTATGCTCGTTGGTATCCGTTTCCTCGACAGTATCATTAATTTCATTTTGTGTGTGCCCAGTCGGAGTCGATGTTTCGTCATCCACCCGTCCACCCGTCTCACCCCCTGGTTCAGTCGAAGCTGGGCCAGAGATGTGTCGCTTTCGACGATCACAGCTGCCACGTCGTCGACGTAAGCAACCAAGAAAGTCCCCGGCGGCATCTTCAGTCGCAGCAGGCTGTCGCACATTCCGTTCCAAAAGTCCGGTCCCAGTATTGATCCTTGGGCGACCCCCGCCGTGATCTTCCGGGACTTCAGCCCTTTTGTCGTTTTGTATGTAAGGCGTCTGTCTCGTACGTAATCGTTCATCACTCTTATCAGATACTTCGGTACCGAGAAATCTTCTTTGAGCGCTTGTAAGATGTCCACCCACCTCGCCGAGTTGAGGGCGGCTATCTCCAGCAGCAATCGTCCTCGTTTATTCGTCGTGGTTATTCCCCACTCGATCGCTCTAGCGTTGAAGTCCCCCGTAATAACTATGGGACTTGTCATGTCGTAGACGCTGACATAAGTGACATCGGAAACCCTAGCCCAGACAAAATCGTCTGCCCCACCGCAAGTTGATATCCGGGAAGTGGCCTCTCCCCTGATCCAGATGGCAGAAGTGCCTAGGTTGTTTACGAGCCACGCCGGGGTTGTCATGTTTCTGTATCGTTCGGGCAGTATCAGTATCGTAGCGTCAAATTCGTCGGCTACTTGGGGAAGTAACATCTGTGCCGTTTCACTCCGGTTCAGGTTTCCCTGTAAAACCTTCGTCATGTCTTGGTCCGTTTCTGGGTCTTCTCCAATGCCTCTCTGAATATGGCGCATAGACCGGTGCCCGGTTGGTCCGCCGCATCCGGCTTTGCAGCCTCCATACATAGAAAACAAGTCGGTCGGCTGTTGCACGTCTTGCCGACGTGGCCCGCGTGTCCGCATTTCCAGCAACAGTTCGTCCTGTCTGGTCTCTTGCAGTCTCGTCTCGTTTATCCATAGCCAAGGCACCGGTAACACCTTGTAACCGTCGTCTTCAGTCTGACGCGGCAATTGACCCACCCTATCTTTATCCGTCCTTTGTCCAGTAATGCCATGGCCTTGTGTGCGTCCAGTTCGCAGACTGCCATGCACTGTCCTGACCTGATAGGGCCGAATACATGCACCTTCATGCCCCCTTTCTGTTCGAGGACAGCCGAAACCTCCTCGGCAGTCGTGATGCAGTCCAGGTCCATGATCTCCAGTGAGGTACTAGATATCAAGGCCCAGACGCATCCCTCCTGTCCAACAGCACTCTGGAGGGAGCGTTGAAAGCTTCGGCTCTCCTCGGGTCCCGTTTTGAGTTGGAGCAGCAGTCCTCCGTCCTTTGTCTCACGGTGTCCCCTGACCGTCACGTTGTCCGTCGCAGGGTCTACCTTCGTCTTCATTTGTCGTACTAAGTCGGCGTATGTCTTTCCTTATTGAGGCTTGACGAGGGCAGCCGTCCCCCGAGGCGTGGGGCGCGGTCTGTCTCGTTTCGCCTGGCTCTTGTTTTCGTACGTCTGTTTCGCCGTTGCTGTCTGTTGTTTCCTTTGTCTCTGTTTCTTTTTGTTCATCTGCATTTCCCAGCCTCCCTCTCGCTGCTCCATATCTGTCCGTTGTCCGTCACTGTCGGTCTTGTTACTGCCTGTTTCGGAGGGCTAGTACTGGCCGCGTCACGTTTACGTTTCGAGGTCTGGTCCGTCGATGTTTTCCCGTTCTGTCTGACGGTCCTTAGGTTCTTAAGTTTTTCACAGTTACCCAGGGCAATCTCAGCAACCTCCGTAACTATTTTTATACCGTCCTTTGTTTCTTTGTTTACGTTTTTCTGTACTCCTGTCTTTCTCTGCATGACCTTGACGCGCTCGAGGATTCTTGTGAGGTGATTCCTGAGTTCGTCAATGGTCTGCAGGTCCGTTTGTTTCGGTGTCGTGGTCGCGTCCGTAGGTTGTCTGTTGCCGGTAGCGGTCTTAAGCGTGACGTAGCTCCTTATGCTTAGTGCACTATTGAGCCTCGCCCTCCCCACGTTAACCTGCTGCCTCGTTTCTTTCCAGACCGCCTTTTTCCCGTGCGCCTTGTCGATATTGAAAATGTGGCATGTCCTGCAGGCCCCACAATCCGTGCTGCTACCTTGAGCCACCGGGGCTTGCACCCGCTCGGAACTCAGAGTGGATCCCGTTTAGGGGTTACCACCTGGGGTAGTTTGTTTTATTCTTGTCCGTTCATGTTTGTTTCGTTTCTTTGTTCGCCTAGGTGGACGTCCATTGGGCACATAACCGACTTCAATCCACCTAGACTTACTGGGTGTCCGCGGGGTCGTCACGTCCCGAGCGAGAAAGTTCTTACGCCCTCCCGCCACTTGCGGTTTGTAGCCCCCCTGTGTCTAGTATTCCCCCTTTGTGCTGTATGCGTGAATATGAATGACCATATGAGAGGCCGGTACATTCGCTCATGGGGAGAGCCCGTTTACAGGGATCCCAGCAATACACTTTTTCGGTGGGCCCCGTTTATAGAGGCACCGATCACTCGCTTTCTCAGGACCCCATTTATAGGGTTCCTGATCATTCACATCCCGGTGTCTCTCGGGCATATTTGTGTCCGTGTCTGTGTCTGTGTGTGTGTAGCGTGTTTTTGGTCCACCCCGAGATTCTCGATACTATTCATATCCGGAAGGCATCCCTCTATCCGCCACCTGGGGAGGCGCCCGATGCGGGGTCCAGCAACCCGACACGGGCCAGGTATTATAATTATTATTATTATATATTAGGAGACGTGGTGGTCTGCTTGGAGGTCAGGGAGGGGAGTTTTCGTCGGTAGGGTGGCGAGGTGAGTCCGACACTTGGAGGACTTGATAGGCCCACAGTTAGTGCGCAAAATGCACCCCCCCCCCCCCCCCCCCCCCCGTGAAAAAAAATTATTCGGAGGGTGGAAAAAAATGGGTTACTGTGCTCTCGAATGGTACTTCTGGTGATTATGGATAACCAAACCAACTTTCCGTTTAACGAAAATCATATA